>JAQLOL010000009.1:12746372-12773387 GCA_029783665.1 Naso thynnoides | reverse complement strand
CCCCCCCCCCCCCCCCCCCCCCCCCCCCCCCCCCCCCCCCCCCCCCCCCCCCCCCCCCCCCCCCCCCCCCCCCACATGAGCATGCATTAAATTAATTCACCTTCCGAACAGCCAGTCAGAGTCACAGGGATTAGGCCTGACAGTGCATACCTGCTCAGTGAATCCATTCCAAAGACAATACTCATGACCCAAATTAATACACTAACGGACAGGAGTTCATAGACTCGCTGATGTGTTTGTAGGTGGTGAACTGAGTACGTTCCAGGAACTAAAAACTTGGGGGAGTTTGGAAAAACATTCTACATTCTTTAAGAAACACAGATCATTAATATGTTCACAGTAAATATTCTACTCTGCTTTTTATATCCAACAAAATCACTGGCATCTCTGTGTTCAAACTCTAATGGCTCTACTGGGACAGATTATCGCCTGGTTTTAGTGGACGAGGTCGTCTTTGGAAAGCACTTAGCATGAACACATATTTCAAATTACAGGTAAAAACTGTCCTGCTCCTATTTGCTTCATCTAACACCATGACAGCAAAGAGTGTATCTGACAGATCTGATGAGACTCTCTGTTTTCTGGCAAAGCTGTGATACGCAAGTTATCCAAGATTTAGTTAGAACAAAAGTCTGCCAAAAAAACGGGAGGTGAAGGCACAAAATGTGGAAATCTGGTCTGAAGTGTGTGAAAAAGGGAAAGTTTAACCTGCAATAAGTTTTGTTGTTGTTGAATCATTAGTGTGTGTGTGTGTGGAGTCGTGCTTCTGGCAACTCCTGAAAGTGAAAGTTTCCGTTTTATGTTAATTATTGTTTTTCAAATGGGAAAATCTGGTGAAGTCAGACATATTCCAGTCTTCAGGTCTACCGTCCAGTAAAAGTAAATCCCTCTAAACACATACTGAATTTTATTTGAAATTTATTTGAAAGTTTCCACACATTCTTAAGGGATGGGACGTATAAAATATAAAATATAGCAAATCTGACACACACACACACACACACACACACACACACACACACACACACCCACACACACACTCACACACACAGTTCAGCATCTCTAAATGGAAGTAACATTTGACAGATATTTCTCCCAGGTGCGTGAGGCACCAGAAACTCACTATCTTTTAGCTCTGTTTTGGTTTCCACCAGCTTGAGGGAAATCTCTGGGTCTTCTGGAGCTAAATAATCTGTTAAATTTATCAGCGAGTCCCTAACTGTGTCTGTCACTTGCTTGCAGATGAGCAATTTCAAAGTGGGTATTTACAGCTTTTTACCACAAAATGATACAATGACAGCCATGGGAATGAACAGAAACAACAAAATTGCCAACCAGCCAGCTTAACAATGAGCTAAAACTCACTGAAAAGCTACACAAAGCAAAGGGGAGCAGGAGATTCAAGTTTATCAATACAAACAGCCAACCTGGTAAAAATTATCCTTATCACATGAGCTCAACATTTCTGTTTTACTCTGCAGATCAGTCTGGACTTCCAGCCGCTGACAGCGACTTAAAAACCATTTGAATATGTTCAGCCAGTAAGGGCCTGCACTGTAGTTTACAATGTAATCAACTTGCTAAACAGAGATGGCGGCTCCCAAAGCAACGAGCGCTAACATTAATGTAATAAATGCAGTTATTGCAGAAAGAGATTCATTAAAAACAATTAAATAGGAACAAGAGTAACCATATGTATTAAAAGAATTTCTCAGAGGAAAAGAAGTTTTCGCCCTTCTTCCAATTGGTTTATAATTTATTAGCTTCATAGTTTTTTTTTAGCACTCATTGCGTCTAGTAGAGCATCGATAGGAGAGGCTTCAAAGCTGGGAACACAACAGACTGAAATCCAGACTTACACGTAGCGCGAAACAAAAATGCTGAGCTCACGTGATCAGGATGGTTTTCACCAGACAAACGAACAGCCGCGTCTATACTGTCTTATTGTCATTTGATACATTAATATTATTTCTGAATCTACTATAAATGAAATTGTACGCACACTTATGTACATTGATGCAAAGACATGAATATACATATACTGACATTTCCATGTACTCTAAGGACCAATAAGGGAGGAATAATAATTTCCCTGCCATAAACTGTACCTCTGTACAGTACAGTGTTATGCAGTTTAAATATAGAGCAGGTGTTACAAGTAGATCACACAAAAGCCACATGAGGAGGAAGTTTCTCAGGAGAATTTTCTTTCAAACCATATTAAAACCGCAGAATTACTCTCATAAATAACATCCTGTACACACACGGCGGCCGCTGAGCATCTGGCGAGTCCAGCCCCCTCAAATATTGGCCTTCTGATAGTCGGTTCTCGTCAAGCCCTTATTTGGGGTAATTAACACGGCAGAGCCGGAGCGGCACATCACACGACATGCATGTTTTACAGCATGAGCACACAAACACTGCATACACAGACGAGCACACATTACACATGCCATGCACACAGAATTTACACTTCACACACATGACATTTATTTTATTCTACACCGCGGATCCCCCAGAGCCACTTACTTATCCTTCATTTAACGGTGCCACGTCAACTTCTCCCCCCACAGACCCCTTCGAGGACCTCCCCCTCTCTCCCCCACACATCAGAAAAACAGCAATGCATTTGAGAGTGGGCTGACAGGAACTAGGTCATTTTCACATGGAGCTATACCAGACTGTGCTGCTCCTACACCGTTTCTCTCCCCTCACACACACATACATGCACACACTCCCCCTCTGTCTCTCTCTTTGTCCGCCTCCACCCCAGTACTTGAAGTGGGGGTGAGAGCAGATTCAAATCCCCCTACTGAATCATACCACTAAGCAGCTTTGCAATTCAGACGTTTTTCCCCTGTTGTTTCCCCGCCGACTGTAAATAATGGAAAAAGAAAAGTTATTTCCCCTCCTCTCTATCTGCTATCTGCTGTATCTCTCTCTCAGACTTCTGAAATCCTTCCCTCTCCTCTGTCTTGCTCTGTAAGACAAAGTGACAGAAGCAGCATGGACCATTAGGTTATTACGTTCTGAGGGCTCGCGGCTCATGTTATCACAGGCGAGCAGCCAGTCAAGAGAGCAGGGATCCAGATGGGTGTAGATTGCTTTTTTAACTGTGTGATAATCTCTCTCTCTCTCTCTCTCTCTCTCTCACACACACACACACACACACACCGCTTCCAACTTTTACAGGATGAAATAACAGAGGACAGACAGGAGTGACAGAAACAAAGGGGAGTGTTTAACTAATTTGAAGGTGTATGAAACGTAAAACTGAGAAAACAGCTTTTCAGGTGATCACTGAAAAGTGCAAAGTTGGTTTGATGCAAATGGGGTATAAATATGTCCACTGGGCACTGAGCAGCTGAATGATGACTCACCCTAAATTTGCCAAGGTATTAAAAATAAGTTCTGTTACTGGTTTGACTGCAGTGAGAGAAACTGTACATGCAAATGCTCTCCATGGATTAAAACAGCTGCTGGTAATTTAATTAAATCCTGTATTTACTTTAAACTGTAAGACTGCAATTGTTGTAGCCTATTGTTATAAATGGACTGTCACGTAAATTGTGGAATAAAGGGTGAAAGAGAGTTTTGTTGTAACTGTGTGGGTGGACAAATCTGCAGGGGATTTTGTTTTCCCTCCATTTTTTCTTTTCTTTTATTCTCTTTTCCATTTTTTGGCTCTTTATTCCAGCACATAACTCTCCATAACACTGCAGTTTTCATTTTTATACTAACAGGGATTAAACAAACAGAGCTTTAAGGTGCCAGTGGGCAGATTTGTTACCTTTGGATGGAGCAAGGCTAACTGTTTCCCGCCTTTTTGCCAAACCAAGCTAAGCTAACTACTGGTAGCTACACATTTAGCATACAGACATGGAAGTAAAGTTAGAATAAAGCAAATAAGGGCATTTTTTCTAAAGTCGAACTATTCTCCTAAGGACTCCTTGTCCATGTTGGCAAAAAAAAACATCTACATTACAGGAATTATCCTTATTTATCACTTATTTACGATACTCAGTCTCTGAGCTAAGATAAACAGCTGTGAGCTCTGGCTTCAGGTTTCCCACAAAACCAGACAACTGTGTTTCTGTGTAATTTTTCCCTCTACTACTCAGCAAGAAAGCAAACAAATGTGTTTCAAAAAACGGCAAAACATTCCTTTAATTGTTACACTACAGTTGTTAAATTAAGCGACAGCAGTCAACAGAGCAATTCGACTTTAACTGTGGTATTTTAAACACCATGCAAGGCCTTTTAACTGTTGTTCATGAAACAGACTCACTTTGATACTGATGCCTCTATGGAACCTACATCAGCAAACTAGGCCATTAGCAAGAACTTTGGCTATTTATTTTCCCTAAATGCCTTTCACTGTGTCTAATTCAGTTAAAAAAAAAAAAAAAGCTACAGTGATGGAGCACGAGAGAAAATGAAAGTAAATTCATGTCTGTCATCCAACAGACTGAGACTTTTGTAGATTTAAAAGGATTTGAAATCAATCTTAAATATAAACAGGTATGTAATGTGAAGAAAAGGCATGTTTGAAATTGGCCCACAAGCAAATTGGTTCACTATTAAATGGACCTTCAGATTAAAAGTGACGAAAAGTCACAAAACACCTGCTTGAATTATTTTATACAAACTTGTTCTTGTAATACATCACATTTTATATTTTGGGGAAACTCGGCATCTTTACAGGAATTTATATTTAACTTATGCTGGTTTTCATTTTTCCGTCTAACAGTAGTTTGTTATAGTAGAGCCCCACTGAAGGATCTTGAAGAGAATAAAAAACTGAACAAAAAAAAAAGTTCGAAAGAGGGGACAGAAAGAAACAAGAGGATGCTCCCAATGCCAAATAGCAAAGAAAGGCAAAGACTCAAGAGTGATACAGGAACAGATACCAGCGCAGCAGACATCCTCACACTCTCTGCCTCCATTGCTCTCTTTCCTTGGCTTCAGTTAAACAGCCTCATAAAGCAGTAATTGTGGAGAAAAGAGACCCTGCAGGCAACCTACGTCTGTACTGCGCAAAAGAGTCCTCCATCCCTCCTACTCTGGCTGAAAGAGCTCGCCTGGACTGGAGAATGGGACAGATTGTTTGAGGAGACAGAATCTGTTTTGGGTTACAATCCCCCTGCTGTGCAACACAAAGTAATCTGATATCATTGTGAGGACAACTACTACTGTACAGCCAAGACTGGACATCTGATGCATAATGCATGAAAGTCTAGAAATCTGTGAGTGTGTGTTTCCATAGAGAGCAGCACTTCAGAAAAAAAAAATCCATATTAGGTTATATACTCGCTCCATGCTAAACTCTCAGCCACATACATTACCAATGCAACACCACTCAGTCTTTCATATTATGACTTAGGGGGGCTGCTGTTCCAATAACAATCCATACATCACCACCCCCCACCACCATCAACGGCGGTCTACAAGCATGCATGGATGAATAACTGCCACTGTGCTTACATTTCTCAGACAGACACGTGGGCCGTCCAGACTTTTTTAAAGGAAAGGTCACTGAGTTAGTATTCTCCTCTTTAAAGTCTCACAATCACTTCAAGCTCTCTTGTCCAAGTCAACCGTAACCAGCAGGGTCAGCACTTCCTCCTGGGGTTAGGGGAAAGGTCAATAATGTCACCAGCTGAGTTAGAGTATGATCAATGTGAAGATAAAGCAGCAAGGACAAGTTAGCATCTACTGTGAGTACGCCGAGAGAGTTTATCACCCCGGTGAGATATAATGAATTGAGCAGGACATTGATTATGTGTATGTAATGATGCACGGTGACAGTCTTTCCAGTTATACTCTTAAACATATTCAATATAACAAGCCCTTTTTGATATTGTTGAAGATGTCAGGAGATGTGAGGCACTCAAGAGAGTACTGAATTAAAAAAAAAAAAGGTTTTGTTATCTCATGGCTGTTAAACCAAAACAACAGTAAAAACAGGTTTACATGTTTCAGCCGCACAGGCAAGTAGGAAAGAGTCAACTTTGGGTTATTTTTATACGTTTTCAATAGTTTTCAATAATTTCACATGATGAGTATGGACAGATAAAGTCACATGATGCACCAAATTAGACAAAAAAGATTAAAAGCAATAACAGCAAAAACAAGCAACATCCTAAAGTAAACAACAGGGTGGCTTTTAATGTGAAGTAGTCAAAGGAAATGCAGTGTACAACACAAGACAGGCTTTTTGTGGATGGTTTTGTCAGGGATCCATTTTTTAAAAACTGCAGAGAGTAACGAGGAATGAACAGCCATAATGAGCTGCAGGTGACAGCGTTACTGTTGTCCCAACTGTACTGAAAGAGCAAATTACCAACTGTCTTCTTTTGGAAACAATGTGCCCTGAAGCTCAGGTGGTTTGGCTGCACTTAAAACCGATAAAGAAGCCACTTTTCTATTATTATTCTTCTTTTCTGTTCTTTTTTGTTGGTAGAGGAAAACCTGTTTTTGATTAACAAGAACATAAATTTTAAGTGAGGCCAAGTTAAACATTTCCATTAATAAAACTCATTCAATGTGTAACAGTACTCAGGTCAGTTCTGGTCATAGCTAGTAGACAACCAGCTATCAGAAGTGTTAAGATCTCATGATGTTATTAAAACTAAAAACTTATGACTTGCCCTGCTCCAGACAGTCATAGGGGTCATAAGAAGGAAACCAGAGATCACATGCTAACTATTCATGCTACTGATAACAGAGCCCGTCTTTCAGGTCTCCTTATGATTCCCATTACTTCATCTCAATGACGTTGTTTCTTGAAGATGGTGATAACTGTCTCTGTTACTGTAACACTGCGTCAGTGCCAGTGCTGATCACCTTGATAGAGCTGCTGCCCAATTTGAGGATGACGCTTTAGATCCCTATCAGCTGACAAAAACTACTTTATGTCCTGAATAATTCATCACTGGACTATTAGATTAATCCACAGTCAAGGCAGGAAGTCCTGAGACAGTTCACTGTCTGATGATTCTTGAGATACCGGAAAGATTGGGATCTGATTCCAGGACTGATGCTCCTTTACTGGCAGATCACAAAGTCAAATGACTGAACGTCTCTGACAGTCACGCTTTTCCAATATCAGTGGAGAGGATGTTTCCCCATACTGATATCACTGCCGTACCAGGTGAACTTTACCAAAAGTAAACGTGGAGTGTCAAGAAATGAGCATCAGAGACTTTTAAAGGGATAGTTCAGTATTTTTGAAGTAGGGCTGTATGAGTCACTTATGCATAGTCAGTCTATTACTTTCTACAAATGGCGATCGGCAGCGTCACTTTCAGGAGAAGGGCGGAGAAATCGCTGCACTGGAAGTCAGCGTTGTACTGTTGCAGGCAAATCAGCTATTAAACAAAAGATAAATGGGTGTCTGTCGGAAAACTAAACCGACAAAAAAACTAATTAAAAAAACTAAATTTAGCGCACAATCTAACATATACTGATTTGTCAGTGAAAAATGTTTTCTTGCTGGCCCCATCTGCAGCGATTTCTCCCCCCTTCTAAACATGACACTGCTGATCGCCATTTGTAGGGGGTAATTGACTGGCTACGCATAAGTACCTCATACAACACCACTTCAGAAAAAAAACTCAGCTACTCCTTTAAGTTCTTACTCTTGTATGTTTATCCATTTGTGATGCATTCAAGGGCATTCTGAAGTCACAGTTTCAGGTGCCAACTGCCTAATTGCATTCATAGCTCGGCCTGCGTTTTACAGTTTCATTAACCTTGCAAGTTACATTAAAACTCACTTCATGTTTTCCTCATCCTTCTTTCTACCGCTTCTATATTAGTCTCCTAGATTGTGCTTCCAATGAATGAGTTCAAATAAAGCTTTATTCATACAAGTTGCCCCGATTCTCAAAAATGTAGATAAAGAAAAAAGGGGGGGGGCGTTACTTTGTGCAATTTCACCAGAAAGCGAGGCGAAATAAAAGGCGTAAGGTCTGCAGATGGCTTCGAAATATGGTCTGGCTGTTTTGCAGATTTGTTCAGCTTTATTTTTATCTCCATCAAGACTAAAGAAGCCACAACATGTAAAAATACTAGTTCAATAATATTTTAAAAAGGCCCAAATAAAACAGCTAAACATCAAACTACAGACAATCTGGAGTAACTTTTCTAAAATTAGTTGCCACCATTACAGCTGCCTGATGAATTTTGAGTTTGTGTTGATTCTAACGGCCACTTTGGACAAAAGCGGAATGACCACCACCGCCTGGTGTCTTAAAGCCTTGAATCCAGCTGTCGGTTACCGCGTGCATTTGTGTAGGCAGAGAATGAGAGCAGAACCCAGTGCTTTTGTGACACACCTCACTTGACTGTACTTCTTAATGTTTTTGTCAAACAGCTGTTTGCGGGATGCACAGTGATGAGAAAATACATATGTAACTGTGGCATTGTGACATTAAATTCTTCCCCTACGTGTGCCATAAATCGTATCATCTGATAACCAGTGCTACCGACCCATGGCAGGCGCCAGGCGGGCAGAAATAACAGGTTGGAAAAAGCCAATTATTTCACTGTTGGACTCATTTAATTATGCAGACTTCAGCGGACATCAATATGGAATAGAAACAGTTTCATAACCTGTTAAAAGTTCCAGCTAGTAACTTTAAATTTCGCTTTAAAATCAGGCTGTTTGTGCATCATCTAAACTGCTTATGAGCTACGCCCATGATGACATCAAACCCGAAAGAAAAACAATCTGCAAAAAACAATACAACATGACTCATTTCTGGTATTTAAAAACAATTATATTACTTTGACGAATCATTCTTTATGCTGAACAGATATGCTGTGTTATCGTCACTGAAGCTAAATGAGTGAATCTAAGTTACATTATGCCTCGAAAGAGCTATTACACTAAAACTCATTTTGCTTAACTCCTAAAAGCTCCTCTCAACAGCACCTGGGACAGTCTGGGCCTAAACGATGACAGAAAAGCTGCAGCAAACAGAGAAACGCTTCCTGGTTTTCACGGGCTCACGGTGGAACAATGGAGGGGATGTCTGCTGTGATTAGGACCGCAGAGCTGCTCCTCCCGTAACAATAGCAACCCTGTAAACACGAGGATGGCAGGGGCCATTCCCACCGCAAGCTAATTCAGGAGCGCTTACACAAGTCCATAACGTGGCCAACACATTTTGGCATGGCTGCTGCAAATATGTGCAACCCGGCCGAATTACGAGTGATGAAAGAAAGCCAGAAGTGTGTCAGAGTCTGTGAAACAGACAAACAAAACCTCTGCGGGCTACTTGTTCACAGTGTATAAACTCTGTATGCAACACCAAGCTGCACCTCAGACGAACCTTGTCAGACAGTTTCTTAGTTTCGTTATTTCTTGAATTATATATACATACCATATAGCTCTCTCCTCTCCCCAGTTTCCACAATGACTGACATGCCATCAGCTGAGGTATCTGCGTCCTTTTAATGGTCAGTACTGTAAGAAGTGTCAGTACTGCAGCAGACTGCTATAAGAGCGTCACAGTCACGGTGCTTTTAGCAGCTACTTTCCCACACATGTAAGCTGCAATTGTGGCTGGTAGGTGTTTAGTAATTGTTTTCCCCCCTCGGCATTACTCCTACTCACAGCTTTCAAGCATGCAGAGACACACAGGACTTACACACAAGGCCCAAACACACACACACACACACACACACACACACACACACTGACAGCCTTTTGATAGTTCCCGCCTCTTGACAGATGACAGTAGTGGTATGGAAATAGACCACATTCCTCCCACTGCAACCGCCTAGTCTGGTCCAACCAGCTCTCTGTACACCTTCTCTAGTTTCATCCTTTCTTTTTTATCCATTTCTGATCGCTTTCACTTCTGCTTTAACTCTCCCTCTCTCTCTCTCTCTCTCTATCTCCAGTGGCTCCTTTTTAAATTTCACCAGGAGAACACTTAGCTCCGACGTCTGGCATTCTTATAAAGAAATCAAGCAGCCAAAAAGCCCATCTTTGCTTCATAAAAGCTCCTGGATATTTATTACAGTGATGATGGGATTTTGGCCTGTATGTCACATGAGCAGAAACCGAGTGCACGCATTTTAAACGGAGTCCACTCCCTTTAAAGAGCATTAGCTGCAACTTTTATGCAGGCTCGAGGAGCAGCAACTCCAGTCTGTAGTGATTAGGTCACTGTCCACTTCACTGACTCACTTTTGCAAAAAACACTATTCTTAGGTTTCATCATCACTATAGCAAACATTAGATCTGCATCTATGACTATCTTTAGGCTATAAGTGGTGACTCAGGAATGTCCACTAATACAGAACATCAGACTGCATTATGCTGAAGTACAAGTTACACATAAAAAAGACTTATTTGTTGTGCTTTTCTGCCCCAATAACAAAGGAACACAGATCTGCCAGAATCTTCTCATCTATTACGGTTGCTGTTTTTCTCCTCTTCCTTTACAATAATTAAGACTGACAAGCTTGGGCTAGTTTCCCATTTGCCTCATGATGCTGCCTTTAATATTAATTTCACACACATGAAGTTTTACGGTTTAGATTTTTACTTTGTCAGTAAAACAAATGTTCACAGAATTTGATGTCCAGCAAAACCAAGCAACAACATGTTCGATTCACTCCCAGATGAAATTGTTGGCGGGGGATCGCAAGATCAGGCAAACATCTTTCTTTCATTTAGAGTTCTTCCACAAGGGAGGCTAAGATCATAACAGAGTCGACATCTGTGCTACCATGAGGCTCTACGAAGCTGTGTTGAGCTAAATGCTAACATAAGCCTTCTAACATGTCCACTGAAATGCTGCTTTAAATTTACCTTGGACGTCGCATTTCGGAGTGACATCACATTTAAGTTGACCACATTCCAGCGGCGAGTTGGTAAAAAAAAGTCAGAAAAACAACATAATAAATGCCTTTATTGCTGTTGTTAGCATTGTTAGCTTATACCAGCAGATAACAACACACTATCCTATGTGATAGCTTGTGCGCGAAAGCAACAAGACAGCATGCCCGCAAATAGAAATTAACAATACTGTCATTGTCTGTATGACTGATCTAACGCCACAAACCAGACTTATTGGCTAATAAGTAGCCTAATGTACAGCTTTTGCCAACTGTTAATGCACGTAGCAGCCACCTTGGATTTTGAGTTCCCGCAAGTTGTAACCTAAGACTTCAGGGGGTGTTCTCAATGGGGCATCAGACTTGGAACTCAGAAATTCTGACTTCCAAGATCTACTGAGATGCACCATAACAATGCTAACATGCTGATGTTTGATGTAAGCATGCTAACTTTTGTAAATTACCAGTAATTTGAGGCTGATGGCAGATAAATGTCATTTTGAAGGTACTGGAGCATCAACAAAAGTAAGAAACAAAATTTTGACATGAATTTGGCGCTACAGGGAAAGTCAAAGGGTCACCAAAGTTAATACAATTCCTCCAGAGGTAGTCCTAATGTCTGTATAAAATTTCATGCAAGTCTATCCAATAGTTGTGTGTATATGTTACTTAAAACCACAAGAACCTAAAGGTGTTGCATGTGTATAGTACAATGATTAAGATTATTTTACGTAATAGTACAGTATATGAAACGAATGACCTGTTGGTGGTGGTAATGAAAAGACAGAGCACAATGCATAGGCCTACTTGCACCAGTTTTTGATGGCAATCTTTCCAAAATATGATGTAATATATTAGCTTGGACCAACACATTGGACAAACAAACGTTTCATCATGCGCTGAAACAGAGACAACAAACTCCCACGTGCACTTAGGCAAGGACTTAAGCTGCAAAGGCTTTCAGCCTTGTAAACACATCTGATGTGAAAACCACATTCTTGTCCTTGGATGCAACACTTGTTGTAACATCTGATATAAGACACCTGAATTTTATTAAGTAACTGATACGATATGTGAACTTTTGTTACACAGTGTCCCATAGAACTCTGTCAAACGTCAAAAAAACCCCGTCTTGTTCCACTGTTTGTTCGCCGTACTGAATTGCTGAATGTTTCCAAAGTCTGCAGCAGTCACTTGTTGTTAGCTCTCATCTCAGAAGAGACGTTCACAACATTCCCTTTATGAAAATTAGATTACAACAAAAAAATCAGACGTTACATCAAACACAACATGGTCGTGTGATTCTTCAAAGCCTCAAAGACTCTATAACACAAGCCCTTGAAGCAAGACAGTCTCTTCACAGAAACCCACTAGTCTCAATCACTCATGAACAAGAGCTGCGTTTGGCAAAATTCCCTCTGAAAGAAACACTTCCTCTTCCCTTCAGGTTTGAAAAACAGCCTCTGATTGGTTTATTTTTGGGCCATCATTAAGTATGTCAGGAGCCTCAGACAAATTAGTTGAGTGGTTTTGGCAGCAGGAGCCCTTGTTCTTTATCATTGCTAAGTTACAAGCATGATTGCAAGCACAGGGGCTCTTTCATTCTTACCTCAAGCATTACATCCTCCACTGCAAACTACTGGATTACTCTTACTGAATGCATTTTTATCCTGAAACTAATTTCTTACACAGTTTTGCACGTTGTGCAGCTGATAAGCAATCAGTCCATCTGTCCGTCTACCATCTGTCTGTTGCAGAAATTTAGACATTTCCTCTTATCACCATGTCTACATCCTGCCCAGTCTTTTGTTTTTTTTCCCCAAAGAGCAAAGAAATTTGGCATTTAACCAATACACAACCTGACGATCGACAGTGATAGTAAACCCATGTCTGACGTGAACCTTATCAATGCTTTCTTTTGTCTCTCAGTTGTGTGTGTAATGCTCTTTATAATCTCACATTTGGTCTAGACAACAGCTTTGCTAATTGACAATGCATTCTACTGTTACACAACACTACACCCACTGAGGAGGCAAAACTAAGCCCTGATGAAGTTTCTGTTTGCTGGTGTACAGTCAGATCTATTGAAATGGCAACCACGATTACAATGTCACCTTACCAACATGCACGACAGGTCAATCGCTAGATAAGGCAGTTTACGAAACTATCAAATTCATTGTAGAACCTGGACAGAAAATAAGGTGACACTTCATTTTTGATAGTCCGTCTGTTGACACTTAGTTGCATGTCATCAGTGTGTCAGTTAATATTCAACAATGCTCTCTCAACAGATAAGTAACACGCATTAAACTAATTGCCAGTTGACTGTAAGGTGCATTTCAAGTGGTCTACAGATTTGAAAAGGGTCCAGCTGAAGAATCAGACAACATATTACCACAAACCACTTCGCTTCGCAAGTCGTCTTGGTGCCTAAACCAAAACATTTCATTTTTTGTTGTTAATTGTTAATATACATGTCACATTTAAGTACTGCATGAATGTGTTCTGTTCTTCAGTTATAAACTTTCTACTGTTCACAACTGTTTTTCACTTTCTTTGGATAATCCTAACACGTTTACAAATGCACCGTGACAGATGTCTACTACTAGTCTATTGAAAGTCAACTATACATTACTATAATGCTCTTGATCATATGCTGACATCAGACTGTTGACTTTTAATTGACAGTTGAAAATCAACTTAGAAGTTTTTGACTCGGTGTACAAATAATTAAATATTTGTTAATAACCTGTTGCGACAAAACATATTAACAGTCAACAAACACTTTTGTTGAATATTAACTTGCACACTGTTGTTGACATGGGACTGAATATCCACTGATGAATAGTAGAGTGTCAGCAGATGACTATCAAAATAAAGTGTGACTACTAAATAATGAGCTGGACAGCACCACAATTGACAAAGTTGTATTTTAAAAACTGAGTATAAAAATCTGTCTGTAAGCATGTCTTAACAATCTTGCTAATTGCTAATTAGCTTTGTTAGCAAGCTAGCTGTTGATTAAATCTACTGGTCAGCATTTCAGCAAACAAACTCAATGGCCACTGGCTAAAAAGTTCACTGTCGGAAGTCAAGAAGGAAATGTTTAGAAAATAAAGAATTTTATGTAGTTAATCTGCCTTTATCATCGCAAACTGCGAAGGTGGAATGCATGCATAACAACAATAACTGAGGAGGGCGGGGCTTGTAATCTGTCTGTTTTGTTGGCTTCTACAGATGACTTTTTTCGTCTCATTTGAATTGCATGCAGCGGCTGAGCCACTAATTTTAAAAAGCACATTAGTTGAGCAAACCAGGCAACTAAGCTGTAAAGTCAGGACATATGAAGCATATGAAGGCAGAAGATTTTGTACATTTTTAAAGTTAATGCATCAATCTAACCTTCTAAAGCAGAATTAAGAGGCTATGAAGAATTTTGTGCTCTTGTAAAAAAAATTTTTGCTCTAGCAAACAATTAGATCATCAACATATTTCTTGTACACATGAAAATGGTAATGGCACAGCAAAACACTCATCCAAAAAGCATGGTGAGGAGTTTAATCGACTATGGCAAACATTATAGCATACATTTGAGCCATTAAAGAAATAAAACAAAAAAGGTTCATTACCATCCAATCGGTAACAGTGAACAGGAACTTCGGTGCAAGCTTGCAACCTATGCTCACCGGGAATTCCTGGTTATCATTGATAACTTCTGTGGTATTTGTTTTCTGTTTCTTACAGTGTATCAGTATTCTGTCTTTAACATGGTTTGGTGTTTTGGATTCAGCAACATTGTTCCACTGTGTATGTGAGATCATGTGACAGAAAGAGATGCAGAAGCAACAGAGCAAAACACTGTGTTAGGGATCTTTTATGATGTTGTGCAAAGTGTAAAAATATTTTCCATTCATTTTGAAACTGTGGTGTTTTGCCAAAGTCTGGCTCATTATTGGGAAACCGTTAAGTCCTCCAAAAACTCCTAGCAGGGCCTCTGTGAGGAGCCTCCAACAGGAAATAACTGTAGTGTCTCACCGGCCTACAGTCTGGTATGAAGGTCCTGAGCCGACAGACAGAGTTTGCACGCAACAGCGCAACAAAAAGACTATAGAGGCAGCAGTACATGCTGTTTATATTGGGTTAAGGCCTAAAATCTGGACAAGAGTAAAGCACAGACACTGTACATGACAAACAAAAAGAGAGATAGGAGACAAAAAGATGAGGAGACGGTCCAGCTGCCAAGAAGGACTCCACTTCTGATTTTGTTATTCCAAGACAGCAGGAAGCAGAGGAGGCGGATGAGGAGGTGGAGAGACAGAAAAAGAGTTCATAATAGAGTTAAAAACCTGAGCCAGGATTTCTTTATTACACTGAATATGTGGGTGGTTCACGTCAGATCATCACTCTTTCCCAGGTTCTGCGTTAAGGGGTTTTCCAGATTATGAGCCTCTGCACACAGGAGCTCTTTCTTTGCCTTTTATCTTTCATCTCACAAGTTAAGCACTGGTTTAAAAGTAACCACCAGTTCTGATTTTTGCAACATCTCCAGGGAGGAACTTTTGCTTTTCCTTGCGAAGAAGATGAAAGTCAGATAAAAACATTTGGGATGACCTTGTTAGCAGAGCCCCTGGGGTGCTGATACTTAAATTCATTTAACATAGTCCCTTAAAAATTATATATTGCTACTGCAGGGAGGATGGTGGTGGTCCAAAGCTTTGGACAAGGACACCAGACATCGAGATTTATGTCCCAGATCCAAAAAGTCTCACAGTTTGGGAAAGATGACAGTTTTGCTTGGACATACAGTACATGTGTTTTACCAGTTCGTAGGTAAAACACATAAACTACTTAGTCAGCGGGCAATTTGCAGCAACATTCAATAATATTTCCATAATGATAATAGCAGATAGCTGAGATAAGTGACACTGCCTCAATATTCAGTCAATATTCAGTTATTTTAGATTTCGCAATGACTTGCTTGGGATCAATTTGCCATGGGTCAAAAATCAGCCAAATAATGTCAGCCCCCCCTTAAAGCTTTTATCAATATTTTTACAATGTATCGAAATTTGAACTAGTGGTAGGGGGGGAAAAAAAATCAATTCTTAGATGCATTCAGATTCTGATGTGGACTTATTTGAATTGATTCAAAAACATCTAACAATCGATTATCTAAATTTTGGTGATGATGAGCTGCATGGTGGCTTAGTGGTTAGCACTGATGCTTCACAGCAAGAGGGTCATGGGTTTGAATCCAGGTCTGCTCATCTAACATTAAGAGGGTCCTGGGTTTGATACCCAGCTGGGAAGGAGTTTGCATGTCTGTATGGGTTCTCTCCGGGTTCCTCCCACAGTCCACAGACATGCAGGTTAGGTCAACTGGTGACTCTAACTTGCCTGTAGATGTGAATGTGAGCATGAATGGATGCTTGTCTCTATCTGTGATGAACTGATGACTTGCAGGTGTACCCCGCTCTCGCCCAGTGTTAGCTGGGATTGGCTACAGCAACCCCCACAACCCTGGAAAAGGATAGGCAGCTACAAGAATGAATGGAAAAAAACAACATGAAAACGGCAGAAAACAGAAGTGCAGTGTGCCGCGCGCTCAGACAGCTTACAGAGTGCACATAAGAAAACAAGAGACACATGACTGACTCCAAGATCCGACCAGCACCAAGTGGATTAAAAGCTAGCAATGGGCAGCACAGGACAAGAACCACGCTAAAAGTAAGCTATGTCACACTAAGATAAAATCAAGTTGCATCAATTCAAAATGCATCTTCATGTATGGGTAACCGTTTTACAATTGCAATCGTTTTATAATCCAATCGTAGGTCCCTGAATAGTAATCGAATGGAACTGGTAGGTGCCCAGAGATTCCCACCCCTAATTTGAACAATGTGAAAGGGGCTGGCTTGTGGTGTTATGCCAACAAAGAATTATTCACTGAATCTGCAGCTCTTCTTGTCTTTATGGAGTTTTAATGGTAAGTTTCAACTCATTGTTAAGCATTCCAGCTGGAACTTTACTGTTTTAGTTCATTACAAGGGCTTTTTTCTCAGGCACAGCAGAAGGAAAAAGATCTTAATACTCACTGTATGCTACCTGCTCAGCACCAAAAAATTATTGAATAGAGTCTGCAACTACTTGGTGAATATAATGGAGCATTTAGCAGCTGGAAAGTCACATATTTTCATCAAGAGTTTGAAAGGTGAGTGGAGGTTGGACTTGGATTCATCAGGCTGATAACAAGCAGAAACAGCAAATTTACCCTGATCATAATGTATGATAGCTTAAAGGAAATGGAAATACCTAATCAACCTGTTTATAGCAAAAGAATCATTTCTCAATCAGCACTCGGATGGATTAGCCAATATTTAATACTTTCTTGTTACTACATGCTGTCTTGCCAAGTGGTCTATGAGTCCTACTCATTATTTCATTAGAAGTTACGACATGAAATTCTTTATACAATCCCAGATGCTTATAACCTGGAGCTAAAAGGAACAATACAGGCAAAACATGGGAGGAAAATCTGATGTGGAATGGGTATGAAAATAGCAACTGGGCAGACACTTCCTCTTCACGTATGATTACATAAAGTGTTTTCTGTGTCACACATTTGAGTATCAACTGTTCTCATCTAACGGAAAACTAGCAGGTTAGTTCCCTCTTCCTATAAGAGTCCAGTAGGGATTGAAAAGGGCTTAAAGTACAATGTTTTAATATTAAACTTACACAAATGACAGCTTGCAGGCATGTAAAACCACCGCAGATCTCCTGGGAGCTTCCGCAAAGGAAAGCTGTTAATGTTTTAGATATAACCGACCGACTTTCCCCCGAGGGAAGAACAATAATTACTCATCATTGCTTCAATTTAGACAAATTCCATTTATGAGCAGACTGATTATGCAGCTTTTGCATCATGTTCCTCCAGTCTCATCACTGCATTATCACAAAAAGCTTTTTTCAAGGTTAGCTGCAGTGCATGTGCTCACAGCATGATGGAAATGCAGCATGACAGAGGTCAACAAAGGGATTAAATACATGTGTGAAGGAACCTGTGCCCGAGAGCCACTGTAAATCACTCGCCCTGTGAGATACCCTCAGGCCATGTTCTTTCTGAGTGTGTGTATGTGTGTTTGTGTGTGTGTGTTTCAGTGGTCATGACCTACTCAAAGCCACACCAGATCATCAATCACACCCAATCATCATCCGTGGGACTGACATTGATGCATCATGAGTTATGAGAATGATGACAAGGAGAGAAAGTGTGTGTGTGTGTGTGTGTGTTTACAGCAGGAGGAGGAGTGCGAAAGGACCTCGAACACAGTCATGTATCTTGCTGCCATTGTCCGTCAGGAGTCCGTCGTCCTGACCTGCTCGCTCGGGCCTGTTCGTTTTAGACTTTAACAGTCTTTAAACAGCAATAATAGCCATCCTGCTTCTGAAAACAATTCCACAATTTAAGGGTCAGGGCAAAGGAGGAAGGCCTGAAAATAATGAGGAGTGAGGAGGAGAAAATCCTGGTGACAAGCCGTACTATAAATCACATGACACACGGCTCCTGTGTCAGGAATAGAAACATGAGGGAGGGTTTCTGGCTTCTTTTAGGGCTGCTTTACTGTCATGATTAAATCCTGTTTATATACACTGTATGTGTATGTATATGTGTATGTATATGTGTATGTATGCGTGTGTATGTAAGTATGTATGTATGTGTGTGTGTGTGTGTGTGTGTGTGTGTTTCACTCCAGTAGGGAAGTGACAGTGAACGGCCCAAGCCTTTGACCTATAATCCACTAACTGTCATCCATATCCCTCCCCACTTGATCTCCTCCATTTGTCTTTGCATGAAAAGGGCTCGCAGCTCCCGTTAATCCTCTGTGTGCACACCATATAAAGAGATGCACACACACGCCTCCACAAGTGAAATAGTACAAGTAGAGAAGCATGAGGTATACACAGCTGGGCTGAGCCTCGCACCACTAACCTACTTTGAGGATCCGAACGCAGCATCCGCTTCCCTATCAGTCCCTCTTTGAATCTGTGCCACCGCTGCGAGTCTCCATCTTCATCTCTCCCTGCTAAACATACACAGTGTACAACCCAGTGTACAAACACATTGTCACATGCGCACATGCCTACACGTGTATATATACATGCTGACAGGTTGCTGTGTCACACGGACATCCTGCTGCGCTGTTTGTAGCCTTTCTCAGTGACAAACAGATCACCGCTGTCATTCTGAGGAGCGCAGAGCCGGCGAAGGGGGACGTGGAGGGAAAAGACTACGACTGCAACAACCTCAGCTTCCTTCACAGCACCGGCGGCGCAGTCACAGCTCATTCTCTCTCCCAACCAAAGAAGAATGAATTTTGCATGATGCAGCGGCATCTTAGCAGAAAAAGGGAGTGGGAGTGGGGGTGAAAAAATGCCCATTTAGCAAAAAAAAAAAAAAAAAAAAAGGAAAAAAGAAAAAAAAAAGAGCAGAGTTCTGGCAAAAGACTGAGGATGTGTTGTAGTGGTTTACTGACACATTGACCCCCTGAGTAAGTCACAGAGTGTTACAAATCCCTTCTTAAAAGCAGGGCTAGCATTGAAGTGGCAGTGCCACGGGTCCCGGGGGGGAGAGGAGAGGCCTGTAAGAGGCTGGAGGCAGGCCAGATGCTCCACACACACACACACACGCGCACACACACGCACACAAGCACACACACACACAAAAATGTCCAAGAGTAGAGTGGACGACAGAACTGAATACAAAGGTGCATCTAAATAGGTTTTTAGGTAGCCTGAATTAGACTGGATCAGAATGTTCCAAGTCGACTCTGAGGGGGCACTTCTCCATTTTTTGCTGTCATCTGCTTGTGATTCCTGTTTCTTCTCCATTTCTAAGGCCGTCTTTACCCTACCTGTTACAGCTGATGTTAGCAGTTTGGTTTTAGTGACATTTTTATTGGTGTTGACCCATGTACTTTCTCCTCCAGGTCGGTAGCCAAACCCTCATACATGTGAGCAGCATTTTTAAATGTTAATCAAATGTGAATGCAGATATCAGATATAGGTCACTGTTAAACACTGATGTAAGCAGGTGGTCAAAAATATCTGATACTGGCAAGAAATCCAAACCAGGCATCAAGACCCTCAGTGTCAATGCAGCCATAAATACATAACACTCTTATTTATCTTTTTCTTCAATACACTTCACTTACTACAGCAAAAACATTATTCAAAGCCACTGAGGTTTAATCTTTGTGCATTTCGACTAATGATTCAAGTCGTAGGAATGAGACAAGGACGGATGGATGCAAAGGAGCCAGCTTGATTCATCACATTACAATCACAGGAGTCGAAAGTAATCAATGAATTGAGTGAAACACAAGATGTACATTGGCAGGGTGATAAATAGACGGTTGATGATAGATTGCTTTCTAAACATTAGGTGCCGCATCTGTTTAAAGAATCTTCTCTCTGTATGTTCACAGTTAACATAGAGCTATGTGCCAAAATGGTTTCAGTGGAATAAACTTGAAACCATTATAGTGTGTTGTGTTTCCAGAGTGTGAGGCACTGGATGTGCTGGCGGTCAGAGGGGGATACACCTTTTTCCTCCATCTTCAGCAGGTCAAACAATCTTACATAATTGTTCCAACCCTCCCTTTTCCTGTCCAATCTGCTCGACCTCCTCTTCCCTTTCCGACAGACCTGAACCACACACACACACACACACCCACACACACGGTTTAATGGAAGCCATGAACCCAGACTCCCACAAAGGCCCAAGTGGAGCAGGACGTTCTTTGCCTGAAATTCACTTCAGCACATGACTTCAGACTCCTGGGAGCTTTAGCACGCTCCGATTTTTCTTTCCAAAGGGGAGAAAAATAACTCGATCTGCCTCATGTCTCCCCTCCAAGAGCCCCTTCATGGACTTAATGCAACAAGCACAGATCTCAATCTGTGACTCTGCTGAGCAGTGGACCTTCACTACACAGCACTGCCTGAAGGACAGAGGAAACAGGATACTTTCTTTAAAATCCTTGTGGGCTTTCCCTCCTCTGCTCCAGACAATAATTAAGTCTTGCCATCAGCGTCATAGCCACCTATGAAAGTACTTAAAAATCCATTTTTTAGGGCAAAGAAAAACAGAACAGAGCTCCAAGAGGATTTGCACACACGCCTCATGTTTGATTTAACCTTAGCCTCGCTTCTCTCGATGCAAGTGCTGAGGCAGTCCAAATCCTGAAAGTTAACTTCTATATGGAGTCAGTCGGTCAAGTGTTTGTTGAGTCTGACTTAAACCACTAAAGGATGTCACGGGTAAATGTAACGTGCTATCTGATACACTGGGAGGCCAATCTCAACAAGGGTCCTCTGTGTTCACTGACCTTTTTGTCAAACATGAAACACACACACACACAGACTTCAGTCAGTAGAGTAACATACAGAAGCCAGAACTCTTTTCTATCTCCTCATCAACTTCTCAAAACAGTTACTGAGCCGTGGTGAGCTGGACCGCTGGTGCATGGTGAGTGTGTGAGAGTCCACAGCAGTCATAACAGAGAAAACACACACTCTTTAAAAGAGGTGAGACACTCTAGTGGAGAGAGAGAGAGAGAGAGAGAGAGAGAGAGAAGACTTTTCCTTTGATATAACACTGTTCAAAAATGCATTAAAAAACAAACAACAATACATGCTAGCTTATGATATGAAAACACACACATGCAAAATGGAGCTAGCCTTCAGTTAGCTCTGCTTAGCTTAGCACAAAGATTGGAAAAAGAGGGAAACAGCTCGGCACTGACTTGGTTGTTTGATTTGCTTTTAAAAAAAAGTGTTAAAATAACCAGTTGTGAATTTAAAGTTGAAATCTCAATGATTTGAGTTATATTGTATCTGACAGAACCTCTGGCAATAAGCTGCAGTTGCAGTCACACTTTTAGACCTCATCTCCCAGAGTTCAAGTCAAAACCAAACAGTGTTTTCTGTTTGACCTTAGTAGATGACCTGCTTCCCTTCTTAAAAACACTGAGTTTTCTTCTTCTTTGGATCTGCTCTTGTACTTGAACTGTCGTTGCCTGGCTTGATGCTATATTTTCTTCGCTGTTGATCCATTATTGTAACTCACAGACAATGAAAAGTATCTAAGCCGGCCAGACAAAGTGAGCCTGTGGTATTAGCTCCACCTAGCCTCTGGGCAGACCAACCTCTGCTGACTGACGTAGAAGGTGTCGCTAACCGTGCACTGCTACTGATTTAGCGCGGAAATGTTACCACAGACACCAAGATCGTAGTACTCTGCAATGCTGCAAAATACAAGTGCTTTCATCAGTGGGTCATAGGCTCAATCATCATTGTTCTACCTCACAGATAGGGACTTAACAGACATTGACGAAATGAAAATCTGGAGATTACCACTTTAACAGGGAGTTGAGTCTCCAGCATGTAATCCAATGTAGATATGCGTTTCTTTAGCCCAGTAAGCTAACAGTCGTGGACAAAACAGGGCCCTAAATAAGGTTTAAGTTCCCCAAATTTAACATCAAACCGCTATGAATTTAACAAAAGCATTTCAAACACTGGACATAAGCTTACACACAATATATTTTATGAACTACTGAAAAACTACAAGAGACATATTAAACTCTATATTAAAACTTTGTTGTTTTCAGAACTATATGAGTTACCCTCCTCTATAAGTCACCAGACTTTTTGTTGGCATGCATCTTATATAGAACTTTGGGCCTCTTCTGCTCAATTCATCTGGTGCTCCCTCTCACATCCTGCAGGGCTCTTTGTGAATTTCAGAGCCTCCTCAAGCTTGAAGTAAACTTCTACAGACTACCATGTTCCTGAGAGACACAATTCTCTGTTGATATCTACAAGTGCAGGTGAGCAAGGAGACCCTTTGCAAAAAAAGAAATAATTCATATGGAACGGGACAATACTCAGTCTGGAAACCACTACGAGGTGTGGGCCCTTAAGGCGTGATTTGTTCCTGCGTTCCATGAAGACTTCAGGACGCTCCTCTCTTAGCCACTTGACAGTGTGTGGGCTGCAGGGAAAAACAGGCAGCTGCAAATCTACTCCAAAGACAAAAACACAAATCCCAAGCGTTGCAGGGAGCTGCTGGCACTGTCCTGCGGCCGGTAGATGAATGGCCTGGAGATCTAAAAGCCCGGTGCGCCGTATGCATCTCTCCTCGCCTGAGTTGGGCTGCAGTGTGCCATAACCCCGCAGACCACACACTCACACACCACTCACACAGTGAACTGCCAAGTTTTAACGCCTGGTATTCCCAGTGTGTAAACACAGTGGCCTATAGCCAAGCTCGCAAGCCATCAAAAGGCGTGCACTGCGGCCAGCGTCTAGCATAAATGCTCTGATTCATACCATATGGGCATCACTCATGAAGCCTCCATTAACGCTGTGCATGTCGCTCACACCAACTGACAAAAACTATTCTAACCGTTGCAGCAGAGGAAGAAAAGGTTCTGCATAGTAGGTGTACATTTGATAGACTGTCAAATTCAGTCATGCAGAAAGAGAACGTGTTACAGTCAGACAGACAGGCAGACAGGCTTCACTGTAGCAAAGCTTTGTGGGCTCTTGTTGGCCCATTGTCCATTGAGCAAGCATTGTGGCACACAGCTTTGTACTGTTGACTGTCATGCGTGTCAGATGGATTGCAATGGACCTGTCTTCTCTAAGCTGTGTACAGTACAGCCAGATATAGCTGCAGAAAAGTAACTGACAAGAGAAAAAAATACAGGAAGATAAGGAATATAACAGGACAGAAAGCAAAAGATGCTACAGCCGTGCCTGCAGCTCTGTGAGGCTGTACTCAGGGCAAAGCAGCTTTGGGCTAAACACTAGCAGCAGCATGCTATCACAATGACAAAACGCAAATGATAAAAGTTTATGTGTAGCAGGTATAACACAATGTTCATCATCTTAGCGTGTTAAGCATGCTTAGATTTACTAACCAGCACTGAACTCAAATAATTACTTTTGCAGGTCAGAAATCAAAGAACACATTTGCACAAACTGAAATTTTGGCCTGATGTTGAAAACAACTGAGGACGCCAAAAGTTGTTTTAATTAATCCTGAGAGAGATATGAATATGTGGATCAAATTTCATAGAAATTCATCCAAAAATATTTGGGATCTTTTTACTCGAAACCACAAATATTCAGACTTCATGATGGCACTACAGAGAAAGTCAGGGAAGTCATAACAGTTTATCCTCTGGTGACCATGACTGTCTGCACAAAATGTAATAGTAATCCATGTCGAAGGCGTTGAGATATTTCAGTCTAGATTGAAGTGGTGGACCAGCCAACCAACACCGCCATCCATAGAGCCATGCCCAGATAATGGTTTATGATGGTGTTTTTTCCCAACACAGAGGATTTCAAGCTTGTGAGACTAAAAAAATATTGACAGGGAGATGCAAAAGAAATGCAAACTGAATCCCCATCAACAGTGTGACCTGGTTTGATGGATGGTTATGGATGGACACCGCTCGCTGTTCAGTGAGTTAATTATGACAGAACAGACGGACTTTCATCAGGAGAAGCCCCTGTAATACACTGGAGAATTGATTCAGTAAGAAAATCTCGTCCACTGCCACTCTTCCTCACTTGTCTCTCATGGGCGGCGCTCCATATTCCTTTGGCAATTTTCCAGCTTTGCTCTGGCACTTCATCCTGCCTTATCCCCTGAACACACACACATACACAGAAATCTCCTGTCTTGCCCTCTCATTCTCTTTTAGACATCTCACCATCGCCGCTACTACAACTACGTCTTACTCTCACTCTTCGTGCTCGCACATTCTCTCCATTCTCACGCCTTCCTTGCTCTCTGTTCTCCATCTGACACCTCAGCGTCTCACCCTGTCCACCACTTTCTGTCCTCCCTCTCGCTCGACTTGTGGCCTGGCAAAGTGTGTGTCCCTTTGTGAGGGACAACAACAGATATTGAAGTTTGTCAACCAAACTGCCACATTGAGTAGACCAGCTCCTGTGCCGCCAGCACAGCTGCTCATTATCTACTCTGTTCTGCTACTCTGAAGCACCCAACTCTGCTGCAGGCTCATGTGGGTGTGTGGGTGCTAAATTCTCTATTAAAATGTAGCAATTTGTGGATAATGTTCCTAACTGTTCTGCACAAATCTAAACACCAAAACAAAACAAAACAGGAGCTTTGCAGCCATCCTTTCCTGCAGCATCCATCACAGATGAGTCTGCAGGCTGCGGCGTAAATCACAAACTCACACCTGCTCTCACAAACACACACACACATCATCTAGGTCATGATCCATCCATCCGTCATCCATCTATCTTCTCTGCTAACAGTGCCATAAGGAAAAAAGGAGAAATTTAATTTGAGTGAGTGTCAGCGTGCAGTCATGGATATGTGAGTGTGTGTGTGTGTGTGTATGTGCTTCCGGCTGTTGTCAGCTATCCCTGGTTGACATCACAGCACCATATGTCTGTCTGTGGGGCTGTGCTGACATGTGCCACCGCTGGAGGCCAGGCCGGCTGCACACAGCACAATAACAGCTTTATGCCCACATGCCATGCATTGCAGTACTCCAGCAAATAGTCACATCCGGCAGCTCTGCAAGCAGTGAGCACGTGCGACCGAATACTTCTGACGTACAAAGGTGAGACAGCACGAGTGATGGATTCTCACCTGTAGGTTTAAATCTTGGCAAAGTGCGTGATCTTGTTTTGTTTATGACTTGAGGTTTTGCTAAGTGTGCCATCCCATGTGCCTCCCTACAGTCAGAAGGTAATTCAATATTAGCTTGTAAGTATTACTGAATGGGCTTATGCATGAAGTGATACAAACGTTATATTTTTTTGTTGTAAAATCAATTTAACAACCACCAAAACAAGCACTGCCCGTTGAGGGACAAAAAACGATCACAAATAGATGCAAAATGACCACAGAGAGCAACAAAACAATCACCAAAAAACTACAATGAGCCATAGAGAAATTAAAAAACAACAACCACAGAGTCAACAAGAGATGCAGAACAACCACAAAGTGGAGCAAAACGACCACAAAGCAATGGAAGAGACCAACAATGAGCCAAAACAAGATGCAAAATAACCACAGACACAAAAAGACAACAGCAAGACGCACAGAGATACAATGCAACCACAAAGAGATGCCAAAAATATCACCAGTGGACCTAAAACAACCACAAAGATCCACTCTGAGTGTCTCAGACCTTTTACATGCCTGTGTCCAGGGCCTGTTTGTCTAAATCTACAACTGCAGGCTATTTACAAGTAGCCACTATTCATTGATCTAATTTTAAGTGTAGAATATTTTTAGTTGCTAAATTGGCATGTTTTAATGTCACTGCATACGTAATGTAACTACTAATAATGTAGCCTAATAATGCCAAGAACCAGAGCTTTTACACGTGTGTTCTCATTCACAAACGTGCCCCCCTTTCTTTGAGACTATCTGCCCCCCTCCCTTTCAAAAGTTTCTAAGCCCGCCCCTGTGCTGAACTCCTTGCTGTGTCCTCAGGCTCGCGTTGCGGTGACGCATCTGTGCCAACACATCCTTAAACAAACTCAGCCTTCGTCATGTGTCAATAAACGAGTCCGTGTGTCATAGCTGTGGCTTTGTGGACTGTGAGAGGGACCTGTTGGGCCAGAGGAACAGCAGAGGCGTGGATGAGCACAAGGCAACCGGCCGATGATGATGCATTGACCATCTCAGTGCTGATCCAATATGAGTCTTAATCATCACCCTGAATGTAGGTCAATATTTCTACTATAACACATCCAGCACGTAAGACGCAGAACTGCTCCTGGAGCCACAATAACACAGCATGACTGGGGGTGTTTCTGCTCATTTAGGCGGTAACTTCATGTCAGTCATCTCCAAAAATCAACCATAAAATGCTGATGCAGTGGAGATAACTGTGAACAGATGAGATCAATGTGCCTGACAAATAACTAACCCTACGGTAAGTCTAACATTACTGAAATCACAGGCTTTAGTCACTTACCCTACATTATTATTATTATTATTATTATTATTATTATTATTATTATTATTAATTAGGAGACATTGTAAGTCTACAAAGGCACATGTCTTCTGTTAGTATCCTACTAAAACAGCTACAG
>JAQLOL010000009.1:12731581-12746052 GCA_029783665.1 Naso thynnoides | reverse complement strand
TTATTATTATTATTATTATTATTATTAATTAGGAGACATTGTCAGTCTACAAAGGCACATGTCTTCTGTTAGTATCCTACTAAAACAGCTACAGTTCAGCGGTGTGAATCGCTTTCAATGAATCATACCTTGGTTGTCCTCGTCCATGATTGCAGCCTATAATGCCAGATCCCCCAAAAAACGGCAACAGAAACTTCCGTTGTGCGAAAACGTCTTATTCACGGCAAATGCGCGTGCTAATTTCCAGGACGCATTTGGCGCACAGGTTGTCTCACGGGCAGCGTCTTCTTCCTTTAGGAAATGTTGTGGCCATTTATGCCGCACGGTCGCGAGGAGGTCCCTCCGGTTCCGGTGAGCGGTGTGTCTGTGTGCGGAGAGCGGCGGCGGCGGCGGCGTCTTTTCGCCCTCGGTGTCGTTATCCCTCCAAATACGCCTCCACTCCACTAGTATCGGGAGAGTAGTTGACAGGGCTGCTGCCAAGTTGCCGAGACGAAACGGGAACAAAGCCGGAAGTGCAAAAGATGTTCTCGTCAAAATAAAAGTTCCTAAATTGTGATGTATGGTACGTGCATCTTTTTTTGCTTTATTTTGAAAGCGAATACAGGAAGTTGTTGCTATATTTTTGTGTGAATGACAGTAATCGTAAATCCCACGGCAGCTCCGCCACACAGCCCGTGCTGCGCGTCAGCGTGCATCCTTGATCAGCGCTCACGTGACTCCAGGCAATAGTGAGATTACACCCAGAGAGATTCAAGCCAACTGTTAGGTTTTTATTGATTATACGACATACTTAGTCCCTCAAGAACATATCGATTTTAATTAAAATAAAGGCCTAATAGAATAGATCAAAAGAAATTCTAACTCACAAAGGCATTTATCTTGCCATCACAGTCATGACTTGCTACTTTCTAATGTGTGGATGACTTTGGTTCCTTTTAACCACTGTCATGGGTCAAGTGATTTTTCATGCAAAGAAAAATCTTCTCTCTTTTTTTTTTTTTTTTCTCTTGATACAAAAAAGTGCAGTTTGCAAGAGCTAATATGACTTTTAGATACAGGCTACTTCAAATACATTTGTTTACCTTTGTGATGTTAAATAGAGCACAAAGTTCAAAAAGACAACATTGCCAATCTGAGCCATATGGCCAAAATTACTACTAATAAAGTTACGTAGTGCACATAGTGTAACTTTAGAGTGTTGTTTGAACAAAACAAACATTATGAAGGTGCCACTTTTGGCTACAGCTGTGATGGCACTTCTCACTATTTTCACAATTCTAAAAACTAAACAATTAACTAATGAGGAAAAAACTCAACAGAAGAATCAACATAATAATGATTAGTGGCAGTATACAAAATATTTGAAAGGAGCTGCACTCAACCAAGTATTATGGGAAAATCCTGTTTTTACATTCATGCATGAATAGTAATATACTAACATTATTATATAAAATAGTATAACTATTAGATCTTATTATGTATCACACAATTATTTTTTCTTTTATTACTTTCACCTATAATACTTTAAGTAGGGACTACATTTTCTTCAGTATGCTTAAATACTTTTACCTAAGTAACATTTTCAATGAAGAATGTTTCTCTGCAATAGAGTATTTTCAGTGTTTTATGAGTTCTTTTACAAAAGTAAATGTTCTGAATACTTCCTCCACCTCTGAATACCAACATCAGCTGCAGCTTTCAGATGTTTATATAATTCCACACAGAAGACTATTTATTTGCTGTTATATACAGCGAACTGCAAGACACTGTGGCTGGCCTCTCCAGATTTTCTCCAGTATCTCTCCATCTCTCACGTCAGGAGGCCTTTAGCAGCCTCAGTAATACACAGGCAACACATTTTAAAGTAAAGTCAGAAAGATTTGTGGAGAATCCTGTGAGTGAGAGCTGCTCCTAAAAAATGATTCAGCAAATTAAACAGCTCGTTGCATCTGTAGACTTCAAGTAGCTACAGATCCTAAATGGAAAAAAAGATTTCAGATCAGACCATGAGGATTTGTGGATGAGACTATAAGCAGGCAGAACCATCAGGTTAGGAAATAGTGGGATGAAGTGCAAACACACACACACACACAAACACACACACACACACACACACACACACACACACATACACACACAAACACAAAGCTTTACAGAGCTTGTTTCTACAACACACATGGTTTCAATTATAGCATTCCTGCGCCCACTGAGAAGGAGGGGGTCTCACTTCCCGTGTGCATTACCCCAATGGTCAAGCATGAACAGATGTTTTAATGTATTCAGTCATTTGTTTATTCGTAGGTGACTCTTTTAGACAAACGTTTCATTCTCAATCCTCCGTTTTAAACAAAGTGACAGTCTTCAGACATAACACAAGCAGTTGTCCTGTCACAAGTTTCTTAAAGTTATGAGATTTAGGCATCTGTTTTGTTAAAGTAGAAAAATAACCAGACTATTTATTGATTTGACTGATAAATGCCACTGTAAACATTTGCAAATTTGCACAACATCCTCATACACTTATCAGTTTTGCTTTCATGGGTTGGTAAACTGCTAGCTGACTAGACAGAAACAGAAATTAGATGTGTTCATCTCAAACTTGCTTTAACATCTTCTGAAAGAGCAAAAAAGGGGATGAACTGAGAGGCTTGAATTGGTCTTTTTTTCTTTCTTTCTTTTTTTTGCAAATTTACACCGCCAGGGTCAAACAATTACACAATCCACTGAACCCTCTGGATCCGGCGTGATGCAGTCTGGTGCAGGAAGACCAGAGGCAGAGACACTGAAGATCTAATGCAAAACCCAAGTTACACCTGAATAAACTTTTCCTGATTTAAGGACACGCACGCAGACAGTGTTTGTTTTTGCTGTGCTGGGGAATGAAGTTGTGAAGACCTAACCACGTGTTTTTACAGGAATTCCTAAAGTCGTGCTCCGCTTTGAGTGGAAGAAATGAAAGGAAAAAGAGATGTGTGTTTTTGATTTCTAGGAGAATACGAAAAGAGTGGAGAAGGGAGCATTTTAGTGGGGGTAGATATTTGTGAAATCTTCCCATTTAAGGGCCCAGGAAGAGCCTTTCTCTCTCAGTTATGAGGTTTTGCTTAGTAGGTGGATTGATGCAAAGTAGGAAACACACAGAGCAAGCCCTGCTTTGAATATTCCCTATGCTACAAGTGGAAGATAGGTCATATGCACAATGTTGGTGAATGCTTTTGGAACATGGTTAGACCAATACAGTGTTTCCGCTCATCTACACTGTACAGTATGTCAGTGCTGGACCTGGTCAAGCAGAGCGACCTCGTTGGAAGTCAGAGTTAGCTCCATTAAAAGCAATTAGATTCCTAATTCTGTCTCTCTGCAGCACAAACACACTTGGTGCGCTCTATTCCACATAAATGCTCATAAAAGTCATGCTAATGTGTTTATGAGTCATAAGAGGAACCTCTCAGTGTGGCCCAGATATCCTCAGCGATGAAAGAGAACAAGAGCAAATAGCGTTTACAGCTTTCAAATCAACAAAATATCAATGTGGTTCAGTTTGGTTTTAGAGCATATTACACTGAAATAGACTTTGAACTCCACACCATAAAACAAAGGCCACAAAGTCATCACAAAATCTGTGGCTTTAAGTGAGCATCTATGGGGTTTTTCGGGCCATCTGACCCACACCCCCAGGGGGACGCACGTCTGGCCGATTAGGTCGACCATCATGGGGAACGTCTGTGGTGCTCCTGACCGACTTCACGTGACCTGATTGAGCAGTCATACCACTTCATATGCTCCAGTCCATGCGGCGATGCACAGAGGGGGTTCACCTCCTCCTTTTAAAACCGTTGACCCCCTCCCATGCACAATTATACACACACAGACAAACAAGAGACCACATTACTCCACCTCTTTAAAATCAATCCCTTCACATTGTAGTAAAGTGGAATCTCATTCCATAGCATAAACCTCCCGGAGGGATCTGAATTCTGCTTTTTTCTTTTAATAAAAAAGGGGTTTGAGTAGCTAGTGAGGAGTACTTCTGGTTAAAGTTAAGGAGGAAATGTGGCTGGAACCCACAGGAGCTTGTTGAGGTTATTAAAATGAAGCACTAATGCAGTGAGTTTCAGCCCCTTTATATGAGGGATATATGAGGGTATGTATGTTATGATTTGGAGGGTTCACCACTTTGGTCCACACCAGAACAATACCATAAGATGGACTGAAGTAAGATTTTGCACAGAAAGTCGTGGTCCCCAAAAAGGACTTTACTGATCATGTTACTATTCCTCTAATGTCGCATCAGATCAAAGTTTTGTCCAATACTTTAGTTTAGAACTAAATAATTATCAAACATTACCATACTAATACTCTAAACTAATGCAGACTACTAAAGACTACAACAGGAATGACATTACATCCCAGTCAATCTCGGAACCCGTCAGCTGCATTTGCTGTCTGACATCCAGTAGCCTAGACAGCAATGCAGCCTCTGGGAGCAAACCCCATTATTCTTGGGCTACCGTTGGAGAAGGCGAATTTCCGTTTTCGACTTCCTTCTCTGCGTGCCACTCGCTGTTTAGTGCCGCTCGCTGTTTACAGTCCGATGCGAGAATGGAGTTGGAGTTGAGAGCCCACATCTACAAGCGTATCTTTTCACAAGTAGCCAGTTTACATGTTGTTAACAGTTAACAGTCCGCAGAAACCAGGGCTTTTCCTGTACCAAGATCTCCCTATCTTGCCAACAGACTCTACAGTCAGTGACATACTGTACATACTCTACATTCAGAGAATGTAGAGTATGTTTATAGACACTACATCCCAGTTGACTATGTTCCAGTACAACAGCAAGAAAATCAAGATGCCATCATACCAGTAATTAGCTCTAGCCAGGTTAGCCATTGTTAGCAACACCAGCTTATGACATTATGCAGTCTTTTGCAAATACACTGTAGCAACATGTCTGTAGATAGATGTTTACTGGTACCGTGCGTGTACAATAGATTTAATTAGACACATACAAATAAGACGGAAATGCTTACAGTATATTACAGTTTTTATTGGCGTTGATGCTCAGAGCAGCTATCTTGGATTTTGATACTGTCGTTGGCAAGGTTCTTTTTACTAAGTAAGAGGTGACACTTCAGAAGGCACTTTAGTTCAAATTTCTGAATGTGAACTTGTAATTTCCATCTTCACAGTTCTAAAGCAAATCAGCATGTTAGCTTTGTCACTGTGAGCATGTTAGCATGCTGATGTTAGCATTTAGCAACAGTACAGCCTGAGAGAGTCACTAGCATGCTTGTAGACTCAGAAAGTCCTAGTGAGATGAAACAGTGAACTCCATCGGATAAATACCTTGATTTAGTCATTCTTCTTTCTTTTGTGAGGGACATTGTGCTGATCAGAGGTGATTTTTTTTACCTGGTGCTTGGGAGTTCCCGTCCATCTTCCTCCATGTGTTTATACCCAAAGAATGGGCTAGACTAACCTTAACCAGGGCATGTGACAGGGTGTCACACCACCTTCCTGTTGTGGAGGGTCATGGGGGTAATCTTTGGGTGATGGTCTGCATGCGACAAAGGTCACAGGAAGCAGGGGCCAGCAGGATTTCCTCCTTCCTCCGCTTTGGTTTAATATCCACCTCTGCATCTCAACCACGTCTTTCCTGTCACCATGTGACTGAAGGGCAAAATTAAATTGATTTTTCTGGATCCAAGGACACATATGAGTAGAGTCTTTATTTGGACTCCAGACACAAAGGCAACAGTGCACACATGAGAACTTGTGTGTGAAGCCGTTTATTTGTGTGTGTATGTTTGTCCATCTAAAGTACAATCCTCCTCGACCTGCTGTGGTTACATAACAAGCTGTTAAAGGTTATTCTGCCAAAGTATTTCACCACTGAGCAAACAGTTCATTCTCAAGTTGTACAGGAGGTTTTACATCCTAGAAAGAACACCAGTAACATCATTTACCCACTCTGTTATTTCAGCGATTATTGATACAGGCATAATGTGATGAGGGTTCTACAGAGCAACAGCTCATTTAAGAGGGTAACATCGGAGGTTGCAACAAGCCGGATCAAACTATAACATGAGATAAAAGCATGGAGAACCTCACTGTGATCCTTTAATACCTCTCTGTAGTATATAAAAATAAGCTGTTTAAGCAAATGCGGCTGACATTGGTGGGAAATTGTATCTTGTTATTATATTTAATATATTGCTATTGCGGAAATGATGCAAAAGAACGAATAATATTTGTGTTTTTTGTGGCAGTCCAGCGCAAAGCTGGTGTTCATTAGTGATCATTACTGTAAGAAAATGCAAATGAGTAAAATGAAACAGTAATTTTATTGATTAATGACGCTACACACAATAAAAAAAAATTGCAGAAATGAAATTTTTTTGTAAAAAAAGTATTGAAAACAGAAAAATGTCATGCTAACTCCTCCTAACAGGTGCATATTGGAATGCTCATTTGTTTTCATGACCTATTTCAGTCCCCCGATATTTCTACAGCAAATATAACGCACACAAATCTCCCTGCTCTTCACATTTCTCTTGCTCCCTCCCTTCGCTTCCTCCTCCTCTCCTCCCCCACTCACTCGCACCCCTTTGATTCAGTTTTTGAGGTCAGCTTGGAGCTCATCGCAGCACCTGATCTCATCCTTTTTAACGCTTTGCATACGCCTCTCGTCCCAGTCAACAGCATTTGAATCGAAGGCGGCACTCCGGCCTATTTGAATAACCACAGAGAGGACGTTAAACGCTGCAACGCTCCGCCAAAACCTCAAACTGAGAGCGAAAGGATTCAGCATAAATCACAGTTTAATGCATCAGAGCTCAAATCATGTGGATTAATGTTTGATTACATTTAGCATCAATAATCCATTCTCTATGCATGGACGTGGTTCATTCATTTGAGGCAGCATGGCTGACAGACATCTGTCACAATAGAAATGCTGTTTGTTAAGTGAATAAACAGCTGTGATTGGAAACACGAGGAGTAATGTGTAATTTATTAGTAGTTTATTGTTTTTGTTCTTCTTCATTTCAGTGTCTGGTTTCAATTTTGAAGTGTATGAAAATTTGAACAGTGTGGGAGAAGATTCCAAAGAGAGAAATGGCATTTAGGTGGCCCAGCTTTGCTTTATTTCCTGTTTGGTTGTGAAGCTCAAAGTTGATGGCAGACAAACAGTTTGGGTTCTTTTCAAAATGAAAAGAAACAGAGCCATGACCTAAATGTTCAGACTTGTAGTGTGGAGAATTGCATTGCAATTGATTCTACTTCACAAGGAAAGCAGAAAAAACAGCCTGATTGTGGATCTAAGCCAAAGTTATTCTTGCCAAAATAAATGTAATGATGGATTTGTTGAGGGAAGAAAATTGTGAAGGATAATGCCTGCGTCTTTGCCAAAAAAAAGTTTAGCTCAAGAGTTTCTGATTAAAACTAAAGTCTCTCTTCTTTTCCTTTTTTTATTTTAAATTGAGGAAGCTCTCTTTTTCAAGATTGCAATTTCACACAGTTAGGCTGCATTCAGACCAAATCAGGTGATCTGACAAGAATGCAGGTTTTCTTATTTAACTAAATGAGGCTCGTCCGATTTAGCTGCAGTGGTCTGAGAAAAAAACGACCAAGAAAAACATAGCCGCAGCTAAAAGGTTGAAACCGTCTTAATTTTAGGAGAAACGCAGCTCTACGTCACATTGCAGCAGTCAATCACATGAAAGGGCCGTCTTCCAGCAATCGACTGCCACCTTTAGGTTTAGAGGAATAATAGAGTACACAACTTGATGTCACACAATAGGCCCCGCTATAAATTAAGTGGCACTCCCACCACTGGACAACCCTTTACCAAATTACCTGATTTGGTCTGAGTACAGCCTTACAAATTCACACCTGTAGGCTGCACAGTCTGCAGTCTGATCTGCAGCTCCATAGGGACGGTTGGGGTTAAATTGCGGAAGTAATGCCCTCAGTGGTAGTAATGAGGGTGGGACATGCTGTGCCTTTCACTTTCTACACCCATATCAATCCTGCCAGGTCAGGGATTCGACCCTAGACCGTCTGGTCACGAGATCGCTTGTTGGTAGTATAGATTTATATTCTGGGTGAGTTCATAATCCCAGAAACTCAGGAATATCCTGTATGCTCACTAACATGATGAGATGGATACCACTCTCATGTTTGCACATCAAAAATGTAGCTGCAGTCCGTTTGCTTTGCTTAGCATAAAATCGGGAAAAGGAAGAAAACACCTGGCTTGGTTTTCCCCATAGGTAATAAAGAACACCTTTTCGTACATATAAAGTGACTAAACGGCACATTTTTAGTTGATGTTTAAGTCAGCCAAAAACAAAAGTGTCCAACACATTACCTTTGTTTAAACAATGTTTTACACTGCGGTTTGTGTACAGATTTTACCCTGGAACGATTCAGGCTGTTTCCAGTCTTCAAACTGAGCCAAATTAACGCTGCATCCTCAAGCTTTATTTTGCCATCGATATTCTCATCGAATCTCAGGGAATGCACCAATTTCCCAAAATGTCAAACTACTCCTTTAAGGCAGCGAAATAGCAACCTGAATCAAAGTCCAACAAATTAATGTGTGTAACCCAAAAAGTAGACTAGAGCTCCATAATAAGCAGTTGTGCAGTATGTCAGTTAAATTATGGTATCATAGTCACATTTATTGAAATCAAGGCTTAAATGTTATTGTTTACAGCAGCTTTAAGCAAATGAAATACAGAACTTCTTTTTAGTCTGTAACAACTTATTTCCTTGCTTTAGGTTTAATCGTCTTTCAAAGCAGTTTCAGTGTTATGTTAATGTTTATTTCAATGTTTTTCTATAACCTTTTAAAGCACTTTCAATTGCCCTGTGTCTAAATGTTGCTATATAAGTACCTGTATTGTCCTGCTTCGCTAAACAAAGAAAATTAGCCAATGAACCTGAGAGAAAAGCTTTTATTTAAAAAATATGACTTTTCAACTACAACTACCAGACTCAGTTTACCCTCTGTAGTAAAGGATTGTGATCAAACCTGGATAGATGTTACACCACTTAAGTTTTAAACACTGATGAGCAAAATCCAAACACGTAAACTCTCAAGATTTTTAAAGTCTATGAATAATGTGTAAAGAAATGGGTGGTACATTAAATGCCCTGCATTGCAGCTTTAATTGAATCTCTGCCATTTTTCCATTCGCAGCATTATCACTCTTTCACACTCGGTCAAATAAAACACACGTGAGCTGCTACAGATGCCAAAGGCTAAAACTCTATAATCTTTATTCCACAACCCCTTTTTTTCTGAGGGTACAAATGGTGGTTGGCAAAAACAGAGTAAAGATAACCCGACTTATCCTTCATCTAGAGATCTCGCTCTCTCTCTTTCTGCCAGTCCTCTATGATAACCCTATTAAAATATTTTCCTCTGGCAAATCCCTGAGAAATAAATCCTCTTTTTCCAGAAACGGGGTGGGGGGTGCCTGTCACATGGAGAAATACAGTTGCCTTGGCAACCCCTGATGGTTTTACACTGTAGCCTGGCATCAGAGTGACTGGTTCTGATAAGTTTGCCGGAGACATTTTGCACTGGGCAATAGAGTCAGCACTTTGAAAATGAACGTCCATGAAGTGCACATCGAAGAGAGGTGCCAAATGAGTCTGCTGGCTAACACTCATCCACGACAAACGGTCCATCTGTCTTTAAATGCAGGTATGAAACACTGAGGAGTTTTAACTGATGTAGATCAGAGAAAGAGTACACTCATAAATTAAGCAAAGGTTACACTTTCTTTTCAGAAGCAGAATTTTTGAGTGAATAACAGTTGATAAAAGTCTTAAACGATAAATCACTCAGAAACTGCACGATTAGCTATACAGCATTTGAAAGAGGTAAAATTGTTGGTGTATTACAGCATCATTACAGAGGTGATTCTCGCTTGTGTCAGCCAATATCCATTTCAGAAAGGTTGATGGCTCAGAATGTCTGTTTTCAACACATAAGGGTGATGGATCAGACACTGCGATGAGCTGCTTCCCCCATGTGGAAGGATTAGGTACTACAACACGGTCATGCTGACTTAGCAGAAGGAGCGGTCTTGAGTTGCCTGACTAAAGCTTCAGCCTCTCACTATCTGGGTTTATTAATCTAAAGTTTAGTCACATGTTTTCAGTACACCCTAAATGACACATTTCAGTTTTTAATGTGATGAGTTAATTTCACTGCTTGAGAAATGACGAAGACAACAGTCACCCCATGGGCCAACAAGCCCCTAAACTTGGTGGCCAAAGTTCAGTTTTGTTTACCCAAATGTGAATGTATTTTTTAAAAAAAAACAACTTTTCACAGCCTTCCCTGACTGTGACAATTCAATAAAATAAATAACATACATACAAACAAAAGGAAAATATATCCTTATTCTTATTCTATATAATTATTTATTTAAATGGAAAACTCAAGTTCTCTGTTAACAAATGGCAGACAGGCTATATTCCCTAAAAATGTCAGATCTCCACCATACTGACTTGCACCTCTTCCAAGTTTGTCACAAGAGAGCTGATCTCACATTCCTCTGCTGAGGGGGGCGATGTCTGTTCACTTCCCAAAAAATCAGAGATTCAAATGTAACCCAGGAAAAACTAGATTGGTAGAAAAGAAACCCGAAACCTCTAGCCACTGCCATTTACCCTACAAGCTAACAATAAGAAAAAAAAAAAAGCTAACTACACTTAACCATTCTGATGTCTCATTTTTGGTGCACAAAGGCTCCTTGGCTGGTTAAGCCTCAGTTTGAAGGCTCAAACATTTTTGTATGATTTTACTTTGTGTTCATCCAGTGCTAACTTTTGCCATCTTGATGCTCTTTCACCAGCAACTTAGCACAAGCAGCGTTGATGGGCGGGGCATAATGCCAGTGATTGACACATCCAGAGTTCCTCAGTGAGAGAGAAGAAGTAGATGTGTTGTCAGACCCGAGTTATTGTTGTTTACTTTCACATCCCAAAAATTGTTAAATATTAATAGAGTAGCATTTTTGATGTGATTTAGGACAATTTATTAATTAAAAGTACAATCTTCTTCCTTAGGTACTTTAAAACAATGGTTCCTGAAGTAGGGGTCAGGACCCCCTCAGGGGTCACAAGACACAGAAGTGGAGGTCACGAGATGCCTTTAAAAAAAAAAACAAATTTTAAAAAATAATTTAAAATTGCATAAGTGATCCATTACTGCACAAATTCTGGTTATATTCAGTCTTAAATCACTTCAAAATAATAATATTATGACTGTTACGCTGTTGTTCTTTTGTTTTAATGCCCCTGTAGGCCTAATACTGTGTGCATGGGTGTGTACGATGGTATATGCCATCTTCACGGTCGATGGGGGTCCCCAGTCTCTGGCACTGTTATTTTGGGGGTTGTGGGCTGAAAATTTTGGGAACCCCTGCTATAAAACACTCTTAAAAGCCTAGAAAATGAACAAATGGTTATTAGATTGACAAAAAAGGCTCAGAATGGTGATTTCATTCGTTTATTACTTCCCAAATTCAATCATCCTCAACCTCAATGCTGTGAAACCCCCCACACACATACAATATTTTCACAGAAATAAAAACTTGTGACAAATGCAGCTACAAAAAACATTCTGCATTAATGTTTTATATCAACGCTGCCTTTCCAAAGTGCCACTGATATTCTCGAACACAGTGAGTGTGATGATGTGTGCATACAAACACAAAGACGACATGCTGTGACTCCCTTTGAGATTGCACTTACTGATGTAAATTACAGGTAGATCAGATCCAGCCGCTGTAATGTTATCCTACAATAAGCCTCTGCTGAAAGGTCACGTACCACTGATACAGCAACCTCAAATAAAGTGTCCAAAATCATGCTTGTCTGTGTCATGCAGTGAGGATGTTTACTTTTTAAATTAAAATGAGATGTTCACACTGAGTGTCTAATAAACACTTAAGAGTAGCTACAGAGTTCCACAGTAAACAATCATCTGTTTTCCCACTGGAGTTCTCTATTCCCAGAGAGAAAAGGCAGTGTCAAGATCCACTCGTCATCCGTCACATTCTTCAGGGACCTGACAAGCAGCTCCTCAATCTCAGGTGGCAATCTAAACGGGTGAATATGAGGCATGTTTCCCCCGACACGTCACTGTTCAACCCAGCTCATTCTTGCAGACATCACTGCCGTCCTTCCCCCTGCAAAGGCACTGGGCTCATGTGACAAAAGCTGACCACAACAACCGGCGGCGTCACTTTGCTGCATCCTCGCATTAGTTTGCAGAATCGTGTCCTCTTCTGCCACTTCGCTGTACACACGGGCAGATTGTTTTTATAGGGCTGAAAAAAGGTAGTGCGCACAGTTTATGATGCCCAAATGCAGATGTTGAGGATTCAGTGGATTTCAATGTGGACCTGAAAGGACATAAAAAGGCTGTGAGGCAACACAATACATGCAAAATGAATGAATAAGAAACATATCAGGCTTGGCAATGGCATGCATTACAATGTACCGACCACTGTTCTCAGTCTTTGAATTCTCAGCATGCACTTAGATGCCAGTATATTAGGTATCAGGTTTACATTGTAATGATCTTGAATTGTATTCGATTAGATGATCAACAAAACCTTTATTTGCCACAGTTTTATGATCAATTTATTTGACTGGAAGTGGCTGGAGTAACAATGAAAGAATAAGAGCTGATTTGGAACAGTCAATTAAATTATTGATAGACGCACACGAAAGTTTCTGCTGAGGTTAAAGTACTGAAAACTGTTGAAATGTCAGCTAACATAAATGTTTATTGACAGCAATTCAAATGTCAGTTGCCATAAGAGAAGTAAAAATTCTCATGAGTCATGATGGTGCAGCACAGCTGAAACATCATTTGTTGAAGCTATAAGATCTGAAAGATGTTAGTGTCATTTTGCTGTAATTTTTGTTTAAATGCCATTACGTCAAAAAACAAAATATCAATTCAAGAGTAAAGTTAAATAGCTGGTAACTAATGTGTTTGTGATCTTTGTTAAGCAAAATGCAAAAAATGGCAGGTGCCAGCATCTCTAAGGTGAAGTTTGCTTTGTTTTTTTAGTTTGTTTGGTTTGTATGATAATAAGGACTTGTTATGTAAATTAGAGATATAGAAATAAATCAGTTTATTAATCGATGTATTGGCCAAGTTGCAAGATATATCAGAATCAGAATATGTTGCCCAATAAATAACGGTAACAGAAATTAGGTTAATGATCTTCTGGTAAATGTCACAATTAAACCACTATTTTATCTGTAAAATATTCAGTTTAGTATCTTTGTCACAATTTAAAAAATAAAGAAATATCGTGTAATGATACATTCAAGAAAAATACAATGATAGACATTTTTTAAATAAATTTCTATCAAGTACCAGTTGACTGACAAGTTGAATGACTGCTAATAAACAACATACGCCTGTTATTTCTATACAGTTAACAGCACCACAAACTCCAGCTAGTTAAGCTGAATGGAGAATTTACTACGAGTTCGAACAAAAACTGAAAAGTAGCTTCTATATCAGGACTGTGTTCATACTTTTAGCTTTATACCTAATAGACTGGCAACTGGAGCTTAACAAATCCATCCATTGAGAGGGCAAATATTAAAAAAAAACAAAAACAAAACAAAACAAAAACATAGAAGACAGTCAATATTCGTACTCCCATTAATTCAGACAGCACCATGTTTACAAACTAACAACAAAAAGGCTTTTTCCAGTCAGCTGTTGGCTTATTTACATTAGCGAGCTGGTGAACTGGCAACCTGACTAGCAACGTTAACTGCCCTCTTTTCCTTAAAAATTAATAATAATTACCTGTAATCTGACATTAAACATCATCGAAGCGACGAGGTAGATATAGGGGAATCTGATTCGCAGTCGCCATGCGAGATTGAAAAATATCAACAAAGTCCTCGTCAAGCCTTTGGAAAACACTCCGTAAGTCCGACCAGCGGAGCCCGAAAATCGGAGCACTAAGTATGACAGACCCGCCATACAGGCGACGTCTGCCCGGTCGGTTTCTTCGGTTACTATGTCAGATACTGCGGCGGACAAACGGATAAAAGGTTGGCTGATTCATGACAGTTATATTTCTATCGCCAGCTGACACTAAGCTCCATTTTTACAACGGCTGGCTGTGTTGGCATAGCAGCTCCACCCCGACGGTTTCTCTCGCGAATCCTGTTAACGGGAGGACTCATAACGATGTGACACGCACCGGAAGTTTAAAGCGCACAAGGGGCCTTTTTGCCCAGCGGTACAACTCGCAGGCAGATCCAACAGTGTGGGCTTTAAAACTCAAAAACACACACAAAACTGTTAATATCACGAATATAACCGTAACATCAACATATCACACCACAATGAATTCAACAGACAGATATAAAATAAATACTAAAATATAAACTCAAATCATTTGACATTTAAC
>JAQLOL010000009.1:12708941-12727873 GCA_029783665.1 Naso thynnoides | reverse complement strand
AACGATCATTTGTTTAAATATAGAAAATTAAAGCAAATCAGATTAAAGCAATTGCAATATCAGTCCTAATTATTGCAATTTGGTATTTTTCAAACTCGTGCAGCCCTACTAAGTATCTTTGGATTTATGACCATGAATTGGACAAAAAGTGGGCTCAGATTGTGGCAGCTTAGTCAATACGTAATGCACATTTTTCACAATATTGTTGACCAAGTGTGTAATTGAGAGAATAATGGGCTAATTCTGAAACTAATAATAAAACTAATCATTAGTTCCTGCTGTTGACCTGCTGCGGAGGTGCTCAATAAGACCCGACTGGGTTGTAAAATGAAGGAAATCATATCAGTTAATCTCAAGAATGGCTGTTTACATGCCTGTTGTTTTGCAGGGTGAAATCATAAACAACAAACAAACAGCAATCTTTTTTTTTCCCTCTCCTTCTCCCTTCCAGAGCTGTGGGTAAGACCTGCCTGCTCATCAGTTACACCACCAATGCCTTTCCTGGAGAGTACATCCCCACAGTGTGAGTATCTGAGACTGCAGTCCTCATTTATTTATTTATGGAAGAGTAGACATCTGTGTACTCCAGCAAGCCATCGTTTGTCTCCACCCTTGTTTTTCAATACCGTCACTACATAATCAGGGTCGCATCTCTCTTGTGTTTGTTTTATTAGATAAAAATTTGATTTCTTCCGGTTACTGTTACTGCTCTGGACTTTAACCTAACAAGTATTAAAAAAATGATTCAGGGAATATGATTTTAGGGAAATTAAGAGATAAAAACCCGCACATTACCTCATCCCAGACCAGATATGTAAACTATGTTGATCTGTATCACTGTCAGCGTAGCATGGACTGTTCTCAGCAGCCTGTTGATAAACAAGATTTTGGTTTGGAAGAGCCAGATTCAATAACGGATGAGTCATTTTAAAGGGCAAGCCGAAGAAACAGAAGTGCACAGCAGATCGATTAAGAGCTTGTTTTCCATTCTGTGACTTATATTTTGTGTTCGTTTCTTGTCATATTTAGTTTCAGTATAAATATTTTGTCAGTTAATACAAATCTTTACAGGTTTAACTCTTTTCCACATCGTCTCCTCTGTCAGGTTCGACAACTACTCCGCCAATGTTATGGTGGACGGGAAGCCAGTGAACCTGGGCCTTTGGGATACAGCAGGACAAGAAGACTACGACAGACTCCGCCCACTTTCATACCCACAGACGGTATGTCAGAAAAAATAGTCAGACAGTGCAGTGTCACATATTCCCCATTCAATTCTTTTGAAGCCAGCAGTGCCCTTACATAACTCCTTTGCAAAGTTTGGGTACCAAGAATATATAAGGAAGTTAGAGGGAAAGAAAAACACCACACCTTTTGAACAACATGAAACACAAAAGTTTCTTCTGTTCTCAGAAGGAAGTGATAGTTATGGACTCTTGTTGGAATGTTTTCCTTTTCTTTGCAGGATGTGTTCCTCATCTGCTTTTCACTTGTGAGTCCTGCCTCCTTTGAAAACGTCCGTGCCAAGGTGAGGAGATGTTGACAGTAAAGTGACTCATAATAAACACATACTGACATGTTTACTGATTAGTTTAATCACTTTTCTCTTTATCGGGACTATTTCAGAGGTATAAGAAATCATACTACACATTTGTCCACATCAAGTTTAAACAGGGTTGCACATTAATTGCAATAAATGTGTTTCTGTTACTGACACTGAATGGTTCAGTGTAGCCGGTGCTTATCCTCTTACCCCATGATTCCACTGGTGGCGGCTCTTAAACGTTGAGTCTCTGACATGATTTTGTTCTGTTCGTCATGCCGCTTTGTACCCCACTGGGTGGGTTTTGGAAGCAGAGTGTTCTGCCATGTTGACTTAACTCAGACTTTGGAAAGGTGTTGCCATGGCCAGTTAAATACATACAATTGCACATTCCTAGTATATTACCTTGTCATGTGAAATCTATATTCCTGCTATTGAGTATTTTTTACCATATTGTTGTCACATTGAAACGCAACATAGTTGCCGCCCTGATAACTTTATAATAAAATCTATAAACATATTAATCTTTTATTAAAACTGGACTAAATGGAACATATTTCATTTTCTCGCTGGTAACTCTTAAGCAACCTGTCCCCAACAACACGGTGCTGTGGTGCACGGGTGTTTTTTGGTCTTAATCTCTGCAGCTCTGGGCAGCTTGAGGCAACTTTACAGTTATGAAATCTTTGTAGACTCAGAGATGATGACCGCAGATCAAGAATATGCCAGCTGAGCAGTATCTACAGATTGTCCATTAGCTCCCAATAAATTCCAGATAAAATGTCACTCTCACATAGGGCTGAAAAGATTACTCGAGTAACTAGACTGATTAAATGCCTTGAGGCAAATTAATTGCCTTGAGACTTTGTTTAATCCAGCGCTATCAGGGCTGTATAGTGCACGGTTTTATTGTCCTGTACAGCACCAGTGAGGTCCAGTGTGGTGCTCAGCTAAACGAAACAGCTGAGCAATCTGTGTTTGACGCACATGGTTGTCTCTGTCCCCCATTGCGCTTTCACTGTTGATCCAGTGTAACCTGAATGTGAGATCAGACACAAGTTGCAAAATAGAGGAAGCGAGAGGCAAAAAGAAGAGACAACTCAGAGAAAAAAACAACAGGCTAAATGTGAAGGATCACTTCAAGTTGAAACTGAAAGAAAACACAGTTAAGTGTGGCTGTTGTGAAACGGCATTAGCTTACCACAACAGCACTTTGTTAATGCTGCAGCACCTCAACAGAAAACATCCAGTCAACAGTGCAAACTGACAGACACCCATTAATGTAAGCAATAGAAATTAAGATAAATGCTCCAAAATGTAAAACTCATAGAGAAGAAAACGCTGCAGTAAGTTCGTTCAACCCAAAATAAAATGCACCAGTCCACGATAACAGGTAAGATATTTTAAATACAGTAAGTAGAGTCAGCAGGTGAAGGGGAATCCCTCTATTATATAGTAATAAGACAGCCTGTCTCATGGACTTAAAGTATGATATTTATTTTGTCCTAGTGATACATATCAGTAAGAATTAATTTTACTGTATTTTGGTTAATTACAGTCTTACTACAGAGTACAGACAGCTTCAGCACAGAAAATATTGCAATTGATGTTGATTTTTTTTTTTTTTTTTTTTTTAAAGGAAACAAACTGTTCATTTAAGAGACATGTCTTATTTTCTCTTGTGCATTTCTGTGGCACTTAAATAGAGCAAGAGTAATGCAGCATGAACAATATTTTTTTACAGAATACTTGATTAATCGCCAGAATAATCAGTAGAATACTCTATTACTTAAATAATCAGTTGCTGCAGTCCTACACTCACATTTAGCCGATCAAAATGCTGCATGTATGTTATGAGGTGTATGTGGTTTTTGGCTCTAACCAAGACAGGAGAAAGAGCCGCAGTCAGTTTATTTCCTGTGTTCCCTCTGGAGTAAAATGTGTAAATGCTGACCACATTTAACAAGGCGTATAGAACGACCTCCACCCATATTTTTAACTCTTTATTTTTATCCAATTATCTTTAGTATTTTTTCCTTCAGGAAGAGATGGCGTACCAGTGTTACATCATTGTTGTATATGTTTAAGTAATATTATGTGTGTGTTTTGTGTGATACCAATCTCGTCTTTAAATGCACATGAATGAGTTGTGTGTTGTATGAATATGTCTCTTGTATGCCCGGGACAAAATTCTCCTACAGGAGACAAATGAAGGTTAATTTAAATGTCGCCATGAATTGGTATGCCACGCTTATAGCTGGGATAAAACAGAGTAAAGTCATTTGTTAACCAGCTTTTTGACACCAGTTATCCACCAGTGTCCAGTTCACCGGGGACAGTTCACCCCAAAATCGAAAACACATGATGAACAGGTCACATAAGATAATCTGCAGACCTTGTTGTGAGCAGTTTATTAATAATTTGTTTTCCTCTGGTTGAACTGTAACCCCCTGTATTACAGTGCGGAAGAAAAGTTCTGGCACTCACATCTCAGGGTTGTGTTCTCTGTGTAGTGGTACCCTGAGGTGAGACACCATTGTCCCAACACTCCCATCATCCTGGTGGGTACCAAGCTGGATCTGAGAGATGACAAGGACACTATCGAGAAGCTCAAGGAGAAGAAACTCTCTCCAATTACATATCCCCAAGGACTGGCGATGGCCAAAGAGATTGGTAACAGCACTGGACTACTTTACTGAGACGTCTCCGGAGATTTTCGTTTATACTGAAATGTTCAAAGATAACAAATGTTGTTTCCTCAGGTTCCGTCAAGTACCTGGAGTGTTCAGCCCTGACTCAGCGTGGCCTTAAAACTGTGTTCGACGAGGCCATCCGCGCTGTCCTCTGCCCTCCTCCAGTCAAGAAGAAGGGCAGGAAGTGCTCTCTCCTCTAAGACTTCCTCCACTGGATTGGTTACAGGGGAACATGACCGCTAGTGGCAAGGGTGGCTAAAGATCACAGGAGAAACACACCAGTATACACACAAAAACAATGTACTTCAGATTCTTTCCTTCCATGCGTGTAGCTACAGCAGTTTTACCAACTGTTTCCATGAAATAAAAAAAAAGATAAATGGGTCAGATTTAGGGGGGAAGGAGGTTAAAAGATCACAGACCTTGGTTCTTTCCCAACAACTTATGCTGTACAGACAAGTGAAATGAAATTCTCGAGGCCTTCTAAAATAGATTGGATGTTTTGTAAAAAAGAGAGGGAAAAAAAAAGGACCGTGGAATGTTTTCAGTTTGTTCTTCCACTGGTTGTCCACCTTTTTTGTTTACAGTCTTGATTGTTTGTTTGAGTGGTAGATAATATTGCCAAATACATTCTGCAGACGTGCTGTACTTTAGCAGAAAACCTTTGTTCTATTGTCTCAAACCTTTAAACCTTCAAACATACAGCTAACAAATAGCTGTTGTGTGCCGCTGTTTGTTCAGCTCAGTGAATTGCATTTGATCAGTTTTCAGTTCTAATTTGCGAGCGCAGGCATGTGTCACCGCACACGGAACTTGAAGTAACCATCTGTTAAGCTCTCCTTGCCCCAAATTAGGTGTTTTCAGTCATGTTAATTCATTCATTCTGATGGATTGAATTCGCCTGAGACATACTGAAAACACAGACTGGAAACAGATCTTACGACACCAACAGTGCTATTACACCCTTTTAAATCGAATGATCCAGTATTTTGCGTGTTTAGCTCCAATTGGACCTGTCAAGTTTATGGTATTTTTCTTTTCTCTGCAATATTTCCCCTAGAAGTGTCTCAACTGTGTAGCTGCCCAGGAGTGCAAAGCTGAAAACTTTAATAGATATCGGATTAGAACTGTTTCGGTGTTTTGGTGGCGGGGAACAAGAGCACCTTTAATGCTCTGTGGGCATTTATCAGAAACCTTTTGTGCAGCACATTGATTTTTATTAGCATCACTACTGGCTAAGCAATGTCACTAAGAAGAGCATTAATGCCTGCTAATAACAGTAACAAAGCTACTGTCGGTTATGGTGTAGTATACAGTGTACTCATCTTTTTGTTATAATCATGTGATTTGACTTTTTTGTATCTTTCTTCACAGAAGTTACACTTCACTCACTGTATTGTTACACTAACACTATGAATATCCTTTGTTTATTACCTCTACAGTTAACGCTACCTTAATCTCCATACAAGCCTAGCTTTTTGTAATTAATGCTGATAGCATGTATGTGCAACATATACTGAAAACTAAGATTAGAATTGCTACAGTTATATTTTTTGCCTATTTACGAAATGTATTTGAACTACTAGATCAGGGGTTAAGTACATGTTGCTCATCTGTATTGTATTCAGACATCAAGCTGTGCTTAAATTCAAGCCAATGTTGTGACTCTTTAGTTTTATGGATAAAAGCTATTGTCACTTTTTGAAAAAGCCAATAAATTCAAGTAAAACAGACTATTCAGCCTCTTTGATGCACCGTGCAGCCTCACTGGATGTGACAATCCCTGAAGATTCAGCACTACATTTAACTGAGTGGGGTTGTTCTTGGAGGTGACCACCATATGAAGCCATCAGTACAACACGCCATCAGTTGTGAACCTCGACATTCGCAGGTGTTTTGGCGTTTTATCACAAGATGGCAGACCCACCCCAGTCGATCAGGTCTGGGTGTATGTTGTGTCCGCTTTGAGGTGGTCACTTGAAAGTTGCTTGGGAGTCAGTCACGTCCAGGTGCCTACTGTTTATGCTTCAGTCATGTTTAGTGGAATGTAAGTTTTGGACTGACTGGGAGAGGAAGAAACAGATTTGAGGGGGAGAAGCAGAGAGATGCAGATATTTCCTGGGTAAGATGTGGGAGATGGGACTGCATCTCAGCCCCAAATCCTGTGGGTTAGGCATACCCTGTGTCCCCCTACAGACATAACCAAACATTTACTGGAACGATGTCGAAGAAAAGTCACATAGAAGCTTCATCATTCATTCATTCATTATCTGTGACTGCCTATCCTTTACAAGGTTGCGGGGTTCACCCTGGACAAGTCACCAGTTCAGTTCGTGAGAGGACTGAGGCAACCCTTCACACTCCCATTCACATCTTTGGGAGATTCAGAGTCACCAGTTAACCTGACCTGCATGTCTCTGGACTGTGGGAGGAAGCTGGAGTACCCAGAGAGAACCCACACAGACATGGGAGAACATGCAAACTATTAAATAGTTTTGGCAAGGACATGCAGTTTTTTAAATTGGGTTTTTGATAAGCCCCAAGTGGTTACTCTTGCCATTGGAGAGACTGAGTGCTAGATCTAAGGGTATAGATCAGTTTTCCACCAAAATATGGAAACCCATACTTGATCACTTACCACATGATGTAGCTGCCTTTTGTAGATGAACGTTGGTCTGATTGTTAGCTAACAAGAGGAGTGAAAGGAGTAATGTAATATGATCCCGTCTTTGTTTTATTTGAATTGCTATTTTCTGCTATTATTGTTATTATATACAAATATATATGCAAATTCTTTTTTTTATTGTGTTGTTTTATGTTATATTGTTGTTTGGTATTTAAAAAATGAATTGAATAAACAGCAAGATTAACAAAAAAATCTACAAAAAAAATTTGGGGGCACCTTTATAATATGGTAATTGGTGCATTCAGTTACTGTTTTTAATATTAAATTAGCTCAGATTAATATTCACACAGTAATACTACCCCCCCACCCCCACCCCCAGCACCAACATTAGTAAAAAGGCAATCTATTGCTGTTCCAGAGGATGCCGACATCTCTCTGTGTATCAAATACCATCTGTATGACAAAAAGCAGGAGACAGTTCAAACTATTTTAGCACTTTTACAAGCCTTAACAAATCTAAGACCTACCCGTTCAACAAGATTTCATCTGGGGAATGTCTTTTTTTATAAACCTCAAGATGACAGCATGAGACAAGAATTGTGAGACTGTGACAATATTTAAAGTTAAGTTCAGCTTAGGGGAAACTGTGTCATATTCAGATCTTTTCACAAATCGAAACCAGTGCGACTTTGATCAGTGGGGGTCTGATGTATTCCATACCACAGCCTCAGGTTTTTCACAAACAGCAGACTAGCTAGATGTAGTCAAAAAGGACAAAATTAATGTAGGAATAATCTTCAATTGACACAGCTCTGGAAGTAACTTTGAAATTTAAGCATTTTTGTTTCATACATCGATTTGGCTCTGATGATTTTAGCAGACAAGTTTGACCTTTTGGACTTCCAGTCAACAAGATGCACTTGTAGGCTGTAACATTAATGTTAGCTAGCTGACATTTACTGCCCACTTGCTGGCACTGGTGTAATCAACACCATAGATTGGGTCAATAAATCAGTATAATCTTTCTAAATGTAGATTAGGAGGCAGGTCTATTATATCAGATTGCAATTATTTTTATTTATTGCCAGTGTACTTTTGGGCAACATCACAGAGGGAACAGTGCAATCAAAGTGTGTTCATGTGTGCATATAAATAATAACTCATGAAAGTGAGAGAATTTTTTTTAAAATATATGATAAACAAAATCTGACAAGGTCATGTCAACATAACTGAAAATTCATTAACCCACAAGGTTTTATAAAACATTTGGCACAGAATCTAAATCTGAAATCTTAAATTAATCTACTCTCAGTCTTAATACATAAACTTTTCACAATCTTTGTACATCAAGCGCTTTTTTATCTTCAGTTGCTCACTCGCTTCCACCAAGCACCCATCAGTCAGTCAGTCAGTCTTGTTGCTGCTGTTCAGGAATCGAAAAATCGCAACAGCGTCCCTGAAGTTGTGGGTATGCTGTGGAGAAAACAAAAGGTGTTATTCAGTAAATAAGGATGTAAGAGAGTGCAGGATTGTCCACTGGTCTAAGAAGAGTAGTCTGCCAAACTGGTTTGATTCATTCATGGATAGAATTAAATGAAAACAATAGCCTTGAGTTTAAGTTTTACGCAACCACAGATGTGTTTACTTGATCATTTTCTGATTAAAGGGATCAAGCAGGCTGGTTTTTAAAGGTTTTGAAGAACCACAAGCACATATTTTAACACCTGACAGCCGGCATCTAACCTGTGGGCAACAAAAAAACCCTCAATTACGGCACTGAGAGGATCATAAATGAGAGGGCAGCTGCATGGAGAACTTATCCGTTTCATTTAAGAAGTGGGTAAACTGACTTACAGCAAAACCCTCAAATTTTAAGTCCATACTTTCCAGATTTAAAAACATGCCACCTGTAAACAGCCAACTATTACCTCTCCACCAGCTCGGCACCGACAATGTCATGGATGTGGTATTTCATGTGAAATTTCACGTTTGAGGCTGTCCGCCGCTCTTCCAGCTCTGCCTTTAAGACTTCACTGTATTTGGACTTCTTGACCATACTGAGCACTGCTTTACGACCTTACGAGGGAAACAATAAGACAATTGAGAACAGCCAGGTTCAATGACCACAGCACTGTCAAAAATCCCCTAAATGACAAATTTTATACGATCAAAGCAAAGTATTGTTGAGACTCGGTTTGTCTTAACACCCACCTTGTATGAAGTACTTTGTGAATTTGCCAGAGTTGGGGATGGACAGCCACCAGCTGCCTGCGTCCCTCACAGTCAGGACCCCTGACTTAACCAGCTGCCTATATGGTTAAAAAAATGAAGCAAAATAAAAGCCTGAAGTGTCAAAGTATTTGCACACACTGAAATAAGTCAACAAAACCTCCACACATACACAGATAAACCGAGTCCACTGTGCATTACCCATATTTTCCCTTTTTAAATCTTTCATACGTTATCTCAGAATCTGTGAAGAGGAACTCCCGGAGCATCCTGTCTTTGCTGAAGCTCAAATCTGTGCAAGACGACACCACTTTTTCCAAAAACCTCTCCACTGTCGCTCGTGTCTCTCTGCCCTCCTCTCCTGCCAACACTTTGGCCTTGTAATCCGAAGCGAAAATCAGTGCGAAAGCTTCTGCATCGAAGCCGAGCTGGAACATCAGCAGCTCTCCTTGTTCCCGCAGTTTATTCTGTGGACAACCATGAGGGCAGTGAGTTGTATTTTCACATTTGAACAGATAAACATTTGGATTTCCCCACACTAAAGGGCCATCTTACCAGCTCTTTGTCCACCAAAGTCTTGTCACTGTGAATGCTGTAGAGTTGGTGCTTCAGAACAATTTGAGGCAAGGTGTCATTGAAGAGCTTCCTTGGGAACAGTGTCATGAGGTTTACAAGGGTGGATCTGATGTCAGTTGGTCCTTTTAGAGCATAAAAATACCACAAATAAATGTAAGACTTTACATGAGACTTAAAAAATTATATTTTCATGAGCTTTTTAGCAGCAAAACTTACCATCGTCATTGCCGACAGCTCCAAATTTCTCGGTGCCATTTCTGCTTCTTTTCTTCACCTTGAAAGTGTCTGAAATTAGAGCCCGTTTCCTGTTCATGCCTGGAGGAGAAGGAATGGTCAAGCAACAATGACTTGCAGAATTTATGTTACTTCTACACCCATCTAACGTTACACTCCTTTAAAGAGGCACTGGAGTTTTCAAAACAGCACAAACAAGTGACGGTACTGTGGTAAACTCTAAACTCACCTTTACTAGCTCAATGTTAGACCAAAATTTTATTGCTGTTTCAATAAAGAATTTTTTTAGGGCCGCTTCATTCAATTGGGACACATTCTGATGACACACACAATTTGACACCTCGCACCGGCTCAGTGGCTTGGTTTGTCTCCCTCTTGTTAGCCAAGCTAATGTAGCTACCTAGCTAATGCTACTTTGTGTGCGCAATAAACACACAGATAACGAATATTTGACTAGCCAGAGTGGTTGAAACGCTTACCTGATAGCTAGTAGATGAAATGATATTGGTTTTTCATATCGCTTTGGTCCCAGCCAACACTTCACAAGGCGTTCAGCTTCAACGAACAACTTTAAAAAATCTCTTTCACACTGCTCTTTGCAGGAAGTGCCTCGGCTTCCACCAAGCGGATTGGATGACAAACTGCACACACGGAAGTAACGTCAGCCAGTGATGCTAGTTAGCTAGCAAGCTAGCGGACTAAAGATACTTTTCTAATGTATTTTTGTCTCTCATTCACGGTCACTCGCCATTTTGTGTTAATTAGAAAAGATGCCGCATGTTAGCCGTTTTTACACAAAGCTGTCGTTATTTTTGTGTCGGACTTGGCACTGAAAAAAAATACACGTTAGGTGTTATTTTTGTGTTTGCTGATTAAGGTAACGTTATGTTTTCATTTACTCAACGTCAGTGTTAATTTAGTTTATATAACGTTATATATCTTTTATATCTTTTTTAATGGTAGGGCAAATTATACATACTAAGTGTGTGGAAATCTTTAGTAACATACAACAGCAATGCAAGCAGTGGTGATCCTGCACTTGTCAGTTGGCACAAGGCAGACACACTGACATCTGTAACGTTATTCATGAACATATATGCATTCGCATAAACACAGAAGAAAAATAACATCTTCATAGATTACATGCTGTGTTCAAATGAACCTTAAAAACTGCCCACGTTATAAATAGTACTCTGTGAAGCATAACCATTTTTCATGTTCATTATCAAGCACAAACATCAAAACAACAGATATTATACTCTGTACAAATACAAAGTGTTTGGGACAAGTTAAAAGGTCAGATAAGGAAGTTGCAATATATAAAAACAGAAATGAAACTTGAGGGAATTGATTTAGGTGGTGAGTAGAGTGCCTCCCTGTGTGTGCACATAGTAGTGTTAGAAAAAAGACTGGGTCTTAGAATTTGGTTGTAATTTTTAATCAAGACTGTTAAGAAGGTGTAAATAGCCGTCAGCGTCATCAGTTTGTTTCATTCATGTTTTTCCCGCTTGGTAGAAATGGAGCGCCACAGATACCCCAAGCATCAAAACAGCCATCAAAACCGGCAGCTGCCATACCAGAGAGGGAGAGATGGCAGAGGAAGAAATCACACTGAGGATAGTCACTCCAGACAAAAGCATCAGTATCAGTCTGGGCCAGCCTTCAGGCAAAACCCACTCAGCGACCAGTGTTTGAGCACCAGAAGAGAGCAATATGAAAGAGACTTTCCTGTGTACAAACAGCCTGTGGAAGTCGGATGCTTTTCCCTTGACTCGGAGCGTCGATTCTTTAATGACAGCAGGCAGATGAGGTACTATGTGGAACCTGATCGATGTCCTAATTTTGACCTGAGGGACGGATACAAGGACCGCTATGTAAAGAGAGACGAGAGTGTGAAGGAGAAGCTGGACCACATGCTACGCTGGATCCTGGCCAACAGATCAAAGCTGAGCTCAACAGCCTCATCGTGGTAAGTGTCTTTGTCTGTAATGTCTCTGATCCAGCAATCTGTAACCGCAACTGTGTTTCCTGTTGGACATGTTTAATTCAATCAGCCTCTGCTCTGGTCAGTGCTTTAGATGTCGACTTTGTGACATGGCGTGGTCATCTGACCAAGCTGCTGACCACTCCCTATGAGACGCGGGAGGGCTGGCTGCTGGCGGTCACCAGGTTCAGGGGCACGCTGTACATCAGTGAAGTGGAAACAGAAGCAGCACGAATGGAGCGAGAGAATCGAACTGAGAGGCACGCAGAGATGATGTACATGGGATACAAGTTCGAGCAATACACATGTGCAGGTGGGAAGGTTTATGAAATAGATTATTGCAACAGCAGTACACTTTTTTTTTCAAACTGTCATTACTGATCAATTTTTAGATTGATCAGCTGCCTTGCATTAACTCTGATTTTTTTTAAATTTTACTAGCATATTGCCTCACAAGAAAAACATTTAGTTTAAGTCATAGCTAAGCAGTCAGGCACATTTCTGCCAGGAAAGGAACAAAATATCTGAAATGTTTTTCATGGCAAAAATAAACATATTCACAGTATTTCAAAATTATAACACACCGAGTAATCACTTTACTGAGGTCTAAAGTAAATGTTAAGTCCAGAAAAAAGTTGTAAAATAGTGTGAAAGTCAGTATTTTGATGTAGTATTTTATCATTTATTCACTATTTTTGACTTACTATCTTACACTTATTACTTAGTATATCATTCACTTTTTATTGAAAAGTGAATTTTAACTTATTAATGACTTTGTGTCTCATAGAACTTAGAAAATCAAAACTAACCCTGCGTCAAATTTAGTAATAGGTAACAAGCCTGGTAATAAATTATGTAGATCAAACTCGGTTATTAAAACACAAAACAAAAACCCCCCAAACCCCTCAGTATTTGTAAATAGGTGGTCAAAAGTTAAACAAAAATGTACACATATTGTGTATAAATGTGCAATTAAAAGTCAAAATTGTGCCTTATTTGGGAGTTCGTATCCCATACTTTTTAGGAGTTCTGACTTATTAAAAAATACTTCTTAAAAAATTCATTGTAAAAGCAGCTTTTTCATCATTGTGACATCATAAATTTTTCTGTAAATTTATGCTTATTCTGAATTTGATGCCAGCAACATATTCAAGAAAGAGGAACAGGAAGAACAAATGATTGTTTGAAAGTTGTCAGATACTCACCAATGCCTGTTTGGAACGTTTCACAGGTGAACAGGTTCAGTAGTAAGAGATGAAGTCGCCCTCTGGAGGCTCAGGTGTTCACATGCAAGCATGAGCTGAGGTTCACCACTTATATGATTGTTGTTGTCTTTTTTTCTTGCAAATGCTTAAATTCAGCTTTTGTTGACATTTTACAGAGCACAGCTTTTTTGGATTAAGGATTGTCTTAATCTGTCTAATTATTTTACATTTAACACACATAATAAAATGATAGAAGGCACATGCAGTAATACTTGTGTGAATGATAACGCCTCACCTTTGTCCATCTCTGTAGATAACGTCGGCGGTTTACCCGACCCCAGCGGAGTGGTTAACACTAACGAGGCCTTCTGCACTGTGGTGCAGACTCGGCTTGCAGATCACAGACTCCTGTTCTCTGGTGAGGTGGACTGCAGGGATAAAGATCCCAACGCTCCTCGTCCTCCTGCATGCTACGTCGAGCTGAAGACCTCTGCAGAGATCTGCACCCCGAAGCAGCGCAGCAACTTCCACAGGTAGATGAAGAAACAGTAAATCATCACTTACAGAACATTTTCATGTCACTGTGTTTGTTGTACCCCTTTCACCCTGGACCAAAAACTCACTAACACCCATTAATATCTGGCTTCCTTCTTTTATTGACTTCAGCTTCGATTGGCGGTGACATAAAAATGACACATAGGTGGATGCGCTAATTTTTTACCCTTTTTTTAACATGTTGCCACAAGTACATTCAATTTGAACTTTATGTATTACTTTTCATTCTGTGAATGACATCCATTTGTTTTCTCTGTTACCTGTGTCGTATTTGCAATCATTCTGATCTGAAAATGTCTTTGGATATTGGATTAAGCCACTCAAAGCAGTTTGTGTTTGTTCATTTCGGTGGTCTTCAGGTTCAAACTGCTCAAGTGGTGGGCCCAGTCATTCCTCCCCGGCGTCCCTCGTGTTGTGGCGGGTTTTCGGGATCATGACGGAGTGGTTGTTGCCGTGGAGACGTTTCCCATCTCTAAGATTTCACAGCTCATCAAGGTACGGTGCAGCTGTTGGCAGCGATTAATGAATGGTCATTTAAGTCTTAGTAACAAGTTACCGGACACAAATAGATAAAAGCTCACCAAATCAGTTTAAAATATTTGCACTTTTTCTCACTTCTTCATTTCCTCTGGATAGAATGAACACAACTGCTGGAAGCCAACCGTCTGTATGAACTTTTGCTGCGATTTTCTGTCTTTTGTGAGGCGAACAGCGACTGAAGACAACCCAAGGTGAGCTGCAGTGACAGGTTACATTTTGCACCTTTTGGCATTTTGAGCAAATACATAATAACTCTTCTGTGTTGTTAATGAATTGTTAATGTTTCCACTCCAGTGTGGTGTACCTGTTCTCCTATGAGCCCCACAGAGATGTGACGTACTCCATCCACAGAGACTCCCGGTTTTCTTTCCTGCCACACTGGTTTGTGGAGGAGATGACGAGTAAAGACGCTCACCGTCAGCCCTGATTTATAACCTGTACATGGCCAACTGGGACTGATGCCTCAGACCTCCAATGGAGGGTTATTATCCAAAATATGTTGGACTATGATGTGTTTACAGTTCTACTGATCCGCTCACAGAGGCTGTGTGAAATAATTTGTCACTGTTCACTACTGCACAGTCCTCTGAAATTATTTTTTGCCAGTTTGTTCAGCAGTAAGCAGTTTTTTTATTTAAATCTTGCATTCGCTGCTTTAAATGAACAGTAATTACTGATGTCACTAATGTTTCTCAAACGTTTATTTCTCTGTTATAACAAAAGTTCAAATCCCACAGTTTGTTTATTGAAACAAAAATATGAATGTAAAAAATGAACAAAAACACGATTGTGATGTAAACAAATGAAGATAACTTTAAGTACTGCATCAGCAGTTACAAAGTACTCTCATGTAAACCTGTTGAGTGAAAACATGTCAGTGCTGTCAATGGAAGAAAACATCAGTTATACAGACCATAATTTTAAACTTGTGGTGTAGTCTCGTCACTAAATGTGTCACTTTGCTTTTGTTTTATTATAAAGAGTGACCGAGTGACCAGTGTTGACTCCCTCCAAACTTTGAAATAAAAATGATTTGATCCTCCCGCCTCACATGACTGAGTCACCTGCTGTCCTCAGATTGTGCCTTTTTCTTTCCTGGCAGTCTCAGTTTTCTGCCTTTACCTCACTCTTTGTCTACACCTCAATGATGAATCTGACACTTTATTTGAAGCTCCAGTGTGTAGGCTTTAGTAACACGTAGCAGTGAAGTTGTAAACTGCACCCACACAAATATCCCTTTGCTCCACCTGCCCTTCCAAACATGCAGGAGGATCTATGGTAGCCATGAAACTCATGAGAGGTGCTAAAGGCCTTCTCCGAGCCAGTGATTGGTTTTTACATTCTGGGCTGCTGTAGAAACATGGCGGACCCTCTGCAGATATACATGGTTCATTCTAGGGTAATGAAAACACGCCTGTTCTAACTTTCAGGTGATTGTACACTAATGAAAACATACTTTGATTATTATAATGAATTTCCCCTCATATTCTATACGAATAGATCCTCCTAATTTCCGTACACTGGTCCCGAAATGACGCAAAAACGTTATTTGATGTCGTGTCATAATTCATTTTGTGTTGGGTGTACAGTCCACTGATATGCATATATGTAAATCACATACATGTGAACAGCAGGTGTGTGAGCAGGCAAAAAGGTCTGAGATTAAGTTAATTTCACAAACGCATTAACTGAGCTGAATGGGAGCTCAAATCTGGTAAAGAATGTAATTTCACAGTAGGCCACTATTTGCAACGAGGCTACACCACCGGCACTCTTTAATACACTGAACAGTAAAAAGGCTGTGCTTTAGAAACATGTTACAAAGCAACACTGAAGCAGACGCTTCTTGTAATGATTAAAACTCATGTTAACAAATTAAACAAACGCAGTGAGTCACCTCTCAAACGGTTTTAGGATTATTTTTCCATTCACCAAATCAGAGGAAAGAGTCTCTGATACACTACTACTGTAAATTACTGCCAGCACTGACCAGCCTACACACAGCAGGACAGTGAAGTAAACTAAGGACATCTGCATGACAATATGTTCACACTGACCTTTACAGTCATGATGACAGTACAAGTGCATCACGCCTAAATCAGTTCATAGCAATTTGTTGGTAATATTTAATTTAGAGCCACTTAGGAGCACCTTCTGCATATTTAAACACATGAAGCTTTTAAGTTAAGGTGTCATGCTGACTTGTATAAAAGCCATTTTTACTTTATAAATGTTAAAACAGCATTTTATCTTACAGGAATTTTATTAGTTTCTACTAAACTCAGTAAAATTCACAGTTAAGAAATATACAGTCCTGAATCCAGAAAAATTAGGATGGTGTGTACAACAAAAAAGAATGTGATCATCCTTTTTGACACAGTAAAAAGAGAATATATATATATCACTTTCATTAACTTCTAATTCTAAATTTGACACTAGCAACACGTTTAAAACACGTTGAGATGGGAGCAACAAAAAAAAGGCACCTGTTTGTTAAATTCAACACTAAAACAGGTAACAGGCGATGGTATCATGATTGGATGTAAAAGAGGCATCAAAAGGCTCAGTCGCCCACAACCAGAGATGTTGGGAGCTTTAATCACTTTTGTGAAACACATGATTGTGTCCTTGAAAAGCCGTTGTCTGTAAAAACGGTTTCTTTTTCTTGCAGATGATTGACCAGTATTTTTATTTACATTTATTTGCAGCATCCTAACTTTTTTCAATTTGGGGTTGTAAGACCACTAAGTATGATACTTAACGCATGTAATTCCATCATCATGTTAAAGAAGAAAGTTTGACATTTCAGGGATTACATTTATCACTTTCTTGTCAAGATCTTGTGCACTGACGTCACTTTGGACAGAGTCGGGCTAGTCGCTTCCCCTTGCTTCCTGTCTTGGTGCTAAGCTATGTTAGCCAGCTGCTAATGGAGGCTTCATATTTAGTTCTTCATGACAGGCAAAACCGAAGGACTCTCTCCACCAAATGTCAAGCTTTTCCTGTACAAAAGAAAATGTGATGCTGTCCCATCTATTCAGAAATTCTCAGCTAATGGTCTCTTAAATTTTACACTGAGATATAATTGCAATTGTAAGCAGGCCAACCTCTTTAAAAAAGTGGCAACACTTCCGTTTTTTTTTTAGAACAAATGATAGACTGTGATTTGTTTTGCCTCCAAAATGTCAATTTCATTTAGACTGGAGCCAGTTCAGCTCTGAATTCAAAAAAACTTCTTACATCAGTCAGGTCAGTCAATTGGTGACTGCACTCTAATAACTTATTTGTATTATGTGGCACTAAACTGCTTTCCTTTAACCCTGAAAAAGCTCCTTTAAAATTACACAACCACAGGAGAAAATCCAGGTCAGTGTGCACAAACGGAGCCAGTTTAAGGTCAAAAACGAGAGGGTATTTCGAGCATTTATGCCAGCTCTGGTTATAGTTTATGTTTTGGTTAAGTGTGGGAATCTGTAGCCCAAAAGGCACCAATCGAGTGCATGAGTGCACAAATACAGCACTGTGTTGAGACAGGTGTGTGTTCACGGCTTCAGTTTCTTGTTCAGGCGCATGACTTTGAAGGTAGCGGCAGTGATCTTCTCGTACACAACAAACATGAGGGCGGCCGTCAGCACTGTCTGCAGCAGCTTGGCCTCCAAACCTTTGTACAAACCTAGAACACCATTCCTCCTGTAATAAAGAGGACAGATGTGTGTTTAATAGTTTTAAGAGCTCGGTGTGTGTGTGTGTGTGTGTGTGTGTGTGTGTAAACTTGTTTGTAGACTCACTCACCTGATTCTGTCCATGAACAGGTGGAAAATGTTTGAGAGGCTTCCAATCACACCGCCCTTGCCGTCACCTTTATGCTGGCCGAACTGATGAAGAGCACAAACAGGTTATCTTCCTTTCCTTCACTCACATCCTTTGTGCAGCATTAACATCTGAATGGTCTAAAATATATAGGGAATGCAGAGAGCATCATTAGTTTCTCATTAAAGGGCAACTTTGGTATATTTTTTGTATCAGAGTGACTGATGGGGACAATTTTTGGAAACTGGTCCAGTAATGAGCGAGAGCGCTGCAGCCAGCAGCTGCGAAGCAGAAATGCAACTCAGTCCCTCTGGGAAACTGCACACCATTAATGTAAATCCAGTAAAAGTGTTTGTTTTTGTAAGAGTGATGGGCTCATATTATTATTCTAGGTGTCTGAAAACATTACAGAAAGGAACTGTACAAAAAACAGACCTTCATGTCAACCAGAAACCAGCCTTATTTCTCTCCTGTCAAATCCATCAGACTTCATTTACTGAAACAGTAATTTTATCATCATAAAACAAACTTAATATTGTCAGATAATAATAAATAAAAATGTGAGTCTGTGTGCTGCAAAAACAAGCACTTTATTCCTGGAGAGATTACAAGCTATGATTGCTGCTGCTCATCAACACCTTCGCTCTGTAATGGACCAATTTTAAAAATTGGTTGTCTGCAGTGTCACACAAATACATCAGAAAAAAACAGTGTCCAGGTTAAAAAAAAACACTGATTACCATAAAAGCTTCTAACATTATTTTAACCCCTCATGCCATCAAAAACAATGTCATAAAAATAAATCGCATTTTTAAAAAAAACACAAAGAAAAATATTCCATATTTTTGTCAGTGTCAACAAAAACCATGAAAAAAATTAAGACACTGATGCATTACTTCTATTTGTAATATAATAATAAAATATTAATATTAAAGAT
>JAQLOL010000009.1:12692585-12708841 GCA_029783665.1 Naso thynnoides | reverse complement strand
GACCAACTGCCTGACCCCCCGGAAGGAGAGAGGGTCAAGGTGACAGCACACACAAGCACGCACACACACACACACACTTTTTCTTTTAATTTCATTTTTTTACCCTCAGAATGGCCTGAACTGTCTGGAGAGGATATGTTGCAGTGGTAGCAATGGCCTTGGCAATGGCTCCAATGAGAAAGATATCCGCTGAGGATAACTGTGACAGGAGACATAGAATTAACCACCTCATAAACAGCTTTTTCACTTACTTTAAGAGTACAACATGACTATTTAATAAACGTAAGTTTTTTTGCAAATATGATTTAGCTATCAAAGCACAAACTGAACATGACTGTTAGTTAAAATCACCCAAAGCAATGCCATCAAGTTCATGTCAGCCCTGCTTGCAGCTGTGGCTGTTGTTTTGTTTTTCTCTGTTAAGTGCATCATTACCCCTCCATCGTGTTCAAACTTTGATGTTTGCTCACTTACTTCTTTATGAATCAACCCAGTCAAAAATATTTTAATGTGTTACACTTTATCTGAGTGGCCCACTGTGTGTCCCAGACCCCAGCAACACACTGGCTGACTGTTGGCTGTTTACTTGCACATCTCACAATCCACTCATTGCACAGTCGTACCTATTCATATCAGCTATCTTGCACTGTGTCTAGTATTCTAGTATTTACATTTTGTTCTATTGTTTTTTACATTTAATCTTACTGTTATGTGATTTTAGTTTTATCTTATTCTTTTTTCTCTTAGTACAATATCTGCTAGTGCCGACCTGAATTTCTCCCATGTGGGATCAATAAAGGCATATCAAAATCTAATCTTATCTTAGTACTCCACATGCAGTACAACCATGTCTTTTTGGTGTCCTCTCACCTTCTTCCCTCCTCTTCCTGCCTTCCTCTTCATGGCCTCATAAAACATGAACTGCACAGCCGGGTTGAGGACGAGGATAAGAGAGGGCAGAGTGCCGTTCCACAGGGTTCCCACACCCTCATTGGCAATGATCTGAGAGAACGCATCTGAGAGGAAAAGCCCCAAAGCCTCTTTGAGAAATGTGCACTAAGACAAAAAGCACATTTGAACTGTTAAACAGTAATACAGATATATCACACACCAAATATGCCCCTGTACTGGGTCTGCCGGAGGTCTTCATTCCTGAACTTCACCCCCTGCAGCTTCAGTCGAGTGTTGACCACCCACATGGGAGTGGTCAGGAGCACGTTCACCACACCTGCATGAAAACAGACTGTTAGCTTTCTTGTATATTTCTTAAAGGCTTCCTATTGAGTTTTAGACCTCTAGAAGCAGCTGTTTTCTGAGTGGGTACCTGTTTTGTTTACACATTCCTGCCAGTGGTTTCACATTATTTCACTAGATGAGTGGAGCAGGTGGCAGTAATGCACCAACAAATGCAGGAAAGAAGACAGCAAGTAAACATGGATGTAAAGCAGAGCTGCGACAGTTAGGCAACTGACTGATCAACAGAAACTTTGTTTTACATCCTTGTAAGTTTTGACTGATTTTTAGACATTTGAAGATGTAACCTTGGACTCTTGGAAATTTGGCCGTGACAAGGACCATACCAGTATTACTACATGTCATTGTCCTTTGTTAACATCAGCCACATAGGTTACATAAACCCCACACACTTTCCTCACATAGATTTATCCATGAGATATCATGATTTTTTTCTACATTTGTCCATTTACAATAAACGTGACAGAAAAGACCTGAAAATGTGTGACCCTATTTCAACATGAATGGCAGTGAATGGGGGTTAAAAATGCAGTCTAAGATCTACTAAAGTACACTCATGGTAAAATTTTACCAACCTTTGTCAAAGATAGGGTGATCTCTGCTAAGGGTGAGAGGTCAAAAACAGACAGGTATGCTCCTTTAACTGCAACTACATGAATCATACCTTTGTTTACAGTAGACCTCCACCGCTCACCTTTGAGTTCAACAGTCAACACCTTTAGTAGTTGATAGGTCAGTCATGATGATAGATTTGTACTGTACTGCATTTACCCGATACGATCCCCATGAGCAGGTCATTGCCGGGCCTGGATCTGGCTGAACCAGATGCGGACAGCTTCTTCAGTGTGTTGAAGGAGTAGAAGTAGACAAAGTTGGAGCAGCAGAGGCTGGAGATGACGGGCAACCAGCCTCTGTACAGAGACAGACTGGGAGAAGCGGTGGAGAGTCGTTTGAATAGGGAGAATTCAGTCATGAGGTCACATAGTTTCAATTGGGGCTGCTTACTTTCTCATTCAATCCATCAGTCTATAAAATGTTAGGAAGTGGCGAAAATCAAATTAAACCAATGAGCCTTTATTCAATAACAAAACAAGCCAAAACTTTGCATACTAGTACCTCAAGAGGCTTTTATGACTGTACAGCCCATAACTATACTCACAGGCCTTCTTCCTTTGCTATCTCAGCCAGGATGACAGGGGTAGATTTAGACTTTCGCTTCTCATCCACTGCAAAATAAAAGTGGCAAAACTCACTAATAAGATCCCATGAAGGAGGTGAGTGTTGAGGAGAAACTCCACCAAAATCAGTTCACTGGTACTGCTCAGCCCAGATGACCTTGCAATGTTTTCTGTGGCTCTGAAGAAGCTTTCTTTTAGTGATGTTCCACCACTGCGCCACGTCTAGCTTGAGCTAAAGCAAAGTGTTAATATGTTTAGTTATTGCCTTTCAAGAGAGGAATGCCACAAATTGCATAATAGATCAAATTAAGGCAACTGTCATATAGAAGTGTACTACTAAATTAGTGGACTACTCCTTAAAGGGATAGTTCACCCAAAAATTAAAACATTGTGTCAATGACTTTTCTCAAACAACTTGGCATGTCGGGGCTTCTGGACACTTGGGTTACTTCGAACAAGCAGTATGGAGCCATTTTCATTTTTTTTTAACCTTTGAATCCTAGTCACCATTCACCTCAATTGTCAGGGAGATTCCTTCAATGCCTTTTCCTTGAAACTCCAGCAGTGTTTTCTGAACTAAAAAACTTCACCAGACCGGCGTCCGTCCGCATTAGGGTGAGTAGATACCAACTGAATTTTCATTTCTGGGTGAAGCATCCCCTTAACATCATTAGAGCACAGTTATAGTGACTCCATAATGAAATAAAACTGGACACTAAACTCATTCAACTCTGTTCAGGGTTTCTGTTATCAGGTAACCTCTGTCATGGTTGATAAGACCTCCAACTCACCCTGCAGTCTGCTTTTAGCTGTGTCCAATGGGAAGAAGACGGTCATAGCTGTCATGCTCCCCTGAAAAAACAAGTTAATGCAGTTTAACAGGACTGACTTTAACAGATTTTAAAAAAATGGTATAAGGCTCACACACTCCCCATTATCACTTTAGTAATGAAGCTTTCTCTTTTCTGTTATACCAGCGATGCTAACACCAAACTAGCAAGCTAATCCAGGTACATCCACATGTTTTAATTCAAGTTAGTCGACACATAAAGAGCTTTTTCTCTGCTCACCACTGCACCTGCCACAGCATGAACCAGAGTCTCGTACGAGAGAAGGCCGACAGCCAAGCCACCGTTGTCGGACATCTCTGCAGCGTCTCCCGGTCAGGCGGCACAGAGCGAACACCGAAAAGTAACCGCGGAGCGACACGAGGGGGGGAAACGAGAGGTCTGTCCGGTTTTTCTAGTTGCAGAACTGTTTCGGGAGGCAGAGAAACATCCACAACTACGACACTATGGTATTTAAAGCTCCAAAGAGTGTAGTGAGAAAACTGTCGAGCGATGTTTCCTCCCAGTCTCAATTCATTGGTTCAGCCAGATTGACAACTTCTTCTTCTTCCTCTTCTTCTTCTTCTTCTACTTTTCCGAACCTCCTTCTTCGTCTTCTTCTTCTGTTGACACTTTGTAAACCATAGAGATGCGTTAGAACAACCTACTGGACTGGAAGAGGAGCGTAACAGAAAAAAAAAAAAAAAAACTTTATGTAGCACAATGAAGGCGTAAGAATCATTTTTTTGTATTATATTAATATTAATATTGATATTAATATTATTAATATTAATATTAATATTAATATTAATATTAATATTAATATTAATATTTTTTGTCTGCTGGCAATGATCAATATGTACGAAAGCGTATTGCTTCCATGCCATAAAAGTAAAATTGATCAGTATCATGTTTTAACATGATAGTTTTATTGTTATAACAATAAACTTATCATGTTATAACGTGAAACCTTTGTTGTTATAACAATACACTATTTATATCATTAAAATATGAAACTTCTCACTTTATAACATGATAATTTTATTGTTAAAACATGATAAGTTTATTGTTGTTGATGAGTTTCATGTTTTAACAATAAAACAATAACTAACTATAATTTTTTTGTTATAACAAGAAATATCACGTTATGACGTCCTAAGTATATTGTTATAACAAGAAATTATCATGTTATATTGTGATAAGTTTAATATTCTTACAGCATAAATAGTATAGCCTATTGTTATAATAATAAAAGTTTCATGTTATAACACGGTAAGCTTGTATGCTGAAATAACATGAAATTATCATGTTATTATGTAAAAATATAATGCTGTAAAGTGAAACTTTTATTGTTACAATAATAAATGTATCATGTTAGACCTGATAGACTACTGATCTGTTCTTATTTCTATGGCGTGACAGCAATACACTTCCATAAATATGTACAAATTTAAATTAATAGAAAGAATATAGACTAAGAAAAAAAAACAAGCAAAAAATTTATTTATTTATTTTTTCATTTTAAATGTTATTGTAACACCACTGGTTTGGCGTCAGTCCACTTTTTCTGAGTTTTTTTCTTATCAGTAAAACAAGAAACTAAATATTTATCCATCTTGCTTTCACATTTGCTTAAAATAAAAAAAACATCTGGTTGGCCTGTGTTTTTGATATCTATCTATCTATCTATCTATCTATCTATCTATCTATCTATCTATCTATCTATCTATCTATCTATCTATTTGTTGTTGTTTGTCTGTTTGTTTTTTTAAGACCCTATGGGCAAAGACAAATTTGACTCACACCATATAACCTTAAAATAGGCAACATCAGACTATTTAAATATTTAAAAAAAAACTATTTAAACATTGTATTGCTACTTTTACCTGCAATAAAAGGTGAGATCATCTTCCACATGCACTCATAATGCCTAACAACACAAGCAATAATACTCTTTAGCCCCTCGTTCATTAACCTTAGTAAAAGTACTGAAATAGCATTAGTAAAGTTGTTTTTAATGAAAGTATTAAATCCAAAATTTTGCAGTGTGTTACATGATTTTAAATAAAAAAAAACTATGATAGATTTTTTTGTTGAATTTATATGTGAGGAGTATTTTCATTTGGTAGTAGATCAAAATTGTAGTCATTTTTAACTTTTGACAGCCTATATGAACCTTTTAATCTCTAATATTGCATTAAGGTGGTTATTTTTGTATAGAATCTATATATTGTAACTACAGCTATGAAATAATATAGTGGAGTAAACAGTCAAATATTTCTTTCTTAAATGTAGAGTAAACCTTAAAAAAAAGCATTGTAAGAAGCAAACAAACAAAAAAATAGCCCTAAACTGCTGAACACTGCTGTAACCTCCTTAAAATGAAGTCATGAGGTAAAGGTCTGGAGCAGCATGCTGGGGGAAGTTGTGCACTCGACAGCAAAGAACTGGACTTTGCTTTTGTTTTATGGCTCTAAGCTGCTGATATGTTGACGCCCAGTGATCACATTGTTTGCTGCTGTTGTCTGCAGTCAGTCCACGCATCGGCTGGAGGTGGGGAAAAGAGGAGAAAGAAAGTGACAGATTTAGTTTCGACCTTTTCTGCTCTTTTAGAGAGATGTCTAGGTACCACAAAGCAGCGATTGATGGATACTTGGACCTCTTGAAGGAGGCCACAAGAAGGGATCTGAACACCGCGGATGAGGATGGCATGACTCCTACTTTACTGGCTGCCTACCATGGACATGTCGATGCTCTTCAGCTCATATGTAGCAGAGAGTAAGTATGATAAACTCCTCTCTGTCAGTTTCATCTAATCTCGCACACAGCCTACTCAGATAGGTGACCATAGCAAACTTTATATCAGTGAGTACTATCTTAAAGCTCGGAAAGCAATAGAAATGTTTTAATATTTGCCTAAATGTGCCTGATAGAGCAACTTTGGCTTTAAATTAGACATAGAAATACATACATTTTAATGCATATTTTTCCCAATAAGCATATGTCATATACATGTTTTGAAACTAAATTAATCTAAAAAACATGATAGAGCTGAGTTCACTAACTATAAAGATACAGTCCAAAATTTTATGACTGATAAAAAATGTGTTCAGTGTATTTGCATACTTTGTATCCATTATTTCAGACTTCATCTGCGTTTTGACACCTGTTAATGTTCACGTGTTGTTCACTACAATGTCGAGAAAAAAAAGCTTAGGTTCAGTCTCTGACGCTCTCAAGCGAGCTGAGCCAAATGTTTAATCAACCAAAGCCCTACCATAAAACAAAGGGGCCCTTTATCCTCACCACCCCCACCTCCATCTCTCATTCCATGCAACAAAAGACCAAAAGACTAAGATCTAGCACAGCATTCTATGAATGATTCAAAAAAGATATTTGGGAAACATGTAGTGGGGCTTAACACTCGTCTCAATAATGTTATAAAAAGTAACTGGAGCACTTTTGGTTTTGTCATTTCCAGCAAATTATATGCTTTATGACAAGCTTTTTACACAACACAGCAATTTTGACTTTTATGGCTGTGACGTGACGCACAGCTCTAGAGGACTTTAAATCTTAATAGTTCACCAATTATCCTCAGCTCTGTTTGGTATTCTTTGTATGCCTACTGTTCATGAAAGATTTTTTTGGTGAAATTTGTCTTTTACGTTTTAAAGAATTGTTTGAAACTTGGGCAAATGCACCTTTTTGCTCACCTGTCATGAGTTTGATGAAAAGATTGGTCAAGTCTTTTCGTTGGCTACAGTCAGATCCTAGAGCCAGAAGCTAGTTAGCTTAGCTTAGCATGAGGAATGGAAACAGGGAGGGGAACAATTACACTCTGTCCAAGGTTACAGCTACCAGCACCACCAAAGCTCACCAATAAATTAGGTTAAATCAAACAAACAAACAAACAAAAAAAAACCCCATAAAAATATGTCTTGGTTATTTAATTTCTGCATAAAGTGTAGAAATAGCACATTGTGATTTTACAGAGGCTTTGTTTCAAGCTATTTCCAGTTAAAACTCTAGGAAGATACTGACACCTTGTTGTACAGCAAAATTTATTATCTTGGTATTGATTAAATAACAAACAACACATATAAAAGTTAAAGCTGAATTATATTACCTTTGGACAAAAGCAGACTTGCTGTTGACCAATTTCTTGTCTTTGTGCCAAGCTAAGCTAACTGGCTGCTAGCTTCAGTAGGCTGTATACCTGTTTATCAAGTAGACATGACAGACATATTAGTGTTTTCATCTAAATCGGATCTTTTTCAAAATGACAAACTATTCCTGTAACTTGCAAACTGAGCCATTAATTAACCGACAAAAATAAGCTAATAAAACATGTTAGCCATTAGCTTTTAGTTTATGGTGATAAAACTGCAATTAGCATAACATTTGAAACAAACAAAAAAAATTAATAATTACAATAATATTATTAATAATAATAGCACTAACTGTGTGATATACTGTGGCAAATAAACAATATCAAAAATCCGGCAGAGAAATTAACCACATTAAACTGCACTGAACTGAATCTCCCCTTTACTTCAGCATTGAGAGATTTTTGTTTTTCTTTTACAGGTTTAAAATTTCATTATACTTGCATTTTTACCTACATCTGGTTGTTTTGTTTCTTCTTTAAGGTTAGAACTTAGTTATGGAGCAAAGTGATCAATTTTACTTTTACTTCATTAATGATTTTTTTTAACTTCACTAACCTCTTTTGTTCATTGCACTTTTCTGATTTTAAGATTAATGTCTTGGGAAAACAATGGAAATAAATATCTTCACATTAAGACCCATGATTAATTTAAAGAAATATACTAAATGTAATGCACAAAAAATAAACAGAACCCTGTGAATAGAGAAGGAATTATTATCATAAGGTAGATAGAAAAAGGCTAAACAACTGAGGATAATTACTTTAATCAGATCTTTTGTTTGTGTCATACAGAGGAGACCCGAACAAGAGTGACATCTGGGGAAACACACCATTGCACCATGCTGCAGCCAACGGCCACATGCACATCCTCAGCTTTCTGGTCAACTTCGGTGCCAACCTGTTTGCACTGGACAATGAATTCCACACAGCTATGGACACTGCTGCGTCTCGTGACCGCATGGACTGCGTGCGCTTCCTGGATGCTGCCGCCTCGCAGCAGACCAGCCAAAATCCAAGAAGGGTCGCCAATCTAAAGAGGGAGGCCGTCAAAGAAGCAGAGAAACGTGTGAAACTGTATGAAAAGGTGCAGAAGAAACACCAGAGCAGGATGAATAAAATGCAGCGGGAAGCAGGCACTACTAGGTCTGTTTCAGAGGCCAGCATGGTGTCAGCACTCTCAAATGGTGGTGTTATCAATGAGCAGTTCTCCAAACATATTGCTGCTGATAAATCTGGCTCTCTGACAGCCAGGCTCAAAGGCTCACTCCAGAAGAGGTTCGCCAACAAAGACAGAGGCTCACTGCAACAATCAGGCGCTGATGGGAATGTTATTTTCCTCAAACATGGCAGTGGAGCACCTGGGAAGCCAGAGTTTTTGGATGTCTTTGATGAGCAGGATGAGAACATTTTAGACGAAGGTGGAATGCCGGGCATTGATAATGATGATGATGAAACAGAACAAGCCAAGCAGTCCATCTTCAACCGGCCCGGCCTTGGAGGTCTGATTTTTATGAAGAAGATGGGGCTGGAGTCAGATTACACCCTAAGAGGGACCAACGAAAGTCTCAACTACCTGGTTCAGAGCAAGCTGTTGGAAGAAGAGGAAGATGATGCTGGCCTTGAGGGGGGCAATGATGCTGATCTGCCCTGGTTCCAAGAAGATCTGGGACTAGATGATGATGAAGATGATGATACCTCTCCTTTAGATGTGTTCTTGTCATCCATCTCCTTGACAGAGTTTAACCTTGCATTCAGCAAAGAGCATCTGGATTTGGATGCGCTCATGCTTTGCTCTGATGATGACCTGAAAGGCATTCGCATCCAGCTGGGACCCAGGAAGAAGATATTGGAAGCTGCTGCTCGCAGAAAGAGTGCGCTGGAGACTCCTGGCATCATGAAGGACAGCGCCTTGTGAGCTAAAATGAACACTGATTTATAATCCTGTCACTTAAAATGAATCTGTATCTTGATGATTCAACAAACTGTTTCTACAACAACAAATCCAACAATTTAAAGTGATCAAACTTACACTTTCTGGAGATGGAATAGCAAAATGCAATACTTTGTTTATACTGTATAATCAATGTTATAAACAATTACAACATGGCAGGAGTGTCAGGAACTACAGTAGTAACAACAGCCTCCCCAAATGTGTTGAAAAATGAATGAGAACAGATATGTGGCAGGTGACTCTGGTTGTTTCACTCCAGGGTCAGACTGTTGTCAACATAATTATCAAATAAATAAAATACATGTCCAAAAATATGTCTCCTGCTTAATATTCTCTGATATGTATGTGTGTGTGTATTATTGTGAAGACATAAATCTGGTCACACAACCACATTAACCTTTCATTTGAGGACAAACTATGACATTGTAGGAATGAAATAATAAATAAATAAATTTCCAGTATGACAGCAGAATTATATGTGATAACCACATTTAAATCTACTTCAATGTACAGATAAACCACCACCTGAAAACTCGAGGTGTCTGCTTGGATTGTTGTCAGCCTGATGGTCAAATATGTATCATGCAGACAACGTTAGAAACGAGCTGCTGAACATTGCGACTAAAATGTTATTTTTATTAATGTAGCAGATGGTCAGAAACATGACTCAAAACGTAACATCAGCTGATAAGACAAGTCACACACACCATCAAGTGACACTTCTGAGGAAGACGGAAGCTCCGCTGAAACACATAAAGGTAAGACAAACAACGTTGTCTGAACAAAAAGAGAAAAATTAGACTATGACTCAAATGATCCCTGATGCCACTACATACATGTCTACTAGTTGTGAGCAAAAGTAACTATGCAAGATGCATGCTTCTTTTTTTCCTGTCAACAATTTGGAGCCATCATTACATCATGTTTGCAACAAAGGCCTAATGCTATTGGAAAAGTGTATGCATGTGTGTGCAATTGCCTACTTAGTGAGTAAGGATACACGTGAATGTAAGAAAAGAGACCTGATTGTGACTCTGGCTCATAAGAAGGCAGTAACTAATAATGTGTGCATGAATGAGTTGTTGGCCCCCAAATTTCAAAGGGGGCTAGTGTTATTATGAAAAGTTGAAAGATTCATTAAGTAACAGAATGACCAAAGCTTATGGCGACATGCTGAGTTTGTAGTTGGTTCATGTAAAGCTGGGGATGGTGGTTACCTCAGCCTGAGGTATCTTTACTTAACTTGAATATTTCCACTTTCCACTTCTTTTACAGCTGTATTTCCAGTGATTGCCACTGCCTCCGACTCATTAAAATGTGTTGCAGGACCTGAAATGAAGCCACAAAACACTGTCTGGATCATTGGAAAATTATTTAAAACTATTCATTAAATCTTTTGAAATTTGAGAAGATAAAGAAGCGCTTAAATTATTTGACTCGCTCTTTTTGTTAAATTTGATTCAGTGTTCAGTGTGAATATTGCCCCCTTTTTTGGTTTCCGGTTTATTTATTTTTATTGTTGTTTTTATGTTTCATGTGTCATTTTGCTGCTATTCTCACAGCTGTGAATTTCTTTTTTGATACGTAAGTGTCTTTGTTGTTTATACGGTTGTTCTAAGTTTAAATAAAAAAAAACAAAAAACAAAACAAAACAAAACAAAACTGAAACGAAGCCGGAAGTACACGGAGGCGAAACTCTTGACTTATGACACGCGGGTGGGCGGAGCTTCCGGTGAGAGGCGTTAAATGTTGCTCATTAACGTTACTGTTTGACGCTCGGACTGTATGTGGGGGTGCCAGTTTGCACTGTAGTGGTCACGATTAACGCTATGTCTTAATGTTACAGGTAATATGTTTCACTGTAACCGCTGCTAAATATTTCTCTTCACTTGGAAACGACCGATAAGTTTGAGTCGATAGAAAATTGTTCGTTTGCGCCGCTAAGTTGCTAACGTTAACGTTACATTAAAAGCTAACTAAGCCTCATTAAGCTAATAGACAATCTCAGCTCGTCTCTGTGTTGTTGTTGTTGTTGTTGTTTCTCCTGCGACTTAGTCAGTTTTCTCTTTTAATTTAACGTTAAGCTTGTAGAAGCTAATGCACTGAGAGCTACTTTGACCAGCTTATGTTGAATTTGCTGTAATCTGAAAGGGGAGTGGGATAACTTGTAGCTGCAGTAACGTAGATGAGGCTGCCGTGTTGTCGCCACAGCCCCAAAGTGAACAAAGTTTGATGTATTCAGCGGAAAAACAAGTCCGTCTTAAACGGTAAATTTAACGTCGGCTTGCCAAAGTGGACAACAAGTTTGCATAATGTTAACTAAGCACGGGAAGCCTATGATACTTTGCTGTAACTACGTTAGCATGTATGTCTAACGTTAACGTTAGCTAACGTCGGTGTCGCTACATGGACGTTTTTCTGTCAATTTCACAGCCAACACAGGTGGGTTGATTAAAGTCATACAGGTGGTTGCGGTCACTCATAATTAACCCCTTTGTCAGTGAATTGCTAGGATATACGCTGAAACAGGGCGTTTCATAAGACATAGCAGTGCCCAATAACATTATAAAAAAATCACATTTGAATAAAGTCCCAGTCTGAGTGTGATTTAAACTCATTAATTTAATATTCGTGAAACTATACCGTGATTTTGCAAGCCCAACTAAGTTTAAAAAAATATATATATATACATATATTAATTGTTGACTTAATCGTGAAAGGACGCAATGAATACTATAGCCCAGTCAATTCCAGTCAATTTCAAATGAAGCCAAGAACTTTAGGGCCCACCTGATATGTTGGTTGGCTGATGTTATTGGCTGAATTTGGGCCATCATAGATGTATTGGTATTGGCAAATAGTTTACCAGTACACACAGAAATTAAAACTGTTTTTGCAGCTGGAAAAATGCTTGGGCTGGTGATTTAAAATGGTTCAATTACCTGGTTTGCAGCTTGTTGTTGAAGTGTTACTCTTCAGTGCACTGAAATTTGAAACAAAGTTTAAGATGTAAAATATTCTGCCTTCATTTTATGTCTTTGCCACATATCGGCCAATATATATTGGATATCAGAAACTTCCCACTCCTAATTATCGATATTAGCATCGGCCCCAAAAGTCCCATATCGGTCAGGCCCTAATGTCGGTATGATCCGTGTCTGTCAGCTACCTGAAAATCAGGTATTGTGAGTGTAAATACTTGTTAAATACTCGGTGATTTACTGTTTTTATGCAATTTAAATAATCTTCAACTGTGCTGACTGCCTGTTTACCCAGCAGTACGTGTCACCTACAGGCAATTGGGTAGGTGGCGCTGTGGCAAAAAACTATCTAGAACTGTGGAGCTAAAATTGCATTTTCCTCTGCTGTAGGAATGTAGTACTGCAATAGAGTCTTAGTTTTCAACGCAACCTAACTATCCTGTCTGTTTCGTCTTCACTGACCTCTCAGGCTTGCACTACAAAGGGTGACATGGCTGAAATAAGTGCCGTCAACGCAACTATGAACGCCACCTTCCCAGTTCAGGAGAATGCCAGCACCGCCACTGCCGCTCCTCCAGCCCCTCTGAGCAGCGAGGACTACCTGTTTGTAGAGGCCAAGCATCCCAACACTGTCCTCCAGGGCCTGAACAGCCTGCGGCTCAACAACGCTTTCTGTGATGTGACCCTGTGCTGTGGGGGACAGGAGTTCCCCTGCCATCGCATTGTGCTGGCCTCCTTCAGCTCTTACTTCCAGGTAGGTCTCATAGTTATCTCGAGCTAAAGGAACACTAGAGCCTGATAAATATTTCAGCCAATGTTATTGGCCTTTCATGGATTTATTTGTATCAGCGTATATGTCATCCGATATGCTCCAATATTGGTACAAAGAAAGCTTGGACTAGTGATTTAAAATGGTGTGACTGCGTAGCAGGTCAAGCAGAGGATGGTGTGTTATTTGTAACTAAGAAGTGAAGTGTTTACTGTTCAGTGCACTGATGTTTGGAGAAAGTTTGTCAAAATGTAAGTTACCTTGCCTCCGTTACATATCTTTGTCACAAGTTGATATTAAAACTATAGAATTTCTGCTGACATACCTGAATTTTCTTGCTCCCCAATATCAGTATTGGCATCAGCACCAAAAATCCCATATTGATTAGGCACTAGTCTGTTTATAAACTAGAAAACCATGTAACCAGCGTTGAATTGTTTCAACTCCACAGGCAATGTTCTCCACTGACCTGATTGAGTCCAAACAGGAGCGGGTTGCCATCAATGGAGTTGAGCCTCAGATGGTTGGCATGCTGGTGAGCTACGCCTACACATCAGAGGTCTACATCTCCAAAGCAAACGTGCAGGTAAAGTCCCTCACCTTTTTTTTTTTTCACTGGTGCCCCTCTAAGGAGCATGTGTGCTGAAAACAGATTTTACTGGTGCTGCAGGCCCTGCTCGCAGCAGCCAATCTGCTGGACGTGATGGCCGTCCGAGAGGCGTGTTGTCGTTTCATGGAGCGTCAGATGGACGAGATGAACTGTGTTGGGATTCACTGCTTTGCTGAGGCACACTCCTGTAAGATGCTGGAGTGGCGCAGCATGGACTACATTCTTGAGCACTTCAGCGTTGTTCATAAGCAGGTGAGGGGCAGGTGTAGCCATATATCATTAGTCTGTCTGATATGTTTGCAGCAATTATAGAGAAAGGCAGTATTACATATGCATACTGCCTATTGGGGAATATGGAGAAAAACAATTTTTAATTTCGATTAAATTGTAGATGTCCCTTGAAGTGGCTTGATAAACAGTTAAGAGCTAAAATAATCAGATAAAATGGTCTGTCATTGGCATATCAGGTTAATTATATAAGTCATTAAGTATTTTTTAAGCAAAAAAGCCAAACCAGCTTTTCAAATGTGAGAGAGAAAAGCACAAAATGCTTTCCATTGTCTTGCATGTGGGTGAGGACATATTTTTTTTAATAATAGAGAAATAACAGTCAGTTTATGGATACCAATTTTCTTTAGAATTACGTCCAGCTTTCCCTGGATAAATAAAAGAAATGACCATTAACATTATCATCAAATGAATACACTGCTGTCATCACTTCCTCACCGGGTTAAGTGAACGTGCCTGTGCTGTGAGTTTAATGTGTACTAGGGGCTTAACAAAGATAATCTCACCTGCCTGTCAGCAGTTAAACCTGTAAATACACGTGATTAACTGCCATGGATAGTCTGTGTAGGAAGCAGGTTGAGTAAGTTGTCTCTGACACTTCATTCTTCCCATGTCTGTTTTTTTTTTTCTTTTCTCAAACAAACTAGGAGGAGTTCCTGTCTCTTTGTGTGGACAAACTGACAGAAATCCTTGCCAGTGATTTGCTCAATGTGCCTAAGGAGGAGATGGTGTTTGAGGCGGCCATGCTGTGGCTGAATAAATGTCCGTCTCGCAAACAAAGTTTTGAAAAGGTCTGGTCCACTTAAGTTTACACACATTCGGTGTCTTTCTTTTTGCAACCTGAACACAGTTGTCTGTTTACCTTTTGTGTCGTATTGGAGGTTTGATCCCCGGCTGCTTAAGTCTATTATTGGGCAAGATACTAAATCCCAAATTGCCTCCATCGCTGTGTGTATCTGTGTGTGGATGTTTCTGATGAGCAGGTTGGCACTTGGTTGAGAGGTCCCTTGCCTTAATATCTGAATGTGTGTGTGAATGGGTGAAAGCTGACTTATGTTGTAAAACGCTAGAGTGGTTGAAAGATGAGGAAATTGCTATAAATATCAGATCCATTCTTCTACTTAGAAGTGCTGTGTTGACAGTAAAAGAGCCCCCAACTCAGCAGCTGTTAGTCTTTTAAAATGGTCATAAATCAAGGATTACATGCCCCAACTGTCAGACGCTGCTACTGATGAGTTATGAGACTTGCGTAAAAGGATCCTCACATTTCAGAGCAGCCCACACCCCACTACTGCAGTGTTTTGTTTTTGTAGTTTTTGTGTGGTGTTTTCTTTTTTCCTTCTCTTCCTGACTGAATCCCTGCCTCCCCACCACAGACCTTGTTCAAACTAATATTATTACTCATGCTGGGGGTTGGTGGCATTATAGTCTCTCCTGGTGTATTGAACATGGTTTCCTGTAAGTGATATTAAACTCTTGGATATAGGGCGAATATGTGGAACTCTTATGTTCAAAGTTACATTTGTCAAAGGGCCAGACTTTGAAATAAAAAATATACTTTGGCCTTTTGTAATTGTGCTTTCTTACAAACAAAGGCTATTTTCATGAACCCAAATTAGTGTAAAGATACCTAAAGAACATAAATCCTGACTAAAGCTCTGTGACCTCTGCCAAGAAGCCAATCAGTGCTGAATATAAAACCCATGATTCTGCCAATGAATGGGTCCTTATCTCAACAAAGAGCTCCTTTTTGACCCAGAAAGATTAAAAGAAAACCAAAGTGACCAAGTTTTTTTCAAAGGTCCTCGAGCACATCCGGCTGCCTCTCATCAGCCCGTACTACCTCCACGATGTGATTGAGGCTCTGGACGTGGTGAAGGAGAACCAGGGCTGTCAGAGGCTCATCTCTGAGGCCAAGGACTACCTGCTGCTAAAGGACCGGCGTGGAGAACTCTACTGCACCAGAGCGAGGCCACGCAGGTCCACAGGTAAAACACTCACACCTGCACGTTCACATCAGCTGAGAGCCAATCACACGTGTTTTCATTACGAGCAGAGGATGTCTGTTTTTTGTTTTTTTTTTTTTTGAACAGCTTTGTCAGTCAAGTTCACACTGCGGAGATTGTGAGAAATTTGTTGTCAGTCACATTTTGTCCAATGATTTTGTCCCACTGAGACAGACTTTGCAGCTGGTTTAAATTTTTATTTTTTTTTTTGGGTGTGTGAC
>JAQLOL010000009.1:12643881-12690354 GCA_029783665.1 Naso thynnoides | reverse complement strand
TAAAAAAAAAAAAAAAAAAAAAAAAAAAAAACTTAACAGAAAAGCTCCTTGTGAATTTACTTTTGCATGAGCTCAGAAACTATTTTTGGCATTTCAAAACCAGGAATGGGGTTTAAAAAAAACACTTCTCTGCTGTAGTTTTTGACTAAGTCTTGGCATAGTGGCTTCCCAGGAACTATTAGGACACTTTTAAATTGGCAGATAGTTGCGTTCAAGGCAAGTTCCAATATCAAGACAAGTGATATGTAGTCAATGTACTGAGTATTCTAAATAGAGAAAGATGGAAAGAGTGGTTACTTTTAAATAAGACACAACACAAACTCAACACAACAAACTCAGCAAATTTTTCCGTTTTCTGTTTCTTTCCACCTTTTTATATCTTTTGCATCCTGAAAACATTAGTCAAACAAAGAGTAAATAAATAAACTAAAAGAGGAATCGGTCACCTCTCCCTAATATCATAGTGCTCAGTTGCAATGGAAATGTGCACAGGAAGCTTTTGGTTCCTGAAGATTAAAAACAGAGAGTTAGACACAATTTTTGAATTTATAAATGTTAAATACTTATGACCATTTCCTCGCAGGTATCATGACACTATTGAAAGGTACTGCGACGAGACAGACACATGGGAGATCGTCGGGGAGATGCCCACCAGTCGCAGCTGGCTCAGCTGTGTGTCCCTCCAGCTGAGGAAGGACATCTACACAAGCAGCTGTCCCGGGACGCCAAACGACAACTGAGCGAGGGTGTCTGCCGGAGGAAATCTCGTGGTTACTGTTTGTATCCTCACTGGGGACAGAAAACTACAACGCTCAGAGCTGTGGAGAAACGGCAAACTGAGATGTAATGCCTGGATTTGGCACAGAGCTGTTTGAGCTGTTACTGATGGCAAAAAGTGGTTTGTTTTTAAATCGGCGAGCGCTTGTTGACTGAGTCTCACAAATCTGGGCTCCTCCTGTTAGTGTGGTGGCAAAGGAAACGATGCCCAAGTGATGGACTGACAGATCGATGACTCATCGAGCAGTCTTAACTCAGTCTCTCTATGATGTGACATGTTTTTGAAAACTGTTTTAATGTCTGATCACCTCAAATCTGTGAAGATTTTCCCAGCCAACATAGTGTATTTTTGTATCCTTATCATGTGAAGTGTTTACTGGGGTGTGACTAGCTGTGAGAATGATCTTAAAAAATAAATATATATATTTCTCTCTCTCAAAAGATGCTCAATGGGCCAAATAACTGCAATGTGAATATTTTGAAAGGTTACCTGTGAAGAAGCTCTGTATGTAGTGTTTGTGTATTTAAAAGTTCTGAATGACTGTCTCTGCTAGCTGGAATATGTTGAGTATATTTTTGTAATGTAGTGTGTGTCACGCATTTTAGTACATTTTAAATGTAGTTGGGTTCTAATAAAGATGTTTATTACAACCGCATTTCAGAAAATACCTCAAACAAACACATGGGTGGCCAAATAGAAACATGATAAATATAATGAATGAACTTCAATGCCAGAGCCCCCACAGAACGTTTAGTTTGTGTGATGATTTTCCACCGTTAACAACTTTTGTTAAACTCTTGTCATACTAAATGTATCTTTAAAGAACTGGCAGCACATTTTGGAAGTTCTTTCTGCCAGGAGAGGAAAATAGGTTGTAGAAAAAGTAACTGAGTCAAAGCTGAAAACGACTCAGAGTTGTAGTGGCTGCACAGTATCTCAATCTCGACTTGCATGTGTTTAAACTTAAAGGTTCCCTGTGGAGTTTTTTTTAACCTCTAGTAGCTCGATGGAGCTGTAGAATGAAAATACATGTAGGACAAAACAACACAATCCTGTAATTTTTTAAGCAAAACAGCTTTGCAAATGTTTTGAGGAAGCAAATACAATCGACATTTTTTAGGGAACAAGTATACACACTTTTGGTAAGTTAAGTGGTATAAGTTAAAATGACACAAGAAGTCTGCAGACTCCACCTTTTAATGTTTAAGTCAACTTTTCAGTAAATTTGTATTAAAACATTCAAATTTAAATTTTGATCATAAATAGTAGTTTGACTTAGTGGTCAAACTTCTATGAGGATGAGGGCCACAGTAGAAATCAAAAATAATCCTTTTCCTCAGTCAGTGGCGTGGTCCGTGTGGTCCGGACCGGTCGATTTGAACAAAATTTAATCCGAGGGACATCCATAATTTAACCCTAACCGATTTTAAGATGCCAAACCAAAGATAATCTTCTTGGTGTGTACGTGTATAACTTGAGTGTTCATCTTGACATCACAAATCATCTTCGATTCAGCTGCAAGGTGCAGTGGATTGTGGGTAAGACGTCAGCTCGCCGCCATATATTCTTTCTGTACCGGGCGGCTGAAGGAGAGAGCCTGGAGTCATGAGAGGAATCCGGTCTCTGAACAATCTCCCCGTGAGTGCTGTAGTTTTTTTAGGTTTGGTCGAGCTGTGTGACCGACAGGACCTAAACTCTGCTCGTTAAGGTTTTCAGTCTGCGTGACAAATGAAGCCGTATTTAGCCGTAGTTAGCCTGCCAGCTAGTTAGCCTGCTAGGTAGCTAGCTAATACAGGTTTATTTAACATAAGGCTTGGTTGCATGGTATTACAGGAGCTCATAACACTTTTCCTGGTGTCATTCACATTTTCTAAATAATTATACAACGTACCAGTGGAAAGAAAAGCCTGTTTGTCTGTCTGTACTCTGTCGCTTTTTGTAGCATGTTGTAAATCTCAGCTGGATGCAACCTGAAGGTCATCTCTTAACTCGTATAACGTTATCCCAATTTTTGGATTGACGTGTCACATCTCGAACAACACCCATAATTTCACAATAATTCTGGTTCCTCTCGGACATTTTTCACCAGAAACCTTTTTGTCACAATAACTTCAGGTTTGTTGACACCACACATGCAGTGTGATTTTCGCCTCTGAGCTAAATCTGTACGGGTCACTTCGGGATACTTACAGTCAAGGAGACCCTCCCACCCTGTGACAACTTGTCTGTGCTCGCACTTTGACACGCCATACATGGGAATCATCATACAGCACATATATGTGTAATGAAGTCATTGCTGATTCAGCTCATAAACCAGAAATGAACAGAACGTAACTGAGTTTTTAAAAATTAAATGGTAAGGGTAATAGTTTGGAGCTGTTTTGTTTGACATGTGCTGTCTTTTAAATATGGCTTAATAATGGAAAAATAGCTGATAAATGAAAAAAACAGGGCTGCAACTACTTTTTCATTAGCGATTAATCGCATGATTATTTTCACGATTCATCGATTAATCTTGTATTCCATCAAGTGACAAAAAAGTGGGGTAAAATGCTCATCTTAATTTCCTAGAGCCCAATGTGATGCCTTTAAATCACGTCTTTTGCCCAAACAACAGCCCAAATCACAAAGACTCCTCATTTATTCTCACGAATGACACAGAGAAGCAGCAAATCCTCACATTTAAAAGGCTAAACCTGTGTACTTTTTTTGCTTGAAAAATGACTGAAGCAATTAATCAATTCAATTTTTCTATTAATTGTTGCAGTTCTAGAACATAATAAACAAAATTTTTCGTAGCAAAGCAGGAACGTCAGGTGACCCCTTGGACTTATTGTGTAACCCCGCTGGAGGAAGGGTTGGGAAGCACTGATCTAGGCGTCTAGCAGACATTCATTGGCTAAGAGGTTCTGGCAGGTGTTATGAAACGTTAAAGGCCATTTTAATCTTCACAGGGTTAAGTTGGATCAATCTAATGTCAGCCTGCTTTTGTGAAGCACTTTCATATAGGCCTGCGGGAGAAAGTGTGTATATCCTGAACCGAACCGTAATGTTTGCACGGCTGGAAGCTGGAACACTTCTACAGAGAAACGCTGTCAGGTTTAACAGAGGACAGTAGAAGTTCTTAGCATGTGTTCATGTTTCCCATTACCAAGAGGAAAAGTCAAACAGCTGCTAAAAGAAGTCACTTGTCTTGAACTGGTGTCACCACTTCCCACAGAAACGTTGCTATGCCGCCGCCAGGCGGAGTGCAGCTCTGACTGAACCCCTCGCTGGCCGCAAACCGTCCTCGGCTGCCCCTCTCCCTCCCCAGAATGTCCAGGTAGGTGCAGCTCACGTTTCCGTGCATTCAGTCCACCAAATATTAATATAAATGAGAAAAAGATGTTAGTTCACAAGTTCACACTAAGAATTCTCTGCTGCTTCAGGTGTCCAAGCTTCCAAACGGCCTGGTGATAGCGTCACTGGAGAACTACTCGCCCTTGTCCAGCGTCGGTTTGTTTATGAAAGCAGGGAGTCGCTATGAGACAGTGGAGAACCAAGGCGTCTCTCATGTGCTACGACTGGCAGCGAACCTGGTAATTTGTCAGCATGCGATCCAGCCTTCAGGAAAAGTGCAGACAGTTTGTTTAATAGCTAAATGAATTATGTATACGAGTGTCTTCTCTCAGCGGCTCATTGTGATGTTATGCAGCAAAGATGCCATCTGCCAAACGGAAACAAGGGATCATATGTTTTATCCACTCTGGCTGATTTTGACAAATGAAAGATAATTGCTTCTCACTTTCCTTTTAAAGTTTATTTTGCACCTGTTGTTGCTTTGTAGACTACTAAGGGTGCGTCTGCTTTCAAGATCTGTCGTGCTGTGGAAGCTCTGGGGGGGAGCCTGAGGTCAGTAAAGGACACTCTGTCTGCACATGCACACACCGGCGGGCTCTTGCCGCTGTGAATACATAGAGCAGTGCCAACATAGCCCACCACTCTGAACCAACTGTGTCATCATCTGTTTCACCTGCAGTGTGACGACATCAAGAGAGACCATGGCCTATACGGCGGAGTGTTTGAGAGATCACCTGTAAGTGCTGCCATCTTAAATAAGTCTTATGTTTACCCAGCATTTTATTTCAAGTCAGTATAATCATGTCGATGATGCTTAACTTTATTGCATCGATGTGTGTGTCCAGAGATTCATTAATGGAGTATTTGGTCCACGTGACCACATCTCAGGAGTTCCGGCCGTGGGAGGTGGACGACCTGACGTCCAGGGTGAAGATTGACAAAGCTCTGGCTCAGCAGTGTCCTCAGATAGGTTAGTACACAAACTGCTAACAGGTCCGCTTCCAACTACCTGCGTTTTTAAAACGTTGGAAAATGTCATTTGTTTATGTGGCATCATGCTAGATGTAGTCCATTCTTCTTGCTAGCATGTTAGCACTCAGTTCTGTAGAATTAATGCAGTATCTGGCCTTTTTGTTAATGGACGTGCATCTTTTACCGTTAATTTCTTGTGTGGCCTCGTAAACTTCTAAAAAGATGCAAGTATATTGCAATATGAATTCATCACATTTCTACTATTGGCTGTGCCTTGTTGCTACTTTACCACCATCTGCTGGATTTTATGATGCATTGCATTTATTTTGAAAGGCCAAATGCCCTCTTAATATTAAAGGTGGAGTTGGTAGGCTTTGTTCATTGCGGGTTGTAAATGCAACATTCAAAGTTGGCCCCTCCTCCCGAGCTCAATGCACCATATCGTTACTTAGCGTGTACTACTTGTACTGTTATACTTCTAGTATCTAATGTGACACAGCAAGCTATGTAGGAATATTACATTTGTTTTAATGGAGACGTTGGTAATTTAGCAAGCTGATGCTAAATGCCGGTGATTGGCACCTACCTGTCCAGCAGAAAGCAGACCGACTCAGCCTCGCTCTTCATCCCCTTCAGTGCTCCAAAGTGAATGAAAAACAGACCAAGATTCACTCTTATTCTGAAACGAGCTTTATTTGCTTGCAGTTTCACCCCACTAGGGCTTCATTTCCTTTTCTTCGCTGCTATGTCCGCATCCGTAATTTTCATCATTTTGGTCGCTGTGTTCCGACCTCACCTGCGCGCTGTCATTAGCGACACTTTCTCCACACCTTGTCTTGTCCTGAGCAGGTCCCGAGTCAGTCAACACATCAGAATACAGGCAGTGTGTGTTTACATGCACAGCCGCCACCACTTTTCCATTTGTAGAGGCCCAGAGGTGATGACTGAGCAGCATTACTTTTGTATTAATCTATATTTTATTTTTTAGGAAAATCCTACTGACTCCACCTTTAATGAACATTTAAAGTAATTATGGGCCTGTCGGGTGATCTGGATCTGCTCTAAATTTAGTGGGTTCCGTCTTTCATTCATGCCATACGGTTCGACCAAGTTTCATGAAAATCTTGACAGCAGGTTTTCCGTGATCCTGCTGACAAACAGAACCAAAAACACAACATTCTTGGTGGAGCTAACTAACAAGGAGACACAAATTAGAACTTTAACATTGTACTTTCCATTTCACTGTGTCTTCAGACATTTTTGTTAATGTAAATATTGAATGAAATGGTTCCCTGTAATGTGCAAATCCCACTGAGAATCAACAGCATGCATCAACTTGGGGGTGTTTTCTATTTTCTCCTCCAGGTGTAATTGAGAAGTTGCATGAGGCCGCATACAAAAACGCCCTGTCCAACTCTCTGTACTGTCCCGACTACATGCTCGGTCGCATCTCCTCTAACCAGGTATGAACGTTTTGTTTTTTACAGTCTGTATGAAAGAAGACAGTTGTTTGGTCTTGGCGGTTGTTCTTTGTTAGCCTGCTCGTGGTTCTTACACACCTCTTCTTCTCCTTATCCTCATATTGCAGCTGCACTCGTTTGTTAAGGACAATTTCACCACCGGCAGAATGGCTCTTGTAGGACTCGGTGAGTTCTGTCTACTCTGACTGCATGGCTTGTCACAGCTGCTCTCCTTTCTTAGAGGGCTTTGCTTAACAAGGCTCCATTTCTCTTATGATGAGTTTGCAGTTGTTGTAAACAAAATGTGTGCGTGTGCTTACTCTCTTCTGAAATATTTGTCAGTTTTTCCTCATGGACACAGAGGTAGTAGGTCAGCGCAGTTAAGAATAAGCCTGCAGTAGTACTATGCGTGGATTTTTTAAACATATGACGAGGCCGTCTCTGACTCTCTGCAAGTGTCAGCACGCCTGAGTGTCGCAACGTCTCACTCATATGGGAGATTCTTTACTGGGAATGTGCGGAATGTCTCTATGCTAATTCTGCTGCGTGTTAATGTCAGGATTGTCTTATTTATGCATCCAGGTGTGAAGCACTCTGTCCTGAGGCAGGTGGGTGAAGGGCTCCTGAGTGCCCGCAGTGGCGCCGGAGCACCTGTGGCGAAGGCTGTGTACCGCGGAGGTAACACTCACGTTTTATAGTGACCTTACACCCCTGTTAAAAAAAATTCCTCTCTGCATTATCGTCACGATTCTGTTTCTGTGTTTGCATGTAGGTGAGATGCGGGTTCAGAGCAACGACGACCTGGTCCACACACTCATTGTCAGCGAGGGCGGCGTGACAGGAAGTGCAGAGGCTAATGCCTTCAACGTGTTGCAAAGGATCCTGGGAGCTGGGCCGCATGTAAAGAGAGGCTCCAACATCACCAGCAAATTGAGCCAGGGTATTGCCAAAGCTACCACACAGCCATTTGATGTAAGTTAAAGAAGAAATAAGCAGTTACTTTGCATTGTTTTTTAATGTGGGATAGTATGTTGAATTAGTCGTCAAATGTCAGATGACCTCTGGCTGTCTTTCAGGCCACAGCCTTCAATGCCTCATACTCCGACTCTGGCCTGTTTGGCGTCTACTCCATTGCACAGGCTGACTCTGCAGGAGAGGTGATTTCCACATTCTCTCCCGCCAAGACAAATTAAACTAAAAATACCAGAATTGACATTTCGCTGAACTCGCCCTTGTTTGTGTCCTCTGCAGGTGATCAAAGCTGCCATTGCTCAAGTGAGCGCCGTGGCTAATGGAAACATGTCAGAGGCTGACGTCACCAGAGCAAAGTGAGCTCACGGAGAAACATTAGACGACACAGTTGTTATTAGTGCTGTCCCACTTGACCGACTCGCATGTCTTATCTGCACAGGAACCAGGTGAAAATAGAGTACCTGATGTCTGTGGAGAGCTCTGAGAGCCTGTTGGAGGAGATCGGTGCTCAGGCTCTGGCCACTGCAGCATACCAGGTGCCAGACGCTGTTGTTAAGGCGATAGATGCCGTCACCCATGACGATGTGGTCAAGGTGAGCGCCTTCTCTGTAGTTTTTCATTTCACTTCAGTGCAGCTGTTCAATATGTTATTAGCTGTAAATACAGCTGCACTAATTAATGTTTCATATCAACAATAAAGCAAAGGACTTTGTGTAATGCGAAAGAAGTTCTCATCCGGACGACTCTGCCGTTCTCCTTTGCTCTACAGCACATTTGTCAGCTCAGGGGCTTTATTTTGTTTTGGTGGACTCTCATGACTCTTAGAAAACTTGTTTCCAGTCAAAAAAGCTCTTTGATAAACATACTGCGAATTTCTTGTGTAGGTCATAGTGCAGGTACGCTAAATTAGCGTGTTGTACAAGAGGATGGTTTGCAGTGAAGGAGAGAATGACCAGCAAGCAGGTGTAAAATTAGCAAACAAATTTAATTCAGCCAGTCACCAGAAGGAAAAACAAAAAACTTCTCATTAAACAAAAATTACCGTCATACTTCATCCCAAAATGGGACCCACTGGTTTCCAGGCAAGAGTCAAATCAGTCTGCTGTTTCTCCCAGCTTTTTATACTCTGCTACCTTCTGTCTTTAGCTTATCAGGGATGATCTCTGGAACACTGCAGATCTGTTCCAGGTGCCATCAACCCTCCCCTCAGTTTGTGACAAAAAAAAGCAATTTCCTACTTTATCAGTGCATTGTAGTGGACTCTCTTTTAAAAGGCATACATACACACATCACACCCATTTATTTTAGAAACAATAAACTTAACCTTCTTTTGGAATTGATCAACAATAGCATGAAAAGAAAAAAACACTCAAGCACCATTTAAAGGGTAATATCCATCTTCTTACCTGGTAAGGCAGGTCAAGAATAGAGTTGGTGCTGTGTGAAAAATTTCCCACTGACTAATACGCTTGTGGCGCCACCGATGTCACCAGTAACACATTTATGAGAAAAGGGAGGATTTTTGCCATCGATAGACGTGAAGAAAATAGAACAATAACGACAGAAAGTGAAGTAGCCACGGAGCTATAGCCACTAAATAACCTAACTGGTTCAGGGCACAGACAGAAGGCACTTCAAGGCAGCTGCACTTTACTGCTGCGGAGTGTGCAGAGTGGACCGGCAGTCACTTAAAGCGCTGTACAGGCACAGCACGTTAACTGGAAAAATAGACAAAATGTTCTGCACTATTTGTCGACACGGACGCGAGATAAGTGTAATTTGACACCAGGTACTCTCCTCCGTGACTATCTGCAGCGCAGCAGCTGACAGATCACTGAAGTCTCACGGTGGCTGCGGTTCTCTGTTAAGGAGTGTTAAAAGCTTAGGTTTTACACTTTCAAGGGGTTTTGTAAAATGAACATGCTGATAATGCGCAGAAATGAACTAATTTGGTTTTATTACTAATTTATAAAGAAAAAGAAAGAAAAAATCGGTGGCGACGGTGGACAAGTTATGTAATTGGTGTGAGCCCGCCCACCGTGTAACACTGGTGTCACCGACTACCGTGGCAGACCTAATCAAGAGTTAAAGTCCTCTTACAAAAAAGTGTAAACAAGCAGACCTAAAAAAAACCCAAAAAACAAGAAAACATGCATTTTTTTCAGATTAGGTGTTGATTGACTTAGCAAGAGGAAGGTGCACCTTTCTCACAGCAGGTGTACCAACATTTATCTTAGCTTGTTACTTTGTAGGAATGGATAAAGTCGGCTTCATAACATAGTGACAAGCTGGTGGACATATTGGAGCATTTAGCAGCTAAAATCCCAGCTGGTGGAGACCAAAAACAGAGCTAAAATGAGAGTTTATTCTGGTATTATATCCACCAAACTGCCAAAAACACAAGTTCATACAGAGGTCCATGTGTGCTGAATGTTTAAATGGACAACTGCTTGCTAATTTGTTTTTCATAACTTCATGGTGATCAATCAATTAATGCAGCTTGAAATTGTTTGCATATTCTCAGCTTGAAGATTTATTTACCTTTTTGTTAGCTTCAAATTTGATTTTAAAAGTTTGCCACATGTGGACCTGACAAAGCAGTGAAATAAAAAGTTTTAATGCAACATTTGAATAACCTCTGTCTTTTTTTTTGTTTTTGTTTTTGCAGGCTGCAAAAAAATTTGTAAATGGCAAGAAAACAATGGCATCTAGTGGACACCTCAAGAATGTACCGTTTGTGGATGAAGTATGAAAGTAAAGGGAGAAAGCGGTGATTTTAATTCGGGCATGTGGTGCCTGGCTGCTTGAAAAGAAGAAGAGGACCTCACAGCTACAGCCTCCTGCAACAATTCATTTGATGTCAACAATCATTTGTAATCTGTCCTACAGTAAGTGTAAAGCACCACAACAGGGAGCCTGGAAATCAAAATGCAATTCTTTTTTTGTCAATTTAACTGTACATCTATGTAAATTAAAGTATAAAGACAGTACTGACGTCTGTTTGTTGCTTTAATTTGTGTCTGGGAATGAATCCAGAGTCAAAGGTTTTGTGCTGTGTCAGGACTGTGGTGGTTAGAAGGGCTGTTTAGGCAGCAGATATTTTTAACACTCAGATATTGTTCCATTCATCAACCAACAGGGGGACCTAAAGCACACACAGAACCAAGGATTGAAAGTTGCCTTTAATCTATTAATAAAAAGCCTAAAATTAAGCTCAAGAAATACCTGTTTTTATTTGTGTTTGTGGAAGTATGAGATCACTTACTTTAATACAAGGCACAGTAACAACAAAATGTACTCAAAGAATTTATAGTGATTGTGCATTAGCTCCGATCAGTATGGTTAATTTAGAAACCAATAATTTAACTGAGCTCTAGTTCAACCAAACATATTTTGTACATGTTCATGTGAGCTTGATAATATTAAAGTAACAAAAGTTTTAAAAAATGAATTTTGACTGTGCACCTTCACAAGACAGGGCCTCAAAATTGGCTTCAGGGTCAACTATAGTTTATCATTTTACTGAAATGGTACATAATTGCAAATTTCCAGTTCATACCATAATTCAATAATGGACAAGCTCTCCCTGATTTTGACAAGTGCAGAATTAGTCATGTGGATGTTACACTGTGGCCTGGCCAAGCTTTATAAAAAAAAATCACTCTTGTGGCACCGATCTGCCCCCATAGAACTGACCCTTGAATACCTGCCTCAAATAGGGCGACTCAGGACAACAGGGGCCCCTTTTTTGTATAATATCGCGAGAAGAGAACGACCCCCTCCTCCGAACGTGAAGAAAGAGAGCAGTGTGTGTGTATCTGTGTGTGCGCGACGCTGCGTGGGGGTGTTCGCCTGATGTCATTTGGCTGAAACGGAGGCTTAGCGAACGGTGGGCACACGGGTGGAAAGTAAAACAATAACGTTACCGTCCTACCGTCCAGATTCGGACCCGCAACATCTCGTTTGGATTTAAATAGGCAGCGTTAAAAAGCAAAGTCCAGTCTCTTTGCCGTGGTCTACAGAAGAGGAAGGAGAGGAGGAGGAGGTGAAGCTGCCTGGCTAACGGACTGAAAGTACCAGATGCTATTCCAGCGGAGAAGGAGAACCGACTCGAATAGGCAACAGAGTGTGATGGGTTCTCGTTTTCCTGACGGCTAACGATAGACCCTCGCCAGAAACGCGGATACTGTGAAGTGAGGGGAACTCGCTTTGCTTCTTCTCCACCGCCTCCTGTGTGACATTGTGCCTGAAATGCTAGCGCAGTCGCGGTTTCGGTCGTCGAGCAGTCTCTGGGCCGCAGCTCGGCACACCGAGCCCGAATCTGGGAAATAGCTAGCTAGCTATCTGCTAGCCGCAGCTGTACCCGATGCTGCTGTTGCGGCTGCTGCTGCTGCTAAACGGATCCGAAAGACAACACAAGCGGTTCAAGCCCTCGGCGCTGAGCGAGCTATTGTTTTATCGCACTGGACTACAGCGGGCATTTGAGATGTGATGCTTTTGTGTGTCGTATTTGAGCCTTTTGTAGCTGGAGGCTCTCGCTTGTTTGACGCGAAGGAGCTAACGTTGCTGCAAAATGCACAGCAGAACCACAACAGCAAGCTCCTGTTGAAGGGGGCGAGGTTAGACTAATAACAGCCCACCCTGTGTCTCTCAACACTCGGGGTCACATTTGGACAAGGACCGCATTTTCTCCACGTCGTTCAGCGCTTCATCAGCTTGCGATATGGATAAACTAACGATCATTTCAGGGTGTCTGTTTCTGGCAGCAGATATCTTTGCAATAGCCAGCATTGCAAACCCAGACTGGATCAACACTGGTGAATCAGCAGGTAAATGAGGCAGGCCATAACTGCCATTGAAAACCGCTGTTTATGTTTTGTGTGATTGTAGCAGGATTTGCTCTGCCACTGTCCCCACTTTTGGCATCAGATAATCTCCATAACAAAGATGTGCTACATTGTGTGGTGGGTTTTATTTGCAGCAGCATCTTTTGTCCTCCACAGCTGTGTTATCTCTGCATGTTTATGTTGCTTCTTACTGACTTCCAGACCAAAATATGACCATTAAGTACATTTTTTTATAATTGATTTACCAGCACCAAGGATCACTGCTACTTCACTAGTGATTATTTTAATGACTTTTGATCAATAGATGAATTGTACAATGAGAGAAAAGCTTGATTTCCTAGATTTCAAGGTGATACTTAAAACCTGATTGTTTTGTCTGATCAACGCGGGGACATTGATATTCAATTTGTAGTGCTATATAAAAGAGAGAAGCAATGAATCTTCAGATTGAAGTTGAATGCTGAGATTAATTTAATAATCAAGTAATTGGTCAATTAATCAGCTGTCATTAAATAATTACTTATTAGTTTGTTGTTCAGTTTAATTCAGTTATTAAGCCATCAAATACAACACAGTGGCTTGCTCCAGCTTCTTAGACATGAGCATTTTGTGCTTGTCTTTGTTTTGTCATTGTAAGTTAAATGTTTTTTGGGCATTGGTGAAACAAGTCAAGCCAGTTATAGGTCTTAAAGCTCTATAGGTAAAGTTTATTTGGCATTTAATGACATTTTTAAGTATTTTGTAGAGGCAGTTAAAGGGAAAACAAACAAGCGACTAAATAATTGTTTGAAGCAGCTGCTTTCATTTAAATGATTAATTGGTGAAGCAACTTTAAGTATTGTGGCCCTGTATTTCTCCGGTGAGTTGACATCTGAAGTGACCTCCATGTGATCGATCTAATTAGCTATCACTTCAAATACCAAAGCAGGTGCTTTTCTGCGGCGTCCTGCTGATTTTGGACAGCAGCACGTGCTGTTGGTCCTCTTTTATTTATGTCAGCCCTGAAAACACATTCAGGCTATTGATAGACAGCTGCTCCTCTTTGTTCCCTCTGCAGGATGACAGCTTAGTAACTGGGTCAGGGATGGTCTATCATCCGCCAATACAAATCCAGGCTGTATTAGCTCAGCAGAATAAGATATTTGTACAATAATACAAAAAGGATGCAAATAAAATGAGGGCGTCATTTATGATGCTGTCCATCTGACTGTATAAGGGAGCAAATAATTTATCATTTACTTTGTGAGACACAAGGTTTAAGACTTTCTGCCTTAAAGGACCGTATCCAGTCTATTTTTTGACTTCTCACCATTAGCAGAGATCGTGCCTATCTTTTACGAATGATATTGTGAAAATTCAACCATGTGTATACTTCAGTAGATCTCAGATGGATTTTTAAACCCCATTTACTGCCAGTCATGTTGAAAATTGGGTGTAGAAACACTATAGGACACGTGAAAGTTGCTCGGTATCGGTAATACACCCTTCTGAAGATGACGTTTACATTTGTTTGGGCCAAAATTGCTGAATGGGGGCGGGGGTTGGGGGTGGGGGACTGGAGCCACTAGCCCCTACTACACAGCCTGTTCAGCGCAGGGTCAATGCGCCTCTGATGCAGCTCGCTGGTCCATTTAAACAGTACGGACACGGGCTGGGGTGTCTGAGTTGCACCGCCAATAACCTGCCTTTGGAGGTAGTATCAGAGGCAAGTCAGAAGTTGAGCCGGGGTTGAGTGACGCCTGTGTAAAGGGGAGACCCAGTGGAGCGGGTCAAGAGCAGGCATTTATCTTGACAGAGGTGAATAAACTTGAACGATTAAACAGAATTATGACAAATTGGATATTTATTTCTGATTTACATTATTGTCTCAGTTATTCTACTGTTTTTACATGGTTTAATTACTTTAACTGTTTGGTGCCATTGTGGCATATCTTAACAAAGGTAGCTGATGCTGGTAATTCTGGCCCCAGCGTTGTCTCCTTTGAATCCACGACCCTGGCTTGCTGTGTAAAATGACAGCCCGACGCGGCTTAGAGACGCGCTGCCTGTTTCTATGTAAATAACATCAAATTAACAGAAGGCGGGTTATTGCTGAGCCTTCAACGCGGCGCTGATGTGGGGTCTCTGTAAAAACGGCCGTTGAGAGGAAAGTTATTATGCCTGGGAAGATAGTGCTGCTTCCTCGATGTAATATCAGAGTGTAGAAGGATTTTGACGCATGTTTTCTTTTTAATGAGCGTCACCCATTTTCAGGTACTTTCCGTAACATTTATTGAATGTGGACAAAATGTAAACAAACACCATATCTCATAGATGAATCTATTTTGGGAAAAATGGGTGGGGTTTATGCAACCCATGTGGCTGATGTTGACAAATAACAAAGACATGTAGTAACACTAGCACGGTCCTTTAAGTTCACATCTGCGATGAAGTGTGCTATAGTGAGGAAGAGCGCAGCAACTTCCTCCTGAGATTCACAGTTCAGTATCTGCGTATACAAAAAGTTGAACCATTGCTTTATCTAAACAGCAGTGCTGTGGTGAGTGTAGGTGTTATAGAGTGGGCGTCGTACAGCAAGTTGCACCTCTCCATCGATATTCTCACTTTCACCTTCCAGCTTCCACTGCTCTCTTTGATCGTGGGGACTTGTCTCAAATTGTCATGAGACATGAAGGTGACAGACCACTGACATACAGCTGCCTCACACCTTTTTTTCCCCAGTCATCGTTATGACAATGCCATGTGTACCACAGCCTACTTAGCATTTAATGAATGGCAATAAGTAAAACACAGTTGTGATGATATGAAAAGTGGTTTTGGTTTCTGTTTGTAGACTGAGTCGTGCTGGTCTGTTAGGTTAGAGCGAGTTTTGGTTGTACGCATGGATTGGCTATCGTCTGACTGTGATTTAGTGTTTTGTTAGCTTTTAGTTATCTGATTCTGCAGTGATGCAAGTCATGCAGTCAGCAAATGTTAATGAGGATTAGCTGAAATGTTGATTTGTTGTAGATTTTGAAAGTCAAGTAGCTAATCACAGTGCAAACAACAACTGGTGCATGGAGGAGAGAGTCTTAGTCCAGATATCCATTCACTAACTTATCTGTATATCTGCTGGCTGCACCGGAAGCCCTGAAACCCAAGAGGCTAAATCATCATCAAATCATAGCCGATGGGTCTTGCGATTGATTTTGTGTTGACTTTTAATCTTGTCTAGGAATATTAAAAAATTCTACAGTATCTTTTTGGAGCTCTGTTACGCTTTCTTTTGTTAATTTGACAGCTCGCAGGTCAAACTGCTGATTTTTAGCGCTGACATGTTTCTACGTGGGAGTCAGCCTAAAAAGAGCAACAATTCTCACAGTGCAGTACTTGCAATTAAGTTAATACAGAGTTAAACAATTTATCACAAACTATTAGCATTATTTGTCTTGCTCATTCCTCAGATTGTTGTATTGTATGAAATATTATGAACTTAAAGACCCCGACGTCTCCCCGCATTGTACTGTATTATCAGCTGACCTCATGCTTTGTTATTGTTGTCATTGGAGGGGCTCAGAGCTTGACAACCTGACCTTACAGGACCTTGCTATTATGTCTTTGTATACCAAGCATGAAGAAACAGAAATGTTCCTCTGGGCAGTTAGCATCTATAAAAGTTGACTTTCCTCATTTAGTTTGCGTGTTTGTTTGTGTTTTGCTTCCTGTTTTTTTTTCCCCAAGTGATTTATTCCAAGCTTTTTTTGTCTACCAATCAAAGAGAAGCAAGCAAACTGTGAGGCTTGTGAATCATTTAGCACTGATGATAAAAATCATCCTATGAGGAAAGAAGTAGCACTCAAAGACAGAATGTGTATCCTTGGCCTGTTTAACACAAAGAAGCCGTCTCAGCCCTGCATTGAAAGCTTGCCAGTTCCCCGCCTTTGTTAATTTACACAGAACAGAGTAGCGCCGTTTTTAAGATCAGTGTGGTATTTTATACAGCGAGCTGGGGTTGCTGGTTTAAAGGAGACGTGACCAGTGTGACGTTTAACAGCATCAGTATCAGTTTCCTCTGTTTAGAAAAAATTGCTGACATGCTCACCAAACAGTTGACTAGGGCATGGCATCATTAAGAAAAAAATTGATACCACTACCAATACTGATACCTTGATTTCAATACTGATTCCTAAATGCCACTTTATTCGATACCAAATTTATCTGATCTGTTTTAACAAAAGATTACATTGCACATTCTTACGGTCAGCCCTTTCTTGTGGTGTAATCTGGTGTTTTACCTGCAAACAGAAATAAAGCCAGTCATCGGTATGATTAGATTTTTGCACAACAAGCAATTCTGCATGTGTATTGGCTTACTAATGCTGATAAGATTAACTCTGTTGGTAATTAGATACCAAATTTTGATACCAGACATTTTTCGATACTCGACAGTATTTAAGCAAATCCATCCATTATAATTATAGGCCTACTTCCGTTGATTTCCTTCGAGCTTCTGTAAATAAAAATGACTGACATGTGCCACAATGGTGTGCGTAAGGTTATGTTTACAAAAATCTCTAGGCTACATGTTTACAGTGAGTAAATTTTGCTGTGTACACGACATGAACATTTTATGATTAAAATTTTAAAAAAGACGTAGAGTTTGTCCGCACAGGTGTCCACAGATCAACAGGCTGCTCTCCATCACTCCTCTTTCCACAGCTGTGTACCGCATCCAAGTGAAGCTTAAATCCGTCAGATTATTCCTTTACTTTATCTGAGTTTAACTGAGAGAAAGGTTTGCACAGTAAAATGTGTTTTTTTGGTTATGGATTTTTCCTAAATGTTTATGTTGAAAAAACAGTCATAAATGTCCATTCTGTCATAATTCTGTTGATTTCCTTTGAGTTTATCTCCCTGTTAAGATAAATGCCCACCTCTGACCCGGCTAGCCGGCTTCCCCATTTACACAAACACTGGCTACCCTCTGATGCAACGTTCATACTACCTCTGGAAGTAGATCGGAGGTGATCAAAATTGACCTCCCAAGCCTCTCGAATTTTTATACAGACGGCGAGGCAGGGAAAAGGCGCACAGAAGCCACCTTGAAAAGGCTGTGTGAAAGGGGCTTATGACAGGAGTTTGATATCCTCAGGTAGTAGCAGCTGAAGCTGATTTCCTGCGCAGAGCTTCAAGACAAAGCTTGTAGCTGCAGTGTCAGACACAAACTGATTCTCGGCAGCTCTGCTAACAACTTCTCTCCTATAGATACTTGTTACCACAGTGGATGGCCTGAATAACCTCTGCAACACACTCTGCAAACACACACACACACACACACACACACACACACACACACACTTCAAAAAGGCTGAATCACGTCCAAGCACAGGCTGGCTTTTCATCACGCTGCTGTATCCAAGACCAGTGAAGACTTCCACATAACATCTTTCCTGGCAGGTTTAACAGATTCTGACTAGAAAAATTACCCTTTACATAAACAGGTTTGGAACCCTGGTGTGATCATGTTATAGATCCTTTAACCGTTTCGATGTCAGCTGTGTCAGCTTAATTAAATTTTGGCGGAAGTCATTCTCTGTAGCGCCTGAAAGTATTAAAACTTTTCCAACATTCTCCTGCAATTACTTGTAAATTGTTATTGTTTTAATGTTTGCAGTGAGGTACAGAATGAAGCAAGGATAAAAGACTGCTGTTCATGGAGATCACAAGATGGTAGTCGTGACAGGAAGACCGCCCACTGTTTTTTCTTTTAAGCAAGCGGTTCCTTAAAGGAGCAATGTGTAAGATGCGATTAGAATTACCATTTAAAATGTTTTCTTAAAAAATGGAATAACATTATCAGCAGAATGTGAAGAGGTAACAGGTCTGACATTATTTCCTCAATGTCTATGTACTGGTTTGCCGAGGTATCAACACAAGTTAGCATGCTAACCAGCTAGCCCAGACTCGTCCCTCCTTTAGCTTAATTTCCTTGTTAAGCCATCATAAAACATTTCTTTTAAGTTCGATAGGGACAAAGCAAAATCATCTTGGTTTGTTTTACCACTGATCCAACAATCAACAATTCTTGTATAGTAAAAATAGTCGTGTATTCTCAAAGTTTGGTGTAAAAATCCCCAATGAGGACATTGGGCCGCTGTCCAGGTCCGTTAGAGAAAGTCCTTTTTTTTTCTCACTTAATATCTCTCCTGTCCCCACTTTCCTTGATTTCATAGTGTTCAGAGTCAAAGTCCTGGTCCAAGCTCTTGTAAATCACATTGGTACTATAATTTTAAACTAACTGCAGTTGATCTTGGAGGCTATATTCATTCCTGGTGTGGACGTGTTTGCTGGGAGGCTGCTGAGCCTGATTCTGTTGCCTGAGATTTAAACATCACTTCCCCGATGCTTGGTGCTTCGGTTCTGGGCCGACTCAGGCTGCATCCACATTACTCCTTTTTAAATTTAAGATGGAGTCTTCAATCAAAAATGATCCCCGTCCATGTGAGGGACATGACCATTCGGGTAGACTTAGCACGTGTGAGCCGGTGTGAACAGGAAACATTGCTCGGGTGGTCGCCTCATTTGAAGACAGGGGCCAAGGCTGTGGAAAAGGTAGAGCAAGTCTACCAGTACCAGGAACGGTATCTGTTACCTGATGAAGTCATGGCCATTAACAGAGACTTCCTATACAAAAAATTGTGTACAAATTCCAAACATCTCCGTTTCTGCTCATCAACAGTAAACTGAGGCTTCAGAATTTTCTAATTAAAATGGGGACAGCAGCGTTTTAAAACTGTTTTGTCCTAGGGCTGCCAAGACACTGGATTAGTGAGGATGCTAGGCTGAAATATGGCAACATTGATACGTCTTAAATTTTAAACGGAGTAATGTGGATGTAGCCTTTACAGCCAGTACAACGACGGTCATGTCTGTGGCCACTGAGCAGCTCCACTGGAGCGACTGGAGTTAGGAGCCTTGCTCAAGGACCCTCAGTGGTGGAATACAAATGGTTACAAAATGAGTGAAACAGACTAATAATAACTTGTGTGCAGGCACTACTGTAGTCATAGTCCAAGTCTGACATGATCAATAAAGAATGACATTGGATATTATTAAAGTGTGTTATTTCTGCTATCCGTTTTCAGTGCACAAGGACACACAATGTCACTGATACAAAGCGACTGAAACCAGGCCAAGCCAATATCATCCAGCGGCCAATCTGCAGAGTCAGCAATTTTGACCCGCAGCTTTTACTTTCATTACCTGCAGGTGGAGGCATTTTAACCACTGGCTAACTTACAGCCTCGATCTGAAGTTGAATGTGTCAAACATTAAAATGAAATATCTAACATAAATGATAAAGTAGGCTAATTTGCTTATCCTTTTTTATGTACTCAGTTGAAGACAGTTGGAAGACAAAATTAATGTTAATGCAGCGTTCTGCTGCAGTGATACTCTGTCTTGCAAAGTTTGTCCACCAGGAATGTACAGAATGCAAATCTGGTGATTTCCTTCTTGACAATGGCACTTAAGATGTAGAAATGATGAATATTGAGAGTGTAGTTCAGCAGCACTTTGTAAGAGGAATAATTTCTCAGAATATCAGCCCCTAAGAAATTGTAGCATTTGCCCATAAAATCTCAAGGTTGCCTTTACAAAGTCTTGGCCACAATGTGCTGTTGTTTGTCGCTTTGATGTGTGTGCTTTGTCCTTCTTTTAGTTATGAGCCTCAGTGTAAAGCTCAAAAGAAATGTTACATTTAGATTAGACTCGTGACAAAAAAATAAACTATCAATTCAATGATGATTAAAAAGCATCAATTTCCTCTGTTCCATCTTTTTGTCCACTTTGTTTTGGACTGTACAGAGCAGCTGTGCTTCATGTCCTTGCAATGTAAGCTGGTGCTGTAACATCTTCTCCAAGCACCAAATAAGCAGCTGTCGGCCGCTTTAGCTTGCCTACTTGCCGCCCACCACAGTTCAGAGGCCTGTTTGACTCATCCCTCCGGAGGTTCAATCAGCAGCACCCCCAATTCTCCACTAATGACACCATCATCATGCCAAGGATGAGCAGACACACACCTCATTTCCTCTCATTTGAACTGAGACATGGCGAGAGGAGTATTTTGATCATAGTGAGTACAGAGCTGCCTGCAGGGTAACAGGGTATGATGGGGGTGTGGAAGGGAGCAGGCCTTCAAAATGGAGAAATCACATTTTCTTTTAGGTGTGCATGGTACAAAGAAAGTCTTATAGGCTTGGAAAATACTCTGTCTTATGTGTTCAAGGTTAGACATGCTTGAATTTGAAATATGCTTGATTTTCAACATTATCTTATTTACACAATCATTCGTGCACACATCATCAGATTTGATTTTTATCTGGGAGTTGAAATTAACATTCAGTAGTCATGATCCAAGCGTAAACTCAAAGTACATTTAAACAGCTGGTAAAATATACAAATAGATATAAATATGCATTGATTGTTATGTGACCTCTTCAATTTTCTTACATATTAACCGTTTAAATGTAAAGATAAAAGCTTTAAATGGAGGAAGGATTTGGTTTAGGTTCATTCTAAGTGCTCGACAGAGAAACCATTTGTTTTTTAATTAAAAATCGACAAACTTGGCTGGAGGATTGGTCCCACTTGCTCAGTGCAGCAGATAAGTTCAAGCCTTGTTTCCTGTTTAGGCTGGTGTGGGGAGAAGTTTGCCTTCAGGGCCTTTTTTTCCCAGAAAGGGTTTGGAAAAAGGAAATGGTGAGAGAAAGTTGTAGGTTCGAAAGACTTGATGTGGAGAGCCCTGAATGCTAGCTTCTTGCATGTGGGCTTCAGTTCCAGTGGAGTCTAAAGTCAGACCTCGCCTTTATCATCACCTTTTACTGATGATGAGCAAGGTCTGCAAATTGAAACACTGATACGCTGTTTAGAAACTGAGAAGTCATATACTAGTGATGTGCCACCCTAAAGCTGGGGTAGGCAATGTCTGGAATTCAAGCTACCTGTGGGGTGTGATTTCTAAGGAAGCGACTCTGCTGCATCCTCCCCTCCAAGGTTTTGCTCTGGCTTGCGTTTTATTTCATTTGCTTGCTCTTTTAAAGGAGAAGTTCGTTTTTTTGCACATTTGACCTTATGCTAAGGATATTTCCAACCATTTACAGTGCTCTACAGCATTATTATGACAAACAGTGCAGTCCTGAAAGCTGGAGCTTGTTGCTGATGTCACCGCTAGCTGAAAACAACAGAGGTGCATAGGCACTCTGACAGTTCGTTGAAATACACAATAAATACTCGTTTTAAAAGATAAGTACTCACCAAATGTTTAGCGGTATCTCCTTATCCAACACTAAAACAAGAAAGTTTACAACAACATATAACGTGGAAAGAGATGCTTGTTTGTTTGCTGAAAGAGCTGTTTTGTTTTTTGTTTTTTGTTTTTTTTTCAAAGATATTTTGGGGGGGGCTTTTGTGCCTTTATATACACGACAGCTGAAGAGTGGGCAGGAAACAGGGCAGAGAGAGGGGGAATGACATGCAGCAAAGGGCCACAGGTGGAATCCAACCCGGGTCCACTGCGCAAGGACATAGCCTCTGTATATGGGGTGCTTGCTCTACCGACTGAGCCACCGGTCGCCTCGAAAGAGCTGTTTTTTAAAATCCATACAAATACCAAAGTGTAAAAATTCAAATTTTATGTTTTATAGGGATTTTAATGTTAGAATAGAATAGATGGATAGAATAAATAGAATCCTTTTATGGAGGTTGTCACTGGGCAACCAGCATTAAAAATTAGTGAGTTTAAGATGTACTTGTAGAGGGATGTTGTGATTGTGAAGATCCGGACCCCACTCTTTTCAAATCTCTATTCTAAAATAAGCTAAGCTAACTGAATGCTGGCTGTACCCTTATGTTAAACATGTATGTGAGTGGTATTGATCCTTCCTTGTAACTCTCACTAGAAAACTAATACACATGCCTCCCTAAATTGTCAAATTGTTTGTGATGTATCCTCATACATATTTTTGGACAGCTAGACTAAGGTTTTAGGATTGTGTCTTTGCCGTTGAAGTGGAGTCGCCCACGTTAGAATAAGAATATGTATCATGAACACATTGTTGTTGTTTGACTATCGGACCAGACATGACTAGAATAGTTTGTTTGTGTGCCTGCTCGTTGAGTTGTTTACCTGTATCTGTGCACCGTGGCGTGCCTGCCTGCTGTATTGTAGGAATTCCACACAGAGCTCGTGAAACAGCAGGAGGCCACAGGGTCCAGGGGATATGGTCATAAACCGCTGCCATTAACCACAGCTTTCAAACTTTTGTCTCATGTTCTCCTGCTCTCAGTCGTCCCTGCTCTCTTTACCTTGCTCTGTCTTGCTCAAGGTTACTCTGTAATGTTGGGCCTAGTTCAGCAAAAGGCTGTTGAGTAAGCCCGTGAGCCATTCAGGTTCCATTTCTGTCATGAGCCGTGACCTCTTATTTTTTTTTTCTTTTCACTGTTATTGCATAACTGTTTTGTACAGTGAGATTTGAATTGCCATAGCAATAAGGTAAAAGTGAAGACAGAACATCCTTTTTACTTGTTCCTTGTCTGTAATGAAGCATGCTCTCTGTAATGACAGCATTACTCGGTGGACTGTAACAGTAGATGTACAGCCCTGACTTCTGCAGTTCCATATATAGCTTACTTTACCATCTACAGACTCCTTTGAGTTACTGGCATTGTTTTTTGTGGGTTGTTACTGTAAGAGCAGTGCTTACACTGGGTGTTATAACAGGGACAGGATTTCCTCCTTACAGCCTGCAGAACCCACCACACCCCCCAGTTTTCACACAAGCTTTCTTTTTCTGTTTGGATTTAAGTTCTTAAGACAGATACAGTAGGCTTGTTAGCATCATTATATACATATGTATATTATACATACATCGATAAATTGTATATATATTTCTATTTATCAGAAAGTAGATTAATGTTAAAGCAGATGGTTTATGAAATGTCTGGATTCAGGTGCCAGATGAAGCAAGTAACACGTTTAACCCTCTAAAATTCCAGCTTGCATACTTGTCTCTGGCACACGTCTGCCCACCTGCAGAGCCATGGTTGAACTTTTATATGTCACTGATGCCCACACATGCTTGCCTTTTTAGTGCCTTTTACAGGTTAATGGATTATCTTGTGGTCAGAGCAATTGTCTTTCAGATTATGTCTCCATCATGGAGAAGAATTGAAGTCATGTTATTGTTCTGAGATAAAATTGTGGCATTTAGGCCGCAATTTATTATTATTATTTTTATTTATTTATTTCGGGCATGCTCATATAATCCGACTTCATCACACACAATTTCAGTTTTACAGTACAGTAATTTAGAATTAGCTTAACTAAGTATCATATATTTTCAGCTGTTATACATAAACATTTATTTAATGGTATCCTGTGGATGTTTTTTTGACCTGTAGTAGTGATATGGAGCCTTTTCTTTTTTTACACTGTGATCTGTCCCCATTTTTCCGCACGAGAATGCAGTACAATTCTTGACAATGGTTTTACACCATACGACTAGTCAACAGGTGGCGGTAGTGAGCCATGTGGCAGTGCACCAGGAAAGACGGTGAATGTTTACTCTCAAATTCTAGCAAAACTGTTAGTAAAGACTGCTAGCAAGTATCAAGTAAATGGATGTAAACAATGTAGAATTTAAAATGCGTAAAAATCAGCTATGAAAATGCATTCAGTAGACTTGTCAGAGCTCAAGGATACACAAAATGTAAACACAACTTTGTTGGATTAGAATAAAACTCTACTTGGCACCTTTAAGTAAAAATGTACGTATTTACTCATAAGTCACTTTAGCACATGTGGATTTTATTAATTAGGACTTCTCTGGGCTGAGGACAGGGCTGTGTTACAAAGGGCATAGGGTGTTTTCTGAAGGCTCATCAAACGGCAGAATATTTTCCAAAAGTTTGTGTCCTTTGCTGTTACTTCGCAAAGGAGACAAACTGGATTTTTACAACTCTTTTAAAGATATCACAGTGACAGTTTTTTAAAACTCTGATTATCTGACAGTTACTGGGTAAACCGTAGTATTAAGTGGAAAATGCAGAAGGTGGCTGTTTTCTGTTCTCTGTACTGTTTCCGAACAGTTTCCTGTTCTTTGTCTGCATATAAACGTGTCAAAGCCTGAAGGGTAGAACGGCTCAACTTCAATCCAAAAAGACCATTACACATCACCAAAGTATGCAGGGCCAAAACCCATCACACTGATGCCCCGCTTATAGCCCGCCTTTTTTTGTGCCTGAGACGGGTGATCAGTAGAGGCCTGATTGATGCAGCGCTGCTCTGCTTACTCAGGTAGAAATTCCTTCTTGTGGATGTGCTCTAATTGAATGGCATCCCTCCAAAGTTGATGCATCACTGGAGCATGTTCCTGCTCTGAGTGCTGGCCTTCACACTGACTCAGAGCTGAGACACAGATCCATTTGTCTCCCTTGTCTGATCAGTGATGGATAGCTACAGCAGAACATCAAGGCATGTCATGTTTTGTGATGGCAGATGTGCGTACGTATGTTCAAGGGTTTTAGCTGAAGACTAAAGATGGAGGAAGAAGATGGTACTTAAAGCCGAGGATGGAAGGCTTAGGCATGTATTTGCAGAGATATTGAGCCTCAAAAGCTGCTGCAAATCTGACTGTTATCTTTGCAACTTCTTACTGTATTTGTCAAGTATTATACCTGCGTGGGATAGACTCAGTAATTGGCAGGATTGATTTAGCCTTCGCCCTCTCTCCTTGAGTGTGAAAGCACGAGAAAAAATGTTGGCCACTTACTGTAATTGGGTCCCAACAGCTCCCCAGCCCTGAATCGGTGACAAATTAAAAGAACTTCTCTGTCTTTTTTTCATTCCTCCTCCTTCACCTGTTCCTTTTTCACTTTGTCTTCAGCTGAGCTGCTGTGCTTTGGCCTTGCCCTCACCAGACCTTGTCCTCTAATGAGGCTCCAATTTGTTACAGCTTCACAGTTTTTCTCCAGCACCAAACTGTTAATCTTTTTCACTCTTACAGCTTTCTTCGCTCGCAATTTGTCTTTTTTTAATGCTCCTTTTAAGTGTACTGTCACCCTCAGAGATGCAGTCCATGGAATTTGGAATTCATGATAAACCGACTGCCTCACAATTTTTTGATATTTGCCCTGTGGTGCTTGTGTACATAATACTGCGTGCATACAGAGCTGATTCTTTTGTGTTTTAGTTGCCAAAATGAAAGATAATTTAGAGGTTTAACTTCTGCCAATAATACATTTTGCTCTCAATAGATTTTGCACATTTGCTTTTACAGACGCTGAAGTGCTTTGTTGTTGGTTATAGATGATTCCCATTATAGATGATTTCAGATGACCCGATCCCTGTGCCACCACCCAATACTGAAGCATTTGCCGACAGATCGTGAGGAGTCAAAATGATTCAGCAAAAAAAGCTGTGATAATGTGCCCCGTCTCTGAACAGCTTTAAGACGCTCCTGAAAATGAACCTTGTCAACAAGGCCTATGGACTTTAGTCACATGTTTTTATTATTATGATTTGTTGTGTCCTGTTCACTTTGTGTAAAGCGTCTTTGGGTATCTTGAAAGGCGCCAAATAAATCCAAGTTATTATCATTATTACTAATAATTACTTTACTTTTTAAACTACTACAGTAATTACCTTGAACTTGCCATGCCAGATCTCTGCTTCGCCACATGACTTTTACGTACTCTCGCCCTATTCTGGGCCCTGAGATGTCGGTGTTATTTTTTTCCAGATTTCATTTAAAATGTTCAAAATTCTGTGTTAAATTCAGTTTTTGAATTCCACAGTTCCCGTCTTGTTTTCTTCATCAAGGAAATCAAATCGCACCAGTGCAGCTAATCAGAAAACAAAAACAATAAAAACTTACCTCTCTTTGCAGGTGCCCTTACAGTCGGTCTAGTCCGGCAATGTCAGACCATCCATGGACGAGACCGGACCTGTATTCCCCCACGGCTGCCCCCGGAGTGGGTGACCACACTTTTCTTCATCATCATGGGCATCATCTCCCTCACAGTCACCTGTGGACTGCTAGTGGCTTCACACTGGCGCAGAGAAGCCACCAAATACGCCCGCTGGATCGCCTTTACTGGAAGTAAGTATTCAAAACAATGGCTTTCACACTCAGTGAAATTATTTTGCTTCACTAGACTTGCCGTCAGCACGTTTTCCTTGGAGCTTTCTCACCTCATTCTTTGTCTCACTGCATCTGTCTTGATGCAACCTTTAGAAAAATCGCCTTTAGTGTTAGTGTTTTCATTGACTAAGTCTCTTGAGCGCAGGAAATTATAAATAAAGGAGAGATGAGGTTGAATGAGCGTGAAATGTGGTTTTAGTCCAGTGGCGCTCTGCTAATTTAGATGCGTAGATAAGTGTTATGTCCAAAAACATCCGAGGACATATGCAGAACCTTTGTGTGTTTGTGTTTCTGAGAGTGACGTTAAAGTGTGTGGGGGGGTGTTTAGTTGCCTTAGCACATCTGAGTGTTGTTTTTGCATGCACGATGACCGCTCTTGCTCCCTGAAGCTGATTTATTGAGTAATGCAGCTCCTCTGGTACCTGAGTGGGTGGCTTTGTGCAATGGCGCTTTCTCTCCCTCTTTGCTTTGAACATCGCTACTCTTTAAAAAAAAAAAAAAAAAAGATTTCTGTATAGATGCACTTCCAGCCCTTGATTATAATGCAGCTGTGTGGGAGGGCAGAGTTTGATTGGTCGGTAAGTTTAGGGAATAGACGGCCTCAAGCGCAGTTGTGCAGATGGAACGGCCTGTGAAGTCACAATACTCAGTATCATTGCATGAAAGCTGGGCGCATTTTCCAGGACACTGTGCCCTTTCAGTTCTGCAGATTTTCTACAAACACCCAATGCTTATAATGTTTTTTGCCTGCCAGGCCAAATGCAAATTCAAAATTAGGTTTTGTAACTCCTCCTAATCACTTGCAAATACCCGATGAATCACCACTTTGCAGAACCCCGAAGCCCTCCACAAACTGTCTGTCCGGTGAACACAAATCTGTGTCACAAGCTAAATTAGAAGGCATTGAGTCATTGTTTAATGAGCACAAGCAGAGGAAAGTGAGGCGGTTGCCACGGCGACGGTGAACAATTGTCACCCTTTTCCCCTGCTAAGTTTCTGTTGGCCATATTAGACAAGAGATATATTATTAGTGCTGGTTTTCTTTCTTTTCAAGAGATTTAAAATGTGATGATGACTCGATAAAAAGGGAAATAAAGCTACAGGAGGGGAAGGCTGGGATGTATTTTAGGTAGCAATGAGAGGAAGCAGGATTTGTTGTCAGAGAAGTGGTAGTAAATCATCCCTTCACCCTTTTTTAAGACCCCTATTAGCTGACACTTAAGTTCCTAAGGGTCTTCCTGACGTCCTCTTGAATCTCTAGAGCCTGTTTGAAGCGTAGCTGAGCAGCGAAAAGGCAAAAATAGGAACCCACAAGCTTGTTTTTTTTCCATCTTATGTTGCTGAACTTTGGCTGCAAGTGCAAACACCACTCTTCCGTGGGCCGAGCAGTGGAGAGGGTGAGAGGTTAAGTGAGGAAAACTGGTGGGGGCCTAAGTAAAGAGTGAGTTAAAAAAAAAAAGTGCGCTGAGTGAATAATCATGTTTTTAGAGGTCAAGGACTGAGAGACTAAATATGTGAGAGACTGGTGCCAATGTAAAGACACAAATGGAAAAGGAGAATAAAGTGAGGTTGCCCGTAAGGAGACGAGGGTGGTTCATTTGGGGCAAACAGGTGATGAAGGTGAAGGGGAGGTGGGTAGTCTGTAGTGTAACTGGCTCCAGGCCGTCAGCACCTGAATGGACAGCTTTGTATGACCAGTACAGACCCGCCTCTGTGTTTCTACACACACACACACACACACACACACACACACACACACACACACACACACACACACACACACACACACACACACACATATACGAGCAGTTTTTTCCCCAAGGTGTAATAGTCATCTGTGCAAGTGAAGTTATAATAAATATAATTCTAACAAATACATCAATGCAAACTGCTGAAATGTTAGTCATTATATACAAACCAAACTGAAATAAAGAAATTTGTGTCTTAAGTATTTTTATTGTTGGAGGTGCAGGTATAAGCACAGTGTTCAAAACTTATCAAAGTTCTCCATGTTTCATATTTTCAAGCAAAGCAGAACAGATACCCCCCCACCCCCACCCTGCCTTAGGAGTATTTGAAAATAAAATAAGATCACCATGTCGCAAACTCTTCTGTCCACATTATGTTACAGACTGACATCAGTTGTGTCTCATTGGAATGACCATTGGCCAAAGACACTATGAAATAATAACAGACAAAAAAATAAATAAAGTACTAGGCTATGCTTTGGCCTCATTTGCGGATAGCAGTTTTACAGATTAACATATTGAGTCTCATGGTTCAGAGCATCAAATTAGAGGGAAAAAATACATAATATATCTAAAAAGAGGACAAGCCAGCCAAAACAATGGAGGTACTGTATAGCTGAGTAATAAAAAATTCCTCATAACGTGTAACATTAGAGCACATTTTTCAACACAGTCAAGTCTCTAGTCTGAAGACAAAACAGACAGATTTGCAGAATAAGATAGGAAAGGTTTCCACATTGTGTAAATATGCTCTTTTGATCCTCTCAAAGTAAATTTATTTTTTTCTAAGGTTGAGTATGACATGAAGTCTTTAAACCACCCAGAGTATGATGGTGATGAAGGAGATTTCCAAGCTAACAGAATCCTTCTCAAGTCAAAAGAGTTGTGAATGTAATAACATTCTCTTGTTTATTATTAAAGACTTAGTGCAAATTATTTGGTACTCCAAAGATGGCTAAAGAAATATGTCTACAAATTTGAATAAATGATTTGAATGAATTTCTACTCCCTCCCCAGCCTCCAAGGTTCTCCCTTATTATTTAAGTCTAACTTGATACTAAATCCCATTTGTTGAGTTTGTAAATTCCATGTACAGTTATGTCGTTACATCATCTAATGATCCTTTATATTTTATATTTCAATAAAAGTTTTGTGCTTGTCACAGAGAAAATCCAGTGATTCCGCCTAAATATAGAACCACAAAAATCTGTCACGGACCCTGGAGCAATAAGCCCGGAAACTACAAGGAGGTGTTTGAATTATGCATCCACGACAATTATCTGCCCGGTATTCCAAAATATGGCAATATCTTTAATGTACGCATAATGGAATTTTAGCTGATAAGTAGAGCTGATCATAGGAAGCCAAATGTGCCTTCACTGACTTGGCTCTTGGCTTTGGCTTCTGTCGAGCCACACAGTCGCAGTGGAGAAAAACAACGTGTCATGTGTGAGTGTGTGTGAGTGTGTGGGTGGGTGGGTGTGTGTGTGGACATTTTTCACAATTTCATGGGTGTTGTTTGTTGTTGTGTCAACAGTAATGATGTCAGTTAGATCTGGCCAGAATTCTGGAATATTAAATTCTCATTAGCATTTCATACCCTCCGGTGTGCATAAGTACAGGTTTTAACCTTCTTTTTAAAATACAAAAATGTCAAGTTAATTATTGTTTATTGGTATTAGTATCGCTGACGAGAAGCAATAGCCTAAATTATCGGTGGTGGGTGAAAAAAATCATGATCCTGCTTTGAATTCACTTTTTAAATTTGTGAAGGTTCTGATTTAAACTAAAACAGGCTGTAAAATTGCTGTTTTAGGTGGATCTCTTTGGTATTTACAGCTTTCTGTTGTTAATTTCCATCAGCTCTCCATGTTTCCTGGAATTATAATGACAGCTTAGAGCTGTTTTTTTTGCTGACCTGATTGGATCTTCGACATGAGTATCTTTGGCATCTCAATACGGCAATATCTTACTTATTAGCCAACATAAACTGATGATGATAAATCTACGATCAGCTCATATCAGACTGTTGCGTCGTGCTACAGCTAATTTGATGTGGAGGCTAATAGGCAGGTGTCTGCAATTTGAGCCACCTGGTGTAATTTTGCCAGGATGATGAGCGTTGTTAACGAGGAGTGTCACTCTCGTGGCTCTTTTTAACAGAGCGGGACTCCATTAAACTTGTTCAATAGATGCTCTTGTCGGAAATGTTGTAACATGGCTTAATTAGAAGTTCAACACCAGTGACATGTGCCTCTGAAAGTTAACCTGTCCATCTTGGTAAAAAGCCATTTCATCTGTCAGACCAGCTCTGTTTCCTTTAATTGATTTTCAGGATGAAAATGAAAATCACAGTTGTGCAGTCTGTTTTCAAAGCTACATCTTAAAATAGCTTGGTTTTTTTTTTCCACACCAGCAGTCCAGAAGGCAAAAAATATTACATAAGAAGCTGGAGCCAGAGAATATTTTGCATATTTTGCATGAGGACTCAAACAATCAATGGATGATCGAACCGTTGCAGATCAGGGCAAGACAGTGTGTGTCATTAGTTCAGGCACTTCAAGGGAAGCAGTGGACCATGAGGTGCACTTCAATTAACTCACTGGTGAAGCTCGCAGGAATAATGCTGAGCCGCGTATTCCTGGCTCCACTCTTAGCTCACCTTTCACAGCGTCCTTTCTGCAGTCATACCCCCCCTCATAGATAAACACGCGGCCGGAGCAATGAGCCGGCAAAAATGACAGACGTAAATATTTGCTTGTGCGGCCTTGTGATGCAGCTTCACCCGACATCACAAGCAGACTGGAGACGTTTGGCCTGTTCGAGTCAGCAAAACATGCATCTGAGTGGCTGCTCCAGGATTTTTATTCATTTATTTATTTATTTTTTATTTTGAACATTCTGCCATTCTGATTTAATTTTAAGTGTGTGTGTGTGTGTTGGCTTACATGTCAGACAAGGCAAGGATTTAGCTTTACAGAAAGAACATTAAACAAGACAACAATCTAAGTTTGTTAAAGGGACCTTGAACTACAAAACCAGTTTATTAGTTCAGTAAGTGGCTCCATGAATATCGGTTTATCTTATTAATTTGTGCTATAATACGTATTTATAGTTTCATTAGCATATTGTGGGTATTAATGTTGCAAATAAATGAACAGGACTGATTGATAGCAAATTTAGATTGTTTTAGAGCTGCACAGTTTTGAGAAAAAAAATTAACTGCAATTATTCAAACTGATATTGAGACATGATTTGTGCTATTACCGGGAAGGATCATTCTTACATCATTGTTCTCATTTTCACTGAAAAATGTTTTTACTTGTACTAAAGATATTTTCTTGAGTCTGTTAAATATGATGTTTAGACCAGGACAACTCAGCAGCACAAGAGTTGAGTTAAAATAGTATTTTGACACACACAAATTGACACACACACACCTGCCATTGATAAAATTGCAGTTGGCCATATTGCATTTTCAATTAAATTTTGATTAATTGAGCTGCCCTACATTGTTGTATAATTTTACATGTATATGAAACTGTATTATCGTCTTGCATTTGTCATATATTAAAATTCCCTCATTAGCCAAAAAAGAAACAAAAACAAAAACTCTCGTCTGGTTACTCAACAGTGGAGGATTTTGTCCATGATATTGCCCATCTCTGTTTTTCAAAATGTTGCCACAAAGCGTCTTTTAATCCCAGTATCCAGATTGCTCTACCACAGACTCTAGGTGCAGTCTGGTAAGCCACTTTTGGAGGCAACATCAGTGAGGATTTTCTTTTTTAGAGCAGGAGTCATCCCTCAGGTACTGAGCAGAGTTTCAATTTGGCAAGATGAAGTGAAAAGGTGAGAGCTAAAAATGGCTTCATGTTCTGTCACCAGATGGATTACACACATCGTCGAGGGAACCAAAATAATTCAACATGGCCTTGGTTAACTTTAGCTGCCAGACTTTCTGTTGGAGCACTCATAATTCTGCTTTCAACAAGATAAGTTAGGGTTTATGTAGCGCAGACTAACGCAGCACACGTTTTTCCCACTCGTCATCATTCAGCATTCACTCACTCGACTGCGCTCTTTGAATTTAACAAGAGTTATTTTTAAACACTTGAAGCTTTTCCACAAATTCTGCAGTGCCGTTGATCTGAGATTCACAGTGTCACTCAGTTTGCTTTGCCGGTCAACCTCACTGTGTGTTACAGCAGTGGAGCGTCTGTAGTGGCATCTTCAAAGGAAGACAAGCGAAACGGAGCCGCTCTAATTTGCAACAATTAGTCCTTCAATCACAGATGCTGACTTCCGGGACAGTATGATAAGACTGAGTAATGACTCCACCTCTGAACTCCGCTTCGCTCGGCAGCAGCTAAGAAACCTGAAGTGCGCTCAGCAGAACATCACAACATTCTTTCCCTCAAGTTTTTTTCAGCACATGCATACTAGTAAAAAAAAAACCAATTAAAACTCTAGTTAAAGGGGAACTCCACCGATTTTACACTTCAAAGTCTGCTTTCATGTACAGGGGACTACTACAGCTGCATGTGTGAAAGAAGTTGTATAAAGTCTTCCGTGACTGCAGAGGAAATGGCGTGAAATCTGATAAATTGATGTCACTTGAGTCAGCGTCGGTCGGGGCTGAAGAGTAAAATTGGAGGGGTGGAGTTAGAAAGAAGTAAGCTTGCCAGACGTCTGTAGCCTGCTCCTCAACTACGCTTGAAGCTAGCATCTCGAGGCTACATTAGCTGCCACTAGCATAACACGCGTAACTCTTAGGCCAAAATACAGAGGTTGAGTTTGTGGGTAATGTAGGCCACAGGTTTTGATGAGGAAAACGACTGTGCGGAGTAAAAATGACAATATGTTTGGTTCTGCTGCGCCAGTTTGGATCTTTTTTAACCAACCTTCCCATTGTGAGTGCGACGGTGTTAGAAGTACAGTGCTGTATCGGTGAAAGCCTGTTTTAAATCATGTCTCTTAAATCCTATACCCCAATTAATGTAACTGGCGCTCTCGTTTGTATTAATTCAAGTTTAAGAAATGCAGAAAGCTGACCCGGTATCTAAAGTGCATGTAAACGCACTTAGAGAGCCAGTTCAGCTTCAGTTTGTGAACTGATGCAACACTTGAATCGGAACACAGAAAAACAGACTGTAAGTCTTAGATGTTTATTCAAGAAACTTCGTCTCAGGGAAGAAAAATACAAAAAGGATGTTCTGTGGATTTAAGTTGATTGACTGTTAAAGGACCATAATAGTCTATTTTTGACTTTTGTGCATTAGCAAATATCGCTTTTATCTACAGCAAATGCTGTTAAAATTCAAACATGTTTACCTCATTTTACTGCATTTTTAAACCTCAGTCACTGCTATTCATGTTGAAACAGGGTACAGAAACACTATTGGACACATGAAAGTTGCTAGGTATAGGTAATTCACGCTTCCAAAGAGAACGTCAACGCCTTGAAAACAAAAAGTTATTACGCCTGGAAAAAATAGTTCCTTACAAGTGCTGCCTTCGTAGCTCAAATATTAGCATGATCAAGGATTTTAATACAAATGTTCTTTTTTACTAACGTCACGCAATTTCAGGTACTTTCTGTAACGTTTATTGAATATGGACAAAATGTAAAATTAGAATGTATATATCATATCTCAAAGATAAAGCTATTTTGGTATTTGGTAAGCTATTATGTAACTTATTTGGCCGATGTTGACAAAAGACAAAGACATGTAGAAACACTGGTATGGTCCATCTCACAAATATCAGCTGTTTCTGTGTGGCACAGCTCAGACAAACGCAACCTTTATGCACATTTGGTTTGTAACAATGTGTCCATCTCGTGATGTTGCGATTTTACCAGTAAACTCTCTCGCTTATGTAACATCAAGTGGCAGTTGTAGGAAACTGTAACATCAGCATTTGTGTGGTTTCCTTCTAATGTTTGTCTGTTCGTTAAAGCAGGAAATTCTGTTTCAGGATTTAACTTAATAAGCAGAGCTGGATGTGGCCGTTTAGAGAGCTTGAAATCTGATTAGTGATTTGCACCTTTAAGCGTGTAGAGAAATTTTAAACTGTGTTAATCAGCCTGAGGTGGCATAAAGAGCTTATTTATGGTTTGTGGAGAAACATTCACTGAAACTAATGCTGCGTTCAGGGAGTGTCAGAAATACTGTAAGTCTGTGTTACGCTTGAGGCTAGTACTTGATGTTGTCATGCTTTTAAACACAAATACTCGCCTGAAGTTACAGAAAAGCTTGACTTGGCTAACTTCAAAGCTGAATTCAATAAATACTCAAGGGATGTTTTATTAATGATTCGCTAAAACATGTGACTGTGGAGGAATGCTGCCTTCAAGTACTATCAGAAATATTAAAAATTAAATAAGAAGCCTGACAGAGTGGCAAACATATCAGAATAATTCTCTGAGTGATAGTTGAGTTGTAGGGAAGTTAGTTAGCAGTTATTTATAAAAATGGCCTGTTGTTGCAGATGAAAGATGGACATTACTGCACCTGCCAGAGTATGAGGAACAAACTGAAGCACCTCTGAGTCAAACACAGTGTTTGATGCTACACAGTGTTCTGCTACATGTGCACAAAATGCATTTTTGTTGAGTTTTATTTGTCTGGCTGCAGTTACAGGTTCATGTACACAGTGTGTATTTGTTGTTTCTATAAATTTTCAGCTTACACTTCTTTGCTTCTTTCTTTTTAAAGATTTTTTTGGACAATATGTGCATTTGCTCACAGTCAAGATTGACAGAAAACAGTACTATTACATTATTGATGAGATTGTTGGGCCTGAACACATTGTTGTCTGTTGTAGAAAACCAACTCGGTACTTCTGTCTGCAGTATAAATGCACATGCAACAATAAAGCGGGGCAGAAAATTAATACCTGAAAACGTCCCTTTTATTAGAGGCTCTTTATTGTCGCACAAATTTAGCCAAAAGTCTCAAGTTCCATCACGTGTTACTGCAGTTACCTTGTGGTAATATGTGACGCATTAAATGTTGGTTACTTTTTAAAGAACTCTTCAACTTTTGTAACTGAGTCAAGTCACTATTTCAACTTTTCATTCATAGTTCTCTCTGAAAAATGTAATGTGTTCCTGAGATTTAACCTTGTATTCTAAAACAAACCCACCACAGCACTTACTACGAGAGGCTGAGAGATTTAACAAAGTTCAAGAAAAATTACTTTGTGAGCACAATAAACTGCAGCTCCTGTGAAACAAGCACAGGTATGTGGGTGCTTGCGTCATTGTAATTTCTTTCATATCCATAAAGTTCACCAGTGCTGTCTTTTGAAAATGTTTTAAGATTTAATAGCAGCTTTTACAGCTTGTGCTGCTCTTTGTCCTGCTGTATTTATGGACATGTCTGTGCTAATGGAGACCCCTTGACTCTCCCTTGCACAGTGGATTATGGGAAATGACGTTTGTTAAAGGCCAACAGAAAGCAGACACATTAAATAAACAATGATATTAGAACTGATTCAGATAAAATAACCATCTCTAACATATGAAACAAGCCAAAGGTTGCGATAAGCTGGATTTTACCAAAGCCTTGTTGCAAATGTTGGTAGGATTTTAAATGAGGTTTAATTACCCACATGTTCAAGTTTCTTCTTCAGCTCTCTGTACAAGACAATTACATCTGCCAGTGCTTGTGGAAAATTCCAGCTAAAGTGCTGATAAAAATGATTTGTGTCAAATGTTCCCCAGTTTTTGTCTTCAACTGATAAGAAACAAAGTGAAGTTTCACAAAATTAAAGTACCCTTTTTGTCTCCACTTCTAATGAAGACATGATTGTAAAATGAGCAATCATTCCACTCTCGGAGAAAAGAAAGGATGTGCCAGAGTCTGGTCTGGCTGAGCCACTCAGATTTTCTGCTTGGACTCCTATTGCTGTGCATATATCAGAGTAATGTGACATATATAAAATATGTGACACTTCACCTATTTCTAAATAAAATGTTGAAACATTGGAGTTACATAAATGCCTGAGAGGCAGTCGTGCTGATCACTGTGCAAACCTCAAGTCTGCGATGTGCAATTGCTCCATCAAAGCGATTTGAAAGGCGCTGTTGTACGTTGGTAATGAACTTGCTAAAATTCAATTTAAGCTGTGAAGTGAGTTCATGCTTAATTTGCATCATCCTGTGAGGAGACCAAAGGCTTAAATGAAAGCTTAGGTCAGACTGTTTTTCCTAAATCTCTTTTTAACCCTAGAAGCGTATGTTTAGCTGCATCAGTGTTGTTATAAAATACATCCAATGTTTTACATGTTGGATTTAGACAAAATGGAAATTTGAGTAAAAGAGGATGTCTACACAGAATCACAGGAGTCATTTTCTGGGTTTATAGAAGTCTGAAAGGTTTGGAATATGTTTAAGTTCCACAATGAATCTTTTTAAAGTGAAGATTATGCTTGAATTTGAATAAACTCCTGGAAAATGGCATGATTTTCAACATAATGTGGTGTTTCGTTTACACAATCACTAATTTCAATCAAAAACGTTGTGATTTTTGAAATGAATGAATCGCAAGGTCTTACTATTTAGTCTCCTGGTGTTGAAAATGAACAAGTATTAGATAACATGATCAAAATGTTTACAAAGTTAATTTGAACAGCTGGTAAAACAAGATTAGATTAGCCTTTATTCGTCTCTCTCAGGAGAAATTTGTCCTGGGCATACAAGTGACACTGTTGGTGTGGCAGACATTAAAAACGCCAAAAACGTAAAGTGTCACACAAATACACACACATACAACCTAGCATATACATCAGTGACAAGGCACTCGACCCCCACCTCATCCTGAAGAAAAACATATAAAAATAAAGAGACAATTCATATTGATTAATGTGGGAGTAAAGGAACCTGTAAAGTTTATTTTTCACATTACATTTATAAAGAAAAAAATTGATGTGATGACAACGCTTCAAGAGTCTGGAATTATTATTTTTACCTTGAAAGTGCTTGAATTTTATTTTTCTATATGTATTTATAATTAAGATGCACTAAACTAACATTTTCTCTCTTGCTTCCTCCCTCCAGTGATCCTGTTCTGCATGGCTGCGCTCATCTTCCCCATAGGCTTCTATATCAACGAGGTGGGAGGCCAGCCGTACAAGCTGCCTAACAACACAGTGGTCGGCTCCTCGTACGTGCTCTTCGTCCTCTCCATCTTCTTCACCATAGTGGGACTTCTGTTTGCAGGCAAAGTTTGCCTCCCGGGCTGAGGACTTGACCGCGCCCGCCTCTGGACTGACACAGGAGGCTCTGAAAACGTTACGGGATTAACAAAAACACACAATGACTGAAAATCAAAAACAACAAACTCTGTCCAGAAGCCTGATACAGGGAAGTCTTTGATTATGTGTCAAGGGACCGCAGCACCGTGGAGTACCTAACAACTGAAAAATGAAAAAGAATAGACGGACAAAACACTAAAAGGGCACAGAGGGGTGGAGGAGCGTGAGAGAGGGCAGCCAAGGCTGTTGCACCCTGCCACTGTTTATTTCAATGCAGCTGCGTCTCTGTTGTTGTTCTGTTGGGAAAAGGGTGCTTAATGTACCACTGTCATGGCAACATGCGGCCACAGTGCAGCCGCACATTTCTTGAGGACCACTACAGCCGCTCCTCGACCTGACCCCAGCCTGCCATCAGCACACATCTGCACAGTCACGACCGCTCCTGTTGCTATTTTCGGCTTCTCTTAGCTATTTCAGTTGTGTGTTTTTCTGTTGTTGTACATTTTGTGTTTGTTTTTTCCTTCTTTTTTCTCTTCCACCCTCCCACGCCTTTTCACTGAAGTACCTGAGTGTAATTGAGGTTCTCTGAACTGAGTCCTTGAGGGGAACTGGAGGGTTTTCTGCCAGCTTGGCTTTAGAGCAGGGTTTATTCTCGCCTGTCATTTCACGGGGCCCCAGGTGTGTGACTAGGGAGAGCAGCTGTGTGCCCAGATGTCTGGGCCGGCTCACTGGCTGCTGTGGACCAGAGGAAAATACAGGTGTGCCGCCTCTTTTTCTCACAACCAGATGCAGCTCAGGAGCAGGTAGCAACGAGGGGGAACCTCCTTTGGCAGCAGAACAGGAGGTAAACTACCATAAAGGAGAATGCCACTCAATGTAAGTCCTTCCATTATGTTATTTACATGGTCAGCAACAAAATATTAGTAAGAGTTGCCAGCTATTTTGCTAAGCTAAAGCCATGACGCTGATACACATCACTTGCCAATAACTAGAAGACTGTGAATTTAGTAAACATCATCTGAACATAAACACATCTCTTGTATTTGTAGTAATACTCGTAATTCTACAAAGTACAGCCACAAGCACAGTGGCTTCTTCAAGGTATTTTCCAAGATGTACATCACTGCTGTAGGGAGGAGCTCATATATCAATAATTATAGCAGACAGTATTAACTTTTATAAATAGAGGCTGACGTTACCTAAGATGTGAAAATAACATATGTGAATGCTGAAAATTGGTGGTATTCTCCTTTAGTGTTGGACAGGAAAGAAGGGAGCCAGGAGCATTTTTTGTCTTGTTTTGTACAAAAGTGAAGGCACTGGGACTGCAGGTCAGGTCCATGCATGGGGCTGTGCCTCAGGGTGCTGCCCTTGAGGCCCATGAATGTTAAAAATACACACACACACACACACACATGTACAGCCACTGCACTTTAAATACTGACATTAAATCTGTATTTTTTATTGTATATTATAACCTCAGAAAGTTGAACATTTGCCAAGTACAAATTCCTCCAGAGATGATTCTTCAAATTGCTTATTTTATTACAAGAGCAGCTTCTAGCTTTGACGGTGCACACACAGAGTGAAATTCAGATTACCTCAAAGTAAACCACGTTTCTTTCAGCTCATCAAAAGTTTTTGTTATCTTTTCAATCAAGGTGGTGGTTTATTTTTTTAATCCGGGTGAGATAAGGCTTCTTGTTTTGGAACTACACAGCAAATTATTTGTGAAATGTAAACAGGAAGTATGATGTTACTATGAAGGCAGCACGTTAACTTTGGGCTGCAATTTTAGCCCTGTTTTGTTTTGGTTTTTTTAGCCTCCGTTTGTTAATATTTTGACAAATTGGCACCCTTAAAAGTTTCCGCATTAGCTGTTTGTAGCTCTTGTTTTCTGACAAATTCACTGGATTTTGTGATACTGAAGAAAACAAAACAAAAAGAACCCCTTATGATTCTTAAGCAAGTTCTGTTTTCTTTTCTTTTCTTTTTTTTTTCCTCTCCCGGCAGATTTATTGACGTTTATTCACAAAGGACATCTGTGATATTTTTAAAAATCCTCTGGTCTATACAAAGTGGCTTGACAAAGCCGCCCCTCAACTAAATAATTCTCAGCTGTCAAAACACTAGTTCATAACACAATGATATAAAACTTAGTGTCATAAGACCTAGCAAAAAAGGATATCTGGTGTTGAAATTTCAGCTTAAAGGAATAATTAAAATGAGCAATCGTTAAAATATTTGCAGATTAATTACATTTTGATCAGCTATTCGGTTTCAGCTCTTTCACCTTCACACATACAGATTTGTACTTGACATGTTAACACTTAAACATTTGACCTACTGACACTCAGATATCTCCTGAAAAGTGTGTGTATAATCGTGTGTGTTTTTGACCAGTCATGGAGCTCATTGGCTTAGTCTTAGAGTTTTGTATTTCTGTTACCTGCTCAGCTTTTCTTACTCTGTCTGATGATGTATACTGCTAACTCTACACTCTGCAGTGCCCTGTCTTGGTTGGTTGTTGTGCCATGACCTGTTTTTGTTTAATGATGTACAGACACAAAAGGCAGGATTTCTGTATTAGGAAGCACTGTGCATTCAACAGTATAAGTAACAGAAATAGAAGCACCACAAATGTATAAAAAAAGAGAACTTCTTACCTCATTGTTTATGTTTCTGCTATTATTTTCTAATGGTGGCAACGTGTGCCCTCTAAATTGTCTCTTGCCTTGATCGGATGTCTTCACATAAAGCCTATGATCATAGGAAATTATTTATCACTGAATAAAACGAGAAAAAACGGGTGTGTGACTGTGACTCAAAGTATATGGGTTATTGTGCTTGTTGAAGAGGATGTGAAGTATGAATCTAATCGGTCGATGAGCTGAGAGACAAAACAGCGCAGATAATCTAATCAGAGAAATCCTTCAACAGTTAATCTTAAAATCAACACGCTGCCTCAGCAGGATGTGCTCCGAATGTCCCTCTTCTCACATTTCATTAAATCTAAGAAAAACAGACACAAATCTGCTGAAATTCAAGAGCAGCCACCCAGGATGGATCCGTTGAAGGACTGTGTGTGAGGACGTTTGATTTAATGTTCGACAGCTGCTCACAGGGAACAAACCCTCCTGTGCTTCAGTATTGATAAGCGATTAAGCCAAATTACCTTCAGACGTCAGTAACTTTCAAGTTTGTTTTTAGGATAGTGTTGTCCAGGCTTAATGGATTATTTCAGTTCCTTCAGAATAATAAAATAAGCTTGTTTTCAAAGACAGCTTACAGCATGAGGCACGTCGGAGGTTTCACATTCGACTCAGGTGAGAAGGAGTCGGATAAAAGTTTTAGCTTCAATATGTGAGCATAAAACATAAGGGGTATGCAGTAGTTTCATCCTTTAAGCAAGCTTGCCAGATTGCCAAAATTATTTGATTTATTTTTGCAAAAAAATGTTCATTAACCTTTAAAATATCGATTGTGGCATTGCCCATAAACATAATAAAACCTCTAAAGGTCAGGTTGTCAGGAATTATCTTTAAACAAGGTTTGGCATTTCTTGAAAAGGGCCTATTCATTTGCTTTTCGAGAGTTAGGTAAGATGATCAACACCACTCTGATATGTGGTATCAGTCTTTTCATCCTTACTCAGCAAGCTAGCAAATTAACATGTTTACTAAAACGCCAGATGATCCCTTAAAGGCCCAGACTACCTGCTGTAAGTCTTAAACTGAAAACATGAAAGTATTTCAAGTTGCAGTTTCTTGTTGTTTTCGGCAGCATAATAACTAAGTTTAAGTTTACAGATCATTTCAAATACTCTTACATTTGCAGATATTGCAATGCTTTACTTCTTTAGCCATAGCTCATAATAAATCATAAATCTATGGATAAGGCTAGCAAGCTCATAAACTAGTGTCTTTCCAAATTGATTGATTGATTGAAATGTTTATTTTGAATATTAAAAGAACAAGAAACAGCAGACAGACAAGAAATAATAGTTTAAAAACCAATAACAAAATCGAAATTAAAATAAACACAGTGGACAGATAAAATGTGAATAATTACAGAAAGGCACAGAGCAAAAAAAACATTCCAACACTTGTTAAATACATTTACATATTTCAAAAAGGAGAGAACAAGTGAAAAATGTGCTGCATTAGACATGAAAGTATGACTAATATTGCCTGGGTGAGTATAACCTTTTCTGTGTGTATGTGTGTGAGAGAGAGAGAGTGGTTAAATCACTGCTACGATACAATTCTTGCCTTCTAAAACTAGCTCAGTTAGCCCAGGTGAGCTTTGTTTGCTCCGGATGTGCGTCGGAAGTCGCTCTATTGGCCTACGTTGATGTGGATGTTAAGTTTAAAATGTGTGTGTAAACACGTTTTTCTCCGTCTCAAAAACCCCGTTTACACCTGGTATTAAACGTGGCAGAAATATTACTACTGTACAGCCTATTTTTTTTCTTTTTCTCTGTCAAGGAAGGGGACATGTGGGACTCGGTTGGAACCGAACAGGAAAGATGACTGACATTGTTAGCAGCAGTTTCATTTGCGGTTACTGTGAAAGCCACGAGCCATCCCTGAGGATGAGAGAGTGGATTAATGAGTGGTGGGCTCAGCAATACCTGGCAATTTTCGCACAGTTCAGCGCAGTGTGGGATGATGATGTAGCAGTCACAGGCCAAAGCGGGATGATGACGTTGCGTGTGTGTGGGTATCAGCAAGTTGAACACATTGTGGTAACATCTGCTTAAGATCTGAACACAATGGGAGCCAGACTACCCTCAGATGTGGTCTGGCAGATCCAATCACGTTCTGATCAGGACATGTTTACACCTTGCATTAACATGCATTTTTTCTTATCTGGATATGTTTTACACATTTTAATACTGGGTGTAAATGGGGTGCTTGTCTCCAAACTCTCTTGCCTTCGATTGCATGTCCTGCCTAACTCATGCCCGCAGCTCACTCTGTTTGCAAATCCCCTTGCGCCTGATGAGTCAAAGCTACATTTCGGTCATGACCCTGCTTCAGTCTGCCAAAACCACCCTTACCTCTATAAGTAATTCGCCCAAAATAAACTGCAAAAACTTTACCTTAACAGATAAGTGTAACGGCCTTCATTAGCAATGCGCTACAACGGTTCAAACTCAAAATACCTCAAGAAAACTAACTGGTCCTTCACCCAAACAGGCACAGAGATCTGAATGTTCCATCCTCAGCACAAGTCTACAGTAAACGGGTCTTTATATTCATGCCCGTCGAACATTCAGTCAGACGAGTCATTTTCATTTATTTGTCATTTTCTCACTGTCAGCGTGCAGCTGGAGATAAGACAGCACTGCTCCTCTCTGGACTGCACCCCCATTAACCTCTCAGTGACCAGCAGCGTGGAGTCAAGCACGAGCGCTGTTTCCATTTTGTATTTCAGAGGGTCACATCAGTCCAACCGGCAGCGTTCTGCTCTCTGAAGACAACCGCAGGACTTTCGCAGAACTACAAGTACAACGTACTGATGAATATTTGATCTCAGATTTCAAACAAAGGCATCCTCACGTACTTGTGTCACTCTGACACAGTCAAAGTAAAACGGTAATGCTGTAGCTGCTTTTCTGGTTGCTAAAACTGAGTATGGTTTTGTGATAATGATTAAAGCATCAATTTACCAATACAATAAGTGATGATAATCATAATCCAGCAGCTGCTGCTTTTTATTACTGCAGTGGTTCCCAGCCCGCAGACTGGGATGAACCTAAGGAGGCGCTGGGTAAGATCAGGTTACTGTTACATACAATCAGCTACTGAAGACAAATTAAGCAATTTTTGGAAGTAGTGGCATATTCCATTCTATTAAAAATAATGCCTAATGTCTGCAATCGGAATATTTTTGGATTACTCGGATTACTTTAATATCATCTGTAAAATCTGTGGTGAACATAACTTAAGTAAAATTCTACACCCCCAAGCTAAATCCTCACACCTTAATTAGTTAGATAACATTGGCTGTGTGACATTAGCTTCGCTAGCCTAACTGCATTGGAAACCTAAATACACATTAAAAAAAAAAAAAAAAATCTAATCTCGACTTAACTTTTTGCATTTTTCTTTATTCTCTCCTTCTTATTCTTCTCTCATTTTCTTTTTAAAGGTTTTACCAGTTAAGATCTCTAAAATAAGTCCAATGAAATAATCTGAAAACACATTTATAACTCATTAAACCTCACCATTCGAATTATTATATTCAGGTAGACATGATTTAGGGGGTCTGAAAGAATTTATGCATCAAGAGGTTACAAGCAAGACAGGTTGGAGATTGCTATTTTGCTCTTTGACAAATGATAAAATGCTTCTCATTACACCACTTACACAGAATAAACTTAAAGAGGCCATATTATGCTCACTTTTTGGCCTTCATATTTTATTCTTGGTTACTGCGAGAGAAGGTTTGCATGCTTTGGTGCTCTAAAAACTCAGCTTTTTCTCACACAGCTGACTGCAACAGCCTTGTTTTTGCGGGATTTTTGCCTTTGCCTGAGACACTCTGTTTTAGCTCCTGCCCCACCTCTAAAGGTTTAATCTGCTCTGATTGGCCGGTTCAAACACACACCTTCCAGATTAACCTATGAAGAAGCCCAGCACACTGTGACATACTAGTTGTCTGAGATTTTAAAAAATTGATGAGAGGGGAGCGTAGAAACAGTCCACAGAATTTAATGCTGCATACCCTTAGCTCATTTTTTCATACTTTAGCATCATTTAAGAAGGCAATCCGACTTTGTAACATCATCTATAGGTTGGAAGAGACAAAAAAGCGTAATCTGTCCCCTTTAACCTTACCGTGACTTTGTCATGTCTCCCTGCATTGAAGTTAGCACATAAAGTCACCTTGGAGAATTCACAGATGTGACTGCTACTTTTGATTTAGTCAGTCCCTTCTGATCAGCAGCAGATGCTTAATAGTGAGCTATTGGAGGACAGATCGACACTGACAGATCCCAGATCAGCTCTCTCTGTCCAGATGGAGATGAGATGCTTCTCTGCCGTAAATGCTTGCGTATAACTAACCACTCAGCCTGCTTAAAAACATGTGCTGTGCTTTGCCATTAAAATGAAGTGGATGATTAGCTGTAACAGTATGGAGTATGTTTGATGGCAATAAACTGGACAAAGAAGTGCTTCAGGATGGATTTAGAGTGTTCATTTCTAAAGTTATCAGTTTTACAGGCATTTACTACCACTCAGAAGAAACACTGCACAGCATAATGATGAATTGCAGCAATAACTTGTATAAGCTGATTTGTGTGTGTGTTGTGCAAATGTTGCACCTCCTGCTGAGAGCTCAATATGTTTAATGGGACATCATGAAGCAATGATCTCTTTTTTAATTTCTTCCAAATGTCTGTCGTTTAACAAGTCTTCCATCTGCTGAACTGTTAGCCCCACTGGTGTTTCAGAGCAGATTGCAGCCATATTTGTCTCACGGAGTTGTGCTTTTATCACACAGACAGCATGTTTGTGCATTGAGGGACTCCACTGCTCCGTATAATTGTGTTTTCACAAAATTACAGAGACAATAAAAGAATGAAAAACTGCCCCGGAGCTGCATAATGGAAACGACTCAAGAGAAAAATTACTGGTTTTATGCATCGTTGGGAATTTCCAGCCAAAAGAGCTGTTTTTATCAGCACTGTTATTTATGTTACTGAGCAGATTTACCTGAATAAATCTTCTGACAAAGGCTGCTAAGTTGTTAGCCGCTGATTCACATGTTTGTCTGGCGATACCTGAATTTGAGAAACGGGTGTATCTGAAAATCAATACCTGATAGATTGGGTTTTTTCAGCCACTGTCTTTTAAATAATGTGGTGCATTGTGCAAAATTCACTCCTGTTGGATGCTGTGCACACTGATAGGTGCATTACATGACATAAGCTGTGTGGGTGGAAGAGTCGGTGAGAAAAATTCTCAGCAGATATGTTGCAGCAGCACATATTCCTATATTTTATAAGCTCCGTTTGCAAATGTGTGTACAGTGCGGCTTCCATGAATGTTGTGTTCCTGGGTTACAGTGTGTTGTTCTTCTGCCCACTAAGATAGATTATTGTGTCAGCATGTTGCTGCCAAGCGCACTTAGAGAGAAATATGGCTGCCATCTGTTCATGAGAGGCTGCGCCAGCTTCCTGTTCTCCACCTGAGGGCCCAAGGATCAGTTGATCAGTCAGTCGATCAATCAGTCAATCTATTTATCTGACTTTCTATCTATCTATCTGTCTTGATAGAGGTACAATTTATTGTTTTGTACTTTTTTCACCATATTTCAAAGTAAAATGTAAAACTATTTACTTCACTACATTTATAAGACAGCTGTAGTCACTAATTACTTCACAGAGCGAGTGCTGCTAAAACAATTCTTTTTTTTCTGTCTTTTAACAGAAAATTGATGGGAACAGGAAAAGTCTTTTTATTTTGATAGAGTATTGTTTCCATCATTTTAAATTTTACAAATGAAATGATTTTGCCAATCTTCCTTTTCATATTTCTAATAAGTTAATTTTATTTCTAATACTTTTAAGGTTTGGATTATTAGTTATAAAGTATTGTGACAGTATCACTTGAAACTCTGGGTAAATGTACGACATTTCTCAAAGCTTTAAAAATCACACAAGCAATCGACTAATGAAGAAAAAATCAGCAAATAAATCCATAATAGAAATAGTCGTTCGTTGCAGTCCTGTACAAAAAAAGTTCACAATGAGCTCCACCTGAACCAACTAGAGTAGTCAAATCCTGCTTTTCTATTATAATTCATTAGTAAAAATATGTGTGATATATTAATAAATATTAAATAGGAAAACAGTCACAGGGGACAGAAACACACACACACATATATGTGTTGACATATGACAGC
>JAQLOL010000009.1:12610746-12628499 GCA_029783665.1 Naso thynnoides | reverse complement strand
CTACAAGCCCATATGCAAATATTGTTCAAAACCAAAGCCCTTTATTTACAATCCTAGTAAATTTCCAGATTTTCAAATGTACAGAATATGTGAGGATAAATTTGAACAAAAAAAGTAAGGAAAATAATGTGAATGATTTGTAATGAATCTTGACAGTAAAAATTTAATGATCCTAAAACATCATTTCCCCCCTCCAGGATCACAATATCTATGGAGCTGTGCGGTCCCAACATGAGTGAGTGTGGAGGCTCCCTGTGCCAGGTGAAGCAGCCTCCATGCCACAGTGTCCCTCTTTGTTGCCTGCAGGCTCGCAGACACCACATGCACAACCACCCTCAGCTCACCCACCAGCCGTGGGTCAACCACACAGCCCCGACTGTCGCTTCCAGCCCAGCTGCTTCCATCCGCCACAGGGCAAACAGAGCCATGATGGCTGGCTGCAGCGACCGGGAGTGTGCAGCCCCCAGGTTGGGAGAGGAGGCAGCTCTGGCCCAGGGCGTCTCCAAGGGGAAGGTGCTGGTGACAGGAGGAGGGGGATATTTTGGGTCCAGGCTGGGGAGAGAACTAGCCAGTCAGGGGATGTCAGTGATCCTTATGGACATAAATGAGCCTCTCTGTGACATCCCTGATGGAGCAGTCTTCTGTCAGGTAATGGAAAGTGGTGAGCGGTCTGACTCTGACTGCCTAGTGGAATACTTTGTGAAATCTTACTATTATACTGATTCATATTTCTATATGTCCAATTTCCCCTCCATTTCACCTAATACCAATAACAAAGGCAGTACTGAACACACAACACCTGGCCATAATGGTCATTCAAACATCTGTTGTTGCTGTTCTTTTTTAGCATTTAGTCCCAGTAACACTGTCCTTTCACTACTATTTCTTTTCTTTAGCTTTGACATGTTTGTGCTTTGGCTTTACTGTGACAACAGCTTGTAAAAAGACCTCATATAAAAGACCTGAAATCTGCTGAACGTGGGAGTTGTAAGGACCAGTCGTAAAAATCCTTTTCTTACAAACTACCGATCGAAATGATGTTAGAAACATAAATGCACCTAAACACCTTCACTTAGTTTGTCAATAGGAACACAATCAGAGAATAACTGCAGAAAATTAATTTCTAATGAGAAGAACTAATACATATTAATGATTAGTCCAGATACTTTATTTTTCTTTTGCCTGTTTCAAACATCTTTCTTAAAGTCATACAGAATAAATTAAAAGAAAGAAGTCATATTCTTACATTGTCATGACAAATATTTTTAAAGCAAATTTGTTTTATATTATTCAGGTGAAGGTCATTTAAATGCCCTTAAGGGCCTTGTATTATCTCCTTGCATATTATGTTTTTATTGTTATTTCTGTGTCCATTTGTTAGATTTTTAACCTGTGCAAACCAAACTCAAATTCAAACCAACATACATATGACATTATATTTATTTTTTGTCTGTGCTCTTGCAGCACACACTGGTGCAGTAACATGTAATAATGCAGCAGTATATGTTACCAAGCTTTTGGATTACATGAAATACACACTACTTACACTGGTTGCATGAGCCTTTATAATGAATTTGAGTGCTTCCCTGCTGCAGCCAGTGTCAATGTGTGTCTGGTGAGTCTGCATGCAGGCTGGAAACAGACACAGGTGAGTGATCCGCCTCAGAGCGACAGCTGCTGACTGGGTCACAGGGGGTGGAGACTTGATTGATGAACTGTTTTTCATGAGATGTTCTTTGACTCATACCCCCACACCCTCCAAAACTCCCAATCTGTCAGTCTCTTATGCTGAGAATATGCAGCAATTGTACCTGCGATGGGTAGAAAAAAGTGCTGAAAAGCAACAATTATCTACCAGTATAGAGGGTGAGTTTCTTCCCTTTTTATTACAGAGTGACATCCGGGACTATTCCTCCCTCTATAAGGCGAGTGAAGGGGTCGACTGCATATTCCACACAGCTTCATACGGCATGTCCGGACCAGAACAGGTGATTCCCCTTATGTTCCCTTAAGCCCCACGTAATAATCCAGAGAGGAGTAAGAGAAACAGAAACTGTATGTTGTGAGCTTCATTCTCTTTATTGGCAAGATAGTTTTTCCTTCATTCAAACTGAAAGAACCAGACCAGAAAGACACATTGAGGAGTAATAGCGTTGTTTAACAATGAGGGGAACTTCTTAGAATTAATTGCACACTCAGAGCGAATTTGTTCTCTAGAAACACCAACAACTTAAGTCTCAAATGCATTTGAAAATCATTATGCATCAGATCTTAAACCAGACTCAATATTTAATGTAGGAGTTGGTAGCTGAAGCTAATCTGCAGAACAAGTTTGACAAGTGCCAGAATTCCTTTTTAAAAAAATGTGAATCTGAATACGTAATTGTTTTTTTAGTCAAGGTTTATGTAACAATAAGATTTAACGTTGGCTGTCTCGAATAGATAAAAGCAATCCACTGATTTCCAACTGCAATATTTATTTAATGTTTACTCCTCACTCTCTTACTCCTTGTCAAAACCTGGTGCCTACATTTCCCACAATGCAACTCGAACAAAGACATTCAGGTGTGTTATGCTAGTAGCGGCTAATGTAGCCTCATGTAAGGCAGAGATGAAGCGAGCTACAGAGGTCTGGTGCGCTTCTCTCCTCCAGATTATTTTTAATTGTCAAATTTAGATTTTTCCGCCTCAGCCGGTGCTGACTCCAGTGACATCACTTGAGTCAGTCCATCAGTTTTCATGCAGCTCCACCTGGAGCCACACGAGGCTTTATACAACTTTCTCCACGTTGTTCTCCAGAACACTTGTAAACAGACTGTATAAAAATGATGGAGTGCCTCATTAGGGACAATATTTTCTTCACAAATGTGTAAATAAATGCACTGATAGAGCGACGAACATCCCAGCTCTGACCCTCAGCACCCCACCAATGAAACTATCAAAGCAAACACAACTCACCACAAATAAATGTGTCATAAGATGAAGTGTGTCCATCATAAGCTGTAATCTAATAAGGGCTGCCACAAACAACTTTTTACATCAGCAATTGAATATTAGGGATAATTTCGCCACTGTGTACTGGTTGTATATGCATGTTCGTGTACATGTAAACTGTTATTTGTCTGAAAGAAAGTCTTGTCAGGGTGTCTTTTTTTGTGCAAACTGCAGGATGGACTAAATCTAAAATTTCCCTTTGGGGAGAAACAAATCTTACCTTTTCTTTTTTATATCTTATCTTATCTTATCCTGTAATTTATCTGCTGATTATTTTCACGATTAATTGTTCAATTTACAAAATGTAAAAAAAAAATAAAAATAAAAAAAATCACAAATTCACAGAGCCAAAAGTAACGATTGATCTATAGAGTGCTGCTTATAGCCCAGAAAAGAGAGACACAAGTGGTGTCTAAAAACAACCTGTAAAAAAAACAAAACCTAAAAGATGAAAACAGTTTAGTGACATTTTTCTATGTTTCTGCCTTTCCACCAGCTGAGGAAAGAGCAGGTGGAGTCAGTCAACGTTGCAGGAACCAATAATGTCATAAACGGTAAGAACACATATTCTAAAACCGGAATTGATTATTATTTCTAAACATCCTCTTGTAAAATAGGTGTGATAATGTTGCCGCTCTCTCAGTGTGTAAGGAGAGGAGCATCCCCAGGCTGGTGTACACCAGCACCATCAATGTGGTGTTTACTGGGAAACCAATTGAGGAGCATGACGAGGCCTCGATGCCATATGTGTCCCCTGATGTAGTGAGTAATAGTGATGAAAAGAAGAGATCAAGCAATACCCACTGAAATGGCCAATACACCCATACATCCCCAAAACCTGGAATGAAAACCCCAAGGAAAGAGCAAAATTTGTCACTGCCTCATATGTTTGCTAACAGTGTGACATTTGCAGTGCTAGAGAGAGTGTGATATAATTTAACTACATTTTTCTCTGTTCCAGCACATCGACCACTACTCCAGAACTAAAGCACTCGCAGAGCAGATGGTCCTCTCTGCCAACGGATGCTCGCTAAAAGGTGTGACAGCAGTGGGAGTGTGTGACGGCAGCAAGATCACAGAGTTTTAATGAGAATCAGAGGCAAATGCGTTGCCACGTTGCCATGGAAACTAGAGCATGCAATCCAATAACGTCACCAGTGACACCAGTTTAAATTTAGGGCTGGACAAAACAGCACCAGCTTGTTGTGCAACAGTCCATGTAACTTTTTTTTTACACTTTAATACATTTCAGGGTTTCAAGTTCCTCTACGTTCTTTACATTAACAGGTGCGAAGCCTCTTGTTCGCTCCTTCAGTGTAACCCAATGCCCTATCAGTCACCATCACCTTATACATTCAATCAAGCTTAGAGCTGAGAGCTGTGTCATTGTAAACCGCAGGTTAAAGTTCATGTATCTGCCAAAGGAACGAGGTTTTCTTCCACTGCATCGGGCTGAAAGCTCTTATGGCATAACGACACCTCAGCAGTTACTCACACAAAACAATGTTGTTTATGTACTTTTCTTGATATTATATTACTTAATACTCAGTCTCTGGTAATTCTGTAACTATATCTGTTTTCATTTCTCCCTTAAAGTCCCTACAAGGAACTTTTAACTGGTAATGACGCGGTCTAAATTTAAACCGATGCCTCACCCTTGACCTACGTCTGTGTAGGAGACCATCGTCAAGGAGATTGGAGATTACTATCCTGTCTTTTCAGTGCCTTTGTTCAGCTCGCTCCGTCAGTGGAAACGCTATGAAACACTTCACGGCACAGACAGCGGAGATGATTTCATTAAGAGCATGATCAATCTGCTGTTGCGTTTTTTACACTCTATGGTTGGAAGCAGGAAGATATTTTGCTTCAGATTATTTCAGTAGTTTGTGTTTTTAGGGCCAAACTGGTATTGTGCAAATAAGAGTGCAATCAGCACAAGAAGAAAGTTCTTTAGAGAGGCATTAAAATATTGTGTTACAGAGGTGCTTCAGTCTGGAGGAAGCAAGGATGGTACTGAAATATTAGAGTAATTTTATTGGAATATATTTAGTTTGTCTCTGTGTTCCTCTCACTACATGTTGCTACTGGTCAGTTTGGTCATGACAGTCCTCTACAGAGTATGTAGGGTATAATATAGCATGTAAGGTATAAGGGCTAGCTAGGCTGAGAATAATAGGTGCAAATATAAATCCGTCAGTTACTTACACCATCTTGGATTTATCAATAGGCTGCACAGATGACCTGATATTTCAGAGCTGTGGTCCAGGCCAAAGATTCTACCTTACAATAACTTCAGTCATGAAAAAGATGAATGAGTGTGACAGACTGAAAAAACAAATTTGACTAAACCACCCCTCCACCCCTGCTCTCCCTTGGCTACCAGGGGGATGGAGAGGAGGGAATGCAGGTTAACATGAGGGATGCATTTTGGTGATTTTGCTTCTCATATCACCTGTTGTTTCTAGCCTATTTCTAATAAAGTGCAGCAGGAAAAATGTATATTTTATTGTGATACACTGATTTTACAAGTTCGGATTCTTGTTTTACAGTTTGTTGTTTTTCACATTTAGATTTTACTTGAAAAGCATATATGAAATTGATAAAAATCCAAAGCATTGCTCAAACCTTTTTAGTTCGCAACCCCATCTAAAATTGCAAAAAAAAAATTCCCCTCTAAGTGTTTCAGTTATTCTTGTTTTCTTTGAAAATAGCAAAAAATGAAAATCCAAAAAAGTAATACAAATTTGTGTAATGTTAGTTCTCCTCAATGATTCAGCAGTGTTAGCTATCTTAAAATGTCATATCATGATATATCATGCCATTGTTCTTTCAAACGAGAGCTAAGTTTCAGGTTACAAAGAACAGACACATACATGCATGTATTGAGTGAAGGTTTGAATTCTCTCTCGTGAAGGTGGAGGCCTGCTGCGGACCTGCGTCCTGCGGCCCAGTGGCATCTACGGACCAGATGAGAGGAGACACCTTCACAGAGTGATGGTGAGAGAAAAACACAAACTATACTGTTTATGATCACGATTACTCTCTTTAGCGTTGGCACTGGAACAAATGTACATCTTGCAGGGTCTTCAGCCTCTCAGGCAGAATGTGTTTCTGCCTGAACAGTTTACATTATTGATGCAGCTCCGCAGGCATCCAGTTACAGCCGCCTTTTCTTCCAGTCTGTCTGCAGTCTGCTGAAGGGCTGCATGTGGTTGGTTATGTTCTAGGTTTATTGTCAGCCAAGTCGGTTGACTTTCTATTTACTGTATGTTCAAGGTCACCTTCAATCTCATCCACCGGCCTGATTTTAAAATTTGCTCTAAATATATTATTGTCCAACATCTTAGACCCAAAAGCTACAAATTCTGCAGGCTTGGGAGGTAAAATCACAAGCATAGAATCAGTTATAATATCCAAAAGGCCATTATTTTGTTAATTACACAGTTTCATTTATTGTATAAAAACGGTTTCATTCTTTTTTGTCTTTGTTTAGCTCTTTAACCCACGTACATGGCATTCTCTTCTTTCAGCACAAACTCAGCCTATAATTGTTATATTTTAGTATTGTAAAATTTATAAGTATAAATCTGCCAAGAATCAAAAGTTCATGAGAAATGATCAAGGTGATTGTAAAATATTCTAAATCTTTCATCATAGTCGCTCAAATAAATTATCACAACTGTTGTAGGTTGTAAAAAATATTGTTCCACTTTTTCTAAATAATAAAACAAAAGACAAAAATGTAAGAAATAAATCTCTCACAGTCTTTTACAAGTAAAGGGATTTACAGACACTTGCATGAGCAAGTAAGCAGGTGATCATCCTTCGTTTTTCTTTAACTTATATTCTCAATGATTTGTGACGAGGCTGCTGAACTCCTTGTTGATGATGTGTTCAAGGAAGTTCCAACATCCTAGTTTTGACAGTCAGCTCAGATTTGTCATTAATCCTGTTGAGTCTTTTTGTCACATTTTTGCAGGACTTTTCTGTTTTCCAATCTTTATCTTCTCCTGTTAGGTCAGATACCTGCTATTCCCCACCTGTCCTATCATTCCCTCAGTGTGTTCCCACCATTCCCAGTCACCTGATCTCCTCTCACCAGCACACCTGTTCCCCATGCCCTCATTAGCTTGTCTGCATATGTACCAACCTTCCTTCCCCAGGCTTTTGTAAGGTTTGCCATATTGTCTAATTTGCCAGCAAGTCTGAACTTTATTGTGCCTCCTGTCTTTCCTAGTGATGACTGCTTTGTTTGCTTCTTGTTAGCTGATTATCTGTTTTAAAACTCTGCCCTTTGAGTCGGTCTGTTTGCTAAACTGTTGCAGGTAATCCTTAATAATGCCTGTCAGAGGGGTTTTGAATGACCAGTTTAATTTAGCAAAAGATTAAGGTAACATGAGAAAACACTCAAAAAGGGCCAAAATACATATTGAAATTATTATTATTATTGTAACAAAACTGAAAAGACTTAAGGAAACACCTCAACAAAAAACTGCAACAAAAGAAAAAACTGTTGCCTTACTGTCCCCACTCTTCTCTATCTCTCTCCATCTCAGGTGAATGTGGAGCGTCGCTTGTTCATTTTCAGGTTTGGTGACCCCCGGGCCCGCATGAACTGGGTGCACGTAGATAACCTTGTGATGGCGCACACACTGGCGGCCGAAGCTCTCACACTGCAGAGGAGCTTTGTCTCTGTGAGTGAGGACGAACATGCAGAGGTCCATGCACTTAGATCACATTAAAAAATAAATCGATGCAGAGTAAATCAGACCCAAAGACTCATTTAAACCTTTTTTTTTTTGTATCAGTAACCCATTTCTGACATTTTTTTCAGTGCTATTTAATTGAAGATGATACATCCCTCTTGTCCTGCTGTATTAGCTATGTGCAGTGCCCCCAGCAGGGCATGAGGGCTGTGAGTGAGTCCCCTTCCTCTTTTTGGCAAAATGACCTAAACTGATCCTCCTTTTTAACCTGCCATCCCCATTTCCATTCCTCACAGAGTGCAGGGACAGAGGAGTCGTTAAGTTTTTAATATTTTCGTGTGATCTCATTGATCCTCCGGCTGAGGTTTGTCAGATGGAGTTAGAATCTGACCTTGGCTGTGTCCAAAGCCATGGTGCCTAATACAGCGCTCAGTCTAATTGGCTGTGTATTGATCAATCCGTGGTGCTGTAAGTGGTGCTGCTGTGACAGACAAATTTATAACTGTGCCTTTTTCTGTCAGAAACGCTCCTCTGTCAGTGTCACCTCAAATCTATACCATACTGCACTAGAAATACTCAGTTTGATGCCGAGTTGTAGCAAATATACTGTGTCAAGATCGAAGTGACAGGCACCAACATGCAGTAATGGGAGAGAGAGGATTTATATGATCACTCAGTAGCATCTTTGTTGCTAAAGATGCACCCCTGGACCGTGTCACCTCGTATGTTAGGGGAGACGTGGCTACAGATACACTTTTCACTTTCAAGTGTCATAATGTGGAAATTAAACTGCTCTGACTGAGCCTGTCCAGCTGCTACAGTTACATCATCTGAGGTGAGGTTTACACCATCAAAACTATGATGCATCTTTAAAAATAAGTGATGTTCATGACAAGTTTAATGCTCCTGTTTGGTCAGCCCCTTCACTAAAAAAAATCCCAAACAAATCACAGACTAAGTCCTTTACTGTTTTCTGTTCTTTTTCAGAGTGGACAGATTTATTTTATTAATGATGGAGTTTCAGTCAATCTGTTTGAGTGGTTGACACCGTTGGTAAGTTAAATCAGAAGTCTGTATGATTTGTTCTGTATTTTTCTCACTGTGTGCAAATCCTGTGAAAACACTCAAAAACCAACAGTTGGGTATTGTTGGTTCGCCAAGGCTTGATTCATTTTACAGAGCTCTTTCGTCATTTGTCCATTAAAAAAAGACATAAGTGAATCCCATTATTGCATTAAGTGACACGTTCTTCATCAGAATGAACATGTGGCACTGTTATACCACTTTGAATACTAACATTCACCAAATGTGTTTTATGGAAATAGTTGGAAATAGTCCCCAACAAATACACTGTTTTCTCCTTTTGAGTGACGTTTTCTATAAATTTCAGGGCCTAGTCCTTTTAAAAAAATACAAAGCCTTAAAACAAACAAAAATAATTTTTTTAAAAGATGTTTTTATAAATTAACACCTTCAGTAGGTATAAATTGGCTTGGGGATTGAGTGCTGCAGACAGAGTACAGAAAGTAGAAAAAACTAAGATGGAGTGACACGTAGTTAACTTTGGCTTTTTATTATGACTTGCTGACGAGAAACATAAAGAATAACTCTTCATTATATTTATCAAAGGATTTTTGCAGATTAATTGAAATGCAACCTGTCAAAACTAAAGTGGAATTTTGTCATTTATCACTGCAGTTTGAAAATCTGGGCTACAGCAGACCGTTAATAACGCTTCCCGTTTCTATCGTCAATTTAGCAGGTAGCTCATCCAAAATTATACACCTTTTTGATGACCCATTGATTTATTTTTTAAAATAGTAATTCTATGTATTTTTTTCATTTTCAGCCAAACTGGCGGAATACTTGCATGTAGCTCTGAGACCTGTGGCAGAAATGCCTCTCCTCTTGACACAAAGTGAGGTAATGATACTTCTTTCTGCCTTCCTCTCTTTTAAATCTCCTATTCTGACCTGAGTGAACCTGAGTGTGAGATTTGTAAATGATTATTATGACGTGTCCGTAGTGATGTCAGTTGCATTGCTGCGCAGCTGTGTGTCAACACATGCATGCATATTTTCCTACCTAATTGAAAGTCCTGTGTTGGGGAGACATTACATGCTCACTGATGAGCAGATTCTTGTTTAAGTCTCTCCCATGGCAGTGAAGATGGAGTTCATCATTAGGGTCGGTGTTTTCCTATCAGCCCACTCTGCCCCCCCTTCATCTGCTTGTGCTTGTGCATGAATTATGGCAAACCTTAGTGAGCCCTGAATGGATTCAAAAACGTTGGCAAAAAAACTAAACCCCACAGTTCTCATAGTCCCTGGAAGCTTTTAATACTTTCTGCTGGTCTGAGGCCACATTTAAAAACACAACAGTTGTATCAATTATGATCCTGCCTGGGGAGGCCTTCAGTGGTGCATCTTAAGGAGCCTCTCTCGCGGCCTATAAGGTCCTCATGAATGTGTGACGAGGGAGAAACCAAAGCTGAGTCCGTGGGCCTGCACCTGGAGCTCATTCTGTCAGACAGCTGCTGGCCGAGGGATCGATGCTTGCCCTGTGAATAAAACATAAACTGCTGTGGGTCAGAACGGGAAGCTCAAGATGAGGTTTACAGCAGGTGACCTCAGCACAGTGACTGCTGTCGCTATGGTGAGCGTAGTCCCGCTGCCTTTCGGCCAGAGTTAAATGATCCTGTCAACTCTCGGGTTAAGACATTGCGTGATGTGAAGAGGAGTGTTTCCTCCTGCATGTAAATTTCAGGTCAGCGGACATGGAAGAAGATGCAGTTTGAAATATCAAATCAGCTATAATGTTTTTTTGTCTGATGATGTTCTGTTGGGTAATTCCACTTTTACACTGGACAGAGAAAACATGAAAATCTAATGAGCAAGTGGCTTTTCTCTTCAGTTGAAATGTCTACAATCTGCATTTATTCGCAGGTCAAATGACTCTGCAGTAGTCACCATTATTATTTTTTTAAAAGATATTTTTGTGGCTTTTGTGCGTTGCCCTTTATTTTCTGACAGGACAGCTGAGGAGTGGACAGGAAACAGGGGAGAGAGAGGGGGGGGATGACATGCAGCAAAGGGCCACAAGGTGGAATCGAACCTGTGGCCACTGTAGCGAGGACAAAGCCTCTGTATATGGGGCGCCTGCTCCATTATTAATTTTGAATGCAGAACTTTTACTTATAGCAAAATAATTTATGTGTAAGTGCCTTTGCATAAGGATCTAAATATTTTACGCTGCTGCAAGAAGGCAAATTTCAGTCTTGTTTAAAGTAACCAAAAGCCATACTTGAGTGAGAGTAAAGATTCGTGAAAATGAAGTAAACGTGAAAGTTTCCTATTTGACTATTACTTGAATAAAAATCTTAAAGTAGTAGCATTTACTGTACTTAAATATCAAAAATGCCGTGAATAAAAAAATGTACTTAAGTACTGAAAGTAAAAAGACAAGTAAAAAGTACATGTAAAAAGCAGTCAAGTTTGACTTTTTAGAAATTAGTTTTCTTTTATGTAGCCTCTGGTCTAGATAAGGACAGAATTTCTCAGTCATAAAAACAAAATGGTTTAAACTCACATAAAAAATGACTACAGCAGCATTCAAAGTAAAAACTAAGTCATGTCTGTACTGCAGCTGAAGAGCACCTGTTTTCACTCATGCATAACATCACTTACCAATGATCCAACTTCTTGCAGTCTGTGATCCAACATTATTGGCTACCATGACAAAAAACAAACCAAATAATTGGCTGGTAGGCTAGCCTCCAAAATTTTCTTTATTTAGTAACTAGTAACTAAGATGCTTGTAGGAAATGTAATAAGTAATAGTATCCTTTTTTTTGGGGGGAAATGTAGTAAAGTAAAAGTGAAAGTCTACAGAAATAGAAATGATAAAGTACAACCCTACATCACTCTCATATTACAAACAACTGTACATACTTTATAAAAATATCACTTGTGTTTTGGATTCAGTAAGGTAATGCCCGAGGGCAGTAAAAAGGCCCAGCTACCAAAGGGAGTATACTGCATAAAACCAGGGTGATTGTCAGGTCAGGCAGGATTGGCAGGATTGATGTGATGATGATGTTCTAGTACACCAATAAACAAAAACCTGCTATTAGTCATCCAGAAATGAAATCTTGAGGAATTTTTGAACAAGGTGTGTGCTCACTGAAGCGGTTTTCATCATAACAGGAGAATAACTGACTCATGGGAGGACGAAAATCTGTAGAGGAGCCTTAAAAAACTCTTTGTCTCCCTGGTGTTGAGCTCTTCTATCACTGCGTGTACTTCACTTGCAGACACCTTATCCCCGAGCGGTAAGAAGATGCAGTAACTGGAGGCATCCGTCAGTCGCAGGCTATCAGAATATAAAACCATGTTTGCCAGACTGGGGTTAATTCGGACCATTAGCTGGACGGCATGACCTTTAACTTGCTCTGCAGCAGTTTAAGGAGCTTCAAGGAATGATTTCTGTCTTGATGAAAAATATTAACTACATTTGAGACAAATTAAGTGTAATGTTTCACTGCAGGTGAGGAGCATAGCCGTGAGCCACACCTTCAAGATTGACAAGGCCCGAAAGGAGCTGGGTTACTGTCCAAAGCCTTACAGCCTGGTGGAGTGCTTGGAGCAGTACATGAAGACCAGGCAGCCTCGCTCCAGCTGGCCTCCTTTCAACCTCTCCTGGACTTCCCAGCTGCCCCGCAACCTCGTCTTGCTGCTGCTGATGGGTGTCAGCCTGGTGCTGTTGATGCTATTCTGCATAATCTGTCAGAACTAAAACAGTTACACTGAAAAATACTGGATGCACAGCTCCAATAAGCTATTTAACGTTATGATTCTTCTAACAAATTGATGGTGTGATTTCACCATATGTGACTTACTGTGTTATATGTTTAAAAAGAAGTCGTCAGAACAACAGGTTATGTAATGTAATGGTGAAACTCTCAAGCTGTTGGAAAGTATCAAACCTGAGTAGTGTGAATGTTTCTTTAGTTTTAGGTGACAATGATTTATGTAAAAAGCAATATTTAACTTTGTATCACAAATATTTACATTTGTTGGATTGTACAAAGCCTGCTTCCAACTTCTGTGATAGACTCTTTGTGATTTACACATCTTATTTTAATGAGTGTTTAACTAGTAATTTTATACACTTCTAGCAATAAAAGCATTAGCATTGAATGCCAACAATAACAATTTCATATTTACAGTGAGCGCATATCTTTATAAGTTCTGTCTGTATTCTAATTAAATGAAAACTTTTGTGAGGAAAAAAACATATTTTTAACTGGAAAGCAATGATCTCTTAAATAAATTTTAAGTGACATCCAACACAGGTTGTCATATTTGAAGATTGAACTGCTGTCTGCACACATGTGCACCCACAAGAGGGCGCAAGTGCACTACAAGAGTTCTCCACTGGTATTTTCTACTCCTCATTAGTAGGATAAGCCAGATGTATATATGGAATTTGTCGTGAGTACATATATTTCTGCTCAGTCAGTGTATGATTAGCTGTTAACTCAGATCGAGTCAACAAAACTTAAATAGTACTGGCAGCGGTGGGATTCGAACCCACGCCATCGAAATGACTGGAGCCTAAATCCAGCGCCTTAGACCACTCGGCCACGCTACCGCATATTTTGGCATAGGAAAATAAATATATATGAACTACAGTTAAAACGCCACGGCAGATGACAAAAATACTTCTGATTGGATGTGAAGCTTTCTTTAGTTGAGTTGTTCAAGTACTACACACTGCATATTCTGCATTTATGTACCTATGCTCTATTGAGCAATGACTATTTGTAGGCAATTCATTTAGTTTTTAACGTTAATAAAGCATTAACCTTACGTTAGTTGGCTTTTCATTGATAATTTCTACAAGTAACCTTACGTAAAAAATGTAAAAAATTTTAGAATTAGCAGAATCACAAGAGTAAAGACATATTTATACATTTATGAGGGGAATTTTACTGCTGCATTAATTTGGTTGCAGTTTTGCACGTTGAGAAACTAACTGTTGGAACTGTTGCAACATACAGGTTCCTTAAAATACACGAACCAACGTTACGTACCTGCTCTGAGTGCTAGTCCACCACAGTCTAATTCTTGATATTTTCCAGTCGTTTGAGATCTAAGAGTCATTTGACGGCCTGCAAGTTACTTTGTAAATCAGTTTTCTCTCGAAATAGGAGAACGTGAATGGTCACTACCTAAGCTAACGTTAGCCAGACACTGTTATGCTAACGCTAACTGTTAGCTGTGTTTGGCTAGGGTGTTGCTAACACATAAGTAAAGCTAACATTTATTTTCACCTCTGTTCTTGTGGACTGTATGTGTAAAGTTAACGTCAATTTTTCAAATTTACTATTATAATAATTTCTATCAGGACTTATTTTTTCACTTCTGATAGTTTCTTAATGCCATGAGGGACAGTGTAATTAATTTCACAGCTAACTACTTTTTTTATGAACCCAGATTTGCCCTTACAGTACTAATTAATTTTTCACATCATGTTTGGCCACAATGTTGCATTGCTGATGCCAAACAAAGATTTCTTTGTGTGCTTACAGCCTTTCCTTTTACACAAGCAATGCAATCCCCTTGAATGGGGGCTTAATGGATTTGGGGCAAGCTGAAAGCAGAATATGAAAATCTCAGTTATGTAAAATCTAATTATGAAAAGAGACAAAAGCCACATTAATTTGCTGGACCAGAGAACGAACACTGGGACAGAGATATGAAGGAATTTATGTCAATTTGATTAACCCAATTTCTGATCCACACTAGAAGCAGAAAAGTCAATCAAAGAAATCATTCCAAATGTTGGAAGCACAGGAAATTGTTCATGACAGAGGGAATATTTCTTTTGGGTTTTTCCATTAACCTCTGTATTTTCAGTCACCTGTGTCAGACTGAATATCCACAACCACAAAATAATCACCTCAGTGTACATTTATTTTAACTTCCAGTCACTTTCAGCTGACAAATCTGCTCTGCATAGTTAGCAACAAAGAAAATAAATAGAATTTATGTGTCTTTAATCTCTCAAAACAAACAAAAAAACTAAACAAAAATAATAAATAAAACAGAACATGTGATTCAGTCATAAAAAGTGCAGAGCTGTTGTGTGTCCTACTAGCACAAAGACACAAAGACAGGAAAACACAAATACAATGCTATTCAGTTTTCCAGCGTCCACTCACATTTCTCTGGTGACATGCCAATGACCCTCAACGAACTAACTATTGACAACCTGCAAAAACCAACTTACACAAGCCGTTAAGCTAATTACCATAAACTCCTGAGTCTTTAGTTATTACAGTTTTTCATCCCATTCCAACATTCCAATATTTCTGTTGAAATATGCTTACACAAGAGCAACATATCCAACATATATCAACACACGAACAATAGTCAACATGTGCATTTCTCTCCCAAGCTCCAAATGACTGAGTGGTCACAGGGCTAACATTACATAAATACTGAATACTGCTGGAGTTGGACATAATACGTGCAGGTTTAGATGCCAAGCTGTAATCTGAAATGTACTTTTTTTACTAGCAGAGAATCTGATAGTACACAATGTGTTCATTTAACCATAGATAAGCCCCCTGTCTTTCCCCACTGTTGTATTTGTAGTTGAACTCTGGAATGCATAGTTTATCTTTCTGTAACAAGTCTTATAACACTTAAGTTTGCATAAGGATGGAATAAAACAAACAGTGCTGACTAACAAAAGCATCGGCGCGTTGGAATGACAGGACATCAGAGGGTTGCAACATGTGTGATAGTAAAGGGACTGAACGTACTTTATGCATCTGTACCCTGTGGATAAACCAAAGCAACCTAAACCAAAGTTTCTCTTTTGTCAAACTCAGAATGAGTGCAAGTCCCAGGATAATGCACGGTAGGTTCATTTGGCAGAGTCCTGGGCATCACTGTCCTTGGCTGGACGTCTGTGCTCGCTGAGGTCCTCTTTGGTCTTTTGGATGCAGGTGAAGATCTCGTTGAACAGAGCCTTGTACTCGGGCTGCTGGCCATCTTCCAGAACCGGTGTCAGGTCAGATGGTGCAGCTGAGTTGGACAGGCGGCGGTGGATCCGGCTGCTTGCAAAGGGGCTGTTGGATGTCTGGACGGCTTTATGGCTGAGGTCCTCTGACGCCTGCTGGCATCGCCGCAGCAGCTCGTCATATTTTACCTGGATAATAAACACATATTTTAGGGAAGTGCATACATTTACTTTTAACTACCGTGGACATCTGTGAAAAAATCTCGAGTTAGAACACATTCTGCAACAAGTCCTTAAACGTACTTTTGTAATGAATATTTCTCATGCATATCTTTAACAGATGTGCTTTGAATACAGTACCTGTAGTGCACTGTACTGTGCATCCACCTCGTTGAGCAGAGAGATGCCCCTCCGTTTCACCGCCTCCGCTCTCCTTATACACAGCTGCTCATGACCACGACGAATCTCGTCTGGGTTTGTCTCTCTCAAAACACTATCGCTGTTACACCTCTGCCGGCTGTATCTTCTCTGTTCCTCATCCTTCTCTACTTTTTCCTCCACCTCATCCTGCCCTGAGTTGGATTTTTCTTCTGAGGCAAAGAATACTGTATCAGGCAACAGCAGCTGGTCCGGTCTTCTGATACTGGTGGGAGTGAAGGGACGATTTATTTAGAAATTATGCCACTTTTATTTCTGTACTTGTTCTGTATATCAAAAGTAGTGCCATAAAAGTGTCAGCAATAAAATGGAGCTGAAGTTTCCTGTCAAATCTACCTGTGGGCACATTCTGCCCGCCACAGAAGACGCAGTTGCTCCACCTCGGCCTCCAGTTCTTTCTGCCTGGCCCGGCAGCCATCCAGCAGGGCCAGCCGCTCCTCCAGGCCTCTGTTCTCCCTGACTGTCAGCTCACTCTCCTGCTCTGCAGTCTCTCTGCGACTCCGCTCCATAGCTATCTGGCTCTGAAGGGTCTGGATGGTGCGTTGGAGAGCTGCGTTCTCCTCCTCCGGGTCTTGGCGTCTGTCTCGGTCATAGGAAAAGCCCTGCGTCGACCAGAGTCCGTCCACGCGCAGACTGTCGTCGCCTTGATACCTGTGCCAGGACAGGGCAATGTAAACAATAAATAAATTTAATGTAAATAAATGTATGAAAAGCTTTTTCGAGCAGTGAGAGTGGTAGCTTTTTGCCCCAGATTTGGACTCTCAGGCGACTTTTCTCAGTATTTTGCCTTTCCTGCCTGCCAGAAGATGCTGTGGCCTCACACAGTTTCAGAGACAGACTAGTGAGGGGTAAAAAATAAAACTCCACCTGCTTTTCTTCTGAGGTAAAAAAGTTTCCTTTTTTATTTACACAAAATATTCTTCTAAAAAGTTATTTGAACATCAAAGATAACACAAATTAGTTTTTTTCTTTGTAGAAAACACAAGGCTATTTGTCATCAAGTGTCCTGCTGTATCGAGGAAACTGACCTGATTATAGGCTTAAAGCTTGATATTTGGCAATTCAAACAACATTTCAAATTCCTGTTATATTCCCCATATTACACCCATAATATTCTATTAGCTTGACCTGGTGACTTCCCTGTTTCCCACTACGGAAAAGAACCCGACACCCTTGGGTGCGGCCGTGATTAATTATCTGTATACATGAAAAAAATTGTATCATCATTCACAGATTTTTTTCAAATGTTATGCAGTGTATTTACTTGAACAGGGGGTTATAGGAGGCATATGTGATCAAATTTTAGAGTAATAATGTTTTATTGACTTACAAACAATAAGTTGTGCATTGACTCTTCCAAGTGTCAAACAAGTGTCATGTAACATAATCGGTTAACACCACAGTAGCTTGAATGTATTAGCAGACTGCTGACAATAGGGGAAGATTAACTTCCTCCTCCTTTGGATTAAGTCTTAAGGGAGATGTCTGGTCTGGCTTTGTGTGACCTGTAGGTGTCCAGTCAGCATACAAGGGGATGAGACAGCAGTGCACTGAGGGTAAGAGACGACCACACAGCTGATACAC
>JAQLOL010000009.1:12582469-12610655 GCA_029783665.1 Naso thynnoides | reverse complement strand
GCACACACACACACACACACACACACACACACAACTTACTCTCTGAAAATAGCTAAGCAGTCAGATCCTGTTGTTTAGCTATTAGCTCTGTACAGCAAATTATTACCAGTGACACAAACACAAACAAACACACGTAATACCTGTCGTGGTGTAAATCATAAAGCTCTTTGAGGCAGGACACACTCTGCGCTCCGAGGCTGCGTCGCTGCTCTGCCAGATCTCTCTTGTTTCGCTCGGCCTGGGCAGCCTTTAGATCCTCCACCTGCGTCTGCAGGTCCTCCACGTAGGTCTGAAGGCCCTCAATGGCCTCTGTAAGACTGAAGGAGAAAGAAGAGAAGATGAAACTGAGGTTCTGCAGCTGCTGCAGTGTGCGCTTATGCAGTGTGTTGAATATTATCATTCTACATTTAGTCTGATTGCTTGGGTGAGTCATTATTTAAAATATAATTGAAAAGGCAAATTCATAGATAACAAAACAGGCAGGCAGACCTTTGGATCTTGTTCTGAGCCAGGCGATTGTCCTGCACTAGCCTGTGGTTGCCTTGCTCCAGATCCCGGGCGGCCACGTCTAGCTGCTCATACACTTTGGCATGCTGGTCGTTCATCTGACGCAGCAAGTCCACCTGCTTGGACAGGTACTAAACAAGAGAGAGAAAAAACAAAGATTTAGCTTAAAATGTGTTCTTTTTAAAGGTTTCTCCTGCAGCATTTCAAATAAAGTACAGGTGTAGAGACAAAAGAATTGGTTGATTTTATAATTTGTCTACAAAAGTCAGGCAGAAATGTTGTAAATTCTCCATCATTTCCAATGAGAGGCAGTTTAGGCATTTTTGAGACAAAATAAGACTTTGAAGAAGAAATTATCTTGGACCCTTGCAAACTGTGCAGGGCTTATTCTTGCTTTATATTTTATTTTCCTGATTCACATTAATGAGAAAATTACAGATCAAAGTCTAATGTTCCTATTCTTATAATACGTCAACATCAAGCACTTTCTTTTCACACATTAAAAATCAAAATGCAGAGACGCCACACCATGCAACACAAGGTAGTTTTAAATCTGCTAAAAAATGCCTTTTAAAAGAAAGAGGAGATTCTAAGTGTGGTTTACATATTTTGATATTTGATTCATATCCTAGCCCAATAAATTTTAATTATCAAACATAAAAGGTGGTCCTATGAAGCAAGGAGTCGCCAAATAAAAACCTCATAAAACACTGTGAATGTGAAGTTTAATGTGAGTGTGTGAGTTATACTGCATTGTAACCAAAATGTACTCAATATCTCCAGACCTGTTTCTGTTATAGCCCATTATCTTAATTTGGGACAGCTATATACTTGTTCAATTTACCTTCTCACTTTTAAAAGTGAGCTCAGCTAAATTCCTTTTGTCCGGTAGAAATCAGTGCAACCATTTGTCTAGTCCAGCAACACAAGCATGCATCATATATTAGCTCAGTGAGTAAGAACAGCGGCAGACACTCCATGAAGATGAGGGTCAGCGAGATGTGTGAGGATTACCATATCAACCTCAATAAATCCTCAGGCCACCGGCACTCTCAATGCTGTAAACAAATTAAGGCTCTTATCTTTGCTGACCTGCAGCATACCATGTCCTCAAACTCAAATAGATCAGCACTGTCTGCACATGCCAGAATTACATGTCTGACCACTGAAATATTAAGCTTAATTATGTTTATTAGTAAGCCTCCCCAGAAAACTCAACAAGTCAACGGAAATCTGTGCTCTGCTGTGTCAAGACAGATTGACAATACAGCCAAAACATTTCTGAGAGTTTGGTTAACTCTTTATTTTAGGAATATACGAACGACAAATGAGAAGTTTTGCAGATTAAGAGCAAAACCAAAGCCTTAATTAAGAGCCTGGTTACTTAAACTATATCCAAGTCAAAGGTGGAACATGTTAAATAAGCTGGTGAAACATTTCCTGTAATTAGGTAGACGAACATCCTGCCAACAGGACGCATCGTGCCAAAGACTCACTAGGGCAGACTGGTCAGGATTAGCTTTTACTCCTATTAAAAACTGAGAGCACTTCACAATGACTCTCCCCTTCTAATTAGCTTTGCCGATCCCTAAACATGGACTTTCCTTAATGAAGCATCTTCCGTTGTAATCTCATTCGTATAAAATAGCATTTATGCAGCAACAACATGTATATACTGACCAAATAGTGAGCAAGCAGCAGAGAATCAACGTATAAACATGTGTTTTTCAAGATATAATGAATACGTCACGCTCTCATTCTGTCCTCCGAGAGAGTTTAGTTCCGCCTCAGGAATTCCTGTAAGTTCCTTCCTAACATTTATCACCTCTATCTCCTGCAGCTGCTCCTGGTTGGTGGAGTACATCTGCTTCAGCGCCTGCTCCAGCTCATGGTTCCTGTCGAGGAGTGTTTTCCCCAGCTCCGCTGCCAAATGGAGATCTGCAAATGGAGACAAACATGTAAACACAAGACACAAGACAGTTTCAATGCCCAAACACAGGCAACGAAAAGAACTAGATGTGTGTAAAGGGTAAAACCGCACACACACAGACCTCATTGTGTGCCACTCTTAGCATTTGGCACTGGGGAATTAAGGAGGAATCTATGGCATGCTTTAGGAACTCCTTGTGACCTTTTCTTCCACTAAATTCTCTTGAGTTCTGGATCTTTTCCAGCCACAGTGTTGATTAGCCCTCAGAGTGAAGCCTGATTTACATCAGACTACTCTAGTGGGCACAGACAAAAACGGTGCAAATAGCAAATAGCCGCGTAACAAACATGCAACCAATGAACAACCTTGAGCTCTATACTGAGGAGTTGGCAGCAGAGAGGAAGCTGCTGCACAAACTGTTATCCAGCATAGAAAACATTTCAAATATTGTCCCGAACAGTGGAGCATTTTCACTTGAATTCAGCTCCACTGTGGAATGGTACAGGAAGTCTTTCCTGTCCTTTGCCATCAATCTGCAGCCGCCACTTTATCTACCAGGACTCCTAACACTTTTCTACAACAACCAGAACTTGTTCATAAACATATTAATCTTCAATTTAAATGGTAATGTAAGAATTATTCAAGGTTTGATTAATTAGTTACTCTCTTGATTGACTTATCATCTTATAAATGCTATAAAATATCAGAAAAACTGTTACAAATGCCCCACATCATTTGCTGGATGTTTTCAAAATCCTTTGTTTTATCTTCCCCACAAGACAAAACCCTGAAATTCAATTTACTTGTATATCTGCCAAACAAAAGCATCACATCCTCACACTTAAAAATGGCATTTTTGATTGAAAAGTGACTGAAACAACTTAATAAATTTCAAAATTGCTGCTGTTTAATTGTTGGTCAGTCAATTTATCCATCAATCAATTTAAATTTTCTAATCTATATTTCATCTTTTATTGATATTCCCAATACTGTCAACTGTTCTCTCACATTTTTTGTGCCCAGTAGACCTGTGGTATATATCATCTCTTCCATATATTTTCTTCATATATGTGTAAGAGTTAGGTTGTAGTTTGTATTTTATCTAGTTCTTGAATATTATTTATGCCCATATTTTTACTTGACATGATTTCTGTGACTTGCCTGCTGTAAGTGCAATAGCATTGGTAAAGTACATCTTCATGACATTACTCTCTTATGATCTTACACCAGCACAAGCAGCCGGCATGAAAAACAAACAACATGAGAAAACAACGAGGACCTGTGACAGCCTCAGGGAACGCTGGCCACAGCTTTTACCTCATGACTACCGTGATTCTTTATCACGAGAGTGAACTACAGATTTCAATCTCATTTCCCAGCTGCGACTCCATTTGTCAGGACTCGTGTTTTTAAGAAAATCCAAATCCTCAGCTGACAAGCAACTTAAAACTCCATGTGTTTATTTTCAAGTTTGTGCCATAGCTGAAGCGTCAGTAGCACCGACTTAATTTATTCTTCTGCCTGTTTTTAAGTATTATCATGTCAGACAAGCCAACCGGGCAGGGTGCGACCACAGACCCCAGCAGGTCTTACCGTGCTCCAGGTCCTGCCGGTCGTACCACGGCTCTTCATCCTTGTCAAACTCTTCCTCCAGAATCATGTCAGTCAACATTTTACAGCCGCGTTGGGAGTGAGGACTCCACCTGACAGAAACCTGACACTCAGGTGTGTGTTAGTTCAGCAGCTCGGAGTTGTCCGCCCTTCACCTCCGTGTCTGGAGAAATGTCAACTGCATCCTCCCGCTGTTGTGTCAGGCGTTAAGACTGTTGTCCGCGACAACGTGGCAAATCTCTAAACACACCGCAACATCCGGCAGGTGGCACTTCGCTACAAGTTACCGGTAACTACGACAAGAAGAAAATAACTTTTACTTCACGTTAGCTCAATTTTCATCTTAGTTTTTAGCACTTTTCACAGTCTCAAGTCCACAAGAGAGACCAACGTTAAATATGTTTAAAAATGTTTTTTTGTTGGCGTAACTTCCTGCTTCCGTTGACAGCCATTTTTTGACGACGAATCACGAAGCAGACAGTCGCGCTAAAGAGCTCTTCTAGCCAATCAGATGTTTGTTTGCTATCTTAAAGCACCACCCTTCGCGGAGGCAAAAATCGAGTTTGACAGATTTCAGTTTAGTTGGGACGGATTTTAATGATTTAATAATGTGTCAGTACTCATCAAGTACGTCTTGTAACGCCGTGTTTTGTTAAAAATGAGACAGGTGAACCAAGAACGAGCTCAATACGAAGCGCTTTTTGCTCTGGAGTGTTGAATATTTTCGGTATTTTTGCAGCAATTTTGAGCAGTTAACATCAACAGCGCGAGATAGTTTTTGCAAAAGTGCTGGCGTTTCCTCTTTGCAACCGGTTTCACCGACAGGTAACCCGGTGGTCCGGCTACCTAAGCGGCCATTGTTGTGGAAGATAGGCCTGCCTCAGGTTTGCGCCCCGGAAGAATGAATATAGGCCGATACCCGCTAAGGTTTGGGATCAATCATGCAGCTGTGGCATATGCCATGACTACATTGGGAGCTGGAATGATAAACAATATCTTCAGCTTCTACTATGTCAAACTATTTGTCAATAAGTACAAAGTATCGGAAGGAGCATTCCACCAATCACAGGCGAGTCTTTTATCTTGAGGTGATGGTTATTTTCATAATCAATTTAGTTTTTTTAAAGTGTTTTAAATATTGATCGATTTTATGTATGGCCAATAAAATACCCATTTATATTCAATGATAGTCTTCAAATTTGTTGTTAAATAGAGTTGTTCCAATACCAACCAGTACTGGTAAACGCTGCTGATACCGCCACAAATGCTGGTATCAGTATTGGCGAGTACGCCAGTCTGTACACCAATCAGAAACCATTTTGTTATTTATTTGCAGTAAGAAAGGGTACCCAGCTACTGTCCAATTAGCTCAGTTAGCTCTGACCGATGATACATACCTGAAGTCAGTTTTACTTTGCCACTCTTAAGCATTACTCAGTAAGTTGCACTGTGCTGCCACTGGCGACCAGCCTACTGTTTTTAAGAGTGTCGAAGAAGAGCAACGAGAGCCGACAGATCTAGCAAAATGCCTGCATTCAGCAATGTTTTACTCTGGAAAGTCAAGGGAGCTGTGTAAGGAGTTGTTTTTTTATGCACTGGTATTGAATCGGTACTCAGTATTGGCTGAGCCACAAGTTTGTGTCTCTGAATCAGTATTAGAAAGGAAAAAAAGGGATCTGAACATTTCTACTGTTAAATCAATTCAGCAGTCCAAAATCTAAAGATACTCAGTTTTTATGATCATGGAAACGTGACAAAAGCAGCAAAACCTCACATTCGAAAAGTCGGGACAAACAAATCGTTTGTATTTTGGTTTGACTGATCATTTGAAAGATCAACACTTCATTCTGTTAACTGACTGACAGATTAGATTGCTTGAAACATTATAAATATACATTATTAATCCCATATCTGCAGGTGGTTTACATGGTGTGGAATGCAGTCAATGACCCTCTCTTCGGATACCTGCAAGATAATTCCAGGGTGCCGGGCTGCTCTCAGCGACGTCTCTCCATCCTGTACGGTGCTCCCCTCTACTCGCTGGCTTTTCTCCTAGCCTGGTTCCCATGGCGCTCCTACACCCCAGGAGACTGGATGAGTGGCTTACACTTGACGGTGGCGCTGTGCGCGTTTGACGGCATGCTAACTTTTGTGCTCCTGGCACAATGTGCACTGTTTGCAGAGATTTCCAGCCAGCATCAGAACCGACTAAGGCTTATAAAATACAACCAGGTGAGGACTTTGGATTCTGAACACTGTCTCCGTCTTTCTTCTGCTTGCCCTTAAGGCACCACAGTAAATCACAATCCTTCCTCTGTCTCATTTTATTTCCTAGGTGGCGTCTCTGGTGGGCTCCTCCAGTATCTTATTCTGTGGTGTGCTGACTAGGAACATGGAGGACTTTGTGGCCTTCCAGTTCTTCACAGTGTTGATTGCCGTCCTGAGCTGCGGCTGCATGGTCTATACGGGCTTGTACAGTGAGACCCGCTATGACAACAAAGGATCCGAATCAGAAGCACTGTGCTCTGGCAGCAGTACTTCACATCAGTCAGCAGTTTCCTTCTCCGCATTAAGAACTTTGATGTGGCAAATCCTGACTAACAAGGACTTTCAGCTTTTTGTGGTCATGAACTTCTTCCAGGTTTTCATGTTAGCTTTCTTTAATAACTTTACCATGATATTTTCTGAGCACCTGATTCCTCCAGATGTGCTTCCATCACTGGCCAAGAGCTTCATGTACGGGGCAGGATTCATCTGTCCACAGGTATTGTTGCCCAGTGGCTTAGCATGATTTGGTGCATCTAAATGACACATTTCATATGTTATTGCGGATTTTTTCAAAGCCAATCATGTACTTTTTTTTTTTTTGGAGTACTTTCCCCCTACCATGTAGTTGTTGTTCAGTTTGTCTTTTGTTAAAAACTCTCCCCTGTTGGTTCAAGGGCAACGTTCCACACTTGAGTGTTGAATGATTTTTACACCACCCCATTGTTTTCTCTTTGTTTATCTCCACAGTTCCTGTTACTTACATCATAACTCATGAACACAGTGCTTTTATTTGCAGCTTAATCACTTCCCGGAGCTCAAAGTGCACCAGCAAGAAAATATTTTTAAAACATTTGATACTCTACTTTTTAAAATGGTACTTTGCATTCTCTTTGTGTCCCTCCCAGCTGTTGGTATTGATCTGTCAGAGGTTCCTCCATGACTATGGCTACTACAGGATCATCCTCTTCACCTTCTACATGGAGGCTGGAATGGGCTTTGTCATGCTAGCACTCGGTCCTCAGCACTACTATGCACTGGCATTTTTCCTCACCGTTAACATGTGAGGACTTGTAACATTCCTACTAATGTATAATGACTCTACTTTGAATGAATAACACTTATGCTCTCTTCCGTATCTTTTATTCAGGGTTGTAATTCAAGCATCCTTCAGTCTTTTTGGCTTACCTTTGGCTGACATCATTGACACAGACCTGCAGCAGTACAAGCGCAGGTGATGAGATATGTTTATCAGCACACTTTCACTACCTCAGTCATCCCTCACATGCAAGTACATCCCACTTCATGGGGAGAATTGGGCAGTAGCACACATTTGTAACAAGTATTTCTTCCTAAAACATACAACCAAATATACAGATGTGTCTATTGAAGCCATCCTGTCATGTTTTTTTCCTTTTATAATCACACATTCACATTGTTAGACAAGTGATGTAATATTTGTATTATGTTTTCCTTTTTAAAGTTCCCCACTTTCCTCCATGGTGTTTGGGACAAACGCTCTGTTCACTAAGCCCGCTCAGTCTCTGGCCCCCATGACAGTACTTTACATCCTCAACCAGTTTGGATATGAACAGCTGAAGGGTGCAGGAAAGGATGTAAATCCAAGGTATCAAGATTTTCTTCCCTTTTCTTGACTCAAAATCAGTGTACTCAAAACTAAGAGCTGAAAACTAATGAAATATTATCAATATCACCATATGACTAAGCAGTATCAGAGTCGCAGTGGTCGTTATTTTTGATTAAGATGTCACAGCATCCCTTTTTATAACTGAAGCATCAAGGTGTTGGAGATACCCCGGTCTACAGACTAAAGAGAACCTGCTTGTTTGATACAGATCCCAGCAAAAATCACATCATTGTGATTTTTATATAAAAATTAACACTACACTTTAATGGAAAATACTAATATTAAAAAAGAACCAGCCAGTGACAGAGATCTGAAAGTTTTTAGAACAGAAACAAACTCAAGATAGTTAATCCATTGGTGAACAGCACAATGTCCTCAGTTACATTTAAATGCTATGACAACATAAACTGTTTGACGGATTGAAAGCATCTTTAGAGGACAGAGTCAAACTTTCATTTTAAAACATCAGTCAGTTGTCCACGTGTACGCTGAAACGGGTTTTGCTAGCCGTGATCATTTCTTCTTCTTCATTTATTCTTGTCAAACTGGTTTATAAGAGATCCAAGTGCAAATGATAGGTAATGTAATCAACAGTCCTCAGTGGAGTCCCGTGTTTATTTGAAGTTAATTTGATGCTTCAGCTGTATGCTGTTAAAGCACATGAGTATTTTTAAAAGGTGAATATTGGGGGATCACATAACTTTCCTTTTTTCAGTCAAGTTTATCTTCAACCCACACCATAAAACACTGGTGAAATAATCTTGTAAATTTAAAACCAGAAAAATGTTTGGCTTGTTGTCTAAAAAGGTAATACTCTCATCTGTTTATCGACAACAACAGGCATGTGGACAAAATTTTAAGATTTGACATTTACTTTATTTGAAAACATTTTGAAACAGATTATTTGTTTTTAGTTGTAGAGGTATTAGAAATTAGTTTCAGTTCATTTGAACAATTCACAACTAATGAGGCATTACAGATGTTACACATAGACATAAAACAGGAAAATGACCAAAAAAGTGTAGGCTCAAGCTGTAGCTTATTGTGCCTACCCTTTGTACATCACATATTATTCCAAAACAATATTTAAAAAATAAAAATAAAAATAAAAACAAAAAAAAGTTCCTTCCCTTACAACATCACATAATATTACAAAACAGTATTTGCCAAAAATAAATAAACAAAAACACTGGTTGCTAAGTTTTCATGGATTATTGTCCAGTAGCATAATGTCTAAAAGGTCTGTCGTGGATGTAAACTGACACGTGAATTATTCGCAGAAGTGTGAAACCACAAGGCGGTACCTCTATTTTCAAATAATCTGCCTTAACAGATTTCTTCATAAAACACACACACACACACACACACACACACACACACACACACACACACACACACACACACACAAACACACACAAGCAAACACACAGTTCAAATAATTATCATACAATGCTGTAACAGACTTCTTTCTTGTTTCCTTCCAGCGCCCTTGAGAGCCTCCACAGCGTCATGTTCTACCTGGTGTGCCTGGTGTCCTTGTCTGTCGCCGCTCTGCAGACTCTGGCTTGGAGGCCATTTTCCATTCGCAACAGTCACACAGTGGACACAAAGTATATTGACAACTGACCTCAGTATATTCTACGTTTAGTCAAAGCTGTTTGGTGTTTCTTTCCCTGGAAAGTTCTCCATTGCTATGTGAGGAAATCATAATGAAACTAATGTGTAAGTTACTGTATATTTGGGAGAATTTGGGTTTATACTGTTGCAGTTTATGAGTACTTACTCAAACACATGATGGAAAACTGTAAATCATCTCTGCGTGCTGACAGGTGATACCAAGTAGATAAAACATCATTTAACAATTAAAATAATTGTCGCTATTTGATATCTAGTGAGGAATAATCTATGTAAATAAGAGAAGCTTTACTTTCCTTCACCAGCAACAAGAGTTTCTCTGGTTTTTTTTGTTTCAAAAGGGGATATTTGGGTTACCAATGACTTTTGTTTTGATCTGATTACATTCCTACAAATACTATCTCAAGGTTCAGTGATGAATTCATATCTAGTCATTTACTTTAACTGTCTTATCCTTTTTCAAATGCAATTCCTATGTGGATGTCTGAACCAAACAAAGCAGGGATCATGATACTTTGGTTGGTGTCCAGCAATTTGTTTGATTACTGAACTCTGCAGGAACATCACTGCTGGCTTTGCTTCACAATGAAAATACTGATGGAATCGAGGAACTGTGTTTGTGCAAACACTGAAACTGAATATAAATTAGAAATTTACTGTCAAATTTGATCCTGGCAGCAAAGATGTCACAAATGAGTTTAACACTCTTGCAGAAAAGTTTGCGAGTCCTAATGCTTTCTTATTCATTCACGGGTTGTAAGTAGGATGTTTGTTTTGATGATGAACTTTTCAAAATGAGCCAAAAGAAATAATTTCGTATTGCAACTTGTATGTTTGCCAGGTGCAAATTTGTTGAAATTAGCTTGAGGTTGTGTGAGCCCAGACTGAAGTCTAACCTGATCATTTAAGTAAACAGTAGACTCACCTTTATTTTGCCTGAATGAACGAGGTGTAAAAATATAACCAACATTTGATTTTACTTGATATCACTTTATTATCAGAATTTTTTTTTTCTAAAATTTGTCTTGAATACACAAGACTTACTGTCTCACATAACAAATAACATCTAACCAAACAACAAAACAAATAATACTAGAAACATTTCTGACCTCGGAGAACGCAAATAAATTGCTGCAGTCGTTCTTACTTCTGCTGAAAACATTCAAAGTTATAAATACTAGCGTTTACTCCAGCCGTGCTGCACAGTGCAGTGCTTGACCTAGATGCTCTGATGTGCAAGCACATCTGCGGGACCGTAGACACACTTGGGTTTCAAAGTTCATAGCACAGCTTTTTATGTGTGACAAGACATTTTACGGCTGGACTGTGTACATTAACCCCCTGCTCCTATCTCTCTCTCTCTCTCTCTGTGGATGTCTCTCGTTATTGTATTAAGGGTTTTGTCAGAGTGTTGGTCAGATTGTTATTTTGGCTGCTTTACCTGTGCAGTCTCCCTCATGCCTCACGGTGCACAGAGAGCTGTTTCCCTCCTTCTCTGCTTTGTGCTGCTACAGTCAATTAGCAACCATTGGAAGGATAGTTTAGAGTTGACCTGTTTTGTAGCTTCTACTGTTGCTATGCAAACTATTGTCCGCCCATTGGCTTAGCTTAGTCACCCCGCATTCACAGATAACCATTGTTAGGGTTTGTCCAGTGCCATTGAATAATAACTACCATTAATAAAAATAATAAGTGGTACACAGTGTTGCTGGGTTGGGCACAGTGACCCAGCCAGAAACACAAACAGACACTCAAACATCAGCTTGACCTTATAGGTTAAGTAAATTCAAATGTTAAATAGCTGGAATCTCTCTGGGAATTTACAAGTAACAAGTGTATATGTATATGGTGTGCAAACTGTGACAAACCAAGATGCCAAAACAGACATATCAGGTTGTTAAAAGTTGCCTTAATGTAATTTTTTACTGTTATTTGATGATTGTAGACTAAAAGACACCAAAAAAACCCCAACCTTTTCTTTCTTAATTCATCCTTTCCTACTGTCGCACCATACAGTGAATAACGTATAATGTGCTATTTTTTGTCGTGTTGTTTGTAATGATTGATTTTTAGTGAAGTTACAGCTCAGTGTGACATTTTCAGTTTGGTTTAAAAACTGTGTTTGTTAGTTTGTGATGTGCCCATCCTTCGAGAACATAGTAATAATTTGATAATCTTGATATATTATCAAAATATTACCTGGAGTTCTCCGAAGAAAATGGATGTCGCCTTCTAGTAGCATTATTTGCACTGTTGTGCACTTGGATGTCCAACTTCCACTTTCATTATTGAACAGCCTGTGTGTCTTGAAACTGTAGGCCTAAATTGTGTGTGCTGCTTTTTACTCAGTCTTCCTGAAAGAAGGCCTACAGTTCACATATTTTTCTAGAAAATGGCTCATTATCCTTACTATGTGGAAAATTGGAATTGATGAATTAAATCATGTGACTACTCTTAATTGAGCTGGATTGGATTCTCTTTCTTCCCACTGGTTTTGAAAAGGTTGAAATTGTTTAAGTGTTTTTAATATTGATTACAATAAACAGAGAGCAGATGAAACTACAGCGGCCGTACGGAGTCTGTCTGAGTGTCCCCGGAGAGAGAGAAATGGAAGAGTGACTCAGGGTCTTCGCTGTGGCTGTCATGTCTCAGTTCACATGTTGATTTGCTCATTTCCTCTGTCACATCACTGTGTCCTCTGTCAGGTTTGGAATTTCCTCTGTCAGGATGATGGAGGTCTGAAACTGTCCTGTATTATCCATGAATGACTCTTAGACGTTTTGATAGATGTCATCGTTCGAGCTGTTGAGGTCAGTGTTTGCAGCCTGCAACAATACAAAAAAATTCCTGTGAAAATTTCACTCCAGCTATGTGCTGCAACACGACCTTTGCAGAAATTTCATTCTTCTTACTTAATGTTTACCAAATCCAACATGCTGCAATCAGACTTACCTCAACGTGAGAAGAGTTTCTGCTCACGCTTTGTTTGCTTCTCTCTAAATTCTTTCTGCTGTACATTTCTTGTAGCACATCACGGAATTGTCTTTTCTTAGCTGAGTTATCCTGTTTGGAAAGTTAAGATGTTTACCATTAGTTCCATTTTTTTGTATTTAATTTACAAGGTCAGATGGGGAATGATTCGTCATTTGAGGTGTTGTAAGAGCATTTTCTGGCCCGTAATTTACAGAAGCTTTCCCTCCAGTTCCTCCTTCTGTTGCCTTTTCCCCACATGTAGGAAACACGTCAAGCACAAATTGAAACAGAAAATCACACGTATCTACTAACCCTGTCTGTTTTGTGCATCATTCTGTAGACGCCCATTTTGCAGCCATACTAGAAGACAGAAGAACATAAATTTTCACATTAGTAAATTCTCAACTCCGACAGATCTTAACAATAGACAACACTTCAGTTGAGTAAATCTGTTTGTCAGTCACTGTACCTTCTTTACAATAAGTGTCACTATTGCCAAGCTGTAGATGGCCAAGAGGACAAACGACAGCCACAGCAGAATGCTCCTCACCATTATTTTAGCTTTTTCTGAAAACAAAAGAAGAGCTGTCTGTCCCATTCATCTTGACCAATACATTCAAACGTGTGTGGTTGACCTTTAAAAGCAGTTTCTCTCTTACCCTTCACCACAAGAGTTGTGCCCAACCCTATGTGCTGTGTGCCACGTGCTGGCTCTCCGTGTAACACTGCGGCACAGTAGTAGATCCCGCTGTCATTAGCATGAAGTGACTTGATGTGTAAAGATGCTCCGTCCAGGATATACTTGCGAGAATTGTCATGTGGTTTTATACGAATATGAAAAGTTTCTTTGAAAGAAAACCACTCATACTGCCAGTCTTTGCCTGAACAATGTGAACTGATGGCACAAGGGAGAACAACACTGTGTCCTGCTTTCCGCCAGATCACCTTATCCGGCTGTGATATGCAGCTCTCGGCTTTTTCCAAGCTCTCTGGAATTATAGAGATATTTCACAAATTTAGTTTCTTTTAGCCAAAAATGTCTCACCAGCTATTGTTGAACAGAAGCTGTAGAATCTAAAGTGGAGCATTCAATTCCCTGAAAATATATATGCTAAAGGAATAATGTAGATAATGGTATAGAAATACACAAGACAGACATCTTACCTGTTAATATCAGGAAGGTGAACATGAGAGAAAACCAAGTCAACCACTCCATGTCTGTAGCTTGACAGCTTGTGAATGATCTCATTATTTCTTGCATGAGACTGTCTAAATGGATGAAAACACGAGAAGTGGGTATATTGCACTTCCTCAACACTTAGTTCCTACTTCTTTTCTTGTCTTTTGCCGCTGAATGTGAACACTTTGTGTTTGCGTAAACATGAGGCATTTCACTGTGTATAGGTGCAAAATATTAAAATGGCAACATCAAAAGTTGCAGATACAGTTTAATGTAATGCTTAACGTTGGACTATTGGGATAAAGATAATTTAAAAAACAATTATTATTATTTTTTTTTCTGTAAACAGGGAACCACAAAAAAGAGACCAAAAAAAAAAATCAGCCCATTATTGCTTAATGTGAAGAGCATTTTTAAAAAGGAAATTCTGTGCATAGGTGATGGAGCAATTTAGGAAAGGAAGATTATGTCTGATGTGTGGTTAGAAATGGTCAGAAAGCAATATAGTTGTAAAGGAATGGTAAAATAGCTGACAGTGTTTACCAAATAGAAAATAGGTGACAACGATGTTAATGAAATTCTACAAGCAATGTTTTAAAAGGTCAAAAGAAAGTAAAATATCTCCTTTTGGTTTGATTAAAAATGCATGGGCCTACATAGTGAGTAATGTATATGGGAAATATAAAATATAATGAAAGGTTACATTCAGTGAGATGTGTTTTTGGAAATGTCACAGCCTCATTAACTTGCTGAAGGACAAAAATAAACCTCCATGTCTCTATCACTTCCATCACATCCCTTTTTGTGTGATGTACTCTAATCTTCTTTGTGTGTATTACACGACCCCTGGTTTGCTCTGTTGTAATCTGATTAAACAAAAGTTAGGAAAGCACCATTTAAGTAGGCTACAGTATCCACCAAAATGATGACAAAGTTATTTTTAATTAAGAGATCGGCCCACTGGTAATTTCCGGTTAACATCATTGTACTTCTATCCCAGTATATTTTACAAGAGAATGGGCCGTTGTACTTTTTTACTCCATATTTACTGCATTTTCAGATTCATACACCTAACACGAACCTCAGCACCGCACGGGTCCCACCCTGTCCCACCTCTCTCGAGGCGCTTTACTCCGTTTTCATCGCTATGGGCGGATCTTTTAGTGCTGTCACTCAAACTTTTGGCCAATCAAAACGTCTCTGCGTGTTTTCTCCCGCCCCCTTCCACGTCGACCTGCACTCTCGCCATATTTTCAATCGTGTGCATCCCGCATCCCGGTTTGTCACTAAGTTGACGATAGAAGTCTGAGACAGCACTGAGTCTAAAGCTGTTATCCTCAGAGGAGAAACACGCCTGTGCTTTAGCTTCCTAGCTGTGTAGGTTACTTCATTCTGCAACAATGAACATCTTCAGACTGGTAGGGGACCTCTCTCATCTGGCTGCTATCATCATCCTGCTGCTCAAAATATGGAAAAGCAGGTCATGTGCAGGTGAGCCTAAGCTGTAATATTTACTGCTTGTGCTACAATGTGGTTTTCCTAACGTTACCAAACAACTTTGTCTGTCTTTAGTGGCATAAAGAATCATTTTTTGCTTTATTTTCTTCATTACCAGCGAGCTCGCAAGTTAGCTAACGTTAGCTACATGCTAACGTTTCCTACTCATTCATTTCAGTCAGTGGCTAACAGTGTTAGCAGTCAAGTGGAAACTGCCCTCTGCACCCAAAAATAAAGCTTTTTTTTACTGAAAATATTGACTTTAGTGCTTTAATATCCAAATATAGCATAACATGACATTTGCACACTTTTTATGGATTGCTATTATGAGTTAACGTTAGCTGTATTAGCGTGACTGTTGGCTGAGGGAGTGTGTAACGTTAGTTAACACTAGCTGCCTGCTATTTAGCAGGTTAATGAGCAAATTAGGACATTTTCTATATGACTAATATTTTTTCTGATTTTTTTGTTTGTGTTGGGGTGGAGAGGCATTTGCTCACGTTACGTTACACATCCTCAGCCCATTTCCTTCTGGCTCTGGTCATTTGAGGTTTAGTGCTCGATTTTTTTGGTCTGGTTTCTGACGTGGCGTTTCAGAAAGCGCTACGGAAGTAGCCGACTTGCTAAATTCTCGGACTTTACCTTTTCCCATGCCTAAAACATGTAACTATTTTGGACACGTGTAATGTACTAATTGTAAAATCACACTGAACCTCACAGAATAAATAGATTTCTGGGACCAACGCGGTGGATCCTGTTTGGGTTCTGCAGGAGAGTGTTGTGATTGGCCCATGAAGCTAAAGGGTTGACCATAGGTTCAAAGTTAAACGAGGTCATGATAGCTCAGAAATGGTCATGTTTATGTATAATCTAGGTCAACATTTTATAATATTACGTAGTCCTAAAACTATATTTTAAGTTTTAGATGGTTGAAACTCTTACGTTTGCCTTTAATAGCCTTACAGTCTGTACAACATTCAACATCCTTTATCTTTACACCTTTTTGGGTAAAAGAAAAATATTATTATGGGATGGAGAGGAAAAGCTAAAGATCATTCTTTGATAACAAATATGCAGTAGAGTTCGTATATGTGGAGTAGAAAGAAAGAACAATAGATTTACAGAATTGAGAAACAGAATGACAATACTAGGTTTAAATAAAGTTGATTCATTTATGAAGAATTTGGATCGGAGAAGATCTCAATAAACAGCTAAACTGCCAACTGAAATTTCCTCTGTCAGACTGCAAAATATATCAATATTGTATTGGTAGCATAATATGAGACTAACTGTTGTCACAAATTTTGAATATTGTATATTATGAAGTGGTTTAAGTGTTGTCTTTTCCTGGTGTTCGAGGCTATATTGCGATAAAGAGATAAAAATTTCTGAACTTCCCAGGTTGCGCTAATTGTTGCTTTTTTAATTTGCTTATGAAGTGGACAAGAATCCTTTTTAACCTTTGACAGGCTCACAGGGTATCGCAGGGCTGACATGCACAGAAATGCAACAAAATGTACTCAGGTAAAGACTCACAGCTTCAGGCATTTTTGAGTTTCCAGTTCACCTAAACTGTCTGTCTTTAGTCTCTAGAAAGACACAGACAAGCCAGATTAAAGTCAAGACCCTTTTTGCTGAAGTGTCCACAGCACCACTTGATTTCCTGTGTGCATCTGTACAGATGACTCTTGAAGCACACATAGAGATCCAGAGAGAAAACCTATACATACGTGTTGTCTATGATGCCCTGTGAAGTCTGCTGTGCTGTGCATTTTCATCAAGATAGCACCAGTTATACAAGCAGAAATAACTGAAAATTACATAAATTAAACAAGCAACTCAGGTCCAAAGGGGGTAAAAATACTTTGTGTATGGTCTTTGAGACTTTCCAGACAAATGTTCATCATGTTTCCACTAGATGTCACTGTCTAGTGAGGAAACACATTATGATTAGTGTTTTATCTTGATGGTTTGTGAAGCCATCCTGAAGCTGCTGATTTCATATCTCAATGTAAATGTTAACCCCCCCCTAAGGTATCTCTGGAAAGAGCCAAATCCTGTTTGCCATAGTGTTCACCACACGCTACTTGGATCTGCTCTCCTCATTCATCTCCCTCTACAACACATGCATGAAGGTGAGACACCAGTCAAGTCTCAGCTCTTTTTAAGCAGCATATTTCTTCTCAGTGCCTTCAGTCACGAGCTGTCCTGTGTTGTTTTCCAGGTGATCTACATCGGTTGTGCTTATGCCACAGTCTATCTGATCTATGTGAAGTTCAGGGCCACCTACGATGGCAACCATGACAGTTTCAGAGTGGAGTTCCTGGTTGTTCCGGTCGGGGGTCTTGCTGTTCTCATCAACCATGACTTCTCTTTCCTAGAGGTCGGTTCAACATCCTGTATGGTTGTCAAAGTCTGACATAATTTATTGACTCAAGCTGACCACTATAAGACCATGCTGCCGGCTTTGTGTTTTGTGAAAGAGAATTCTAATCCTCCATAAATGTGTGTGGGTGTGTGTGTGTCTGTGTCTGTGTGTGATCAGATCCTGTGGACGTTCTCAATCTATCTGGAGTCAGTGGCAATCCTGCCTCAGCTTTTCATGATCAGCAAGACCGGCGAGGCAGAGACCATCACCACCCACTACCTGTTCTGCCTGGGCCTGTATCGGGCTCTCTATCTTTTCAACTGGATTTGGCGTTTCTACTTTGAAGGCTTCTTCGACTTGATCGCCATTGTGGCCGGAGTGGTCCAGACTGTCCTCTACTGTGACTTCTTCTACCTTTACGTCACCAAAGGTGAGTTTCAAAATGGCAAACAGAGATCAAACTTATGAAATAAGTGCTTTATTATAAGGCGATATTAGGGGAACAAAATGAGATGTATGTTGGGACTTTTAGACACGTGTTAAGATAAAAACCACCTGTTTTGTTCTCTAGCTACTGTAAAACAGCTTGAACTGGTCTTAATAAAACACTCACATGCATTCTGCGTGTGTAATAAAATGATGTAGTCATTCCTCTTGCCACACTTGTCCTGAAGCAATCTTCTTCTGTAACACTGATGTCAGAGATGGGGCAGAAAACCAATAGTCTGTTTTTTTCCCCCATCAAAACCTCACTCTAAAGGTCATCTGTAGTTAATATGCGGCTTTAGCTGTCTTAATTTCCTGAGGCAAGTGGTTATTTTCAAGTTACAGTCTTTTCAGTGCAGAACTCCCTCTTTGTATTACTCTCCCTCCACAATAACTCAGCAAGGAAATGCAGTCCCATGAAACACACACAAAAAAAATTGTGCTGAAAGACTGTAAATTTGGAAGTATGCACTTGATTTGGCTCACTGTGACTGCTTAAGCTGTATATTCGCATCCGCTGAACTTAGAGTAAGAATCAGTATAGGTGAGTTTTCAAAGTTGCTTTAGGTAGAAATTGCTAGTGAGTAACATCAAGACAGTTAAGGCCTTTTCTTCAGTAATTCACCCTTAACTTCCATCACAGTGCTGGCAAACTGCAACTTCACATTGAAGCTGTTTGTTTTAAAACAACAAAGATGTAGAAAAAACTTCTACATTAGAGTTTTCTAGAGACAATTATTTTTGTGCAGTAACTTAAGTACAGAAGTTCTCTTGGGATAAACATCTAGTTGAAGAATTTTCTTTCTTCATGAAGTTTGGGTTTGTTGCTTTATTGCGTTATAGTTTTTTTTCACCATGAATCTAAGTTTGGTTCCTCTTTTAAAAACTCTGTGGCCTGTTTTTTTTCTGATGACCCATAACTGCACCTGTGTCAGCCATCACTCACATACATGTCTAGGGATGAAACAGTGGTTAAGTGTTCAGCCTCCCTTTTTATCTCTACATGCATCCATTCTAACATGACTTGAAATTATAAACAACTCTTTGTCTAATTTTTTTTTCCTGTGTGAAAATGCGATTCAAAAAATGCCATTGTCGTCATCAGTCTAAATTTGCCTAATTTACATGATGCTTTAGAATGTGTGAAAAGATAACGGTAGACGTAAAAAAGGGATTTCAAGGAGTTTTCCTTTTATAGCTCTTTAAACCACTGAAGCAAAGGGCTGTAAAGTATCCATGGTTTAATGAACACAGAGGGTTCTTACTGTTGACTGTCTGTCTTTATATCTCACTCCTCAGTTTTGAAAGGCAAGAAGCTGAGCCTGCCGGCGTAAAACAAACAGGAGACGGCGACTCCCAGCAGACTCAGGGGGTGCAGAGATGACATCATTGCGTCTCGTGGCCTACAGCGAAAGATGCGTGAGACAGAGAGCCAACTATCGAGGGAAAAACACTAGTCTTCTTGATGATTGTTGATGGAACTGGTAAATGCCAACAAACACCAGAGCTGAACAGAGATCATCCCAGATCAACCTTTGGATTTCTGTGTTCAGCATCTTGCCTTAAACTTCTTTTCATTGCTGTTCAAATAGGAGAAAAGTTTTTTTTTTTCTACATGTGAGGTGTATACGCTAATTTTTTATTTTTTATAATGTCACAAATAGGGTCGACTCTGAGAAGTACCTTGTTTGGCTCAGTAATGAAATGCACAAATGTACAGTCTTATTAAAGAGTGAGATAAAGAGTAATGTATCTGAGTGCCTGAAGAGGATTATGTCCAGTTTCTCACAGTATTTTTTTTTCTTGTTTTACTTTTTTTGGTCTAGATAACCGTATGCATATACTGTAACATGTACTCTCTCTTGGAGATGTTTAAGGAGGCCAACAACAAGAGTTTCATGCCAACACGCATTCATTTTGTAAAAGCGTTGCTTCCTAGGATATCTCAAAACACGATTTTAACAGGTTACTAGTTTAAAAATCTGAGCTTTTTTGTAAGCAGAACTCATCGGAGGATTTTTAGTTTCATTTTAAGTTTAAGAAGTAACCAATAAATAAATTACTTTAATGCCAGCAATCTTTTTGTCATAGATGTCAGTATTTTCAAATGGTGTCTATCTCATTTAGAGTCAACTTTTCTTGTGTTTATTGATTTTTTTTTCCTCAGCTTACTGTACTGAAGAACTTAAAATGCACCAACTGTTCTACAGCTTTAATAAAGATTTCATACAATCCTGAACCAATGCTGCATCACATTCTGGATGTACATAAAGCACAAACTCTGTTCCTGCTATTAAGGCACCCCAGTAACAAAGTCAAAAGAACCCTCCAGCAGTTACTCTCTATTATATCGAGGCCAAATCAATAAAGTGAGAGTAAAGCAATAATTAATGTCTGAATAAGATTACTCTTGTCATACTGGGATGGAGAATTGTCCAGACGTTTGGCATTAGAGACCTCCAGCATGTTGTCTGGTTGTTACATTTCAGTTAACTGTATGTCAAAAGTGTTAAACTTACACTTATATTACACTGTGCTGCAAAAAAAAAAGAGCATTGCATTTCTATTCAGTTGAAATCTCTGTTGTAAAATTCAACTTCTTCCAAAATTCTCATTCTTCAAGGATTATTTCAACTCTTTTTCTGCATGATATCACCTCAATTAAAGATTTTACGAGAATCACCCTCCAGTGTTGCTGTTTTATTACCGAAAATGATTTTAAAGGCATGTTAGTTGCATTGTGAATATGTGTTTTTGCATGTGCACCAGAGTTTTGTTTACCATTTGATGCAACACACATTTCAGCCCAAGATTTTACACTGTTTCACTGATAGGTAGTGGTAATGTGCTAAGAAATGTAGCAATGCACCAGCAAGCAGCAGGGAAGAAGACTGAAAGCAAGTTAACATGGCTGTAAGCAATGCAGGGTTGAATATACTTTTTATATGTCATTGTCCTTTGTCGACATCAGCCAGTTAAAAAGAACATATGAGTAGTAGCTCAATTTATTCCACTCAATCAAAATCAAAACACACAGGAAGTATACAGTGTATAAGGAGCTAAACATGCAGGACTCGGTGTGCCAAACTCACCAAGAACAGTGTTTTATATCTTTTTTTTTTTTTTTTTTTTTACAGCAACGATTTCTCCTCCTCTGTTCACATGAAGACAAACAGCACTAGAGATCACTGTGATGAGCATTCAATCAAAGTTGCATTCAAAATGCACAGCAACGTTGTGTAACATCAAACAAACACGAAATAATTGTTTCATAGTGCATCGGATTTCTGCAGACAGAAAACAACATGAATTTTCAAAGTGAAAACATGATCCACATTGACACTTTGCTTTTACTCTCGTATTTGAAATGAGCTGCCTTTGCAAGATACGTACATTCAGAATATGTTCAGATTAGACTAAAATGTCCTTGACGTGTAACTATTATGTTATTAAACAATTGGTTATAAGTTGCCTTGGCTGTTGTGGACATTTTATACTCTCTGCATCATTTATAAAGATATAAAGTAACATTTTTTTGCTTAGGAGATCTGTCACATCTGCATGTTTCAGACCTAAGTGCCATACAGTACATTCAAAAGTCATCTGAATCTAAATCATCAAGCTTAGTGCTGATATGAAGCTCCTGTACTCGCTGCGATTTTGACCCTTCACACATCAAAGCTGACCAACAAGGCAGAAGAAGAATCGAGCTACTGTGTTTCCTTCAGCTCCGAGGTTTCACTTGTCTTCTGCTGGGCTGTTCTGCTAAAGAAGAGAAGAAAATGAATGCAAATTTAAAAAAGAGTGTCACAGTTTTTAAAATGTCCGCATGTGCGATACGTGACGATTTCAGAACACAGGACGACTGAGTGTCGTGCTAAACCATCATAATATTTCTGTTTATGGATTGCCATCTGGTGGTAAATGTCTCTGCATATATATATATATATATATATATATAAATATATATATATGCAAACAATTTTTATTTGCAGAGGTATTGCAACCCCCTCACCCCCCAAAAATTAGTATATTTGTGAATATATTATTTTAAACATTTTTTTCAGTTCCAAAACAATTGTTTACTTCTGTCTGAGATGGTCAAAAGCTTTTGAGCCAATAGTACTACGACATTAGTACCACGTGTTTTCTCTGTGTTGTCAGTAATCGAGGTTCTTCATAGTGATCCTTTGACGTTGTCTGGGGCCCGACCGATACGAGATTTTTGGGGCCGATGCCAATGTCAAATATTAGGGAGCAAGAAAATACAGATATCCAATGTATTGGCTGATAATATACATACATAATACTGGCTAAATCTGGTTATCAAATACTTGTGACAAAGATATGCAATGGAGGCCAGATATCTTACATTTGAATGAACTTTACTCCAAACATCACCGCACTGAAAACACCTCATGTAGGCCTATCACTTATTCAATGAAAGCAGATTTGCTGGACAAACTAAACAATTACACCATTTTAAAATCACTCTTTTAAGCATTTTTTCGGCCTTATAATACACTTTAAATATCAGCGCATGTCCGAGAATATATACGCAGATATTGTATATCTGTGATAGGCCAATATTGGGCGATAATATTGGAAAACTGATATATCAGTTGGTTCCTTGTTGATAGATTCATTAGTAGGAACCAAATGGACTGGACTGTAACACCGGGAATTAAATAATGAGTTTGGCATGCAGCTATTCTCTCTTCTAAAATGGTAATATATCATAAAAAACTTGGGTGATACTATGAAATAATTCTCTGATAGCACATTACCTTTGTCAGATGTGGCTTATAGTTTTTGAGGATGTTGGAGATGGTGACAAAAACCACATTAATGATGAACGAAGCCACGATAGAGAAGAGAGCGATGCCAGAGAGCACACACAGCAGACCCAGCCCTCCTATGAACAAGAGGAACACTGACCAGACACAGACAGAAACAACCGGTTAGAGGCTGCAAACACACTCTCAGGTATAGTGTCATAAAAAGTCGTGATACGACATGATTGCACCTACCCTCGAAGAAAACAAAACCCACTGCAGACATGACAATGGTCACAAGAGCAAAAGTGAGGAAAAGCCCAACGGGCACAGCAGCAATGACACTGAAGAGCAACAGTGTGAGTCCTAAGAGAGGGTGGCTGCTGAGGTACAGCCCGATCTTCGTATTCATCAGCTGGGTCACCTGGGAAAGAGAGGAAGACACCAATCAGATGTGCTTTACAGCTGAGTTACCCTCTGATTTCCTGTAAGTAAAGTATGTATTCAAAATAAAGACTCTGGAATAAAGGACAGGGCCGAAGACACATTACCTTGGGGTCATCATAAATGCGATCCAACAGGGGGGTCCAGCTTCCCCACAGCTGCTGGAACTCAGTCAAACTGCTGCGTCTGTTTGGCTGCATCTCCACACATCTGATCTTCCTGAAGACAAAAGTAAAAATCACACAGCTGATGTTATTCCAACCAGTTACAGCTACTTGGTGCATTTCCTTTGACACAGACAGGATTCAAGTGAGCAGCAGTGACTGTAACAGAAAACAAACCTTAAGTAAACTGGCTGACAGCTGCACTCAAACCCAGCTGTTATGAGCTAGACAGTGAGTTACTTAAAAAAGACAAAGTTAAGCTGTTAAGTACAAACCTGATTGGTGTAGTGAGCCCAGTTTGACTCTCAGCTCACGACGTAAAGTTGGTCACGTAGTTACTGAGGGTAGTCCAACCCTGAAAACACACCCTTTTAGGTTAAAAACACACCTTTTCCTCCTTCTTCCTCCTCCTTCTTCCTCTTCTGGATTCCTGGAACAGGCTTGTTGTTGATGTTGTTGCTGCCATCTGCTGTTCACCCTGGTCAGTGCAAGACTGTGAATTTGGATTTCTCTCAAGACTTAGTTCAGTGACATTTGTCATAATATCACATTCATGCATCAAAATTAGTCCAACTTAATTCTGGGAAATTTGTATTTACGCTGAATAAATTAGCCAGTGTGACCATAGTAAAAAAATTTAATTAGAAAAATCTGTATATTCTGATAAAGTATGAAGGGAGCAAACTCATAAACAATCCAAAAACAGAATAAATATGAGCAGTACATTTGCCCCCTTCAATACAACAGCAACAACAAAAACAACAACAATGACACAATAGTGCTTATTTCCAAAATTAACAAGATAATCAGAAAATAAATATGAATATATCTGTTATGTTTTTTTTTTAAGCTATCTCTTACTTTCTTATTTTCATACATTTTAATATAACTTGGAATAAATTCAGTCAAACTACTACAAATATTTACATCTATTATATTCTTTTCTACATTTTTGATCAGATTGCTTGTGGTTTTAAGCATATCTCAGTGGTCCACAATAAGGAACTGCTAATTTCCATTACATTAATGGCAAACAAACAGCATAATTCTAATTTATTGCACAATGCATGATTTATTTTTTGTGTAATTATAACAAATGACAGTATAACTAGTGGTAATAGCACCATTAATAGTGAGCTTTCCCCCCAGGGTTTAGGCCTAATGTAACTTAGTACATCAAGAACTGTACTTAAGTACAAATTCATGAGACTTGTACTTTATTTGAGTGTTTTCCTGCACTTTTAAACTTCTACATAACTATAACTTAGAGGCAAACACTGAACTTTTTACTCCAGTACATTTGTTGGACAACTTAAGTTTCTAGATAATGATTACAACTTTTCATACTGCTCATGTCCAGTGGAAACCACATATCTCCATATTATCTGATTTTAAAGTAGATTTTTTCCGATAAACTCAGGAATAAAATATTTCTTTATGGGTTAAGAAAACTCCCACATCTTAGACTGAATAAACTTTTTTAAAAACTCTCCTGGTTGGTCTTGTCTTGGAAAATGTTTCGTCACAAAGCTGAAAACAGCCTGCTTTTGAGGGTTTGTTAAGAACATACTACTGAGATTTATTTAAACTATCTAAAATAGCCTATGTTAGTAGTTAAAATGGGTGCAAACTTAAACATCTACAGAAAAAAAAGCAACATACAGATTTATGCAGCAATAATATTACCATATGAAACACTTGCAACAAGACTTTGTCTGCAGGAGAACTTTTACTTTGGATATTTCAGTTTATTTTACTGACTATATTTACATACTGTTACTTAAAGTTTTGGATGCAGGACCTTCACTAGTAGATAAGTATTCAGACAGTTTTTTTCTTAAGGTTCTTTGAAATTAAATCAACAGGCATTAGTATGTGCAATTTGCATATGTAGAGCAGATTTCATCTATTTACAAATATTATTATCATAGACACTGTTTACTTTTTATAGTCAGAGGATATGCTAGTGTGTGTGCCTTTCAGATCATCTACTCAGCCTAAGTATTGCTAACAGACACTGGGATCCTCAAATCAAGTGTATTAACGCCTGTGCACCAGCATATTATCTCCCTCCTCTCTGTCACATAACTCATTGTCATTAAAGAGCCGCTGTCGTTAATTATGATGGATGTCTTGTCCGGCCGCCTCTGCTTCTGCTTAATTGCGCCATAAACCACCAATAGTCTTTATTGGACAGGTGGTGAATTATGAAATCATTGTTTTGTTTCTCTTCTTTTTTCTCCTTAGTGGCCAAAATTGATTTAAGAACACAAACAATTGTGTGTATGTTGGTATCAAATCCGTTCACATATTCCAAAGTTAGTTTAATGTAGCTTTGATGGTGAAACATCAGAAACCCAATTGGTGTGTAATATAGAGCTTTAGCAAAGAATGCAAAGCTTTTTAGACGTGCACGGTTCAATACTGTGAATGATTGCTGAGCTGCTGCTGTGGCTGGTTTGTTATGAGGAAAATCTCAACAGTTCTCCAGAGATCCAGAGGCGGGGGGGTTCCCAGTTCACTCCACAGCTGTCACACTGAAACGGCTCCTTAAAAATAATGGCCGTACTTTCTCCCCTTCTGCCCTGTGCTGCTATTAAATGGCAATAGACGGATTTCTCTGTGAAGGTGGAGACTGATCAGAATATTAAACGTCCGAACTTGGCCACCACCTTGATTTCTTCTTTAATCCAAGGTATGTACCCACAAATTAAGTTAAGTAAGTTTAGCCCCTTGAGTTTTTGATTGCTTTGTGGGCACATAAGTGTGAGGTCTTCGTCGGGGAAATGGCAGTGTGATCTGTTCTGAACTACACCAAAGAGAGACGCCCTTGGGACCAGTGATGACAACTTATTTGGACTCGTTATTGCTGCCAGCCATACTAATTAATCACAGTCGGCTGTATTGAGTTCAGCAGAATGATTTGGTGAGAGAGAGGAGAGAGACTGCATCCACCTCTCCAGACTGCTAAACACAATGAACTCAGTGAACCAGAGTGTGCTGAGTATATGTGTGTGTGTGTGCAGTTTCTGCAAGGAATTCCCCAAAACTAAACATTACTATTCTTTTCTGCTGTCCTTTTTTATGACTCTTCAACATGAGATTGCACAGCTCACAGAGGAAACTCCTACTTGTTTAACCTCATTCTGACTGCTGACCCACAAATCTGCCCACTGCTTCACTTGATAACAAGGTTGGATGTTTAACAGAAGACCTCAGTATTTTGGTTTAAGACTTCAGTCACAGCTGGAAAACATCTGGGAGTGTAAACATCCCATGGTCAAACAGGCAGTAATTACACAGTTCTGCACTGTCCCTATTCCACACTTCTTACTAAATGTGTATGTTAAACCATTTTAAAATGATCATGCTGCTTTTTGATGTTTAAACTCCCCAACCTCTTTAGTTTGTGACTCCTTACAATGTCTGCTTGCAGCTTTTGATTACTGGTTGATCAAGGGCTAAGCCCCCCCCCCCCCCCCATGCAGAGGGCGCCAGGCCTTGAGGCCAATTTTATGTAGAAACCAAGTCACAAGACACTGGGGCCCAAAAGACTTTCTCTCATAAGATAACACTGTGAAAGGAGCAGCTGTAAAATGGTGAATAAATTTTCACATGTCACAACCCTCTAGAAATATTTAGTTTTACCACCATAAGGTGCATTTTGACTGCAGGAACTTTCCTCAGGAACCAGGAAGCTGCGTGTTTGATCCCAGGAGCAGGGGTCTAAATATAGTTCCGCAGTAATTAATTTACTGTGGGGCAGTACTTTCCAAAGGTTCAGGAACTTTGGGGGTAGGGCCTGTAATGTTGAACATTCTTGATTGGTTGAGCACTCTGCAGCATTTTATTTTATTCGTCATGTTTAAATCTGCAGAGGCAAGCTCACTGTTTGTTTTTTCATTGTGCTTTGAGACTAATTTTCATTCCATTTTGCTTCAAGATGGAATCAGAGAGGAAAACGAATGACAGACTTTTCCGTACCTCATCTGCCTGATTTGCATAATCTTAATAGAACTTTAGGCTGCATTGGAAATGCAGACAACAGAGGACCACAGGAAACTTTTAGTTGCTTGTAGATAATCTGATTTATTCAGTCCGATAACGTTTGAAAAGTCATGATAAGCCTTAAGACACTGTATCCAGTTCTCTAAATTGGTCCACACCCCCAAGGTTCCTCAGCATATTGGAGGGAATGAGGTAAATTACTAGAAAAGTAGAACCAAAAAGCTCAAATTAAATTATAATTTCCATCATATATCAATATATTTGCTTAATATCAAAATTTTATTTCTCATGTCCATCTTTCTGAATAGCTGGCTAGCTTGCATGAATGCTGGGATGGAGATAGCCAACACTAGCTTGTGAAATTGGACACATTTTCAAAAGCAAAGACCCGATGAGAATGATAGCTGACAGAAGCTCGGCTGAAAAAAAGAAGAAAATCTGAAAAACCTCTGGCCAAGTAAAACCGGAGGAATTAGGCACCATGCATAAAGAACAGATGTGCTGTGTGCAGCTGTGAGTCGCTCCTCCGTGTCCTCTGTGTGTTGTCCTGTGGGGCAATAATGTACATTAGCACCTCCCTCAATTATCAGGTGTTTTTAGAACACGCTGTGCTTGTTGGCAGCACTTGGGTGTCAATGATTCTCTGTGAAAACTTGAATTTAGCATTTTCCTTGGAATAATCTACAAGAGATCGG
>JAQLOL010000009.1:12549001-12559366 GCA_029783665.1 Naso thynnoides | reverse complement strand
TCCCCAGCAGAGGTAAAGAAGGACACACACACACACACACACACACACACACACACACATACATATATATATATATAAATTTATCACAAGGTCAACAATGAATTTTAATGTGCAAGAGAGTTTTTCTGTAGTCTTGAAAAAAAAAAGATCTCGATATTTTAAAGATGTGAAAACAGTTTTTATCAGACATATCGATATATGAACTTTGTTTTCAGGTGGATCTCAATTCTATTTGTGTAAGATGATCGTTTTCCATTTATGCTTTACTAGTTCAGTTTGCTGAATTAACAACCAAATACACGCGATAACAGTATCCATCCTATAGTGTTTACCAACCAGTGAAACATGCTGTGGCAGCATGAAGCCAGGTCCAATCTGTTTCCTCAAACAAAGATGCCTCTGACATTGATTTGCATCACTCAGACATCAATGCACTTAGCAGCTGTCACTGTCCGTACAGAGTGTGTGTGTGTGTGTGTGTGTGGTTTCTTTCCCATTCTGCAGTAATAGATCTGGGATTGGATTAAATATGGCAGCTTGGAGTCTGGTACATCACACTTCACAGCTTCAGCCACTATCAGCTGATTACAAATTACAAAGCCGGCTCCAGATAATGACTAAAGATGTCCTTGCCAGACTGGTAGAAGTGCAGCAAAAGACTCATACACACACAGTGGCACATGTCTGTGCGTGCACACACATGCACACACACACAAACACAGATCATTAGGGATGAGCCAATTCATTAACATCGAATCTACAAATGAGATGTCAAAGCGGTCTACAAGGCTGAACAAGTCAATATCTGTGTACATGAAGGGCTGCTGGATTACACTACATCCTCACCATCACAGTCACACCCTGTTCACCACTCTAACCTCTGCTCAGGCAAGTTAAATTGCTTTCATGTCGAGTCTTGAGGTATTGATTCTTTGGTTTCAGCGACTGGTCACGCACTTTCTATCTGTTTCTGTTTGTTTTCTACAATCATGAGAAATTAATCCAGAAAACACTTTGTTTCAGGTTGACCTTGCTCTCAAGGATACTGGTCTTCTCAATAAACATTATGCTATTTTTTTTATAACCCTCAATGTAAAACTTGCAGGCTGTTTCAGACTGATTTTGTATTTGACTTGAAAATCACACAGGATTACGATGCAAGACTTTTCCTTGAGCTAATTTTTAAGGATTACACTCTTTAATAAAAAGTCCATTTCTGCAGACATCTGTTCGATAATGTCAGACACTTAGAAAAACAACTGCAGCTTGTGTGAGTGGCAAAAAGCAGTTTCAGCGGATGAAGTGAAGACAGTCGAAGTTGCCCCGAAGGATTACACTGCAGCCACTGCAACCCTGTCGTTGCTTCCCCCTGAGGCGATCTACTGGAACAGTTACAAAACCTTTGGTAAGTGCCAGTCATTTGCTCCGCAAAACATGTAAAAAAATAAGGCTCAAGTTTGAATCTACAGTCATTACCCTTTAACTTATTGACATTACTGCTGTACTTGTAATCAATCTGGCTTCATTTGTTAAAATAAAAACTGCTCCTTAAGTGCAAAATAACCTAATTCTGAAATCAAAACACACGCCTCCAGCTACAATTCTGCTCTTCTAGCTACTTGCAAGTTAATAGTGCAGTTTTATTAGCAGTTAGCTTGTCGCCACAACGTTTGATTGGATGCATTTTGTGTAACCACCCTCTGAGTTCAAGATGAGTCATCATCAGAAACTTTGATGAAAACAAAACTATTTTATTTAGCATGTGGCAAGAGTTAAAATCACAGCTTTACAGTGACATGTATCATTTCACTGAGTGCAAGTGACTGTTTGCAGATGTTTTCTTATTATTTAGTCCTTTTTCTTTTTTGTTGTAATGTATTTGCTCAGTTTGATTTGAATGAAAGTTGCTGTCTGCTTCAGATGAATTGTCGATTAATCTGCAGCAATTTCAATAACAGTTGCTTCTTAATCGTCAAGATGTGCTGCTTTTCTCTGTCATAACTGAATATCTTTGGGTTTTGAACTATCACTGAGACAAAACACGCTATCTAAAGACATATTCTTGCACTTTGTGAAAAATTACAGTCATATTTCCCTGTTTTGTGGTATAATCATTGGGAATTTTTAGCAGAAGAATCAATAACAACATCCTGGTTAACTGCAGTTCTCCTGTTTCCTCTGTTTGCATAACTGCCCATAAACCTTCTTCAGGGATCGTTGTGGAATAAACAAAAGTCTAAAGCTGATGATCTGCTGCTCATCTGTGAAATTATTTAATTTTATGTTGCTTTATTATTTCTGTCTTTGACTCCAGTTTGTTTGAACAATCTCTCTTGTCTTTGCTCTGCTTATACTGACACTCAGAACATGCCATTTTCCATACAGCTGCCTCTCACAGCGGTTTGATACACTGAACACAGAGAAGCAACTTCTCGCCTGATTTGATCTTACAAGCATCTTTTTTTTGTACCAGAGAAGGTTTGCTGCTCAGCCCTGAGCTGCTCAAAAATACCCTGATGGAGATCCATTACAAATTTTGCACAATGTACTTCACCTTTAATCCATCACCCTTCTTTCTCTATTGTGCCTCTTTTTCTCTCTCACAAACAGCTATACAGAGAGGATTGACATGAAATGGAAACAGTGTGGTGTTGACTGTCACCAGCTGCGCATTATTCTGTTTTGGCTCCCCAATGAGACAAGGCCTTCTACAGACAGACAAAAAGGGATCCGTGGCGAGCTTGACATTTCCATTTAGCTCTAGCCAGCTTACACTGGGTTGCACATTCATTTCAATTGACTCCTGCTCTTTATGTTGTCTCAGGGGCCGAGGATGGGAAGGGGAGTGAGGGGGTTGCTGAAGCCGGACGGATGTGCTCGGCATTCTGTGGGCATGAGGTGGCGCATGCAAGCTGAGGTCTCAGTGGGGACGGGGACAGATGATGCACACTCATGCACACACATGCAGCAGAGACATGAGGAATGCACATACACAGAGGGCATCCATGAATGCAAACGGAGACATGTGCGCCTCATGCCTGGACTCGCTGACATTCAGGCAAAATTTCCCCCATCTCCTATCCACAGGGAGGAATAAGTGTCGCCAGCTGAGAAGGGATTAGAATGACCTGTAGAACAGATAATGGGCTGCTGTGTGTTTGTTTGTCTATGTTTGCTTGCGTGTGTATATGTGTGTGTTTGCATGGGTGACCCTTTTTGTCTATTTGCGTGGAAGTGCTTTTTTGTCCCGTTTCCCCTGCTGCTTCTCTAACATAATGAAGCCCATTGACGTTGTTTAGCGGGAAAGAGAAGGCACAGTGTGCTCCCTGAGGTGTGTAACGAGGCTGACTCATCCCACCACTGAAGGGTCGCGTTCAGACGGGCTGTCGACAGGCGACATTGTGCCGCTTAACCCCTCCAAACCGACGACAAAACATGAGATGCTGCCACCTCTCTGCACACTTTGGATTTCTCCTGGGCCTCATATAACACAGACAAAATAATGTTAAAAGAAAATAATTCCACCCAAGAAAAGAAAATGAAGGCGAGCTTAGCAATTAAGTTTTATTGTCATTTGGAGGAAATTGAGGTTGGGCTTTGACGGCTTTTCCGGAGGCTAATAATACAAGAGGAGGGTAGAAAATAGGGATTAGGAAATAGACGGAGAGTGAAGGAGAGTGGGGCATTAGAAAGGTCACTGAGAGTTAAAAAGAGAGCAGGTTATTGAGAGGGACTGGAGGGGAGGACTAGATGAAAAAACAGAATGAGAGAGAGAGAAAGGAGAGAAGAGGGAGAAAGGATGAGAGGCGAGAGACAGAGAGGGGGTGAATATCAAAGCTTGCTTCAAAGGTCACAAGCACTTTGTTCCTGATGACAACCATTTCCCTTTTGTCCTCTGTAAGTGTCAGACCGGACATAAAGCAGGGCGATTCCTTCATTCCCCTGAACAAAAACCAGGAGCTCAGCCCTGCTACAAAGCCATGAAAAAAAACCAACATATTTTGGAGATAAAAATGGGCTCTCGCTTAACCTGTATTTTTTTTTTCTTTAAAGAGACAAAAGCCCTGAAGTAAAATCCTGCTAATTAGCATTGAAAAGCAGGCTTTTAATGACATGCAAATGTGACAATATGAATCAAACACATTCTATTGTGAGCACAAGCCTGATGTGTGATCTGACACTTAAAGGGGAAGACGCTTATAAGAAAAACAAAGATGCAGCAAAGAAAAAGGAGCCAGAACAGAAAGAGAGAAAAGAAGGAGAAACGTACTGAAACCGGACGTTTAGCTTTCATGCTTATTTTGAGATAAAGAAGCCCTTGTTGCAATGGTATTGATGCTACTGCAGTGCTCTGCCTCTGCTCACATCTGCAGCCATTTATTTGACAGACAGGCCACAGTGAGTTAAAGTTTGGAGGAGATGACTGTCCTTACGTGAAGGCTAACCTGTGCTGCCTATGATGTGGCATTGCAGACTGACAAGCTCAGCTCATCGAGTTTAAAGGGCTCGTAAACAACGCTAACAATCACACTGTGCCCTTGGAGCCTCCCCAAGCGTTTTTTTTTTTTTTTAACAAGGTTTCAGCTTTGAAAAAAAACCCAACAGGTAAAATTTAGCTGTAGAGAGTCAAAGGCAGAGGAAATTTGAGGGCAGCGAAGGGAGGCAGGATAAAAATGATGGAAGATGAAGAGGAAAATTAAACATTAAAACGACACCCTGATCACTGCACTATGATTATCCAACGATTGATTTATTACATGTTCAAATAATGCCCAACAACATACAGGGATTTGTGTTTGCACTGTTTTCAGCAGCAGTGACAGCATTTTGTTGTCAGCTGGTCAAACAATGTCAGCTCTGCCGCTGCATCAACAGCATCTCTGATTTATTGCCTCAAACAACGCCTCCCTCCTCTCTTGCCTCGTCTGTCCTCCCGCACCCTCTCTGGCTCATCTCCCCCATGACAGGCTGACACACTCACCATTTCTCTCCCTCCCCTCTCAGGCTGTAGACTGGAGACTAACCAGAGCTCGAAATCTCAACCTCCTTCCATTTGATTTACTGAATTATTCACTATATCTCCCCCCTCCTGCTGTCCATGCTTCAACACAAACCTCCTACACATCCTTTCCTCCTTGTCCAGTTTACACCCCCTAATCTCAAACTCCACACTCTCAGAGTGATAGTATCTATTAACAACACCCCATCCTGCAGTGACCTGTCGTTGGTGCAGATTGACAGATCAATAGTCCAAACTGAAAATCGATGATGCCCATCTCTTCATTAGGTAGCGGTTGACACTTGGCCTACATTGCGACGTGAAACAGGGGGGTCATTAGCGCCGAACATCCCTGACCTTTTCCCCTTGAGTGGGTGGATAAGTGGGAGTGGGAGGGGATGTTTTCCGGCTCACAAGTGCGCCGCTGACACCGCTGGCTGGTGAGCAGACACACAAACTGGGAGGGAGCGCACCAAGATACTGTGGAGTGTGTGAGCGTATGCATGTGTGCGTGCACAGGTGGAGGAGGAGAGCTTTGCAGGATGACAATAAAAACACAGACAAGTGCATAAGCCTCCCTGCCATGCATCCACTTGTTGCCAGGTCATCCCCCACTCTCACAGTACATAATGATACCTGAGACACTTTTATTAGCAGTTTTTAAGCATTTAAGAGGCCGCTCATAGATTATTTAGTAGCACTTGATGTTTCACCCCTACTGAATAAGACATATAGATTAACATAGTTCATTTATTTCTGCTGCAAACTATTATTTTAAGAAATAGAAGTGGTATCTAAAGGTCATATTTTGTTTTAGGTTTAGCACAAAGATGACTAAGTTAAGTTCAGTGAAACATTGTGGTTTAGGCCAAAGTTACTTGTTGTCATGGTGTTAATAATAAACTTGGTTTAAGTAGAAAACTGATTTTATTGTAGCTAAAAGAAACCAACGATGACTGGAGCTTGGAGCATCAATAGCCGTCTCCCAGGTCTGAGTCAAATGCTTTGTTGATCTGACCTAATAATTAATAATAATTAGTACATTTTTGCAGCTATCAGTTTTATGCATGCTTTCAATCTGTGCGTGAAAAAACCTGAGTGGAAATACCGGAAATTTGAGAAACTCCAAAAAAAAACCAACCAAACCCTAAAGTTTTTATGTTTCGCTGAGGTAGAAAAGTTGATATTGATTAAACTGAATTGTGACACAGTGGAGTGGAAACAATTTTGCACATCATGGCGTACATGTGAAGCACCTGAAACATCTGTATGGAGCGATGAGGAAACTGAAGGCCCCCTCACATTTTATGTTTGACTGGCGCTCCTTCCACTAGGCCATCTTGCTGTGCCCTTCTCTTCTCTCTGCAAGGCTCAACGGCACCTGACTGGGTAATTTTCACAAGTAACTATTTATCTAGGTTATGTTTAATTTGTATTCACACAGCAATAAGGTTTTTATGTGTGCCATGAAAAAGTTGTGTGTTTGGTAGAAATATAAATTTAGCACCATATTTAAAAAATAAGTGATTTGAAAAAAACAGGTATTGTGTGGATGAAGTAAAAATAAGATACAATTTCAGGTAAAATTGATGACTAAAAAAGTGAATTAGAAATAACCTAATGAAACTAATGACATATTTAGAAATGTCTAATCATCAAAACGACGTTTATAGAATTTAATCAAATATTCTTGTGACTTTGTGCCTTGCTGTCATACTTTGGCGTGCAGACACTTTAAACAGTAAGACCTTTGCAATTTCTTTAAGTAAAGACATTTTACGCGATGTAATGTAAATAATGTGTGCAGGTAAAAAAACCTATAAACACCATCATTACGGAGTGATTGTGTAGAGAAAAACTATGCAAAGCAGCTTCACTCGAACGTCCAGCTATGTCACACAGTCAACTTCCCGCACCCCTCAACATCCTGTACAGCATGTGTCTCAGCAGTGGTACCTTGAGAAGTACTGTGCCGTACAGAGAGCAGACCTCACTTCTGTAACACCAGAATGTCAGAGGCAAAGGGCCATCTTTGTGCTGTTTGCTATGCCAGCACACGTCTGTTCTGTCTCAAGCAGTGTGGCGTAGTGAGCAGAGAGAGACAGAGAGAGAAAGAGAGAGAGAGAGCGCGACTTAGCGATTAATTAAAAATGTGGCGATTCGTCTCGGCTCTGTCGTCTGTGGCTCCCCCACTCAGGGCTCAAAAGGTGCTACTTCACTGGCTCTGCTGCTATTAATCTCTCTCTCTATTACCGCTCTGATCTCTCTCCCTCTCCTCACTCCACTCTTCTTCTTCTGGATGTCCTTGTCCTCCAGCCTCCCCTCTGCTCAACCCGAGCTTTCGGTTCATAATTTCCCTCGTTCAAACACTAATGTTTTCCTGCCACTTGATTTGTGTAATCCCTTTCCTCATCACCTTCACTCATTGAGCTTTTCACCCTCAAAGCTGTGCTCTGGATGTGACCCCTCTCCGTCTGCAGCTTAAAGGTCAAAAGTCTGCGAGAAATATACAGACATGATGACGTCTCTGTGAAGCCCTGTTGCTGTTATTAATGAAAACCTGGCTGGTAATCAAGGTAACAGCCTCTAAGGCATTGAGAGTGTCAAATACGTGTGGGTCTGTAGGTCACGCCGCTACTACTCACACATGGCACGCTCATGAAACATTCATGATTCAGCTTGAGCGGAACGAGCTGCGTCATGATGATTGAATGAGTCGAACTCGGCTGCCGCAAAGTATCAGCCCCGCTGTGCTCAACTCTGCCATTAATTCAGACAACTATTGTAAGAATGCATTACACTCTCAGGATATTGTTACTCAGTGATTAAACAAACAGCCTCAATCACAGCTGCGGAATGGAATATAACTTCTCAGGCGAACCGCTGGAGCAAAACTTGATTTGACGTTCCGGGGAAATGATTCAGTGAATTTTCATCAAAAAGACAGACTTCTACTTTTCCTGAGACTGCAAATCTGTGGAGCAACTGCAGTCTTGGCATGCAAGAAGCTTTTCACTTTGCATTGCAGATTTGTTTTTGCACGAGTGCAGCTTGGGTTGTTAATAACATCTCACTACCAGGACAAACAGGACAAAAATCATAGGTTGTATTTATTAAATGCATAAACTGTTAGGTCTATTCTCTTATCAACTATTACTCATAAATCAGGATTTAATATCAAAACCCTTTGATTATCATTTATGCAATTTGGCCACAGAATGAGTCTAGCATTTCAATAATGGGCTCAAGCAAAGTTATTGCGTATCTGACAGTCTGAGGACTTTCAACATCTAAACTCCAATCTCTGCGTAGCCATCAGCACCTTTCCTCTTTCATCTGACCTCCAGGTTTGCTGTCTCCGTCTCTCACACACACTCATATACACACAGATGTCTCGCACCACTTTGCCTCCCTGTGTGAGACCAGGTAAGCACTCACAGATCACGCAGCGGGACGGAGGCAGTAAATGGGTCTGACAATGACTGTGAATGGACTAATCAGTCAATGGTGGAGACATGACGAGAAGTGCCATTAATTCAGGTCGTCCCGAGGACCTACGTAACACAGACTTATCTCCGAGGTCGAGCCTTGCCTTACTCACGTAATCCGTCATGCACATGTATGTAGATTGATAACAATTCCAGATGAAAGCGAAAAGGTAAAGTTTGAGATTCGAGCCTTTATATTCAGATTTAATGACGCCCTGCACAAACAGCTGCAGTTTTTCCGTCTTTTAATCAAATGGTGCTTGAATATTTCCAACTAGAGAGACAGATGGGCAAACAAACTCCAAACAGACAGGTGCAGGCACTGACAAATGCACACAAAATACATACACATGCACAAGTGATTGCCACAAGGTCAGAATGACAAATCAACAGTGTGTGTAAAGAGAGAGACACTGTGGAGCAGCTGTGCACAACACACACTCACTCAAACCTGCAGAGAAGTGCACAGCAAATCAAGATGCAAAGTCTGATCCTGCATCCCACCAATGAAGGCTCTAATCACACACGTGAGCAAATTAACACATAATAAGACATGCATGTGATTAAACACACTCATTTAAGACAGACACTCTTACCCGGCAGGCCGAGACAGAGCAGGACGCTGTAGTAGATGACAGGCAGCGGTCCGAGAGGGCATCCCTGGGCAACCTCAGAGGGATGCTGTCCCGGGCTCCAGGTGCTTCCGTTTGGGGAAAAAACAGGGAAGATGTGGCTGTGCTCCATGGCCTCTTCCTCGTCCTCTTCCTCAGCTGAGCTCAGTGTCAAGAAGCCTGGCCACACGGGCAAACCGCCTGGACACTGGTTTGGAAGAGAGGGTGCTCTGTCCTTGGATGCCAATCAGCATGAGTGTGTGTACGCGTGAGTTTGCGCAAGACAAGGCTGAGTGTGTGAGAAGGAGGGAGGAATGGAGAAGACGGAGGAGATAGTGAAGAAAGAGGGAGACAACAGACAGGGGCAGATGCCAGGGATGATATGTGTTAGTAGGTGATGGAGAGGAAGGAGGCGAGAGAAGCGGAGAGGTGAGTGTGAAGGTAGAAGTGGAGAGGGAAGGATGCTGCCTGAGTGTATGAGCGAGGGGGAATGAGAGCGAGTCGGGAGTGCAGCAGGAGGAGGAGGAGGAGAGAGGGAGGGAAAGAAGGAAGGAGAGAGGAAGGTAGATGAGAGCGAGGGCACGTTAGAGAGCAGAAAGTGAGAGAGAGAGAGAGACGGAGACTGAAAAAGAAGGCTGCAGGTGGGAGGCAGAGGAAGGATTAAAAGATGCTCGGAGAGGGAAAGATGGGTAACATGTTCCTGTTTGAGGGCAGTGAACACGAAGAGACACTAAAATTGATGAACGACAGATGTGACAAATTAAAGAAAATGAATACAGGGTTAAGTCGTCTGTGAAAACAGCGTTTTTGCCCTTGTCATATCATCAGTGTGTCTTCCTGCAAATGCCTGAGTACATTTCCAGAAACTTTCTTTAGATCATTTATCCACGAGCACGTGAGTCCAAACATGTATGCACCAGCCTATTTGCATGTCATAAATTCATAATATATAACATATCACATGCATAAATATGCCTACATGTAATTGGATGTGTGTGTAGGTGTGTGTGTTTGTGTGTGTTTGTGTGTGTTTGTGTGTGTGTGTGTGTGAGGGGGAGTCTAATTTTTCATTCAGTGTGAACTATCTGAATCTCCAGCTGAAATGTGCTAAGGAGCGAAAGACTGACACTGAAAAACACAAATATTCATCTTAAGAAACACTCAGATTTCTCACAGCTGCAACTGACAGTCATTTTATACAGAGATCAATCTGCCAGTTTTCACACACACACACACACACACACACACACACACACACACACGGCTA
>JAQLOL010000009.1:12527447-12540670 GCA_029783665.1 Naso thynnoides | reverse complement strand
TAAAAACCTGACCGTCCGCTGACCTCACCATAAAAAAGCTCAGCACCATCTAGTGGATTTAAAACTAATTTTATTACTCTAATACCAAAACCTATTTGCAATATTAATAATTTATATTACAAATGATCTATACTTCTGAAATATTATGATGCAAGTTCATGTCTCTCCCACCCTTACCATGTGATGCCCTCAAAGTAATGTGATATTCCAGAAACGGCTGTGATGGAAAGGCAAAGAATGAGAGCAGTGATATCTGACACTTTGATGAGTCCTCTCCTCACTGCACAGTCATATTGGCTAATGCATCACAGGAGGAGTGACTGAGCTGCCCCAATCCTAAATATTATACTTCTTTAAAAAAAAACAAAAAACAAAAAAAAACTGACCTGCTGCAAAAAAGGCACTACTCTTTTTTCCTCACCTTCATGTTTTTGTTTTTCCAGCCATCATGTCTGTAATCTGCTTATCTTGTTTTGTAGGTGGACACATCGATCTCAGCTGCACTGAAAGCTCGACTCGGATCACGCTTCAGTGACGCCATGCGGTCCTTGGCCACATCTGCCGCTCTGTTGTGTCTGCTGGTGGGGGCTGTGTCAGCCTTTCAGAGCCCTCAGACAGGTGAGAGGGGCGGCACGGAGCCAGACTAGTCCACAGAGCTCCGCAATCGTCTGAGCTTTAGGGAGAGGAAAGAGATGTGAGGAACTCAAGTAGTTCAAAATGGCAGCATGAGCATGCTGACAACAGGAGTCTCCTCTCTGCACAAGAAAAGACGGAGATGCTTTGTTTTTCCGGGTTTAACAAGGTGGAGCTCGGGTCTAAATGGATGAGATGATGCATATTTAGGTTAGTTTAGTTTGGTTTTTTTTGGCTCCAGTTTAGTTTTTTTGGGTTGGGGGTGCCCCCTTTTTCAGGGCAGGGCCATAAAACTTCTCTGTTATTTGATATAAAATGGTAACATTTTCCCACGACGATAACTGTCTTGTGTATTATTCATCGAGACCATTTTGGGAAAATTGGGTGGGGTTTATGTAAACTAAGTGGCTGATGCTGACAAGGACAATGACATGTAGTAACACTGGCACGGAACTTAAAGTTGAAAATTTAAAAAAAAATTAAAGCTCCAAGTAGCGTTGGTCAGGACCTCGCACGCTGGCCCGTCAGGTAGGCCTGGTCATGGCTTCTGGCCTGTTAAATGTTAGTAAGCCTTACTAGAGGAGTCCTTGACTTACGGGCTCGGTCCCTAAAAAACACACTGAGAGAGAAAAGCCTTAAATACTTAGATTTTAGAAAACAAAAAATGAATGTTAATTTAAAAACAACAACAACACAGTTATCACAGTGTTGTTTTCTGTGGATTGGTTTATCAATAGATAATAATTAATCTGAGTGATATGAGATAAATATTCAGACATCAAGAAGACAGCCACACCGGACAAAGAATGAATTTTTTAATGCAGTGAAAGAGAAATAAGTAAACAAAATGCAGTATTTGTAAATCAGCAAAATATTAAGATAGTCTAGTCGATCATTTGAAAAAAATTCATTGCTACTGTTCTACAAACTTGAAAGCTGTAGTTGCTAATCCCACAAGATCTGCACAGGTTCAAGCCCTTTTTGTTATCATGCAGCTGAATCTGTGCAGTAAACCCGTTCAAACTGAAGTCTGCAGTTGAGTCTGTTGTTGATGAACCAGCTGAGATGGAAACTGTTCCTCCAGTGTTCTTGGACAGGCAGCAGGCGAGCTCTGTGATCTCCCGTCAGAAAAGGAATGTCGGTGGCGGTCAACAGGCGTCACCCGCCAGCCTGGAGCAGATTTGCATGGAGAAAGTTTGCACCTATGAGCAGGCGAGAAGCGTCTTCCAGGACTCGTACCGCACGGTGAGCTGCTGCTCCACCTCAGTGGCTATTCTGTGATTTGTCTATTTAAATCTGCACCTTCAACTGTGCTCCTATTGTGCATGTGTTCTCTTGCAGGATATCTTCTGGGCCGTCTATGTTGGTAAGTGCTATGATAGAAATGATTTCCATCACCGCACAGTCTCCATCAGTACGTTACATTTTCTAATAGGCTTGCTGTCTGTGTTTAGACGGAGACCAGTGTGCAGATAAGCCCTGCAAAAATGGAGCCATGTGCTCGGACAGCGTGGGAGGCTACGACTGTGTATGCAAGTCAGGTTTCACAGGGGTCCACTGTGAAAACGGTGAGGAACAAACGCTAATTCCTTTTTCATTTGGTGTGTGCAAGTATTACAACCTTCCCCTTCTGCTTCTGCAACGCAGACCAGACTCTGTGCACCCTGGAAAAAGACAAGGGCTGCTCCCAGTTCTGTAAGCCAGGCTACACATCCTACGAGTGCTCCTGCGCAAGAGGATGGAAGCTGGGCCGGGACAGGAATAAGTGTGAGCCTGCAGGTACGTTTGTTTCCAGAATTAAAACTACAGCTGAAATTAAAACGAGTGTTTTTAATGTTACAGCAACCTAATCATAGCATACATTTAGGTCCCAGAATAGGCAGTAGTGTCCGCAAAAGATAACTAACCATTTATTTTTGAAAATAAAAAATGTCAATTAAAAACACTTGCTGTTGTCCTGAATTATTTTCAGAAACCCCAAAGACTTTCTTCAACCATGTGGATGAAAATATTCCATCTGATGAAAGATAGACTTCTAACCCATTTTCCAAGTTGTGCTTCTATTTTCAAACATGGTTATCTTTTAGAGAAACTGATTTTAAAGGGATATTTCACCCAAAAATTTAAATTCGGTTATTATTTACTCATCTTCATGTCAGCAGATGGTCCGAAATATTTTTTTAGTCCACCAAGAACTGCTGGAGTTTCACAGCAAAAAGGCGTTGCAATAATCTCCCGAACAATTGTAATGAATGGTGAGTAGGATTCAAATGTAAAAAGAAAATAGAATAAATCTATAAAATGCTTCCATACTGGATGAGCACTCAGATTAACAGCATGGAGGCATTTTATAGATTTATTATGTGTTTCTTTTACGTTTAAATCCTAGTCACCATTCGTTAGAATTGTCATTTTTGGGTGAAGTATCCCTTTGAAGTGAAACTAAACTACTTTTTTGGCTAAATTTTGTCATTATGATGTATAACCTGACTGGACAATGTGGTAGCGGTTAAAAAAAGACACCATTCGCCTTTAAATTGGTCTCCAATAAGCCCTGTTTTTAGCATGATATTGTCTTTGCCACTGGGAGGAGGGTTTCGTGGAAAAATGAAAAATCAGTGACGCTCTCTGTACTCTCTGTCCTAATTTGCCGGTCTACGCTGCGCTTCTTAGCGGCAGGTGATGTCTGTACGAGCTGATTAGCTCACTGTGCTCTGACTCACCTCTGCCAACAACAGAGTGCCTGCAAGCTACACCATCAGTTGATTGGAGCTCGAGCTGAGACCGTCAGATTTACTCTGCTCAACTTTCCCCACAGTCATTTCGTCTCAGTTCAAACTGAACTTAAAAGAGAGTGACAGCAAACAGAATAAGCGTGAGCCAGCACAAATGGCTGCAGTGGATTTTCTTCTCAAGGAGTCTCATACTACACCTAAAGGTAGCTTGCTAGTAGAGATGTTCCGATATCACTTTTTCCTTCCTATTACCGGTTCCAATAACCAAAATTGTGGATTGTCAGATACCGAGTGCTGATCCAATACCAGCTAATAAAAAACAGTTCCTTACACATCTCCTTCGACTTTCTAGGGTAAAATATTGCAGAATGCAGATATTTTGCTATCTCTGTTGGCTCTCTGCGTTCTTCTTTGTCGCTCTTAAAAATAGTAGTTGCATGACAGTCCAACTTCCTGAGTACTGTTTTAGACCAGCATAGAAAAGTTGATTTCAGATACGTAATGTCAATCAGAGCTAACTGAGCTGATTGGAATGTAGCTGGGTATCTTTTCTTACTGCTGATAAATAACGTGGTATGGTATCTGATTGGTGCACGGACTGGTGTACTTGCCAATACCGATACTGGCATTGTCAGTGGTATCGGCAGCATTTTCCAATACTGGTATCAGTATTGGAACAACTCTACTACGTCGTTTGCAGAAGTTATCCACTGCACCTTAGCCTCTGTGATCTGAATGCATGCTACTCAAAGCAGACATTCACTGTGGAATAGTGCACTGCTGTACATTAAACAGCATGTAAACTTTTGGTTTGGTTTGCTCTTTAATAACATGCCACTTTTTAAAAAATGCCCGCCCATGGTTTGTAAGATACAGGACTTGCATTGCAGGTCTTGCGTGGAAGCGTATTGCCCCTTTAAAAATGGAGAACGATGCCAAATGGTGCCCTCCTCCATGGTTTTGGTTTGGGCGTAGGATAAGTTATGATTAGGTGTAGTAGAAATAGGTGATTAAGGTTTGTGTCAGGCTGAGCATCTCAGAGGACAGTTGGCTGGGTTTGAAGATGAGAATTGATTGAGATAACCCTCAGTCAGCTGAAAAGGTGCATTTCTGATATTCCAACTGCAAAGCTGTTAAGAAAAAAAAAGTGTTAATGCATTTGAGAAGTAATCTAATGAAAAAAGTAATCAACTTGCTTTCTTCTCTTAGTCTCATATCCTTGTGGTAAAGTGAATAGTCTGACTGGATGGAATAACAGACTGTCCAGCAACGTGCGCAACAACTTTCAAGGTCTTGCCTGTTCCTCTACAGAGTGTCCTTGGCAGGTAGGAACACACTCACTCACACTGTAAATGTTACAGGTCGCAGTAAAACAATTTTTGTTCCACTTCAGTGATTCAGGGCATCACTGTTGCATAATGATGGGGTTCACCTTGTTGTTTGCAGGCTCTCCTGAAGAGCTCTGTGTCCACAGGTTACTGTAGCGGAGTCATTCTGAAGGAGAATCTGGTCTTGACGTCAGCTCAGTGTGCCAACAAGTACAGCATCTTCCAAGTGGTTGTTGGTGAGTGCGCACACAAGAAAAACTTCTACCACCAACACTACACCCACGACCAGGAGAATACATGATACAAAATTACATCTGTCACCCTCAAACAGTACAAAATTATTACATTTTTGCTGTGTGCAGTTTTGAGATCATTAATGAGAAGTAATTAATCCGTCAGAAGCCTTTATGACACCAGATTGATGCAACCATTTGATGTGGCAACTTCTGTACCAAAGTCCTCGTTTAAACTGTGTCTTATATCGCTGTATATATACAAACTGTTTCACACTTGCACCTGCAAAACTTGTAAGGTCGCAAACGTTAGATTGGTTTGCTGCACCGAGTGCTCTAACGATGCCATGGAGGAAACTGCGTTCTGTTTGCTTTGACTGAGGGCAACAACAAAAAAAAAAAAAGGCTTGCAAGAGATGGCTTTGAGGAGGAGCAACTTGCGGATGAGGCAAAAAAAACATCCTCCCCTGCCAAATCAAATGTATCACATTATCTTACCAAGTAGTTATCGATGATACCACTAGGCTGTTCGGAGAAGCGTCCTGTTGGTTACCATGGAGACCACAGCTTGTGCCACAGACAGGTCCGGCACTTTGTTAAAGCATAAATGCATCAGTTCTGTCTGACACATCTCTTTCAATCACAAAACAGCTGTTAATATCAGGCAAGTCCGCACTTAATTCCCCTAAACTTTGTTTGAATCGATCCAGTGACATCCAGTCAAGTTACAGGAGAGAGCCGTGAAGAACCAGTGTTACGACACTGAGCCCAGTTGAAAATAAAAACAATATCAAAGATCATTTTATACATGTTCTTTGTGTTGTTTCATTGACATGTACTTGTCAACAAAACTTCACAGATTGCATTTTTGCTATAGAGAAACTCCATCATCCTGAATGTTTTGTCTTGCATGTAACTCCTCAGGAAAGCGCACTGCCAGCAGTGACTACGGAGGACAGACACTGGATGTAAAATTGGTTCACGTCCATCCCCGCTATGTGGAGGGTCACCCTGAAAATGACCTGGCTGTAATTGAGCTCGACAACCGCATCACTATCAGCAGAGAAGTGACTTCCGCCTGCCTGCCAGAAAGAGACTTTGCAGATAGCATCCTGATGTCAGGGGAGTTCCCGGCGGTGGTCACCGGCTGGAAAGAACCCAACCAGGCAACCTCTCTCAGTGGCCCGCTCACCCTTAACCAACTCGAGTACAGCCGCCTGCCTCAGTGTCTGGAGACTCACCCCAATCTGATGACCAATAAAATGGGCTGTACCACTCGACGGACCAACGCAGACTGCAACATGAGCTCCGGCAGCCCACTTCTCACGTTGTACAGAGACGTGTTCTTCCTCACTGGGATCATCAGCCAGCCGCCAGGGTCCGACTGCACCAGAGGCTACGTCTTCCAGAAAGTGTCGCGCTACCTTGGCTGGCTGCGGCCACTCATGGGTTCACGCTAGGTGGGAGAGTCAGGGAGAACATGGAGGTTATTGGTCATGGAATTTATAGAAAAATGCAGGTGAATAAATCCTCAACACAGGGAATCAGTAAAACATTTTCAGTGTACACTTGTAAGTGAAGTTCTTCATTTGGTTTGTCTTTTAAAAATATCCATATCCTAATGGAAAACCTCTCTGAACAATATAGCCTCACTCTTCCTCATTTATCCACAAGGTGGCTCTCTGTTAACATAAATAGAGAAACACCTCCTGTATGTACCCACAAACCAGAGAGGCAGAAGCAGCAAGAGATGCTGTGAATTATTCAGCATGCGTTTTGTGACGTCAACATACCAATTAATAACCTTTAAGTGACATTATGTTAAGTGACTACTGTACACATTGACATGCACCTTGTAACACACCAGGTAACCACTGTTAAATAAATGTGATAAACTCTAATACCACACCTGACATGAGTTCTGTCTTTGTTTATAAGATGAAGTTTAAACAAACATTTCTGAAAGATGTCGAGGAGAAACTGCTATTTTGAAACTCGGTACCAGAATGTTCTGAAATATTTAAAAAGACCATACTAGTCCATTTTAGACTTCTCACCACTATTAGAGGCCACCCATATTCTCTACAAATGTTATTTAAATTTTCCCAAGTTTTTACTTTAGTGGGTCTCAGTCTGTATTTTTAAATCTCATTCACTGCCATTTATGTTGAAACAGAGTAAAGAAATGCTATAGGTCATGTGAAAGTTGTCCTGAATACGTAATTCACCCTTCTAAACAGATGTTCTTCTTAACTGACATCACACATTTTCAGGTCCTTTCTGTAACATTTGTTGAATATGGGCAAAATGTAAACACAACATCTCATATCTAAAGCCATTTTGGGGAAAAACAGGTGGGGTTTATGTAACCTATGTGGCCCATGTTGACAAAAAACAATGACGTAGTAACATTTGAGGATAAGCCCCATGACATGCACCGAAGGGTTTCTTAGTGTTATCAAATGCAAAAACAGACATTAACAGACAAAAAATAAACAAATTAAAAGTAAAAAAGCCAAAATCATCAAAAGTAATGTCAAAAACAAACTCAAGGCTATACTGCCCTACACGCAAGTATCCCACAATGTCACTATAACAATCTGAATGAAACTAACAAGATATATGATATAATGAGTAGACAACTTCCACACTAAGTAAAACAATGTAAATAGTGATTAAAAAAGTAAACTATGAGCACAGAAAGGTAAAGAAAACAAGAGTCTACAGCCCAGCTAGCAGCTCTGCAAGGCTTTGCCTGTGCTAACATGCTCACAATGACACTGCTAACATGCTGACGCTGAGCAGATGTAATGTTTTATATTTACAAATATAGTTTATTTTGTTAGCATGTTAGCATGAGATAATTATCACTAAACACGAGCACAGCTAAGACTGATGAGAATGTCAGTTTGGACATATTAAAGTTTCATCCAGATGATGATGCTTGATGCCTGATGCTCTGACAAGTCAAACGATTCATCAGAAGGAGGACATGAATGTGTGAGGCAATTTCTGCGGTAGGCCTAATCCATCAAATGGTATTTCATATAAGAAATAGAAATATTGACCTCATGCAGCTGCAGACAAAAGTGGTGGATTATCTGGATAACCTACAGACAAACAGAACTTGACATCTCCATAGCCATGCTGCGAGCATGCAGATGAGAGCAGAAATACAAATGGAACATAAATTCATCCTGTAACAGGAACACACACACTTGTTTGAACCCAGGCAAATAACAACTTTAATAGTGGTTAAAATTTAAAAGCTCCTCATATTTTGTTTTGCATATACTGTGTTGCAACATGCTCACTTTCAAGCACAAAGAGGGTAATGCATCTTTAAATGCATAATGTTTTTTCTGCCACTAGATGTCTCTCAATCAAAACAATGAAGACACTGGACAGTGTTTGATGGTGCCATGAGGTAGTGTGGGATCATGGGAATTATTACACAGTCACCACTGCAGATGAAAATCTATCAGATTGACCAAAGATGAAACAATTATGGATGGATGAGGTATTGTTTATTCAATCATTAATGTTTATTTAGGTCACGTTTAGTCACGTTTTCTCTCCTCCTCCCTCACTTCAACCTCTAGCACTTAGTGACGGGCAACCAAAAAGAAAAGCACTGTCATCTTGAATCTAACAAAATTTGTGATAATGTAATTATACAACTTTTTTAAAATACATAGATATAGTTGTTTTAACGTGGAAGCGTTACATATCGTAATTTTAAATCGAACAACAAAAATAGATCATTTACAGCCTTTCTTAACTGGTTGTATACTCCCTCTTTTGACCCAGAGCACATTAGCTTGCCCTCACTGTCACATACCCCTGTGTTGTCTGGCAACATTTTCCCACAGACTCTCGCCCTCTGCAGACTTCTCACAGCCTCCCTGGTGAACAAGGCCAGCACCGTGTCACGCAGGAAAGGGAAAGGAGAGGCAGAAGAATGGGTGAGAGAGTGAGTAAGAGACGCCACATAACAAAAAACCTGGCCTGCCACTTTTGATCGGGCACTTGAAAAGGACAGCCCTGAAAGCTGGGGCCCACATTGGCTGTTGCCATGGCACTCACCTAGGAGATGGCTCCTTGCTCCCAAAAATGGCTCTGCTCCTTTACTGGGCCATCCAGTGGAGATTAATTTGAGTGGAGTTCCTTCCTTCCTGGGTCTGGTCCTGCTCTCTGGTCCTGCCAGCTCCATTTATATGCTCAAGCTCACACATTCGCAGAGAAGCACAAGAACACAAACTGAGCAGCTAAACTTAAACTTCATCTGCTCAGAGCTGCAGGGTCCAGGCTATGTTTAAGCGCTGTGCAATGTATCGCTGAAGTCTCAAACTACTGCATCAGTTTGATGCTATTTTCACGTCATCAAACCTAAAATCTGAGCGAATGGGGAGATGAGGACGTGATGTGAATGCAGAGAGGAGGTAAAAAAGCAGAAGAGGGAAATAAGAGGCAGAGTCAGAGATATTTGACAGGCTGAGAAAGCGAAGAGCTGAGATGGAGAGATGGGAAATGGCTTATGGATGAAGAGCAGGGACAGACTGAGAGACTTGAGATTTGTAATGTTGACACAGAGGAGAAATCAGTCATAGCGACGACAGGCTGATAGACCAACAAGTTATAAGACATGATTGAAAAGGCATCAGAGAGAAACATAAACAAGGCCAGTAATATGGAGGGAAGTGAAAGCAACCAATGCCAAAGCTTTCACCCTACACAAATTAAATGTTAATATCGCTGCGCAAGATTGCTGGAAAGTGTAAATGTAGTTGAATTTTACCACAATGTGTCAGGCGTGTGGGCACATCTGGCCAGTGTCCTACTAAATCAATAATCCTTTACTCTCTCCAAACCCCCCCAAAAATAGTCCCATGCTGTGACCACAAATCCTCACTATGTTGTGTGTGTGTGTGTGAGTGAGTGTGTGTGTGTGTGTGTGTGTGTGTGTGTGTGTGTTTGCATAGCACATACACTCATTTGTGTCTTGTGAGTCGGGGGAATGGGGAGGGGCAACATCAAATGACAGACTTTGGGGAGGGGATTATCTGTCTGTGTGGTGTCTGATTCCTCGCAGGGGGTTACTACTATGTCTGAGCATCGATGTCAGACTGACTGAGTTAAAGTCTTGTGCTTTGTGTGCAATGAGCGCGCCGCTATCTGTGAAGGCATCCCTGTGATCTTGTCCAATAATCCCTCGTCCCAAAATCCATGTCTCCAATCTTTTTCTCTCCTCAGGACTCCGCAGACACGGGGGCTCTCTGGTCAGATCGGGTGGCAAAGCGTCTCCTGTTCACCTCCACTTGCTCTACCACACCCTGTCTCAAATTCTGGCCACTGTCAGACACAGCTAGGTTCCACTTGGTTGGGTAATTGTGCAAGAGGGTGGAGGTAACACAGGACCACGAGAAGTTAGGTGTTGGACTGGGATGAAGTGGCTGGAGGGAAAAGAGAGAGACAGGCTCTGGACTTTTATACAACATAGTCTCATTTCTCCCTGATAATATTTTGCTGAAGAAAAAAAAAAGAGTCTACAGCCATGTGAGCTAGTCTGAGGTGTAACTACCGCTGTGTTCTGTTTTCCTCTGAAGTCAGGTGATGGGCCTTGGAATGATGTCACACCAGAGTTGACCATGTTCCAGTATAACAAGGCGGAAAACCACAAAGCCTTCACAACAGTTACCAAATCTAGCCAAGTTATCCATTGTTAGCCACTGTAGTTGAAAACAATAAACAGTGTTTTGCATATATAAACATTGTAGCAACATAACCACAGACAGGCACTGGACAGTACTGTGTACAGTAATGCTAGTCTGTTGGAGTTTGCATGTTCTCACCGTGCTGCTCCCTAACTGATAACATCCCAAAAACATGCAGAAGATCGTCGCCTGACCAACGACGACATCAAGGAAGATGGTCACCAGACGCCTGTTGGCTGCCCACCACCTCTTGTGACAAAAAATAAAGATACAGGTAAGACAAAAGTGATGATTAACGGTATATTACTACAACTTTCTCTACTGCTGATGTGTAGAGCAGCCATCTTGGATTTTGAAGTCGGGGCTGGTGAGGTTTTCCTGACTTTCCAAATAGAAAATTCAACTTTTCCGGGTGTTTCAGTTGAAATTTCCCAGTGAAAAACTTGGAAATTCAGATTTCCCAGGTCAAATGGGATGCAGCATTGATCTAAGCTAGCATGCTGACGATGTTACCTTGCTGATGTTTAGCTGCTATTAGCATATCATTATGAATCCTACTGTTGTTCTTGCAGACCTCCTAATACACCACCCTTGATTGCACTTTCATCACTTTGTGCTGCCCATAGCCCACAGACAGAAAAGTAGGGACATAAATTACTACATGTATAAACTTAGTCAACTGTGATAAAAATCACTTAAAGTTTGGTGACTTTGCTCCAAAATAGGGTTTAAAAAAAGGGATGAGTGAGTACACCATTATTTGTATATGTGTCTGTACTTGTCCATTATCTGTCACCTCTGGTGTTGCAGACTTTTCGATTCAAAGTGCTCGGAGTGGTTTGTTTCCTCTCTTATAACGAACCTGCTATAAACAGCCGACCTCAAATCTCTGTATACTCCGAAATACTCCAAATAAGGTGAGCAACAGAAGTCCCTGTTGGTAAAAACAAGTCTAGCTTCATCTGATCTTCAGTGAATATTCTGTATTCCACCTCCATCTTCTCTGTGTTGGGGGACATCTCTGCTCATCCTTTATCCACCTTGGTCCTTGAGACAGGCTTTAAAAACAATATGTCACTTTGAGCATGCGGACACAGTGACTAGAGGATGAAGGTAAATCCTGGAGCTGCCTTTATTCCACTGACCTCACCCCGACCTTCCAGAGGTTAAATCCTGTTTAGAGCCATTGAGAAACCTGAGGAGCTGACAGAAAGGTCTTCAAGGCTCACTGAATGGAAACAAGTGTGCTACAGTCCATGTTGAGGTCAGTTTAGACCTATGTTGTGTGTCTGAGCAAGAAATGTATGCGTGACTGCTTCTGTCCTCAAGATACAGAACATGCAAATCTACATATAGGTTGCATTGAACTGACCTTACACAACTACATTCAAATGACCTTTAATATCTACCTTCCTGCTAGGGGGCTATGCTGCTAAGAAAGGTCATGACCTCTGTAGGTTTTTTAGTATTCTGAACGTGCAGTGACAGCCGGAGGGATAAGTTAACATGACCAACAGATGGGGTCAAGATATTCCTACGAAACATACAACCTTCATTACCTCATTCATTAAGTCAGCACATTCCACCAAATAGCAAAGTGAACTAAATAATTAATTGCCTTTAAGCAAACACTGGAACATTTACAACCATGAATATTTTCATGAACCATCACTGTAAAATATACTGATTAGAAAATGTAAGATAAGTGTGTGTGTTAAAGAGACACTCCAGTGATTTATGGGACTCACAAGAGACACATGACAGAATGGTCCAAATCAAGCAGGCGAGGGTGGTAGATTTTGACCTTTAGTTTATAAAACTCCAAAACTAGGTCCAACACTTCCTATAATGCAGCTTACAACACCTTTTTGTTATTTAACTACCATGTCTTTCTGACTACATTTTCAAATTCCAAAGCAGGCTTGTAGCCATCAAATAAGTGATCTTACATGAATCATTTGAAAGGTAGAGTCAGTAGCAATGTTCGTTGCAGCTTGAAAACAAAAATTGGGCCCCTCCTCCTGGCTCTACGCCACCTGAAGTATTGTAGCGTGTAGGTATACTTCTTGTATCTACACAGCAAGCTATGTAGAAATATTACATTTGTCTAAATGGAGAAGTTGATAATTTAGCAAGATAGCACAAGCCAACAACCGGTGTTTGGCACCGACGTGTCCAAGAGAGAGCAGGCTGAATCTGGTCACTTGTCTTCAGCAGCCTCTCCTTTAGTGCTCCAAAGCGAGTGAAAGCCAACCGAGATTCACTCTTGTGCGTGAACGAGCTTTACGCACTTAGTTTTTCATCTCACTGAGACTATATTTCCTTTCCTTAGCAGCTACATCCACATCTGCAGTTTCCTCTTGTCTGAATGCTGTCCAGTCACTTTGTTTTATCAGCTTTCAACCTTATCTGTGTGCTGTCATTTGCCGGAGGAAACACACTCTCCCCACCCAGAAGTGTCCCAAGTAAACCAAAACACTGAAATACAGGCAGAGGGCAGAGGCTGTGGTTGGGTTTTCAAAATCTGTGACTGTGGGCCTCCCCCAGAGACCATAAACGCATCTTAATTGTTATTGTAAT
>JAQLOL010000009.1:12507701-12518796 GCA_029783665.1 Naso thynnoides | reverse complement strand
CACACACACACACACACACACACACACACACACACACACACACACACACACACACACACACACACACACACTTTCTCCATTATATTCCAAGTCGTCAGTATAAATAAAACAGCAGCAGAAAAAAGAGAATTGAAGCGAGTCGTCAAAATGCAATAATCCTCCCAATTATCACCGTGGTAATTAGACAGCATCTGGTCGTGTACTATGTCTGATAATTACAGGAGCAGGTAATTGTAAGGGATGGCTTGCTACATTTCCCCATTCACGGCTACCCTGGATCGGATCTGAAGGACTGCAATGCTGCACAGTTGCACTCTCACGCCTTTATTCCTGTTGTGTGTTAAACAGCAGCGCTATGAGGAATGCATGCTGCATTCTTGCCACGTTTAGCTCTGTGCAAAATGTGGTGCCTTCACACACAGATGTATAATACATGCCACTAAGCAGAATGTAACAATTACATGCAAATAGAGCCACTGCACATGGGCAATAAGCCAGCTTGTGTGGACGTGTGTTAGCGACATGTGCATGCAACCCTGCTACGTGGAGAATCCTCAACTAAGATGGACCTTTGAGCGCCAGCAGGCTGCTTGGCACTGAGGAAGATGATTCCTGAGAAGCGGCAGCCATGCAGCAGAACTGGCAGGAGCTGGATCCTTCCCCAGTTACATAAGATACACAGCAAAAATAATGGCAAAGGGGGAAGAGAATGAGGGAGAGGGAAGGGGCATGAGTAGGAAGGAGCAGCCAAAATGGAAGGAAGAGGGCTGTGTTTGGGATTAGATGCTGGTGGTAAAAGGTGGGAGCAAATGCGGAGAGAGGAGGTGTGTGAGGCGCATCTTTGACAGCACATCTTCAAATGCAACAGAGTGATTAGACTGCAGCCGCTGCACTGGCAGAGAGGTGGTATTGAAATCTGACAGAATACAGGATTTTAAATGGAGGGGAGGACAGAAATGGCTGCACGCAGCGAGAGTGACAGAGAGAGAAACATGTCTCGAAAGATGGGGAGGGAGGGGAGGATGAGACGGCGACAGCATCCTCTGTGCTGCACAAAGCGGAAGGCCAGGGGCTGTCTCTCCCTCTCCCTCTCTGGTCACATGACTCAAATCAGTGACAAGCCGGGAAGAGGATTCGAGTGTGCTGCATGTGTGCTGTTGGTGTGCGTTAACATGCTGTACGTTGTGCACGTTTGCATGTGCATAAGTGAATTTGCACATGTGTATGGGCCACTGGCAGCCCTCTGTGTGCATCCCTCAGCCCTTTCAGTTCACCAGTCTGCCAAGTCACACTCAAAAAGCCGCCAGAGCAACCATCTGTGCAAGAGGGAGTGACTGGGTGAGGGGGTGAGTGAATGAAAATGCGGTCTCTCACAGGGATACAGTGTTTGCAGAGTGTGTGCACTCTGTCTGGACTGTGTGGTTTTACAGGCGCTGTCGTTATGGAGTGACAAAAGAAGGTGGTAAAGAAAGACCAAAAAATGACAATTAAAGACAGAGGAGGAGCAGTCTGCAGCTGGGTGAGGATGAGAGAGCCTCTCTCTTTGTCTCCATCTCCTTTTTGTTTCATTCCTGTCATTTAAAGATGCGGCGTAACTATAATTATCAGGAGCTCACTCGCATAATAACACAATGTTGGCAGAAAGTTGGTACAGTTCCTGCAAGTACAGGCACACAAGAAATAAGAGCCAAACGCAGGCTATAAAGGCAGAGCTGGTGCAGCTAAAATGGTTTGATAACAAAAAGGCAGTTATCAGGTTTACAGAGAAGTGGGGCTGCCGAGGGTCAAAGCTGGGAAGGCAGTCCAATTCAGGCAAGAATCAAAATCACATAACAGAAGAGGTCCAGCTAAAACAAAGCAGAGCTCCAAAAACACTCAGATAACTTAAGGTGAAAAAGGGCTGAGACAGCTAGTCTAGAGGTGACAGGTGAAACTAGTCAGCCACTAACAAAGGCAGAAAAAAATACTTTGAAATGTTAAGTTGTGGATAAAGCCACAGTGACATTATCCACTGGTTTGTAGATTACCATTTCGAAGCCTTGAGTTTGTCATTATAGGTGTCACCACCATGTTTTTTGGAGCCAGAAATGACCATATTTGAATGCGAGTGAAGCCAAGGAGGATACACATATCATCGACCAGCAGACAGCTAAAGACTGCTGTCAGTCAAACAGACAATGCCCTTAATTAATCAAACTTAAAGCCTTAATATAAATATAAAAATATAAATTTAATGAGTGAGTTTCATAAAAAAGGCCTCCTGCACCTTAAATTGGTCACGCAAAACGAAATTAGCTATAAAGACCAAAACATTTTTTTTAATATACCAGGCTTTAAACAAGTTTATTTCAGCTTTAAAGTGAGCATTTTGATATGGGACTGCAAAAGAACTCACTTGTTTTTTGTTTTTTTTTAAGCTTGCCTCAAGTGGCCATATGAGGAACTACAGTTGTTAGTATTCCGTGTCAGCTCCTTTTTTAAGCCCCAGAGGTTGCAGCTTGAAAACCACAAAATAAATACCCAGAACCATGACAAAAGACTTTATTAGAAGTGTATGTGTTTTGTGCCACTTTTGCATGTATGCACGTTGGTCTGACTGATGTTAATTTAGACCAATAATAACCAGCGGCAGTGAGCTGCTGGAACAAAGACGAAAGGAGATAACAGGAAACGGGCTGAAATAGGGGCAGGAAATGAGGGAGCAGAGAATTTTAGTAATGAGGAGGCGTGAGGAGGAATTTGGAGGGAGCAAATCTCTAAAGGATACATGAAAGAGCTCTCAGCAAATGAGTGGGCACAAACACACATGCATCTTTATGCCCTCCTGGGTCTAACGGAAAATATAACGATATCTCACAAAGTTGTAAACAACCACTGCCTTAAAAATATCTTCTTTTTTAAATTGTATATTAGGGCAGACACATCAAAAGCCTGTAACATGTGAATTTGTGTTTTGTGTGTATGTGGAAATATGACAGAGAATTGAACTTGTTTTGATGAGAATTCAGTAAGAGTCTCGAGCAACGTTCACGACCCTCTTTGGTGCAAAAGCACCCGTAGTTGGAAGCAACCTCTCCAGATTTCAGCAACATGGACACATCTTTTATACCATTAATGATTATTGTCCTTATTGTAGAGAAAAGCAGTGCTGGAGGAAATAGTCAGCTCCTTTACTTAGGTAAAAGTACAACACTAAAAAAAATTTTCTATTACAAAGTAAAGTCCTGTTTTGACAATGTTACTTAAGTAAAAGTGTGCAAGTATATCAGAAAAATGCAACTAAACTATTTAGCTTACTCAATGCAGAAACACTGCTGTGATGTTATACAATTATACAACACTTCTGTAACTATTTTCCTCATGGAAACTAATCTATCAGGGAGTCTCTTTGTGTCTGACTGCCCCACTTAAGAAGCTACATGCTAGAAGGACTGTGTGTGACCTGTCGTCTTTGCTGGTGTGTATTTAAACCAAACCATCTCCCCTGACGGCCTGACCGTGTAACTCTCCTTGACTCACTGGCACGGAGAAAGAATGAAAAGCCGTAGATCTCCATTGTCCCCTTACGTGGTATGTAAATATTGAGGCACAGTCTATTTGTGGACACTGTGGGACTTTTTTAGCTCAAGGAAAAATGAAGTCCTCTGAAGTAAACCAGAGAAGCCAACAAGTCCTTTATTGCAAGTCAAAATCAAGTCTCAAGTCTCTTATGGTTGGGATGTGCAGGCTGTCATATGCTGCATGTCATCCTGTCTACTTTTAACACTGCAAAGCTAAAGCCAAAGAATTCAAAGCATGCAGTACAGTATTATCGTCACTCCTTTTATATTAGCATACAGAATCAGCAGTGACTAGTTGCTTGGTGTATGATCATTTTAAAACGGACTAATGCGATGTTACATGAAAAAAACATACAGTCAAAGTTTTCCTTTAAAGTCAGTTACTGTGTTTGTCTTGTAGCCTGAACATACAACAAGTGCTTGAGTCCTGCTTAATGGAGAAAAGGCTAGTTGGTTTGTTGCTGAATCACAATACAGATATTTTAGCGAAACCCATCATTAGCCGGAGGCTTCTAAAAGAAGACCTGGTTTAAAATGATGGTGCATCTTTTTCAAAATATAGAGCCGCTGGTTGAAAGTATATTCAGGCTAATTAAAGTTAAGAAAGGTAACAGGAAAATAATGCCAACATTTTTAGGCATGAAACAATATTTGTGACTTATTTTTTAATAAAAGAGGTAAACTGTAATGTACAATTACACAGAGTCTCCAACTAATGACAGTTTATGATCTTCTGTAAATGAAAACATCCCTCCAGCCTCTCAAAGAGTGTAATGGTAACCTCATAAACTTGTGATGTTACCTGGTTAATTAAGCCAACTTTACATGATCTTTCCTTCAGTTTAATAGTTAAGGCAGTAGTGGCAAGACTAATAAACTCTACGTTAACAAATGTGAAAAACAAACGCAAGCTTATCTTTGATATATTTATTGAGCACCAATCTAATCATCTCCTTTAGCTAAAAAGTTAGTAGCAAGCTATGGTTAGATAGCTGATGCTAATCTAAACAGCATCAATTTGCAAACCAACTAATGTGACTTTCTCACTACCAAGTACATCACTCAACAGGGTATGTTTGACACTGCAGTCATTGCATTTAGCCATTCTGTTGTTTGGTTCTTGTGTGAAGTTATTATTGCCAAATATTAGGACAAACTGCACAGCAGCTGCAGATCTGCTCGCCATGATGTTATTGCTGGACGCACCAGATGCGCAATAAGGAGGAGAGAGACATTTAGCTCAGAACTTTCTTATTGTTATGCAAAAAAGAAACAAAAAACCCCCATTAAAAAAAATAAAGCCTCTTCACATATCGCAAATTTCGAGTCCAAGTCAACTCAATTTCAAGTCATTGGAAGAACTAGTCTCATGAGACTTGAGATATGTTGTGTTACTGTGTGCGCTTGAAGGTGTGAATCGAGTCCAAGTCGCAAACATGAGTCCCCATCACTGAAATAAACAAACCAAAGTGTAGCTTCAGGCATAGAGAGACTTAAAGAGTGTGTGTGTGTGTGTGTCCTTTGTGAGAGTGGATTGTTTGACATGCTTATGCATGAGCCAGTGGGGAAAGAATCTGTGAAAGCTTAGCAATGTTGTGGAGAGACAGTTGACAGTAACCTGGCAAAATGATGCGTCTGTGTGTGTATGTGTTTTGCGGTAGCTTTAAATATGGATCAACCTCCTGTAAAACACACAGCTTGTCAGGTGAAATGACAGCACTGATCATCCTGCAAAGACCCCAATGAAATGAAAGAATGTGTTATTTATGTGTGTGTCTGACAGTTGTGATGAATAAAGGAATAGGTAGACGGAGACAGCATTGATTTTGCACACTGAGTGCTGCTGGGACACAAAAGTATTTGAGTGTTTGTACTCATGCTCCAGGCGCTGTGTATTGGTGTGCACTGTGTAATGCATTGTCTCACTCCTTGCTAGATGCCCTGAGATGCCTGATAGTGAGTAGAACTGCTTGTATGGACTATGTCCCTTCTCTGTATCTCTGTTTTTTCATAAAAATATGCATGATGCGGCAGCTATCCTGTTGGTGCTCCTGGCTGCCAGTTCACTGGACAAAAATACACCTGAAACTCTCTTCAGCTGAATTTCAGGTGCTTTATGTCCGACCTTTCTTCTGTGCAAATGAACTAAGGGCAGCTTATCTGGGCTTTTCTGGGTTTCTGGTTATTTTTCTGCCATGTGTATGTTGTTTGTTCAAGTTGTATGACACAAAATGAAACCGTAAAGCCTTTAAAAGGTTCAGAAAAAGGCAGGGCTATAGGCTACAATTAGTGAAACAGGACGCGTGTGTGTGTGTGTGTGCACTTTTGTGTGTTTGGAAGGGCCTCAGTCATTCACCCTGCGTGAACTACTGTCCTTTGTCTCCTCTCTAATGCACAGCAGTGGCTGATTGTCTGTATTGTCACTCACTGGCAGATGATTACTGTGGGAATGACTGATTGCTCAACTGTGTTGCTTTTCAAACATTTATGACCAGAATGACTCACTCTCTTTTTCTCTCCTGTTTTTCTCCATTTCTTTGACTTTCCCCTTTCTTTGCTCCCTCGTGTCTCTCTTTTTTCTGGTCCGTTGATTTCTCAGAGATGGCGTTTCTCCCGGTCCTCCTCCTGCTGCTGCTGACTGTTCATCGTGCCACAAGTCAAGACTCTGAGGAATCTGAAGCTCTTCCAAGAGGCTGCGGCTGGGGCATTGTGCGTCCCTACACTTTGCTCTGTGACTTGGACTCTATATGGGGCGTGGCTGTCGAGTCAGTGGCTGCTGGTGGGGCACTGACTGCCATCCTGCTAGCCCTGGTCCTGCTGTGCCGTCTCCGCCACATCAGTGAAGCTGAGAAGCGCAGTGGCGTGGGACCCATCCTCCTGCTGCTACTTGGCATCCTTGGCTTGTTCAGCCTGAGCTTTGCTTACCTCATTGAGCAGGATGAGTCTTTATGTTTGCTCCGCAGGGCCCTGTGGGGTCTCCTGTTTGCAGTCTGCTTCTCCTGCTTGCTGGTGCAGGGCGTCCGCCTGCGCCGGCTTGGCCGTGAGCGCCGTAGCCCTGGTGGCTGCGCCCTGACAGGCCTTGCACTGGGTTTGAGTGCTGTACAGGGCATTATCGCTGCCGAGTGGCTGCTTCTGACCGTGCTGAGGGAGGGTCGTGCTGCCTGTCAGTATCTGCCACTGGACTTCTCACTGGCTTGCAGCTACGTGCTAGCCCTCCTACTAGCTGCGCTAACTGCCGCCTCCCTGGCTCTCTGTGGGAAGACGCGTCAGTGGCGCTGCAATGCTATCTGGCTGTTGGTGACCTGCATGCTGTCGCTGCTACTGTGGGTGGCCTGGATTGGCTTCTATCTGTACGGCAACGCCTGGCTGGGGAGGTCGCCAGACTGGAATGACCCAGCGCTAGCCATCGCTTTGGTGGCTCAAGGCTGGCTGCTGCTGATCTTCCATGCCATTCCTGAATCCCACATCTGCCTCATACCCCCTCCACAGCCCACTGCCCCAGATTACTTTGACACGTCCCAGAACTCAACACGCATGAGGGAGACCAGCTTCGACGAAGACATCCCTCTCTCACATAGGCAGTTTGTGGAGAACCAGGGCTACGGATACAATGATGAGAACACTGCAGGTATATTACAATCCAGTATTTTACAGCAGACAGCAGGTGTGATATGTGTGGAAAGGCTGTAGTTGGAATGTAGGCCAAAGTGAGTAATTGAACACCAGGAATTATTTGCATGTGTGGCTAGAAATAAATAGAGGAGGAAGTTTCTGTGGTGCACAATTACACAGCAAGTGTTTCTCCCCTAAATTGAGACAGTGATGTGTTGAGTCACAGTAAGTAATCTCTGTCCGCCTCTCCTTTCTTTTCCATGCCAGGCTTAAGGAGCGGCAGTGGTGCTGGGCAACATAACAGTAACACCGGCGCCAGGCCCAGTGCTCCTTTCCGTAGCAACGTCTACCAACCCACCGAAATGACCATGATCCTGAACGGGGGTGCGGTGAGTACATCCGCTCAGTCACAGGTACACGCCGCTTACACGCCGCTCTCTCATTCGACCATGCCGACAAGACTGCATGCACATTTGTGCGTTCCAAACCGCACGTCATTGCACAAGAATGAGGGAGAGGTGTGAGTGTGTGTGTGCATTATCAGTTTGCAGGTGCACGGTCATGTGCCTGTGCGTGTTGTATTTCGTGGGCACATGCATGGGTGGGTTTTGTCACAAATGGTCACTCGTCTGACATTGATTTGTGTATGGGTGAGTGTGAAAGAGCTTCCATGTGCTCCTGTGTTTGCCCGCCTGTCGTCCCCTTCATTATGCAGGATGAATGGGCAATCTGGCTGGCACAGGTGAACATATTTCCATCCACTATGTTGTGAGTTGGCCTGCTGCACAAAAAGCCACCTCACACAGAACTGGAGGCTGAAATGCTTAAGCACAAACTCTCTACTGACATAAGGATAAATTGTAGTCGCTATTTCCAGACATTGTAGCAATGGGTGCTATTTTAGCTGACAAAAAGAATGCAGTGACTTAAAAAATATCATTAGTTTGCACAAACAGTGTTTTTGCATATCAGTTTTAAAGACTTGCAGCTTATTTATATAGCATGCTTCAAACTCAAAGAGTTTTGCATAAGGTGTAAAAGATATCAAAGGAGAAATTCTCACATAGCGACTTAAAAGGATAAAATAAATGTAAGAGATAAAAGCACATTTTAAATGAAAAGCATAGCACGCTTGACAAGGTGTGCAATGGTATCAGATTGAGTTCACTGAGGAGTTTGGCATTTAAAGAGTTAGATGAGAAGATGGATATCACTCTGTTTTGTGTTTCTGATAGTCTAGCAGTTAGCTTATCTTAGCTATAGACATACAAGATGTGATTTTTACACTTCAGTGCTTGTGTGAATTAAGCAAATAAGTTTTAAAATGTTAATTAGAGGCCCTGAGAGCTTCTTGTAGGTGAACTTTGTTACCTTTAGAAAGAGCAATGTCAGCTTTTCTCCCCTTTTTCTGTCTTTGTGCTACGCAAAGCTTACTGGCTTATGTTGCGACACAATGGTGGTATTAGTGTTTTAGTATTTTATGTGACTCTCAGCAAAGAAGCAAATAAACTTCTCAAAATGTCAGACTATTTCTTTATGATACTTTAAAAGGGAATAGAGACCGTAAAGAATTTTAACTTGGGTGTAAAGGTGGTAAAAGGTGGGCCAGGTCTTTTATCTTCTGGAGGCTTTTCAAAGCTTTGTAGAGCACAGTTATTAAATGCTGCTACTCTTTGGTTCATATGAAAAACTGGGACAGCTACCAGATGACGCAGGGATTTTTATGTTAAAGTAAAAGTCAGAGATGTATTTTGTGAAAAATCACAGAGGGATTTGTAGACGAGCATGAGTAAAAGACGTAACAGGACCTGTGCTGCTACTGCATGCATGTGAGAGTACAGGATGCTAACCAGACTGTTAATCACTTTCTGCAGGTGCCCTCTGCCCCTCCAACCTATACAGGGAGGCAGCTGTGGTGAGTGAGAGAATTGGAAAGAAGGTTGAAAATGAAGAAAAGAAGAGAAAGGAGAGGATGAGGAGGGAGTAGTCCGGGATGAGGAGCCCTCCCAGCAAAATTGGACTTAAAACATGGATGCTGACAGGGCTTTCACTCTGTGTACAGACTTAAACACTGACTTTGTGCCAATCAATCATAGTATGAGTGTGTGTGAGACTGAGAGAAAGTAGGGCATGGAGGACAGAGCTAAAGCTCTTCTAGCACACAAATCTCCATAGAAGGGTTGAAAAACTCGACCAGCAAGTAGCAAAACAAAACACACGCTATCTCAGATCTGAAAATATCACCATGAAGACTTTTTTTTCCCTTTTTGTCTGATTTGCTCCCCTGAGACTACAGCACTGTAAGCATCCTCAAAAACTGTGAAATCTATCGCTTTTTCCTGCTCTATCTCTCTTTGCTATCAGTCAGGATGTAGTTCCTGCTGCTCCACACAATGCTGGCGCTCAAGTGGAAACATTTGGCTCTGTCCTCCATCCATCCACAGCATAAGTGAAAGGCAGAGCACATGGGCAACTGTACAGCTCGAGCACAGCCCTCTTAAAATGAATCCAGCCTCTGTGGGTGTGTATGTAGAGTATATGAGAGGAAAAAAAAGTGTGTATTCTCTACAACTCGACCACTACAGCAAACCTTCCCTCTCAAAACTGTTGTTGCTTCACCCTCGAAGACATCTTCCTCCCTCTCCATCTCTGTTGCCGGTTTTGCATTTCTCTGCACCCTCTGTGAATACAACACAAGTCTTCTCACCTTGCCTCATCCTCCCACCTGCATGGACATTTTTGCAAAATGTGAAACAAACTGTGAAGCCGGAGCTGCGGTCAGAAAGGACGTTCCCAGTGACCACGCAAACACAACAAAAGCAGCCCGAACAGAGGGATCACAAGCTGCTAATGAAATGCTGTTAGATATACAGATATAAATATAGATATACGATGGAGTAGAGTGGATTCTGATTGGATGAGGAGGGGCGTCAGTCATCAGTGGGTAGGCACTGCTTCATGAATCTAGGTCAGACTACTGTGTGCTGCTCTCCCACATCTCCGGTGGCCACTGGCAGTTTGAACCAGCCAGGAGAATCTGTCACTTTATATCAGCAGGAAACGGAGCGAGGAAATGAAATGGTCTCCTGTTCTTAGTTCCTCTATCTGTGTTTTATGTGTGCATACGTGAGTGTTGTGATTTTTATGAGTGTTGGGAGTTGAATTCAAAGTCAAGGTTGCTTTCTGGTGCTAAATATTCCTCCAAACATCTTCCCAGTGAGGCACACAGCCACAGGGACAGCACTGGTGCAGATACAGTAGTCAAACTGTGAGTGACAGACTATATATAGAGCTGTTTGAGGAGATATCCTAGAGCCTTTGGAAGATCAGATTTACAGTGCGAGGTAGAAAATGGGAGATCAAATGGAAGTGAAGAGCAAGGATGAAGGAGATAGCAGGAGGCGGTCAGAGGGGAGCCAATGAGACAGTGAAATCCAAGTGACTTTCTTCAGTCGAGCCGATTGGTGTGAGAAAATGGCTCCCTGGTCTGTCTGTGTGTGTGTGTTTGTGTGTGATGAGGGGGCGGCCCATGCTGCTCTGCTCTATGTGGTTGTCTTCTTCATCTGGTGCAGCCTCTCTCCCTCCTCCTCCTCATCCTCCTCCTGTGTCTCTGTGGTCGGCTATAGCGCAAGTCTCCGTGCCAAGATGGACTCCTGTTTCACTGGAGTCTCCGTTTCACGCCCTTTCCCTTCATCGTGACACCAGCTCTCTCTCCTCACCAGAGAAGCTGTGTACATAGTAGTGCTGTAAAGCTTTGCTTGCTTGTTTACTTTTTTTAACTGTAGGCGGAGTTTAGACACCAGTGTCACATGACTGACTACTGCAAACTGTTTTTATCTGGGGATTTTTTTTTTTTTTTTTTTTTTTTTAACATCAAGGTTGCTTTTTTTAATCAATTCTTGCACATCCTCGCAGCCTCAGAC
>JAQLOL010000009.1:12487002-12507601 GCA_029783665.1 Naso thynnoides | reverse complement strand
CTTGTTGTTACATAATGCTTTTTTTTCTCTTGCTGGTGTCTTTTATTTTTTTTTAAACTAGCATTTTGGAACTGTTTTGGTAAGTGTAGATATGGTTTTATTTTTTGTTCTAGGGATTTACGTTGGTTGTTGCACAGTATTCTCACTCAAGACAGGGGTCCCCTCTTTGCTACGGGAATACAAACATTATCATTTTTATTTTTTCAGAAAAGTTACTACAGCTGTGAATAACTTTTGGCACTTCATGCAGTAAACAATTATCTGTCAGTGATACTTTTGGGATAATTATAAAAACTAGACCAGGGAGGGCTGAAAAATCTTCAAGCCCACCTACAGCCATTTCTGTGAACCCTGGTCTTTCAGATACTCTCAACTAAGAAAAGACTGAGGGTCAACCCTTGACTGCAGCTGTATGTTTATGTCTTAACCATTGGCTATTCTAAAATAGGACTGGTACCAGCAGGCCAGCTCCATGCCCAAAGAGAGCGTGTCCTGCTACGTCAGGCTCTGTTTGGGCCGTCCCTGGTCAGAAAGGACCCGAGATCTGTGCCCATGAAGAACTGTCCTTATTGTTATGAAAGGTCAGCTGTAACGATTTAAAGCTCTGAGAGTCTCAACACTCATAGCGGAGGGGGGAGGTTTCAGTTCTTATGATGACGTCACTTAATGTGGAATACAAAAAAAATAACAATAATATCATGTGACTTTGTAGATTTTGCACTTGTCGACTACCTATCTGTGCATGCTTATCACCATTTCTACATGTAAGACCTTTCTCAGATGTACTTTTGAATACTAACTCTATTTATGTAAGGGTCATGTGACAGCAATCATAATTTCAGTGTATATCAGATGACACACTTAATGTCTGTGCTTTCTTGAACACAAAAGAGAGCTGGCTCTTGAGAGGCAAAGAGATTGAAGTCAGGGGTAGAAGTGGTCCAAAATAGTATAATTCCCCAAAAAGGAACAAAATGCCACCATCACTGGACCTAATAATAACTTCCTCTGTTAGTTTGAAGACTTGAGGGGACAGAAAAGAGAAACTTCTGACTGATATTGTCTCTGTGTTTAAATCAAATAGACTGTGGTGAAATTTGCACAAAACTTCTGTATGTTAAGTTTGTCATCCCTGGGCAGCCCATTGAACACCCATCCTCCCTGGGTTTGACATGTCCTTGCCTGTCCTCTCCTGATTTGTCTTGCCTTCAGACTGCTCCAGCAGGGCAGCTGACAGGGATGATATTGGTTTTCACAGCTGTGACTGTGCAGTGACGCAGCATGCCTATGTATAGAACTTTATTCCCCTGATTAGAAAGAAGAAAAAAAAAAAGTTAACTCTTGTTTCTGTAACTGAATCAGGAAAAAAAAAGTTCAATAAAAGTGTCATGTTTGTAGTTAACTTTTAATTGGATTTGGTGTTTTTTTTGTTTGTTTGTTTTTTGTTTGCATGGTTGTTTTGAAAAGCGTTAAAATCAGAAGCAGAGGGACACTTGATTTTTGAGGCTGGTGCCAGTAGAGTGGGTGAAGTAATGAGTTCAAAACGTGGAAGTCAGTTTGCATTTTAGCACTCAGTAGACATGTAGATTAATTTGACTCTTCATTAATACACATGCAATTTGACCTTTAATTTCCTCTGTTAGGTGCTTTTCCATTTGGGTATTTCAAATAGGTGAAAGGTAATGAATGATACGTGGTTTAGAAACTGTTTCTGTTTACCCAGGTGGGGCTTTTTTTTTTTTTTTTTTTAATGATACACCCTCATAATATTATTTAGGGACCCGTGTGTTCTCTCTTCAGTCTTGCAGGTTAAAGCGCAGCTTCGCTGGCTTTTATTGTCAGTGGGTCATGTTCTCTTTTGCACTAAGTAAACTTCCTTTAATTTAGGCCAGTTATATCCTACATGGTTCAAGGGTTTGGCCCATGTTTGGCTTAATGTTCACATACAACATCATGGTATAGCAACACAGTTAATGTAGCTTAATGTTTGAAAGCTCACACAGGCATACACCATTAAAAATTTGGATCTCTGTGCTCAAAGTCAAACACATTTTTCACAGCCCAAAACCAGTTGTTTTCTGGCTTCGCTCGGACAGTCTGGTGCCCACTCCCTCCTGCTGCTGTGTGATCCAGTTTCAGACGGGCCCAGCGCTTCCAGACTCTTTGGAGCTGGCTGCACTATCAGATGTCCCCAGAATGAAATGGGCTGCTTTATCATCTCAGCCACTGGCAGCTGTCTCCCAGGCATCCACATACCTGCAAAGGGAGATACATGACCCTCCTCATGCCTCACTCTGAGACGGCGCGCATCAGAGACTGGGATGGTCTCGAAAGCCCTCGAACAGATGACCGACGCCTCGCTGCTGTGCAGATACGCTGGAGGGGAAACCTGAAGTATCCTCTCAGGTACGCAAAGGCTCAAGGAGTGATGGAAATATGCCAGGAGTGCACTTTATCGCCTGAGTTTAATTGACATTTACTCAAAGAAGACAGATATAAGTTGACTTTTAAACTGGCATAAGGGAGAGTAAAGAACCGCAGTGTCAGTTGAGCAGCATGCAGTCTTTTTACCCTAAAAAACTGAACTTTCCATGGCTGATATTTGACATTTACGTAAGATATGTTTGACGGCTGCTAGGTGATAACAAAAACGGAGGGTGCTGAAGTTAGCATGGTGGAAGCGAAATGTCTTAGCTTTAAACATTGTACAAAGGACCAAAATACATAGATAAATATAACAATTTAACTCCGCTGTCATGTGGGAATACATGAGAATAAAACAGTATGTAGAAACTTAGATGATACTTAAATTATCAGCCAAGGACACCATCATTAGAAGTCAAATTTGATATGCAAATGAGAATTTCTATTTATTGTGATGTTTTTATTTGGATGAGTGGATGTTTTTTTTTCCATATTAGGCCGATATACAAGTAGCTTTCCCATAAAAATGCATTCAAGTATATGTTTAACATACTAGAGTATACTGTCCAAACTGCTTTACTAAAGCTAATATTCCATTCACATGGTGTGAGAAAATATAAAACAAATGTATTACTGCTTGCAAAACAGTAAGATTCTAACAGATTATTAGAAATTTCTTTTTGCTGCTCTGTCGAGATGTTGTCAGTCACCGACAAATGATTTCAATAATGTTTTCAAACACTCTTTTGTGCCCTGTTTTTCTGACAGGGTAATTTCCTTTTCTGATAAACAGGATAGAAACCGCTGCTCAGCACACTGAGTCATCGTTCACTCTGGCCTCAGTTCCTGGCTTGAATGGGAATGCTTTAACCTATTTTGTGGAGTGAAACAGTGTATATTGCGAAGGAAAAAGGAAATGACAAGGCAAGGAAATACGATCTGGTGACCTTCCAGTGAGCCATCAGCTAGAGGTGCTGAGAGGAAATATTAGGTCTGTTCTGAGAGGTTGTATAATATGTGAAGCGTACTATATGCTGTTGGTGTGTTGGGTGAGACTCGTGAAGGGAGGTGATCCATCAAGAAGGCAATGAAAGCAATCAACTAATTAGACATGGATCTTGGCCCATAAATCCCTGCCTTGCCATATCCAATTGGTTACAGGCGTTTTTAATGGCTTGTTTGACGGATCACTTTGATTTGTCTGACATCAACCAAACAGAATTTAATAGCTTTTCGACAACAGAAAAACCTTGTACACAGAGCTAATGATTTTTGGTTAATAGTACCACTAATCTAGCTCAGGTTCTGAGTTCTCAGCAAAGATGGAGACAGTGCAGTCAGGGATTTGTCGCCAGGCTCGGTTAAGGCATGGAAATCAGTCCTAAGTGATGGTGTGGAGGCCATTTTCTCCACACTGCACAGGCTGGGGGTCAGCCACTCACCGCCCTCAGGGGTCATCTGCGTGGTGGGGGTGTGGACCACGGTGCTCTGGGGGGTGGGGGAAACTACGTGGATGGACACATCTGAGATGCCGGGCTGGGGGCTTTCTGGAAGATCTGTCATGGCAGAGCCCACTGGAGACAAAACGAAAGCTGCATCTTTAATATGAACAGGTCTGTTGTTGTTTATAGCAGGTAACTGTTTACCATTTAGAAATGTGCATGTCAGACTTTAAACGACCATCCCAGTGTTGCTATATGTCATTGTCCTTTGTCAGTATCGGCCATGTAGGTTACATAAACCCCACCCATTTTTCCTAAAGTAGCTTCACCTATGAAATATTGTTTGTTTACATTTTGTCTATATTCAATAAACATTACAGAGAGTACCTGAAATGGTGTGTTAAAAAGAACGTCTGTGCCAAAATCTTTCTTCACACTAATATCCGAGGTAGGAAGGCAGCACTTGTAAGGAACTATTTTTTCAGTGAGGGTGCATTATTCATAACTAGCAACTTTCACATGTCCAATAGTGTTTCTATACCCTGTTTCACCATGAATGGCAATGAGTGGAGTTTAAAAATGCAGTCTGAGATCTACTAAAGTGTACACATGGTCAAATTTTAATAACATTTTAAAAAGGTAGGGGCGATCTCTGCTAAAGGCGAGAAGGCAAACATAGACTGGTATGGTCCTTCAATAATAAACTTTATTTTTTTCAGTTATACTATTCTGCTGCACTCTGCACAAACAAGTTGTTTTAGAGACAAAAAAACTGTGAAAAGATTTAAAGCTCACAGAACTATCAGACAGATCTTTAAATGTTGGACCAAAAACATGCCCACAAGACTTTTTTCCTTTAGGTTTTGAAGACTTTAGAACATTCTGTTTCTAGCACAAATGTTGCAATGGGAAAATTCTGTAAAACCCTCTAGAAAGAACTGTTTGCAAGCCTCCCTTTCTCTGTAAAACAAAGACATATCTTATTATAACAAGAACACCCTGTTTCTGGTTAAGTGCAGTTTTCTGGTATTTTGGGGCCCATTTCTGTCATTTTTGAAGTTGTGGTTTTCCCCATTTGAATAGATAGGAAACAGTATTTTAATAAAGTGCGGGTGGAAAAAAACCGTGAACCTGTTTAACAAGCTGTGATTCAGCCAGTTATTGTCACTTTCTCTCTGTGACAGCTGCAAGGCTATTGTGGTGGTCTTTTGTTATCTGCCAATAAAAGGCAGAGGCTTTGACATCATGGAAGTGAAGCTATGATGAATAGACTGCTACGTTTGGCCATTTATACCACGGCAAGAGCCACAGACGGACCGTCAGTAATGGAAGTTAAAGTTGTTTTGGTTTATTTACACAGAAATGACTAACTGTGGTTTTAAGAGTGGTTTCGAAAAGCACCGATTACAGTTCTTTGCTCTTTGAGGTGCACAGACAACATCTGTAGTTTGAACATGTGCACTGATAGTAATTTGTTATTATCTAAAATTTCATGTCTCTGTGTCAAACACCATGAACTTTTTTCAGAATGTTTCATTTATAAATATGGTGTGTAGGGTCTTTGTTTTAGAAATAAGAATAAATAAAAAAAAAAATGCAGAATACAACATTTGTCAAACCTGTTAATAACTAATAGTAAATGTTATGCACAACTCTTTTATGTCATGACAACAACTTGAGTCGTTATTTTGATACAAGTACTATGACTAATTACTGTTATTATCATTGGGAGGAAACATGTTTTCTCAGGCCACACTGTTTTAACAGCCCCTGAAGTCATGGTAAACATCCAACATGTCATGCAGCAGTCAAGGACAGTCAGGGTGATTCATGAGCTGTTGAAAGCTGCACCTGTCCGACGAGCCGTGGCCTTTTGACCTTGATGTATCACGCTGTGTCTGCTCTCTGTATTGCTTTGCTCTCCCCCCCCTTTTTGTTTTTCTTCTCCATCTCTGACTGAATCTGATTTCAGACTGTGAAACATGGAATGGCAGCAGGGCTATCGCGTGTTGGTTTCCTCGGGTCAAATGAGATGAGTGCAGCTGTTGGATCGACTTAAAGAGCGTGTATACAGTAGGGAGGGGGCTTCCCTAAATAATTTCTCCTACTAGCTCACCCTCTCTCGGCTAAAGGCTCAAACACGGGTCATTTATCCGTCAGTGCTGGAGGGCAGTGCTTGCTTCATTACGTCCAAAACAACAACAGGCAAAATGAGCAAACAAACTGCAACTTCAGCATCAATCTCCTCCCCTCCCCTCCCTGCCTCCCTGCAGCTCACACATTTCTGGTTCTCTCCAAGTCTCATCCATTTCAGGTCAGAAAATGGCTTCCTTTCAGGACAGTCTGGGCAGACTTTCTTACACACTCACTCACACTCTCTTTCACACACACACACACACACACACACACAAGCCCACATGGTGCACACACGCACACTAGAATGACAAGTCAGCAGTAGTGGTGCAGTAGCAGTAGCAGCAGTTAGCAGCAGCACAGCGTGGCTGTGGAAGAATGTTCGTCAGCTGCAGTGAGCGCCTTTGTTGTGTGGAATGTGTCAGTGTGGAAGAAACCTGTGTTTATGATGGTGTCATTGTTTGTGAGCCACAAAAACAGAGATGTTACAACGCCCAGCTTCAGTGTACAAGTTGGAGTGTGTATGAGTAGTCTGTGCACATTTAAAGGGCGATAAACAAACATTTTTGGATGGATGGATCATGTATGACATGGTGCTTAAATTCATGATTTTTTAATTTTAATATCTATTTTGACTTTCTCAGTTCACTTGCTCACTCTTTGTCACGCACTCTTAATTATGTTGTGGGACAATGTTACAACGGACTCAGGTGGATGAGTAACTGTGGTGTGTCCCGTGCAGTTAGCTTATCGTAGCTGGCACATTACTAGTTTTTGGGAAAACAATCATATTAAACAAGACAAAGAATCAGTAATCATGCTTAGCAGGCTAACCTTGCGTGTAGGCTAAGGTGACCAGACGTCCCTGACTTCTGGGGACAGTCCCTGTTCTGAGTGACCTGTCACCAGCTAGAGCGGCCCCCAGAAATGCCCTGAGTTCAAATGTGAATTTAAAAAAAACGAGGAAAAGATGCTGCAGCTGTGATTCTGGTTGCATGCAGATGAATGCAGTACCACCTTCGACCACAGTGTAAGTTGCAGTGGCAGAGTGGCACTGTCCGTGTTTTTGCTCATTTATTCCACAGAGGGAAGAAAAAGCAGATCAACATTATTTATAAGGTCAGAAGACAAAATTAGTCACAGTTGGAGCAGACTGAAAACTTATTTCACTGACAGTAACATGTACTGTCGTTGGCAGTAACACTGTTTATTATAAAAAATTACCATGTGACAGCTATTATAATATTTTCTGATGTGGCTCTTTTGGAGAGGAGGATTATTGACTAGGGCCCAACTGATATGGGATTTTTGGGGCCAATAGCGATGACGATATTAGGGGGTAAGAAAATTCTGATTTCCAATGTATTGGCAGATATTTTTAAAAATATTTTGAAAGTGATTATCAAATACATGTAATGGAGGCAGGATATCCAACAAACTTTATTCCAAACATCAGTGCACCAAACAGTAAGCACTTCATTTATTACCATTTAAATAAGGAACTGCCCTTCGCTGGACAAATTACTTGATTAAACCATTTTAAATCACTAGTCCAAGTATTGTTTTCAGCCTTAAAAAAAAACAGTTTTAATATTGGCACTTATCGGAGAACAAATACACCGATACTGCAATAGGCCGATATCAGCTGATAATATCGGCAAACTGATATATGGGTCAGGCCCTATTACTGACAGATAGAAAAATGAGTGAAGGAGACAGGGGGAAAAGAGTAGTAGAAGAAAGTGTGTGTGTGAAACAAAAATGGAATAAACAAGTCAAAGGAGGAGAATGTGCAAAAGTGAGTTACAAAGGTAAAGTGAAGAGAAGGAAGAAGGGTGAAGAAAAGCTTAAGAGGGCAAGAAGAGCAACACAAAGAGAGAGAGGAAAAGAGCAGCCAAAGCCGAAATGTCATTTTAATGATGAGATTTGTTAAAAAAAAAAAAAAAAAATACCATGATTAATTACATTCTGTTAGCCAGCCCGAGATGTTCACATGGTTTACTGCATTCTTTGCAAGTCCTAAAAATAAATGAGACCATAACTGTCCCCCTTTTTATTTCATAATTGTTTAATTTTGTTTATCATGTAATGATTTTTGTAAGCTGAAGTGGAAATGTCCCATTTTTCATTTCAGAAATCTGATCACCTAAACTTAGGCAAAGCGGCACTTTGGGCTAAATGCTAACATCAGCATGCTACTTAACATGGTCACAATAGCAATGCTAATATGCTTAACTTAAGCAGATATAGTGTTTACCATGCTTATCACTTTAGTTAAGCATGTTACCATACTTTGCTAATTTGCACATAACATCACATAGAGCCAAGGCTCATGGGAATGCCAGTTTTGCAGTTTTATTTATTTATTTTTTTCATAAATTACAGTATTAAACAAACTGAAAATTTTAACCTGATGATGGCTTTAGAGTAAAAGTCAAGAGATCACTACAGTCAGGCTTTATCCTCCGAAACAATGGCTATACCTTACAGATTTTATTTCAGTCATTTTAATTGCTCAATATATTTAGTCTGGAGCAAAGTGATAGACCCACGCTGCCATCCTCTGAGATAACATGAGAGTCAAATCAAATTGTAAATATGTTTGTGTTTTGATTATCACTCTGGTAGGTGTATATTGGTTGGGCATTACCTGTGTGTGTGTGTGTTCGAGGGCAAAGTTTTGTCACTCTGACTTGATGCCAGTCAGTCACACTGGACATGGGCCTGCATTCTCAGCTGCTTTGCTTTGCCCTTTATGTGTGCACACAGTACATTAACACACACACACACAGACACACTTTATCATTTATTGCTTCTCTCCGTCTTGGCTCTGTATCTCCTCTCTTTCTTTCACATTTTTCCATCCTCTGCTCTATCTCTCTGTCACACAAACACTCCTTGAGCCCTGCAGACATTTTCTTTCCCTCCATCACTTGCCCCCCCCCCCCCGATTCTCTCTCTGTGTCACTGCTCTCTTAATCATTATCTCTTAGATTTAACTTCAAAGCCTTGTTGGCATGAATACTGAATCTATGCAGTTTATGTGTGTGTAATTGTGTGTACTTGAGACAACACAGCGCACACAATGACATATGTGTGTGAGTTTAGCAATGTGCGTCATTCTGTAGGAGTTGACATCTATGAAATGGAGCTTGTTTGTGTGAATGCGACCGTGTGTTGGCATCCTGCCTGCTTATCAGCAGCTGTTTTGGGCCACATGAGAAACTTCAAGATCAATGGTATCGTGTTGCCGTTGAGCCTGAGGCGAGGCATGCAGTGGCACCATGTGAGTGTGTGCACGTGTGCATGTGTGTGCCCTCACCTCTGCTCTCTTGTTGGGCCCAGAAGTGCTCGACAGTTTTGGCAATGTCACGGTTCTCTCTCAGTTCTTTCTGCCACTGGCGGAGCTCCTGCACATCTGGTCGCGCCCTGATCTGTAACGCACAGAGCACACGCACAAAGGCGGCACGTGTATGAATTCACGTTGGTAAACATCATCGATAAACCAATTTAGTTGCAAGCTTGTCAGTACAAGTAAGCTGCCAGTGTCGTCCAAAGGGCCCATTTCGGATGTTTTTCCATCAACTCAGCTTTGGTGTTTGAACCAGTCCTGTTCAGGATTCTTTGGCACCTCAGTATGATTATGTGACATTTGTCTATTATTGTCTATTAATGCGCTGTCCATTGTTGTCTACTGTTTGCCATTCATATACTTGCCCTGCAGTTACTTTGTACAACGTGCCAAGGACAGATTATTTTACCTTTTCTAGCAAACCAGCTAGCATTTCCACTTTGTTTTACACAATGACACGCCCCCTTCAGTTCTCAAGGGAAAACTGCTATTTTTCTTTTACTTTTCGAGTTCTTTACCTCTCTTTTTGGTCCAAATGCTCAGAAATGTTCCAAATAATTTAAATTTAAAATTTTTAGCTATATATCATTCTTTTGCATTGCTTTGCTTACTGTTGAAACAGTGACATCAGCTCAGCCACAGTGGTTAGAGACACAGGAACTTGCATTCGTCATACTCCGGCAGGTCACATGGCTGACAGTGCTTAATGATTTAACTTGATCACTTTTGCGAATAATATATCTTCTGTTCATATTAAATGCTCAATTGAAAATATATTTATTTTTATTAAGATATTTTATTTTTATGTGGCTCATTTTTGTTTTATTTGCATATTTCACTCTTATTTTATTTTACTGTATCTAATTTTATTCTCTGTACTATTATTTCCCAGATTTTTTATAATTGTACTAGGGTGAAGAAAATGAGACCTGTCTATCCTGACTTTTAATTTAAAATAATCTTGCAGCCTTAGTTTTAAAGCTATACTTAATGGTTTCACATTATTTTACCATATTGCCTTTTATCATTTTACTGTTTTATTGCTCTAATTTTAACCTTGGATAATTTCCTTTATTTTTGCCTGTTATTATTGTATTCAATTTTGCTATATGAAGCACTTTTGGCTGCATATACTGATGAAATATGCTATTAATATAAAGTTATGTTGAGTTTTCAAAGGTGCTGTAAAAGTAACCTTTTTATTTTTATAGTGCAATATTTCTTAATAATATTTATTTATTAATAATATTTATGGTCATAGTGCAATACGTAATGACCCAAAAGTTTGACTTTGATTCAACACCTTTGCATAACACACTTTATACTTCAACATACGTGAACATGTGTGAATCACAGTGTGCGTAATAAACATGTTTTTCACACTAATCAACTCTATTCTGCAGAGAAGACGCGTTACTGTCTGTTGAAGGAAATGAAACGTGCTAAGATGCATGACTGAGTTCTTTTATGTTATCTATGCACATGCAGTCGGCGGGTAAATGGGTCAAATTCTGCTGCAGATTACTGTCACCGAGCTGTCTCTGATTCTTCTCTCTCAGTTATGCTTTGTTCTTGGAGGAAACCCCTGCAGTTGTTATGAGTGTTTGTGTGTGGGCTGCTAGCCTTCTTGAGAGATTATTAACACACTTGCTGTTTTAGATGACTGAAGGTGTCCCTGAAGAGCTCACTCTCCCTTTCCGCTTCTTCCGACTAACTCCATTTCCTTTCTCTTCTTCCTTCCTCCCCTAACACTCAACCTCAGACATCTCTCATGCAAACACGTGTATTCTCTCTTCATTCTCCAGCATATTAATGTTTAATCCCTCATCATCTTTCTCTGTCCTCTCTCTCCTCTCCAATTTTGTTTTCCTCTTACTCCTCCCTCTGCACTTGACCCCAACTTTTTCCTGATGCCTGCTTGAATCGCAACAATAGTGTTGCTATTAGCAGTAGGTATGAAAGTGGGCCTGTTATATAAGCCTGGCGATGGGTTGAGGTATGGATGAGACTAGCAGGCTCCAATAGTTAATTTACCGGGTGTCACAGTGCTGCAGCAGCCCCTCTGCTGATGGGAACAAACCATAGAGATGGAAATAAGGGGTGAGGGTCAGGAGGGGTGGGGGGCGGGGGGGTCTGTTTTGTTTGCCCACCATCACTTGTGTATGTCTATCTGCGTCTGTGTGGCCATTTCGACTCTGTCACTTTCTGTTGATGTCCTGCAGAAACCCTTTACCTCCACTTTGTCTTCTGGTGCTGCCAGCTGCTGCTTAATGACAATTTAATAGTTGACGGGCATCAAAATCCTGAGGCAATGCTTTATTATGTGTCACACCCAAAGACTAAATCAAAGTCTCAGTTCTTGGAAAGCTGCCCGTTTGAGTATACATGCTTGATGCTGACAGTTTGTGTGTGTGTCAGCGTATGTGTGCGTGTGTGTGTGAGCGTTTTGAAGCCTGTCTGCGTGCATCAGCGGAGCTGTTTAGCGGGGCTGCAGCATTGTTGTGACGGTGCTTATCAACGACTCTGTTTGTGTGTCCCTGTATGCTGCGTGTGCTCGCATCTGAACTTGACTCACACAGCAAATTATGTTTTCATATTTTTTATTCGCTCCTCCTGTTTTGAATCATTAATGGCCCCTTTGATGAAACACTATCTTGATGCTATAACTGTTCAAACCACTGCACACATGACGGAGTCTGTTTCAGTGTGCACGTGAGTCAGTCCTCTCATGCTGTGTGTGTGCATGAAGGCTGGGATTAGACTGATTAGAAAAATGAGTCAGACATAGCATGGCTGCATGCATTCACGCACACTGACATACAAAAGCAAAGCCACAAGCACACGCACAAGTACTGGATATCACACAAATGCACAAAAAAGGATGACTCCATCCTCTTCCTCCTCTCGAAGCCGACACCTCCAGCAGCACAAGCAGAACCCCCACACTCACCCACAAAAAAGCGCACACAGCCACACAGTGAGACAAACTGGGTTCACTAGATCCTTTTCTTCACACACACGTCAATCCCACCGCACGGCCTTTCAAGCTGCCTGTGAGACCGAGCTCCTCCGCCATTCTCACACTCTGCGGCAGCACAATGGCTTCTGTTTGGGGAGAGTGGTTGCAGTCACATCAGCAGCTTCACTGACAGGCTGCATAAAGACCACAGACGTTGAGGCAAAGCCAGCTGACCTGTGATCTGATTTATACCTGTATAAGATTTAGGCACTGTCAGGCACTACTGTCCTGTGTAAGAACCCTCAGAGTAAATCAGACCTAAAATATTCTGTACTACACATGAAGAATTCCACAGAACTACCTGAGTAGGCCTTTCACTCCATGATCAGACCATCTCATTCTGGGACGGCACCTCTGTAGGAGGGGGAAGTGAGGACGAAGAATGGCCACTGGCTAATCCATGTCCTGAGAGCCTCTGACATATTTTCTGCATGAGTGTCACTGCACGTGGCCCGTCACTGATTCAACACTAGACCTCAATTCAAAAACATTCATCTATCACTGCGCTCGGATCATTCAGCTGGAATCACAGACCTAGTTCTGCTGTTGACTATACAGCTCTTTGGGTATGTGTGCGCATGATTCTTTGAAACAGCACTTTGTACTTACAGTGTCCCAATTTTAGACAATAACTGCGCCTGCTAGTCAGAGAAGACTTATCTCAGACATGTCGGGATTGTAGCAACATTTTTATCCAAACTGATTATCACACGATGTTACTTTCAGAAACAAAGCATCTACTTCAAGTGGGACAATATACATCATGTTAGCTGTTTCCCGTTGTTTCCAGTCTTTATGCCAAGCTAAACTAGCAGACTGCTAGCTGTAGATTTGAACACCCTCTCACCTTACCCTCGCTTCCCAAGCATGAAGAGCCCACAGTGGATGCAAAAGTCCTAAAAAAACGGCTCTTCCTTAAAAAAAAAAAGTTTAGTTAGTCGGTTATGGGCTTTTGTAGAAACATGGTGGTGCACATGGTGCACTTCATACAAGCTCCCAGGAGGTGCACCCAGAGTTAGGCTTAGAATTTCAACCATGTGTATACTTTAGTAGATCTCAGACATTCACTGCCACTCATGTTGAAACAAGGTAAAGAAACACTACAGGACATGACAGTCGTTAGGTGTAGGCAATTCACCCTGCTAAAGAGGACTTCTGTGTTTATTTGGTCAAAAATTGCTGAGAGAGAGAGAGAGAGAGAGAGGTGAGCACTTTGAACAAAAGTTATTCTGCCTGGAAAAATATTTCCTAACAAGTGCTGCCTTCCTAGCTTGAATGTTAGCATGAAATTTTTTTTTGACACAGATGTTCTTTTAAAAGCAACAGTATGTAACTTTGACTGCGACCCACTGATTTGAAAAACAAAACTTAACAATGCAAGTTGATACAATCGCACAAAACAGCAATTTCGGTCAAACTTGGTCATATTTTACAGAAAAAATGCCCGCTGGTTTCATCTCCGATGTCCGATGACTGCTCTGTCTGTCTGCAGCCTTTTATTTAGCCGAGCTGTCACCAGCAACGACTCGGTGCTGCAGTTGCAGCTTCGGTCCGCGGGCAGCCTACATGTTCCTTTCAGGAACCTCCGTGAATCACAGAGTTGAGGCCGAGCATTTTTCAGGTGCTTCCTGTAACAGTTATTGAATATGGACAAAATGTAACAAACACAATATCTCATGGAAAAAACTATTTGGGGGAAAACGGGCGGGGTTTATGTAACCCACGTCGCCAAAGTTGACACAGGACGATGACGTGTAATAACACTGGTGTGGTCTTTTAATCTGACCGCAGACCATAGACTGGTACAAGAAAACCATAACACATTTATTGTCTCCCCTGTTTAAAATATATTATGCTGCACTGGGCTGAGCAAGGTTATGCTGCACAGGGCAGTGCTGTCATATAGCCGGGGAAAAGCCAACCATAGTGTGTGTACGCTTAATAAATCTACATATAATGGACAGTTGAAATTGCTGTATGATAGCAGCCTGCGTCTCTGCTTGACCACAAACCTCTGATACTGACAGCCTAATGTTAATGCCTATTTATTACGCAGCCGCCACATTACTCCGACTCAGCTGACTAGCCCTGAGAGAGCCTGAGAAGTCTTAGTGATCAGCGGTGTGTGTGTGCATGTACATATGTGTGCATTACAGTAGCAGGCATGGCTGAATGGATTAGAGCTGCGCTAAGGCACACAGTCTCAAGAAGATTATATAATATGTTTAGAGCCATCAGCACTTTATGGTTGTACGCGAGTGAAAGAAGAGACAATCGCTTTGTCTGGGTCACAGATGTGAGTTAGTGTGTGTGCGCGCGCGCGTGTGTGTCTCTGTGTGTTAACGCAGCTACCACTGCTCTTCTCCAGTCCTCAATATGTTTTGATGAAACATATTAATAATAGAGGGGATGAAACTCCAACCTACAAAAATAACCTCCTCCTTCCCTGCTTCCTGTTCTGGCTCTCAGTCTGTCAGTCTTTCTCACAAACACACACAATCACATAAACACACGCGCACACGCTCTGCAGTCAGCGCTGCGTCAGGCAGGTTATATAACAGCAGAGGGTGTAAGAGTTGGGGGGGAAGAGGGGTGCGGAGAGGGTGAAGAGAACAGGGTACACTGATAAAAGTGGAGGACTGCAATTTGAATTCAGTGTATAAGACAGTAATTATCCGCGTGTTACCGAAATGTATCATTTTTGGGGACGTATTCAAAATCCACACAGAAAACTCATACTCACCATTGAGTCAAATGTTTTTTTTTTAGTATTTTTCTGCAGCTCAATCCCATAATCCTATTATACTCATAGAAAACCCTCAGAAATGTTCTCAAGTATTTAAAAATCTCACACTAAGACAGTTTAGTGAAATACAGCTTGTTATTGTTCACTTGCGTATTAAATCTGTGAGCTGTGATATCTTAAGAGTCAGAGTTTCATTATACATTTATAATAGAAGATAATTACGACATGCTATTTGAAAAACACCGCAGTAAATCCACATGAAACAATCGGTGTTTCACAGCGGACTCTGTTTGTGCCGATGTTCTCGCCCCTGCTCTGCTGCCCACTGAGCTGTTCACTGCTGTTTCATTTCAGCCGAGGTAACAGCCGTCATGACACACTACAACGCCTGTCGGGACTTTGCCTCAGCGCTCACACCCAAAATATCTTCACCCCGTGCATCTTGAATAAGTCATGATCCTGAGAGGCCAACCCTGAAAATCGGGCCCTGATTGTTCTGTGTGTTCTCAGCCTCCCTGAGCTACTAAGAGGCTCCAGCCTTCATCTCTCTCCCTTTTCTTAAACGAAGATGTTGCCAAGGCTGCTTTTCCCTCCATCTCAACCCATTCCTAATCCAAGGCCATGCTGCAACATCATCTCGCCTCTCTCCTCCCTTTCGTCATCCATTTGAGAATGTTCCCAACAGCCTTAGCATCATCCTCTAAGAAATATCTTCCCATTCTCTCACTACTGACTTTCTCTCTCTCTGTCAGGCTGAGTCTCTCTTCCTCTAAATCCCTTAGGATGCTGGGCTGCAGTGCTTGACAGTGGCCCTTCTGAACCTCTCTCAATTCAGGGTAAACACAGAAGAGGGACAGGCAGCTGGCTCAATGCTGCCACCTCATGTGAGCAAAGGCCATTTTAAAGCCAGTTTCAAAGGAAGCATTGCCCCCTGCTGGCGCACAAGCAGGCCAAACCTGGATGCATGCACACACACTTTTTTTTTTTGCAGACACCCACGAATTCAACTACATGCAAGAACAAATTTTTAGATCATTCAAACAGAATGTAATTGTACATAACAGCACAGCTGGCAGTATGGGCAGCAAGACAGAGGCTGAATCCTCCCTCGAGCACGAAAGACAAGAAACAAAACATGAGAGTTTCTGGTGAGACAAATAAAACATGACCCCTGCTTTCATCCTTACACCATACATGACTGGGTTTATCTGTGCGTGAGTGTGGAGAAATCGCTGCTGTTTGCCTCTGGTAGTGCCTGCTTATGTCTATTTATATCCCAGTACAGAGCACTTCAGACTACAACACCCACACAGGAAGGAATTAAGTCGCAGCATCACTGATGACATAATCAAGCTGCTGAATAAAATTGTGGTGCCTGTGGAAGAGGGGCTTTTCAGCCGGATGGGATTATACAACGAGATGGCACTGTGGTGCCAACGCACATGCAGGAGGGCACCTATTGTATCCTAACACACACACACAGGCAGGGGGGCTCGCTGTGGTGTGTGGGGTAATTGCAGGATTCCTTCACACTTCCTACTACAAAATCCCATTTTTTTTCACACTTTAACTTCTTGGATTAATGTGAAGATTAGGCCACAGTCTGAATAGCCCAGCCAGGCATAGCTGATGTTATGTGTAAATATGTCACGAGATTGCTGTGCAAACACTGTAATGTAATATTCTTCAGTGGTAAGGGAACACATTTGTATTTAATTCTAAACTTCGGATTTGAAAAACTCCCTGATTTTCAGAGCTGCGTTTGGCCGCTGTTTGTTTTTTTTCTAGTTTGTTTTTTCCTCTCCTGCCCTCCTGTTGTGTCGGTGTACCTTGTATCCTCTCCAGAAAGCCTGGATGAGCACAGCAGCCTGATCTTCGCTCAGCAGCAGAAACAGAGGGAGGGGAGGCCTGGGACTGAAGACAGACAGGGAAAGAAAAAGAGACAGTGTCAAGAGACAAAATACGAGGGTGTGTCATCTGCATCTAAAAAAAATAAATAAATAAAAAATTACAGCACGAGCACGTGTCTGTTAAAGTGCGAGTTTAAGAAACTGGAGAGTGGACAGAAAGCTGGTGACCATGAAACTCCAAAAGACCAAAGACACATTTCTAATAAAGCGCAGATGTTTCATTTTCTGACAAAACACTGAATTCTCAGTTAGCAGCTGCAGATTGAAGAGACACTCACTGCACGCTGAGCCAGTCTTTTACAAAGAGGATGTCGTGGAAGTTCACGGGGACTTGTCCTCGCCTGCAGGGGTTGTGGCTGAGGAAAAAAAATACACACTGACACAATGTTTTCGCACACACAGCATTCAAAGTGGCTTGGGTGAGGTATGATTAGCATTTTACAGAGTAGAAAGCTGTGTGTGTGTGTGTGTGTGTGTGTGTGTGGTGGTCTTACTTGTAGAGCCACTCAGTCATGAAGTCGCATGGGTTAAATGCAGATATTTTTTTCTGCAACATGATAACAGTGATCAAATTCATGCAGAAGAATTAGTATTTAGTTGTATTTATCTCATGAGAAAAAAGTTGCAGTATAGCAGCATAAAAAATCCTCCACTGAATGCAAAGGTTTAGTTTTCACGATCTCACTTGTGTGAGGAAAAAGTGTTACAAACAAAATGTCCTAAAATGAAACATAATTTAGTTTTTATATTTGGTATTGCAGATTATTATTACTAACACAATAAATCAAATGACCTCAAATATTATTATTTAATACATCACATTTGAAAGACGATTATTTCATCTGCATTAGGACGGCAAAATTAATTGAAATTGAATCAATATCAAATACGGCCCAATGCAATTTTCAAATTGCATCTAGGCACAATTATGTTAAAGGAGAAATGTGTGTCAAAAATGCCAATAATTCAAATATTGTGGTGCTGCAGAGCTGTCTTGGCCCACACATTACATTCTACAGACTTAAGAAAACATCTCTGTTAGGAAAATTTCCCTGCAATAATCACAGTATATTCACTTGAATATGTCTTTTTTGAATGTTCCTCTTACATTGCAAATCATAGTGCGACTGCAATATCAGTCCAAATGATTGCAATTAGATATTTTTTTAAATCGTGCGGCCCTAATTTGCTATTGAAATCTTTGCAAAGTAACCAGAATTTACTCCCGTGAAGTAACAACTAGCAGCGTTTCTTATTGGATTTGTAGTGGATGGTTTAAAGTATCAAGCAGCAGACATTTTAAAACATGTGTGGTCATTTTTTTAAAGCACCAGCTGCCTGTAGTTTTTTTTATTTGTTAGAAGACGAATTAATTCTGACCTCGAAACATCCCTGCTTCTGGGCTTCTTTCAGCAAAGCCTCCAGTCCTGGCAACAAAACTGGAAACACTTTCCTCTCCAAAAAATGTGTGATGGGACCTGACATAAACACACAAACATTGATCCATGCAAAGGATACAGAGATATCATGCAGTTGCACTCTGCAGGGCAAAGCTCACTTTTCTTACGTTTAGGAACTTGCATGAGAGATGAAGTTTGAGCAGCTGACAAGCGCTTCTGACTTGAAGGACGAGGCATTCCTGAGACAGAGTAACCAGCGAGAGCAGACCGACACAGAGGAGGGTCAAAGTCTTCCAGAGAATCATTATCCACAGACGCCTAATGAAACCAGTGATGATTATTTCAGAGGATAATGGTGTGACACGGTTCAATATTATCAGATACAGGGGTGAATGAGCAACCTGGGGCTAAACCAGAGACTCCGCCCACTCCACTGAGTCAAGTTAGTGGAGTGGGTGGATTTTCTGGTCTGAACCCAGACTGACGAGTGAGCTGAATAACAGGCTGACCTTGGCAGTGGTGTGTCCATGAAAGTCTGGGGAGTGTCTGCAGGTGCTGCCATCTGTCCACACAGTACTGGGAGGACTGGGCTGCTCTGCTTCAAACTCTCCAAAAACACATTGAACCAAGAATTAAGCTTTTACTTGACGCATTTTTCTCAATATGCTAAAGTTAATCTGTAAAACTCATCAACTCACCCTCACACACTTGTTGCCAAAGTGAGTTTTTGCCGCCGTATGTGTCTGCCATTATTTTGCCGCCTCTCTCCAGTGGTTGCTACGAACTAGCTGGTTGCCAAGGAAGAAGTCACTTAACTTCCGGTAGAAACAAGCTAGGACTGCACGAGCTGACGGTGGTGTAAGGGTAAATTTAGGTAATAATGAAAAAAAGGAGTGTACATTAGTTAAAACCCACAGGAGAACAAAAAAAGACTACAGATTTTCTTGAAAGTATTTAAATTAGCACGAAAACACGACGCAAACTGAAAATATACCTAAAGTGAGTCCAAATCAGGACCTTCCCTGACGGTAGTGCCTCAATACTGACACATTTTCTGCTCACTAAACACGTCGTGACAGCGTTATAAATGTACTATATGGAATAAGACATACCTTAGCGGAGGAATGTATGCCAAAGAAACAAAGTTCTTCTTAAACGGCCTGTCGTCACTGCTCCTGGTCGAATTGATTTGTTTAAATCTGTGGTCACAACACCGTAGTTCTCACATTAGCCGCTAGATGGCAGCAAATAGCTAAGTATTCAAACTGCATGGTAAATATTTCGCCTTTTTATTTCTCAAAGCACCTTTTTGGAGCCCTGGTGAAATAACAAAACACTAATAAGATAAAATGTCAGTGCGTAAACTCTTGTCTTTTACTGAATTTGTTAAGAATTTTTACACTTTTTTTATTTTAAATCAACAGCCATGGCAAATGCCATGATCTAAGATGAAGGTGTTTGGCATGTTTTCCGAATAATAATTTCTTTTTTCAATAAAAAAAGGAATGGTATTTAAATGGATTTTTGTTTCATGATGCCTGCCACCCTTGTACTTTTGTGTCTTTCAGATAAAATGTAACTTAATTGCAAGAGTGCCAATTTTTCTCTTCTACATGAAAAAAATCAGCGCTACAATGTCAAATCTGTTTTATTATTGTCAGCTCTAAATAAATGCCATATAGGATCAACCAAAACCAACCCCAACAAAAGAGATATTTTGTATTTATTTTTATGTAAAGCGCATTTTTCTTCATGATTAAAGCAAAAATTTAAAGCTTTTAATGGCGAACACATCATTTTCTTTATCGTAAACCATGACTGTTATTCAGAGAAGTTCTTCAAAATTAAAGTCTTTATTGGAATATATTCCAAAGCAGTTAAGTCATCTCATGACTGAACAAAAATAGCCATTTATCTTAAAAAAAAGAAAAAAAATTCCCTAAATGGTTCCAAAATGCACTGAACAGCTTTTGACAAAATATACATTGCAGTAACTAATTGACTTGTTAATAAATAAGATTGTGAACAAAACATTATTTTATACATAACATTTTAGACTTACCCATATTTGCAACCAAAATTGATGACTACACCCTCCCAAATTTTATTGTGAAGACCTGTGCCCAAACATTTGACAAGTTGTTGCAGTGCATCATCTGACATCATCAACAGC
>JAQLOL010000009.1:12469342-12480884 GCA_029783665.1 Naso thynnoides | reverse complement strand
GGGCGACCTGACCTTTTTTTTTTTTTTTTTTTTTTACAGCAGGTAAGACAATGACTAGGCGTAAGTGTCTCATAAACTCCCTAATAAAATATATATAATATATATATAAAACTAATAAAAAAACTAATAATAAAGTGTGAGACTAGTGACATGTTCTGATGGGACTGCACCAGCCACAATGCCTGTCAACTTGGTGATATTTTCACCTGTAAGTACTCAGAATCATTATGACATTACGACATGAGGATTCAGTACTCGGACAGATAAATATCCAACAAAGTACCTAAAACTGGTTCTTTGGAAGGTTCTGCTACAATAGGTGCTTCCAAATTTTCCCTTGATGACACAGACTGACAAAGTGAAACAATGCTAGCCACTCCGTCTCAGCTAATGGTAAATAAGCCATCTTGCCACATTTCTACATGTGTTCTGCTCACGTTTCAAGGGGTTTTCTCAGTAGAAAAGCAGTTAATCTGCTGAACATACCTCAGTTTTTGCAGCCAGAGCACTGAGCAGCAATTCCAAATCAGCCAACCGTGTTGCCTGACTCTCTTGATGCTGTTTCTGCTGCTCTTCTCTCTGCATTGAGCAAGAATAAACAGAGGAGAAGTGAGTCAGCTGTTAACGTTTTAAGCAAAACATCACTCTTGTAATTTCACACTTATTCTCATCGTCCTACCTGTGCTCTGGTCGTGCTCTCCTGCTCCAGCTCTCCTCGTAACACACCCAGCCTCTGCTCCAGCAGGGAGGACACCCACAGTCCCAGACTCTCCCTGTCAGTCTGAGTGTGCAGCTGCTCCCTCAGGGTGCTGTAGAGACCCAGGATGTCCCCGTGACGCTGCTCCTGCTGCTGGTCACCCTGCTGGACTCTCTCCCACAGCAAGGCTAGCTGGTGCTCCACGCGTTCGAGACGCTCCAAGTCCACACTAGAGACCGCCACAGGGGGGATTATCGACTGAGGATGGAGAAATGAACAGAAATTAAACTTAAATTTAAAATTTCGTGGTGACTCCCACGACACACAGTGGCATTACTTATCTCTGAAATACACAGTTTTTGTGTGAAGATAACCACAAGGTATAAGCAACAGCATGCAACAAGCTATAATGTAATTTATACACTCACAGGCACTCAGTGCTTCCTAATGATGCTTTTATTATTTGTTTTAATTACCGGTGCCTGTGAGACTGGAGTGGCTGGGGTTTGCACCACGGGACTCTCTGGTGCAGGGACGGGAACAGATGCAGGAACTGAAGGAAAATCTGGCACCAAGTTTGACAGGAAGGTGATGGGAGAGGCAGGACGCCACTCGGTTAGGTTTATGGCTGGGAGGTAGGCAAGCAGGGCCGCAGTGGACGGACCCCACAACCATAAAGCTGCATGCAGACAAAAGGCAGTAAAAGTTAGATCACACTCGTCGGCTGTTGGCTGCTCAAATTTTTTTCCAACCCTTCACACGTTTCATAACTTCAAGGCAAGATTTCAGCTACACAACAGGCTGAATTATGGGCAAATATTTATAAAGTAATGCGCAGGATATATAGAATATTTGTTAATGTGAGGATTAATGTTTTCTTCAGTCTAAATGTCATACACAATCGGAACAAGCTCATTTAAATTGATAAAAAAAAAAACAAGATCAGCAATCAGTTGACAAGTATGTAAACTGTGGAGTAGTTCACCCTGTAACTTAGGAGTAAGCACATAAAAGTGTTTATGCTTCCTCTCTGTGAAAGTATGTGTGAGCAGTGCTGAACTACAGAGTGGAGTAGCTTAGCAGCCCAGAGAGGCAGACCTGAATATGGCACTGGATCTGCAGCGTACTCTAGGGATGTGTGCCGGTTGGAAAATCTACTGTCTCACTACAGACTGATTTTTATTCTCTGCATGTGCTCACTAAATGGGTTACACCTGTGAAGAAAGAAGAGAGCACTGCTCTTATAAACTCACCAAGGAGGAGCAAGAGGGGTAAAAGGAACAGCAGAAGCCTCCAGAGTTTTGGAACACATCTGAAACAAAGTAAGACACAGCTCAAAAGAAGCAGAACAAACAACTAGTAGAAGTACAACAAATTGTGTACAGCGGGTGTATAAAAGAGAATAAAACTACCATCGTTCTTTTCTTAAGCTACTAAATTCTCTAGTATGATCACCGACTAGTTACTAACAATGGCTGTTTTCAGAACTGCCCACTACATACTGAATTAGGGCCCGACTGATATGGGATTTTAGGGGCCGATGCTGATACCGATATTAGGGAGTAAGAAAATTCTGATATCCGATATATCAGCTGATATTCTGTATATAATATTTTGAATGTGGTTATCAAATACGTGTGACAAAGATGTGTAATGGAGGCAGGATTTCTGACAAACTTTGTTACAAACATCATTGCAGCAAACAGTAAACACTTCACTTATTATCAATTAAATAATGGACTGCCCCCTGCTGGACAAAGTGTGTGATTACACCATTTTAAATCACTAGTCCAAGTACTGTCATCATCCTTAAAAAACAGTTTTGATATTGGCACTTACCGGAGAACAAATATGCCAATTGCAAAATATATAGCAATAAATCTGCAATAGGCCGAAATCGGCCGATAACATTGGTAAAGTGATATATCGGTCGGGCCCTTCTTGAATAATTATTGAATGATAAGTATGCCATCCATTCACACTGCAGTACACAGGCAGGTTACCCAAAATTTCTTTTAAACACAAACTGGCAGCAGTGGCGAGATTTTTTTTTTTTTTTTAATGTTAAACTTAATCAAAAAATGCCTTGCTGGTTTTGGTTGTGACACTGCTGGGCACTGCATTGTGTCAAACAGTAGGCTAAGTAGACTTGTCGGATGCATACCAGAGATTTCCTTTAAATCAGTATACATGCAGGAATTTTTTGGCATACTGCAGATTTTGCTTGTGTTTACATACAGCACACTACACACTACAAAATTGGTACATACTGCTAGTATGGTGAGCAGTATTGAAAACAGTCAGTGCCTTTTTGCTGTTTTGTGCTGAGCATGAAGTGCACCGTGTACAGTGCCATTCAATCTATTAATATCATAAACACATCAAATACAGCTGACAGACAACAGGGAAGTCGCTTTTACCTTGTCAGAAAGAAGACGTTCAGAACAGACATGAGAGACACCAGCTGGTACCATCCTGCTGCAAGAAACCACAGAAGACCCCTGCCAGCCTTCACTGGGCAAATGGAATTAAATACAAACACACATACATGCAGAGAGACAGAAGATAAGAACACAATCAGATGATGATGCTTTAGGAAGAAGCAGAGCATATTTCAAAGAATGAGTAAGAATATGAGAAAAAAAATGCCACCAACCTGGAGCTGCCAGGAGCATCCAGAACAGTGAGAGCAGTGTCTGCACTGCAGTCCCAGCCCCCGATCCCAACGCTTTGCCTGCTTTCACCACACAGTGACCGGGCAGGAGAAGGCAGGAACCTGGAGGGTGAATAAGTCGAACATTTAGAGCGCAAGTTGTCTCTACCTACAGACAGGTTAAATTATAAACAATTCTTGTGACAGTGTATCTACAGGCTACAACAGGCTACAGTTTATCAACATGAAGGAAGTGCAAGTAAACCTGTGTAAGCTATGATGCTCCACAGTGCCCCCACCAGGCGCCGAGGCCTGGAGGACTGTGTGAGGAGGACGGTGTGTGTCTCTGAATGCTGCCTCCCTTTGCAGTCATCAACTGTGTTCGCCCCAATGATGGACACAGGTAAGCAAACAGAAAACAATAAAAAAAAAAAAGGATGAATGACATTAAGATGGCTACAAGCACAAAAACTAAAGTAGTGAAATTTAACAAATAACTGAAACAGACGTAAAATATAAACTGAATCAGCAACACTAAATCATACGTGTAGATAAAAGAAAAATACAAGTGGGTCGCTTACATACAATATATTGTTTGTGATGACAACATGCACAGCTAAATGTATGACAACATGCCTGGTTAAATTAGGTCACTTCACTGCCGTGTGTCTTGACTGAAAATGTTTTTAACTTTCACTTCTTTTAAAAACTTTTGATCGACATCAGCGCCACACAGGCTGGCTCAGCAGGTGTTTTCTTTGAGAGAGGAAACTTAAATAAGAAGGAACCCTAAATATATACTCTTATTTCATCCATTACAGATAATGACAGACTGATGCCATAGCTTTCAGCAAGAGCTAATAACAGCTTAACTGAAGCTAAAAACTTCTTGAGATCTACTTGTTTCTTCACATGGAAAATTTATCATGAATTAAAGCTGCAGTTGGTTGCAGGGAAAGTTGCAGCGGTGTAAACTGGTCCATCTCAGCTCGAGCTTGAGCCGACTGACGGTGTCGCTTGCAGACGCCGATGTCAGCAGATGCAAGTCAGAGTGCAAGGCACATCCCTTGTTTCAACAGCTATTCAACTCGTACTGATGTCATCTGTTGCTAAAAAGCACAGCGTAGCACACTAATCAGCACTTAATGTTTTTATATTTGTAATTGATTAAGATTTTTTCTTAACGGAGGGAAAAGTTCTCTATGTCACCTCTTCAATCTCCTGCGTTCAACCTCAGTAATCTATTGTTATTTTGTTGATGTAGGTGCAAAAATAAACGACAAAATAAACAAAAACGAACAACCACTGAACTGAAAACAAGCAGCTTGTTATCCCGAAGTTTATGTCTGTAATGACCTGTACTTGCGTGACATTTTGGTGTTGAACTGGTTCTTGGATTAGGTTTAGAAAACTAAGCTGAGTGAAAGAGAAGCATCTGCAGGTCACAGCGGTCAACAGGCTGCTGACTAATTAAAGCAGTTCACACAACCTCTGCCTACTGGTCCTCACACAGGTCACGCATATAATTACCTCTATCAATCACAGCTACAAGTATAGAGAGAATGTGTGTGTGTGTGGTACGTGTGTGTGTGTGTGTGTCTGCTTACACAGTGAACCATTGAGATTAAGATGCGATGCATCTTCAGTCACCAGGCCCTTCACATTCATGCTTCCACAGAAACTTGAATGAGCTGTAACACACACACAACATATTTATTTACATAACAAAACCATGCTGCGTGAGAAAATCATGACGGAATGAGGAATGGATGAAGACGAAGGAGAGGAGTAAATGCACATATCATCAGTGTGATGGCAGACAACTTATGACTTCATAAAGAACATGAGAACGGAGGCGCATAAACAGGTGGAGGACACACAGTGATGACTGCTAGAAAAACAAAGAATGTGGTGAAACTGAAGCTTCAGAGTTGATCAAATTCTCTTGCAGCTATGAACAGAATCAGCTTGAATCAGATGTATAATAGGAAAAAAAACTGACCTAAAGCATTTTGAAGCAGCTCTTAAACAATATGTGAATACTAATCAAAACTTGAATTAAGTTTACAGACCCTGCACCACATCTAGTGAGCTAGAAAAATGCAGAGTTATCAATGAGTTAGGAGTCCTGATGTCTTCTAGTGTGCTGACTGAAGTGAATATTTCCTCACAACCTCACATGAACTGAAGGTCTTCTCATGTGAAAGCTTCATGTTAAGTCAGGAAATGGTGTTCTGGGGTGTGCACACTTATAATTTTGTTTCTAGTTTCCTTCCTCCTTCAGAAATAGAAAGTGTGAAAGTGACGGCTGGAAGGAAAGAGATGATAAAAGTTCTTCAACTCTACAGGAGTCTTCTTTCTCCTTAAACAAAAATGTAAGAGCTCAGAAAGGAGAGAAACTGTGATGAGAAGGTTTATTAATAGAAGAGCAGCAGAGGTCAGAGCTGTGACCCTTAACCTTTGGAGCAACGGCCGGTACCTTGTCCTTCATAGCCATTAGCCCTGTAGCCCATCAACCTGTTGAGAGTGGTTTGCTTAAACAGCCACAGTTGGGACAAACTGGAGGACACTGCTCCTCTCATCGAGTCCGAAAACGACACAAGGACACCTGAGGACACACCCGCCCCATACAATCACTGTTAGTCAAAACGCACAGTCGGGACACGACTGGACACACAAAGTAATAAAAATATAAAGAGACAGGATAAAGGGGAAGTGAAGTGGAGGATAAAAATCCCCTGAAGATACTCTGAGAGAGAAATGACAGGAAGCAGCAGAAAGCCTAATAAGAGGAAAGGTAATAAGGTAACGTGATATAGAAATAGACCATGACTCAGCCAGATACACCGAGTGATGACGAAAATCCTGCTTGGGCACACAGCAACAGAGAATGTAGATTTTACATAAGAAGCAAAAGAGGGATGAGCCTAAGGTGTCTCTGTTTCTTCCTCAAGATTCCTGAGAATGTCTCTCTGACTTCACCCTCTTCGGAAAAAGCCACCACAAAAGACAGGAGAAGAAAGAGAGAGAATGATGGGAAATGAATGGTAGCAAAGGGCATCTCTTGTTGTGTACCTTTTCCTGCAGGGCTCTTGGCCCTTGAACCCAACCAGCGTACACTGTTGAAGAGCACGGTGACTAAGGACAGTATGGGGGCCAGGGCTCGTTTGCTGTAGCGTACACACGTGTTAGACACAGACGCCAGGAAACCTGTAGAGAGACATCGCTACCAATTATATTTTTATTATCACAGCTCGATTGAGCATATTGAACCTCTTTAGCGCCTCCCAGCTGCGGTAACGTCAACATTTGGAAAGACAAATGTGAGCAAGAACAGTTGCCTCACTAATTGCAATCCAAGTTAACAATTTCTCACCTGTCTTGCTCCTTCGACTCCTGTCTCTGGAGTATATACTTGTGAAAGGTGATGAGGAGGAGGAGTGGGCGTCCGAGGAAGCTTCTGCAGCCTGGGATGATGATGATAAGGAGGATGATGAAGACCGTGTGATTATTGAGTCCATCTTATGAGAGTGTAAAGAGCAGTCTTTGCAGATGTAACCATTGGCGAGCGACGTGTGGGACTCTGACACACTGGCGTCGCCATTGACACTTGATGAATTGTGGTCAGCACTGTAGCTCTTTCCTGAGGAAGACCAGCACATACATAGAAAAATAAAACTAATTGATCCCTACTACACAGGAAAACAGTTAGCCTCCTATAGTATTTAGAAACATTTGTAATCACATTACACACATTAAGTTACGCCGAGCAAAAGTGAACGCCTTCAGTGGTACTAAAAATATTTAAAAAAACTAATACTGGAATCTGAAAATTCTCTGTTACAAGTTTAATTCTTGCTTTCATAATTTTACTTAAGTGGATTAATTTATGCAGTAACATGTAGGCTGTATTTTAATGTTGTAGCTGGCTGCAGCAGAAATGATCTTACTCATTTTATGACCGACTATTGAGTAGTTAAATTTAGTGCATAACAGTGCATTGTAAATATCCTACAACTTCATACATCTGCCACTGTGGAGTAAAAAGTTAAGTAGGTCCCTTGTGAAATATAATGGAGCAGAATTACAAAGCTGCATTGAATTAAAAATTCTAAAGTAGAAGTGATGCAGAAATCAACTTAAATAAAGTACTATAGCAAATATACTTTTCCACCACTGAGTATTTCAGAGAGGCAGGAATGAGAAACTTTTACTTAAAATCACTCACTTAAGCAGCAGAAGCTATCTCACTGTACATACATTCATTCAGTGTGAGGTTCTTGACTACTATTTACTGTTTTAGTATATTTTCAGTTGGTTCTTTCTCTTCTAAAAACAAATCAAGCTAAGTGCTGTATATCTTGCATAGAGGAATGTAATCAAAAGATGCTTTAACAACCCAACTTTCTTCAACCATAACGGGTCACTTGTGATGAAATCAAAAGTTTCAGCAACTGACCCCAGTGCCCATCCACAGACATGGAAGTGGCGGTGTTTGTGGTTGTGGTGCGTTGTCTCAGGTTGGACTTGTCCAGGATGGAGGAGAGCAGAGATGCATCAGATGCTGTGTTGCTTTCCTGAATGACGGTGCTGCTGCTGCTGCTGTTAACCGGAGTACTAATGGCTGAGAAGGAGAGGGTCTTCCTCGGTGTGGCGACTTGGCTCAGAGATAAAGACAAACCATCAGAACTGGACTGCTGCTTTCTGCTCCGCAGCGTCCTGAAAGAGCAGAAACAGGAGGACATTGAGAGAGCTGTGAGTTTGGCTGCATGTGTCCAGTAGGGTCTAGCAGAAAAGCATGTCCCACATTGGTTTAAAAAAAAAAGATTAAATAAAATAAATACTTGGTGCACTTAACACACACTAGATGCATACTTGTAACACTGCATTTAGAGCACAGTGAATACTTCATTTCACCATGGTATGCTGCACAACTTCAGTCCAGCTGTTGGCCATAATGTGTCTGTGGGTAAGTTTTAGTTTTTAAGTTCGAAGTGTAACCTAACCCCCAAATTTTGGCTGAATTGCCTCCTTACTGAAATTCAAAAAAATACATCTAGAACGTGCCAAAATGTATCTATTCAGGGAGCTCTACAAGGCAGAGCTTTACTGAGAGTAGACCAGGAGAACTGCGTAGTTTGTGTATGGTGATTGTAGTTAGATTAGCTGTAAGCATATTTCAGTTTTCATACATGCATCCACAGTTCATTTAATAAGCAGCCAGTTTCGTTCCACTAGAGACGGTTAGGGTTAAACCCCGTGTGTGTGTGTGTGTGTGTGTGTGTGTGTGTGTGTGTGTGTGTGTGGGTACAAGGACAGACCTGTAGACACAAGTTCAGACAGACAAGAAGAACGAAAACATTGACTGATTTTCTCTCTGGCTAGTTCACATTTGAGAGTGTTGGTATCCACAGCTAGTCTCACCGTGTCTCTCTCCTGGTGCTGGTGTAGCTGCTGCTGCTGTTGCTGCTGCTGTGGTTCTCGGAGTATTCAGCCAGGCGCTCGCTGCCATAGTGACCAGTGCCAGTCTGCAGACGCAGGCTCCGCCGTGACATCCTGGGTGACTCGTACACAGGTGCAATCTGGTGCTCCTTCTCAAACTCTAATGCTGCTGTGGAGTAGCTGGAGCTGAGAGACACAAGGGAGAGGAACGAGTGGAGCAGAAAGAGAAGTAAAGTAGGAAAGTAGGGGAGAAAGAAAAGGAAAAAGATTAAGTCCAAGGTGGGAATTTTCTTATGTCTACTTCACAGAAATAATTTGGAGAACACAAACAGACCTTTAACCTCAAATCAATATACCCAGCACTTTTGCTGATGTGCGTGTCATCCTCTGCAAGTCAACTCAAGAGAGGCTTTCTTGTTTTCAAACAAAAACAAAACACAAGGACAGAGAGTCCGTTTAGAGGGCTGTTGTTCCCTGCAACTGGCAGTGGGCCTAACAGGAAGTGACTCATTCACAGAAGGACGGGGGGACAAGACAAAAGAATAGGCACAGCGTATCTATGGAAGTCAAATTGGAAAAATGAGCCTGGTAAATATCCCAAAGTATGCGAGTTGGCTGAAAAAAATAAATCTACTTCACACTGCCCGCCAAAGCCAACCGTAAGTGGAAACACACATGAATGTTGTAAATGTTGACTTTGCCAAGCGTTGTGCAGCTGTGACTCACAATGCCACACCCACTTGGAGGGTAAAGTGAGAGGAACATTCAGCCTTGAGAGAGACAGCAGGGAAACCATTGCGAAATCCCCAGGAACCCTTTATAAAAGCTTTTTGAACAATCCCTCTTAGCTCATGCGAAAAACCAAACAACAATGAAAAAACGCCTCCTTTTTCCAAAGAGAAAAATCAGATTAAATTCTACAGTCAGTGTTTACTTAATAATAATAATAATAATAATAATAATAATAATAATAATAATAATAATAAACTTTATTTATATGGCACTTTTCATACACATGTAGCACAAAGTGCCTCACAAATAGAAATAAAAACAAAACAATAATAATAGTACATACTCACTTGATATATTTAAATCATTTCTAATAAGACAAACTGAGTTACAGTGACCATGTTGCACTTTCTTTGCAGGTTGTGTACACTCCTCCTCAGCATGTGACTCAGCTGGGTCAGGCAGAAATACTTCATTGACAGGCAGGGAAGGGTGAATGAAGAGGAGGGGTGGAGCACTTTATCTGTCACTGGAGGACAGAGAGCTGACTTCCTGCACACTTTAAGAGGAGGGATCTTCTCTGTATAAACAAGAGCTGTTTGGTTCTCAGCATCGGAGTTCCTGTCAATGGCTCATATACAGAAGTGAGTTTAGCGAGGTAGACTTCAATACAGGACAAAATGTGGACTGATCTGTATCAGCTGCATGCACATGCATGTGTGTATGTACATGTACAGTGTATGTTGCTCTCTGGCCCTCCCTCTGGCTCTAAACTCTGAGGATTACGCTCCTGCCGAGAGCCAATTATGTGCTTTCGTCCTTGCTCTGCCTCCTGCCTGCTGCTCAAACTGGCTTTTCTCTGGGTACATGACCAGATCACCTCTCCCTCTGTATCCTGTTGGTCTGAAATTGAACAGATCTCCCCTCTGCTGTCAAGTATTTTGCCAAAGTAAATCACTATACATGTCCTAGGACCAACACATGCATTTGCATGTACATTTATGCTGAACATCTGCTTTTTCTCTAAAAGCACAACAGTACTCATTTCTTCCAGCACTTTTCTTTTTAACACAACCCTCCTCTGATGTCTTTCTGACACCTAAACATGAAACTAATCTCTAATGGAAAATAATAAGTCACAGATATGGCTGCACCTGTAACAGTGAAACTCTCACTGTGCTCCCGTGTCTCTGACAACACACTGTACCAATGAGCCATCATCTACAGTCAGACCCCAAAAAACAAAATCTCACTGAGAGGCTTGTAAAACTATTTAAAAACTCTGCACACACAAAAAAAAAATCATCACTGACACCACATATATTGCAGCAACAGAGACATTAGTGTCAATCAAAGATAATCATACCAATTCTTTAGGCAAACATGATAATTATCGGCCTGATTCTGCAAAATGTGACCTAATTTTATTTTACAGATAATGAAATTTTAGCTGATAAACAGAGACGATAATACGAAGCCTAAATTGCTTTTATTGGCTTGGCTATTTATAGGCGTTCATTGACAATCAGCATGCTGTTGACACGCTTGTGACCCAAAACTACTGCGGTTGTAGAACAGCACTGGAGAAAACCGTCGCTTGTCAGTCAGAAGTGTTGTTTGTTGTTACAGAAACAGCAGTGATGTCAGATTTGATCAGAACTATGTAATATTAAATCATCCTTAGCATTTCATACACTAGGGCCAAACCGATATGGGATTTCTGGTGATATGGGATGCTGATACCAATATTAGGAAGAAAGGATATTCTATGTAACATATTGGCTAATATTCAATATATAATATTTTGAATGTGGTTATCAAGTACATTTGACAAAGATGAGTAATGAAGGCAAGATATCAAACGAACTTATTCCAAAAATCAGTGCACTGAACAGTAAACACTTCACTTATTACGAGTTAAATAATGGACTGCCCGCTGCTGAACAAACCATGTGAAGACATCATTTTTATCACTAGTCCAAGCATTTTTTTCGCCTTAAAAACAGTTCTAATATCAACAC
>JAQLOL010000009.1:12432703-12456748 GCA_029783665.1 Naso thynnoides | reverse complement strand
GTGCAAACACTGTTACCATAATGGAGTACACCATACAGCTCCCAGTTTATTAGGTACACCAAGCTTATGTTAAAGCAATCCAATGCAACAGTCCTGCGATAACTCCTACTTAATTTTGTTAAAAAAGAATGAAAAGGTGTTTCTACAACTGTGCGGTCATTTAAATGGCTGCAGTTTGTGTTGACTGAACTGTAAATAAGGCTGTTTCTATTTTTCGTTCTGCCCATTCATATCAGTGCTTCGAACTGTGGTTCAGAACACAGGGGTTGGACCCCTCCAAAGGGTCACAAGATAAATCTAAGGGAAGTGTCGTTCCAAAACCAAAACCCGTATTGGAAAATGTTTCCAATACCACCAACAATGCTGGTATAGGTATCAGCGAGTACACCAGTGATCCGATACCATGTGATTTATTACCAGCTAAACGGTACCAAGCTACTTCAATCGAGCCCAGTTAGCTCTGATCAATGTTACATGCCTAAAATCAATTCTTCTTTGCCTCTCTGAAATAGTTCACAGGAAGCTGAGCTGTGCTGATACTGCAAACTATTATTTGTAAGAGTGGTGAAGAAGAACAGAGAGATTCGACAGAGCTAGCAAAATATCTAAGTTTGGCAATATTTTACACTGGAAAGTCCTGCCACTAGTAAAAAGGTGATCTTTAAGGAATTAGATTTTCCTAGATTTTAGTTTTTAACGTTGCTGCGGCACTAGCGTTTTAAAGTGTTCTATTTAAGTCTTTTTATTTTACTAAATTATGAGTATAACTTACGTGTTTAAAAATTGTTATTTTTATGCGCTGGTATTGGATCAGTACTCAGTATCAGCTGCTACACAAGTTTGGGTATCGGAATCAGTATCGGTATCGGCAACAAAAAAAAATGGTAATGGATCATCTCTATCTTAGGGGTTGTGAGATAGCCACTCTGTTACTCAAGCCACAGTTTCAAACAGGGCCCGACTGATATCGGTTTGCTGTCCCAACTACTAACTGGTCAGCCAGATACAAAGATTTTTATTTGACATGGACAATAACTTTCGACGCACCAGACGCATTGTTTTAGTGTTTTAGCATACAAGCTAATTCTCAGCACAGCAGACACTGGGCTAAATAATTACAACTTCCTTGTATAGTGCAATAAAATTTAACAGCACCACAAACTTCATCCTCTAAAATGATCCGAAAGATTAATTTACAACTCTTAAACAATTTCGGTAAAAGATGAACATTGTACATTATGAAGGTGGGATTCTATTGTGGGACTGTTGCATTAAAATACAGTAGCTTTAGATAGATGTACCTAATAAAATGGCAGGTAAGTAACCATGCAGCCCGCTCTACGCACATGTCAGAAGTCCCTCAAATATCCTAAAGCAAGAAGGGAACTTCTCGTCCAATTTCTGCTCAGCTATTCAATCCAGCAGAGAGATGACGCCAAGTTGGAGCAGCAAATGAAACAGATGGCTTTTCCTAAAATCCACCACCAAAATCTCAACACATAATCTTAATCACGTTTCAAATCCGCATCCAAGTCTCCGAGCCGGAAAGAGGGATAAATGGAAACAAATATGCAAAAGCCAAGGCGACTACTTTAATTCAGCGGGGATTATTTGTGCCATGCGTGATGCTCTGAATATGGCTTATCAAAAAATCAAACACCTAATCTCCTAAACTACATCAACTGTGCTGCATCTGTGTCAACTGATGATAAGACTGAGCAACATTTTAGGACGTTATGGCCTGACCAAAGGTGCCTCAAACACAGAGCATCCTGTAGTTCTGCATTTTTATTTTTATTTTTCGCATGTGGCTGGATTTTGAGGAGTATGATGCCATTTAATCCTTGAGCTCATATTTTAGGCGACAGGCTCAACAGTAACAGACCATGCGGCCATACCACAAACACACACCTACAGTCTAAACATCCTACACTGCTGTATTTCTCCTCACACGTTTGTTTTGCTGGCTCCTTTTACGCAAACCACCTGCGACGAACAGTGCAAACTACAGAATCCAGTGACTGATCCAACCTACTGTCCAAACAGAGATCCAAGCTGTGTCGTTTAAAACGCATACTTAGTGTAATAATAACAGCACACAGTGTCCGGCCAAATGACATACAAGCCCAGATTCATTCTCTTATTGCTCAGGCCAGTGCTAAATTTAGACGCCATGTATTTAGATAATGCCGTCACTCACCAAAGCCCTGACTTGTGCAACGACGCACCATCCCCATTGCTTGACGTACGAGTTTATTTACCAATTCTCTGTCAAAATACGCTCTCGGTGGCAACTCTGAGTGTTTATTAACGTATTTTGCAGTAATAATGTCGCAGAAGTGGGAAAACCATCCCAGAAAATAGGCCTGAGATTGCGTTAGTTGTGGGTAAAGGAGCTCAGCAAGGACAAAATAAATCTGGATAAAACAAAACCACACATTCACAAAAGACAACTGCAGCGTCTAAATACATTCGACCAGAGGGATGTTATTTATAAGAGCATGTCAACTTGCCCGCGTGGTTAGAGTCCATGTATGTTATTATTCTTAAAGCGCGTAATCCAAAGGAAAATAATCCTTATATTACTGTCACGCAAGATGCGCAAACTTCCGCCAGCATCCCGACGCACGGAAAATCAAGGGTGAATAATTACTGCGGTCCAACAGATCCTCAACGTTATTCTCATGATAGGAAGAAAAAAGCACGAAAGTTTGCAAGTAGCTTGTGAGTGTTATGCTAGTGCACAACAAGCCGCTTTCCAAAATGGCTTCCCGGGTGTAACAAAGCCAGAAGGATCGCTGCCGAGCTGATCCTCCCACTCCTCGGCCATCTATTGTCGGCCGGCGCGCTCACTTTAAATCTATTGGAGGACAGCAGCAGTGATGCAGCGGACTGCTGCTGGAGCCCCGTGGAAGAGCACAGCGTCGTTCGTACACATCTGCCACCTAAGCAACTTTAAACAGGTGTACCATCATCATCATCATTATTATTATTATTATTGTTATTATTGTTGTTGTTGTTATTGTTGCTGCTGCTGCTGTTTGTTTGTTTTTGCACCCAATTATCATTATAAACTGTTGGTGCTATAGGCTGTTTGGTATAGGTGCACTTATAAAATCCTGAGGCACTGCCCTCCAAACCTCTTTAACAACTGTAAAGAAAAAGCCCTGCATGGAGGTCTAAATGCCGTCTCAAACCTGTATGTTATACACCATGTACAAGTTTCAGTTGCAGGCTATAAAAACATGAAAATGTAAAACTTTCCAAATTTGTCAAAATACATGACATGACCGAAGTGTTTGCTCTGTGCTGTCTAGTGAAGCGCTGAAAGTTGCAGTAAGTTGCAGTGAGCAGTAAGTTGGCATCAGTATTGCTGCAATATCGTGACGACAAACGTGTTAAAGAGGGATTTGACAAATGAAACATTTCACAAACGCAACAGACAAAAGTTATTTCACTTTTCTCTACATTCTTTCAGTCAGTCACAACAAAACACAAATATGTAGGAACACTAGTCACCAAAATGTTAAATGCCAAACAATAAAACTCTGAGAAAGTCTGCTTCAGTGTGGGTCCCTTTGACTAGAGTGTACTGATCCTTCTTGTAAAGAAATCAATTTTTTCTTTTTTTAAATCTAGGATATCTTTGCCATGGTCAATTCATTCTTTCAAGTACTGTACTTCAGCACAATTCTGAGGTACTTGTGCTTAACCTTAACATACTTTTTACTACATGGATATAGTGGATATTGGATATCGTTATATTGGGATATGAAATAAATGGTGTTTCTCCCTGCTTTTAAAGGATGCATTACAGTAAAACAATGTTTTTCCTCTCAACTTATCAGACAGTTCTACTTATTCTAACACATGCCTTTACACACTTAGTCATTATACTTAAATTACTGGAATGAAATATATAAAACTACAAAGATTTTTCTGTTGTGTCTGACTGAACTTGCACAGGCACGAGTTGTGCAAAGAAGTGATGGTAATAATTGCACTGCTTAACGTAATATAGTAATAATAATGTATGAGAGCTGGGCGATATTAGCTAAACCTAAAATCTCAGATTTTCTTACACCAAACTCGATTTACAATTTTAATCGATTTTTTGAAGTGCAAGCTGCAAACTTGTCACGATGTAGATCCAGGGGAGGGGAAGTTGTTCACATTTGCACTGAAGCCTGCAGTTATTTGACAAAACATATTTACATGTAATACTTATGTATTATGAATCAAAACAATATAATTTCGAGGCTCCTGAGACCAAACACAAGCCTAGAAAGACAAACTCAATTGTCAGTTACAAAATCTTTTAAAATCACAAATTTGAATTAATGGATAAAATCAATTTATCGCCCATCCCCACAATGTATGAAGCTATGCATCACAAACGACCATGAGATCTGGGGAATTGCCAGGTCAACAATTTTTAACTCTCTCAATATAAAAATACTGCGTGCGTGAGGTAAACAAACATTTATCATTCAGATCCTCGAAGGTGCCATGACACAAATGCATACATTTTGCATAGTGAGTATTTTTTTAAATGTAATTTCATTACATTAAAGTTTTACTATAAAAAAAAACTTAATAACTTTCACCTGTAATTTTTTACCGTAGTATTCCTACGTCAGTATCAGAGTTCATCTTTCACCACAGACAAAAACAGTGAGAGCTGTTTTTGTCTGTCATAAGACAGAAAAAAACCAGTATCTTATTCCTCTTACATTATTAAACGTGTTGGCAGAGGGGTGGCATTAAAATACAGTTTATAACACACCTTCCAGTGGATGTCTCAGGTTCAAAGTCTGACAACATGCAAGCCAGGGCATCCAGTTAGCACCAGCAGTGCTGCTCTGCAGCTGATCAATTAAAACAGGAACATAAATTAAGAAAAATATTACAGATAAATCTATTTAAACCTTAGAATTTAACTGATGAGAGCATACAAAAGTTCTTAAATGAGGCGCCATCTGCTGGACAGCAGCCATTACATTTCATTCATAGTCTGTGGGACTTAATCTCACTGACCTTTAGTCATTCAGGTAGAAGGCAGGCTACCCCTCTGCCAAAGGTTACACAACCAGATGTATCCGCACCCTGTCTCGGCTCAGATAAGACCTATAAAAACTTTGTCACACAGGTGCATATCAGAGGAGCAACACGCAGAGGTGGAGGAAGTATTCAGCACCTTTACTGCAGTAACACAACAAACGTATCATCAGCAAACTGGCCCCTGAATGGCACAGACTGGTCAAATGGATTCATCAGTGTGTGAGCAGAATTTTTCTGCAGTTGCTAATCAAAATTAAGGGAGTTCTTTTTGCTTGGAGGCAGTTAAATATCTACTGATGAGGACCCCAACAGATCAAAAGATAAATAGGAGGGGGATAACGCGGTAACTGCATAAAACTCAGGAACTGTGCAATGAAACCAGGGGCCACAAGCAGACATTGCTTTATGGGCTCACAAGTCAAACAGGCTCCATGTCAGCTGTTACATACTTATTTAATCTGACTTATGTTAAAGCTTATCTTTTGTAAGCTATTTGATGCAATGCACTGATCAGAAAATAATAAATAACTGCAGCTAACTACAGGACGATAAATGTAGTAGAAAAAAATACAACACATTCATCTAATTGTAGCAAAGTGTAAAGCAGCAGAAAGTTGTAACGTTAACGTTAACTTACCTAAATTACTTGGCACAAGCTACTGTTCGTGGTTAAAGAAAACGTTGTTTAGTGACACAAGCCGGCAGTTAGGCTACTGCTGTTGAAAAAATAAAACAAAACAAAACAAAACAAAACATTTGAGCTAGCATACAGACCGCGAACTTAACCCTAATGTGTCACAGATTTAAACGAAAACGGAAGTGTAACGTTACAACAAATTAGCACTTCGCCCACTGCTACAACGAACTGCAGACAAGTTGTAGCCCCTCATGACAGTTCGGGATAGCGCATGAGAAATTAATTTACAAAATTCTCAGCACAGGAGTTCAGAGTACTCACATGTCGACTCCCTGCGGATTAAACGCTGGTGTCTGTCCGGTCGGTTTATCTAGAAGTTTCTTACATCCAGTTCGTTAAAACTCCTCCAACCGTAGCAGGCTACATTTATTGCCATGAAAAGAGGACCTTGATAACGTTCGCCTTTCCCGCACACGGTCATATTTTCCGTTGCAACTCCAGCCTCACGTGCTTCATTCCTTTTATGGTAAAAATGACCATATATGGGATCTCTCGAAACGCCTTCGAACTGGTTTTCGAAATAAAACAGCCCCTCTCAGTGGCCGTTGACGATAACAACAACTAATATTAAATGAATGAAAAGGTCATTTACCTCTTTTTATAATAATAATAATAATAATAATAATAATAATAATAATAATAATAATAATAACTTTCTAATTCTGGGTATCATCTCTTTTTTTTTTTTTTTGCAGTGCTTCCAGTAGCATTTGTTGTACTAAAATAGGAGATACATGATATAATAAAGCTAGGCTATATTTAACCTTTGAGTGGAAAAAAGACATGCTGTGGGAGCCATTAGTTTGTTAATCTTTAGTTTTGGGTTTGCTAATTATAAGTAATATTTTTTTTTGGTTACTTTAGATGTTTGTTTCATTTAGATTAGAGTTCTTTAGTATTTTCTTTGCTAGCTGTCTCGTTGAATTATTTCCTAGTTTAGTGTTTTAGTTTTTCTACTTCCTATTTTGTTTTGTTTATTTATTTTGTTTTGGATTTTGGCTTTGGGCACTGTAGGTTATATAAGTAGGAGGGGAGGTGTAGGACCAGTGTGCACCTGGATGGGCCTATGCTTGTTTGTTTGTTGGTTGGTTGGTTGGTTTTTTAACCAGAGCAGGAGAGGCATGATCCTTTTGTTCTTTGTTTGCTTAAAAATAAACCATGAAAACCCACAATTTTGGAATGGAGTTTGATTTTCTTCTGCCTGCGTAATACACAAGCCCATGGTGCAGGGTGGCCTTTTGATTTACATGTTTTGAAGTTAAGTTTAAAGTTTGACGTTTTGACAAATTGCCACTGCACATGCAGTTGCAAGAACAATACTTTCATCTCATGTCTTGGGTTGTTTGATTTGAAAGAGATCATACCTTAATTGTAATTCCTTAATTATTTCCTAACATCCTCCATTACTTTCATCTTACGAGGAACCATATTGATATTGATAAAAAAAGGCTAGAAAAATATAATCTTGTTTACAAATGTGCAATGATTTATAGCAACAAAGTACACTCAGTAAACTACTTAAATTACTCACTACATTCATCTTTTTGCCAAAGGATTTTTTTCAGTATTTTCAGCTGTTGTTCTAAATATTTCTTATCTATCTTTGTTTGTCCCCCTTCTCTTAAAAATACTGTATGTCTTATGACCTCTTTTATTGTTTTATGTGTAATTTTAAGACCCCTGTCAAAGCAACAAGTAAGTCGGTGTGAAACAGCTTTGAACAGTTGGAGAGAACTGGAAAAACTGGACACCAGACATTTATGGAATGATGGTGATCCCATTGTCCTTGTGATCACATGACCACATCATGTGAAAGGGAAGACGATCTGTCTTTACGTTTCTTTCCTTTGTGTAGACGGCAGTTCGTTCACACAGAGTGCATGTCTGGCCTGAAGTCACTATGAAAATTGTAACCTTTGTAATCTGTATGTGCTTCTTTCTTCCTGTGCAGCCTGATGACATGGAACGCTGTAAGTAAATTAACTCTAGAATCCTACAAACTTGGTTTCTTTAGTAGATTTGTAGTTTAGAAAGTCTCGTTTTTTTGTTTTGGCTTTACCTTGTTGAATGTTTCTTTTTATGTATAAACAGATGCCTACTGTGAGAGTTGTCTGACTGCAGCACAAGGTATGGAGGATGATTTTTCATCTTGCTATGGAGCCAGACGCTATATATATATATATATATATAAACCTTTGTCACTTGTAACCCATATTCTTTGTATTTTTTAAGACATATAATGTAAATGAAGCATATGCATACCACTCTCCAGAGATTGAGAAAGCTGTGAGGGAAGCACCAGCTGAGAGAAGACAGAAAGTAGTTGAGGGCCTCATCAGTGGGGGTGTGTGTGAGAGACTGCTGTCCTACAAACATGACTATGTCTCTAAGGACAAAATGACGTCCTCCTGCTTGCATTTGTTCGGTAAGATTAGGATGAAATAACAACGTGTCTGTGTGATCTTTACTCCCTTATTATTATTGTTATTAATCCTTGTTTTTGAATTCATACAGAGTCGCATTATGACCAGTTCCATGTAGTTTTGATGAGTAAAGAACTAAAGCATCTGGATATAGTCCTGTGTTATGAACAGTCCACAGCGTGTGTGGGCGTGAAACATCAGTCTTTCCAGGTAAGCTGTCGATATAATTGTAAAGTGCATTAACAAATATGTTATATCCTTCTAATCAGACTCATTTCTACTTTGAGAACTAATATTTTTGAATTTTTGTGGCAGGATTCTAAAAAACACACATTTACACAAAGGGATATTGAAGCTCTACTTCAGGACAACAAGGAAAATGTGCGCATTTCTCAACCCACATATTCAGGCCCACCTGTCCACTCAAAAGATGAGTTATAAAAACCACAACGCCATTTTGCTTGCTACTGAAAGTGTCATGGCTTGTCTTCATACTGTGTTTTCAAGTGTCAGCATGATTAAAATACCTTTAAAAAAACACTGTCCTGGACTGTACATTATGTAAGTTAAGTTAAGTTCATTAAGTACATTAGCCTTGCTTTTCCCTGATGTAAAGCAATACATCAGATCCACTTCAACATTTTTTTTTTTGAGAATTTAAGTCTTTGCTATGTTAGAATATATGCAGTGAGAATGCTTTAATTTTTCTTAACACATTTTCTGTTGTTGATTTGTCGGAGCAGTGTTGTGTTAACAGACAAAAACACATTCAAATTGACACAATCTGACATCAGAGCTGCAGGATGATAGAAGCACGTACATGGCTGGAATAAGATAATAAAAGACTCCTGAGTAATTTTTTTTCCTTGGGTAGCTGTCGATCCTCCAAACCCACCTGCTCTCTGTGTGCACCAAGTTTTCTGTAAATCTCTTGCACACAGCAAACATCACATTGCAAGATTCTGGCCTGAAGACACAGGTATCTGTGCAGGAATAATACAGTTAGGCTAGCTGTGTCACAATAACTCTGGTGATTTGATAAAAATGCACTTTATTTTGTTACATGTTTCATGAGACCACATGAAGAATAAAATAATAAAGATCTAAAATTTGATTTTTGAAATCAAACAAATCTACAAAACAGGGCCACAAAACTGCAAAACATTATCTCACAATATTGAAATTAATCAAGCAACCAAAAGCAAATGACATGCTAATCACAGAACAATAAAAGCAATTTGCTGCCAGGATCCTAAATTTACACTGTTGTTTGTTTGTACCTCGGGCACCTTGCACCTTATTGCGGGTAGTCTAGGGATCGGCATACTGGAGAGAGCACACTGGTTAAGCATTTTCTAAAAATGATCCACCTGAGCTGAACAGAAAAGCAGGAAAACGATGCAGAGCTTCTTAAAGTCTGGATTAATCATCACAGCTGCACACGTTGGTTTGAATTTCAAAAGTTTTCAGACATTATTGCCATGTTGTGAGCCAGATGTCTCAAAACAAAGAGGCCAAACAGGCTTGCTACAGAACAACCTGGGCTGGAAATGTAATCCAAAGGCAGGTAATTTCTTACACTTATTGTTTGAATGTTTTCTGGCATCCAATTTGGAAGGAGGTTATAAGAAAACTGAGTGGATGGCTTGGAAAACACTTACCAGAATCTCCTCAACTCTGCCCTCTGGGAGATAGATTGGAACTACCACCAGGAATGTCCAAAGCAGAATTTGGTTTAGGATTAACAGGTTGCATCAATACAGCCAGAATTATTATTTGCCACTGGAGGAGTCAGATTAGGCCAGAAAATATGGACTAAGCAGATAAGTGAAAGTGCCACCTTTGAGCTGATGACAGTCAGGTTAGATGATAAGGATGGAAAATTTCATTAGGTCTAGGAACAGTTTTTGAGTTATATAAAAGGCGGTAAAAGGCACCATGTACATTTAAGAGGAGGACTTTAATGTTATGTTATTTTATACTATTAATGCCCTCTATAGCTGAGGATACTACAGTATTTAGTGACAGATAATGATGTGATACACCTATGTGCCTCTGTTTTGTCCAAGTTCTTTTTTGTTTCTCTCTCTCTCTCTCTCTCTCTGCTTTTCTTGAATGTATATTCAACATGACTGAATGGTTTTTACATAAATATTTGTTTGCTGTTTCCATTTTTTCTACATTTGACAAATTAAAAAAAACAAACAAAAAACCCCAAACTTGATTTACTAAAAACAAAGGCATTCCAACACATCACACAGGCCTATTGCTTCTACATAAAATGACAAAGATTTAAAAAATGAATAAATTAGCTCTATGTTATCTTAAAAAAAAACAAACAAAACATAATCTGCCTGAAACGCTCTCACAGAAAGTGAATTAGCCTACCTGAAAGGAAAACTAGACTTGACTAGAAACATTGCTTTCATCATACTGACATTGCACAAGACAAAATATGATTATAGATGTATTAAATTGTGATTTTTATAATGTCACTACTTGTACGAATAACTTAATTTGGCATTTTTGAAGTTTGCCCTGAGACAGCATAGGCCTACTTTTGGCTGGCACAGGGGCCTTGAGGCGCGCCTACTTTGCTAGCCTGCATAATTTTGAGAGCCTGTCTAAGGAGGATTTTAATGTTTAAATCTGACCAGTTCTTTTCGCCTATGAAGTGCATACATGGACATGAATTTGTATTAAAGCGGATTACCTCAAGGCTAAACAAGCAGGCTACAGAATAGGGATACTGTCTGTGGACTCACAAATGAGATGACTTTAGTTCAGCAAAGATCTCGTTCCATTTAGCTCTCAGGTTCACTCTTTACTCTCCTCAGGTTTTTTTTTTAGACCTACTACATCTTTCCTGCCACGAGTAGTCGCACCACTTTATCAAAACATCCTGTACAAAAAAACCTAAAATATCTTTCAAGGCGCGTGAATAAGTTCTTTAAAATTGTAATCACCGGAAGAGGCCACTTGAAAAGGTCGGCGGATCTGCATTGGAACGCGGCCCGCGTGCTGTTGCTAGGAGGCGCTGTCGGAGCCCGGAAGAATCGAACGTGGTGAGGTGATGATGGGCAGCCCGAGATTTGGATTTGGAGGAGAAACATAAGAAACATTGTCGGTGTTTCCCGCGACATTTGTGCGCTTACATTTGCCGAAAAAAAGGGAAAAGAAAGAAGATAACAGCTTTTCTCCGTTGTGAAGGTAAGAAGGGCGTAACGAGCAGGAGGCACCGGCGTAGCCTACGTTTATCAACTGTCATTCTGCCAGGGCACATCTGTAACGTTTACAAAAACGCCTTTATTGCTTCAAAAGATACCGTAAAATCGAACATTATTTGGACCACACATTCAAAACTGCCGGAATCAAGCTCGTCTTGTAAAAACCCGTAACAAAAAGAGAAGCTTCCCCACCTTTCATGTGCTACCATGTTTTAAAAGAACCAATGTGATGAACTGTAGCTACTGCCATTAGGCGACTGAAGACCAATAGGTCAGAGGCAGCATCTGTGAATTGAAACCTTACCCGCAGGTTGTTGGTTTTCAAAGAAGAGCTCTTTATTGTACACGAGTAACTCTATTACAAACCGTTTCCAGTGAAATAATGCTCCAGTGCAGCAGCTGTAGGCTGACGCCCTGTGTTCTCTACCTGTCTGTAAAGGGTCTGTACCATCCATTTGCTGACTGACATTTCAAAAATAGAATATTGATGAGACACAAGATTCCATACGCATATTCAAGAGACCAGGAAATGGAAGTCAGTCAGTCACCAGCAAGGGCTGACAGAAAGGAATGGCAGGAATGTGATGAGAGTGATAAAGCACTCAGAGCAGACAGACCCTCTTTGTTGTAGACGATTTGTCCTGCTCGTCCACTTACAGATGGTTTCCTCCTGTGGCCCACACACCACACCCAGTGCAGTCCAAGCTCACATGTCACACTGACTTGCGGATGTAAATCTAATTCCACGCTCTCCGTTTAATTTAACAGCTGGGTGACGAGGCTACATGGTGTGTGTTTCCCATTCAGAGTGTGGATGTGTCGTTGTCCAGAGATGGAGAGCTACGAGGAGTTCTGTCTGCGGAGTCTGGCCACACTGCAGGAAGCGGGGAAGTCCACGAAGAAGACTTGTGGGATGCTGTGTTCCCCGAAGGCTCACTCTGTCATCTGCTTCCATGGACGAGCTGTGCTTTCACCTCTGGTGAGGAAGAAATGAACAAAAATGAGAAATGATCCTATTTGGTTAACTAAGATGTAGCTGAACCAATTAAAATGACTCAAGTGCCTTCATGTAGTTTCATAGCTCTACAAATCATAGCTGATGGATGTTTTGAAGCGGTTTTGCAGACAGTTTTGTTGCCGCAAAGGCAGCTCTGCTTTTTAATGACAAAACGTTCGGTTGGTTTCCCTGGAGAGTCTGTTTGTCTGTCGGTATCCTGCTGTAACTGTGTTTGTATCTATGCTGCATAGTAACAGAAAGAATTTCTGACACCGTTCAGTTACAGTAACAATGAGAAGAATGTTATGATAAACCACGTATACACTCAAGATACATAATCACACACTTTAAATTAAATTAAAGGCAACATTTAGGGGAAAACACTTGCATCCTTTTGAGACCTATATAATTTATCTGCAACACGTGGACTGACGAGACCCAATCAGATCAGCAGTTGGCAGGAAAAACAGAGAGGAGATAATTGATGATATAGAACTCGAAGGATGTTTGACGTTAGTCAGGAGGATCCATCTGCTTGTGACTTCTGATAGAATGAATTTTCAGGAGTAGCCACGTGATGGAGAGGCCTACGTGGGGCCGAGGATTGCTGACGCTTTCACTTCCACTCAAATGTGAGAGATACTGTGAAGGAGAGGGGTTGTGTTATCAGTGAAAACTGAGGATAATTCAAAAACAAGCCCAACTGAAAATGTTTTGTGCATTGGAAATTTTGTCATAACAAGCTCTTGACTCGTCTTTTTTCCTGTGTGGTTGCTTGAGGCCGTTTAAGTGGAAAGCCGAATCAAGTGCAGTTCCGCTTATTTACTTTTTCCAGCTAAGTGCAGAGCAGCGCGGCGAGATGTGTGACCTCAGACAGCGGGCGGTCCAGCTGGAGGTGAGCTGGCAGAACCGGCAGAGGAGCAACCTTCTGGCCCGCGTTCAGGACATACTGGGCCAAGCTCAGGTCAGTGGCACAGAGTGGACCGTGGTGTGGGATACAATATTTCTTTGTGCAATTAATGTGACACTTTGTAGGCTGAAAGTATGCACTGAATAGGCAAGATTTAAGGCAAAACAATAATGATTGAAGCATACAGTATACAACATAGATTTTACTTCTCTCTGTTCAAGAAAAGACAACATCAGTCCACTCTGTTTGTATGTTTTTTTCAATAATGTGTCACATACAATTTTCAAATATACCCAAATGTGAAATAGGTCTGTATGTCAGTCCCACGATGTAGCACGAAAACTGAATCACAGTTTGTCCCAGAATCCCTTGTGAGATTTGGAGACTTGAATACAGTTTGTCTGACTCAACACAGTCTCTGGCAGGCTGTGCTATTTTTATCTGACAATTTCCCTTTTCCGTCAACTCAACAACTATTATTGTCCACTTCCAACTAAGCTGATCTTATGACATGTATTGTCATTAAATGGCTGTACTACAACCAACAGAGTGTGTATGCATTTTTGCTGAAAAACCAACCAATGAACAATCAAGAATGAGCTGTTTACTATCTGGATAGATAGCAGTTGTGTCACTAAAAGGAAGGAGGAGATGAGGCAGGTGAGCTCTGTTTGCTCTTTCAAATAGCTCTTAAAAACTTTTTCTCTTCAGCTATTCTTACATTTTCACTTGTTTTCCAGCGTTTAACAAATTCATACATTACTTTCCATTATTACTGATTTAATTCTACTTTTAATTAGCAACGCTCATTATCAATTATCAATTATCAATTCTCATGTTTTTATCCAATTATTAAGTACTTTGTAGCTTCTTACAAAAAGTGCTTTATAATAGATGGGAAAGGAAATCGCATGTAAGTGCTCAGTTTCTTCGTTATGATCCATTTTTGGTTTGTTTCGATTTTTTCTGGTCAAAGTGTTAAGAATAGGAACAGGTTAGGATTATGTGTGTGTGACATTTAGATGAGAACCAACACTGGATTATCTGATATTTTATTCCTTGTAATAATATATGTGGGTGATGAAATGACTGCTTTTGGCAATTATTTAATGATGGACTGCTTAATATTTTTGCATAGGCACAAAAAGCACCATGTAAAGAGGTTGAAAAGCTGCCAGTCAGTGGCTACACTCTGGTCACTGACTCTCCTGGACTTCCCAGAGACCCCGGTTTTGGGCTTCAGGCAAATGACCAACCTGCCACTCCATGCTCTGAGACCCCAATACTCAATGGCTACAAGGCACTGGAGGAAGTGATGGTAGAGAAGGAAGAGAGGAGTGAGGAGGAAGAGGAGGAGGAGGAAGACATTAGTCTGGACAGCCTTCTTAAGAGATCAAGAGAGTACGTGAAGAGAGAGCAGAGTCAGCAGGGGTTAAAAGTTGTCCCCACAGTCACCAGGATTCCCCCACCGGAGCCTTCCTCTGACAAGGAGAATAAGAGCTGCAGTCCCATGGGGAACACAAGCATTGAATTTGGATTTAGTCTGCACCATAGCCCTGTTGGCCCACCTCCAACCCAAATCCAGCACCAAACTTTGTATGACCCCAGACCCCAACAGTCCGGCTGCCTCTCACCTACTCTGCCTGATCGGTACACTCGTCTTCCCAGTCCAGAGTGCAGCGTTAGTCCCCGTCCACAGAGACGCAGACCACGCCCGGTTTCTACAGGGAACATTCATATTTCGTTTCCCATCGGCCCAGCAGACCTTATTCCCCGAAGCCCAGTAAGGTCAGGGTTAGTAGACTGGGGAGATGCTCTCTCAGGGGACGCAAAGTCCTCTGATCACTGGAGCCCAGTAGGGAGTGAAAGTGGGGCTGGTGTCAGTAGGGCTGCTAATCGTCGATCCAGCCACTGTGGTACCAGTCCAGTTCAGGAGACCTGCAGCCCCGCTGTTGCCTCAGGGCCTAACCTGAAAGGACACCATGACCACCTGGATTCAGGGTTTCGCCGACGCTGCCACACCCTGGACAGCCAGCCACATAGTTACCACTCTGAAGCTGAGCACATAGACCGCAGCCAGGAAAGGGTTCCTCGCTTCATGGCAGGAGTTACATGGATGGCTCCAAGTCGGCGTACCCCTGCAGTCCACTTAAACCAGTCGTATGAGGTGGAAAATCCCTCACCATCTCTACTGAGGCCCTGCATAACTCCTGACTTGCCTCAGGTTACACTTAGGATGGAGCCTGACGACCCTCGGGGGACAAACAGTGGAAGGATCACACCGAATGTCGCCAGAAAAACAGCTGAGGCACAGTCCAGCAAGACAGGTGAGTCCCTCTTTGACACAAGTCAAATTATGTCATATCCACTAAGATGCAGTGCAGCTTTGGAATTTAATATTTATAATAAAGATATAGACAGAGGTTACGAAAGTGAATGAAAAGACTAAAGTGTTTAAAAGCTAAATAAATAACTTTATATTTACTCTTTTGTCCACATCAAAAGAGGAGACCCAAAGGCGGGCACAGGCTCTGGAGGACATGCAGCGGCGTCTGGAGGAGGAGCATGCCATGCAGATGTCTCTACTTCTGGCTGAGCAAGAGAAAGAGCAGCAGCGCCTCCGTCTGGTCAGGATGTGGACTTACACAATATGTAGTCTAAATGGAAATCAGATACAAAAATGTATTTCTTTTGCGCAGTATTAATTGCATATTGTTCCAAAATGCAATGACAAAAGCCACTATGTGTGTTTTGTTGTCAGGCTGAAATGCAGACATGTGAATTTATTCCAAAATACTGGAACATGTGCATTTGTGTTTGTGTGTGTATTGCATGTGTTAGGAGCTGGAAGAGACAGAGAGAAGATTGAAGTAGCAGGGCTGTGTGTTGCCTTCGAGTGGGGAGGGTTCTAGTCGTAGGCCTGTGAGCAACAGCTGTCCTGTTGTGAGCCCCTCCTGCCCGGGACGAAGCCCAGTCCAGACACCATCTGAGCGATCCCCAGGACACAGTATAGGTACACTGACTGCATACCCAGAGAAAAAAACAAGTATTGTAGTTCAGGGAAATCCTGCGACAGTCTTTTTCTTTGCCATTAAAAAAAAAAACTAAAACATAACACTGAAGCTTTTTGTTCATATCAAGGTAGTAATAGTCTTACTTTTTCAACGAGGTGTATTTTATTTTAGTTGTTCAGAGAGCATTTGCTAGTTTTAGTATAATTTTTTTCTGGCAGCATTAGTTTAAGTTTCCATATATTTTAGTTTTAGTTTGACAGTAGCTTTAGTGCATTTCAGATAGGGTTATAATGTATTAGAGTAATGTAGCTACATATGCTTCCAAAATATATTTTAAAATGTACAACTAAGAGCTTGTCATTCAAACCATTGTGCTTTTTGTGTGGATGTGTGACATTTATTGACCACAACTTTCATTTAATTGTGCAACTTTATATAGATGAGAGCAATGCTTCCTGGCCATGCCCATGTTTGGGTGAAAACAAACCCTCCTCAATGACTGGCGGTAAATTCAAGATATCCGACATTGGGAATTTAATTGCCTTGAACAAGAACACTGCAGTTCTTTGGAATGCTAACTTGGGAGCACACATACTAATAGCCAGCCAATCTAACTCTTATATAATGTCTTTGCTGATTAATGATCTCCATGGTTGCATTGAAAAAATAAAGGAAACGAGGTGAGTGTCCTCTTAGCCTGTGTCCATCAAAGCAGACCATCAACCCCATGCAATGGACGTAGGTATCATATCCTGACATATACAATTACCTCACTGAATCTCCAGGTAATGTACTTCTGATGCATTTTCTGCATTAAGACACTTTGTTTTGCTGTTTTGGTAGGCGTACAATGTGGCATTACTGTTTGCTAATTGCTGAGCAGGGGTTTTAACAAGCTAGTGCCTGCAACTGTAACAGGCTATTCATAGTATTCTCATGACGTTTTTGCCATACAGTATTATGGCACAGAGCCAAAGCTCATGGCCATAACTATCAATAATATTCACCAGCTGTTTGATTTTATTCACCTGTTGTTTATGACCAAGATGTCTGTGATTGAATACTATGAATAAGACAACAGTAATAATTCCATTCTAACTATCAAGAAATGAAGAGAGAAGCCACTGTATAATGCAAAAATGTTCAGTGCCTTAAAATGCATCATTTACAGCGCTTTCTAGGCAGACGAACACAAATATGGCATAATGTAATACCTGCAGACCACTATCGGTGGTTAGTAGTAGTATTATAGTGGTCTGCATGTATTGCAGACCACTATTGGTATTGTACTGCATGCGCCAGTGTCCAGATCCCTTTGTTTTTGCCCAAAACAGGGCATGAAGAGGGCGTGTCGTTCTTTGTGACATTACGTTGCTCTCATCTATCCCAAATGACAGTAAATGGACCTTGAACCTTATTTCAAACAAACTAAAATTGAAATAAATTCTATTCATTTATTTATTTATTTTGGTAACACTTGATGTAAAGCATCCATCTAAAATGCATTATGAACATGCCTTATGATGCGCCTACAGTGCTGTATAATCATAGTTACAAGCAATGTTAAACCTAACCATAACCACATATAATGCATTATAAGTGTGTATATTGTATTATATGTTCGTCATATGTTGAAATGGCATTATAGAGACAGCTTTCATAGAAGTGTTACCGTTTTTTATTTTCTCTCACTCCTCTATTCATTTCTATTTGTTTTAGATCCTGTTTTAGTTTTTGATAATAACAGTGGTTCTTATGCTAAGTTTAATTTGTACTGACTATTTAAAAGGACAGTGATATTTCGGCGACACTTCATTAGTCATTTAAAGGAAGGCGCCATTGCTTGCCGCTTCTTCACATGCAGACTGCTCAAACACATCAGTCAAACACATAAACTGACTGTATCTGTTTTTTTTTGTTGTTTTTTTTTTGCTTCAGGTTTTCCCAGTCCTGTAAGTTCCAGTGTGTCCTCTCCCTCCATGCAGCCTCATGTCTATCTGTGGGGGCCAACACGGGCAGTTAGCAAATCTCGTGCGAGGCTAAGTTTGGTGCGTATGCGCAAAGTGCGTGTGTGTGTGTCACTGTGAGTTTAAAGATGGGCCTTTATTTCTCAAGCCCAATCCATGTTTATATCATCACAATGGCATCCTCTTGCACCCTGCGCTGTGTTCTCCAGGTTCTGACAGCAGAGCAGCAGAGAGCGTTCTGTCGAGTTGGCGCCATCATTCGTGGCTTCCTCACACGCAGACTGCTCAAAACAGAGAAGGTGAAACACCTGCGCCAGACCATCATGGTAAGATTACACTCTGACATACACACAAAAAATATGTATTCTTGTTATGATATTATTATGTTAGTGACTGGAGAGAAAATGTATATCAATAAATGTATTTTTATGTTTGTGTGCTTAGGATACACAGGAATTCATCCGTTCATTCCAGACTGAAGCTCAACAGAAGAGGGGAACCTGCTCAGCTCAAGATCGCTCACTGCAGGAGAGAGTGCGAGCCCAGGTGAGAATGTGTACTTACTTTCATCAGACAGCAGAGGGCCATCTTTCTCTGTGTTGATGTGTCACCTCTTGTCCCTCAGTTACGTGCAGCCCTGTATGACATCCATGACATCTTCTTTGACATGTCCCTGGGGGATCGATTAGGGTTACTGCAGCAGGACAGGGAGCTCCAAGCGGAAAGGAAGCTACGAGACATGGTAACTTGAAAAGAAAGGCTGGTAATCAGTCACATAGCCGTATTTAATGAGAAGAAGGCGATGTGTTGCTCTGAAAGGAAAGTTGAGACAAACTTCACTTCTTTCTCTTAAAATGAATTTGAAAACTAAAAACTTTAGTTGGTGTGCACACTTGGTGAGCACTGAGACAAGTTTGTTTTTTGGGGGGTTTAAAGCATAAATCAAAACATCCATCACCATTTATTATGATTTGTAATTTTGTGCCAGCACAGATACATCTCTTTAAAAAATGAAAAACAGTCGACCTGTTAAAAACCAGTGGCACACATATGAAATTGGGTTTTTTTGGCAGAGCACCAAGATTTTCAAATTTACAAAGTGTCTTAAAGTGAAGCATGTAACTATGCTGTTTTGTGGAAGCCTTATAACATTGCTTTATACTGTCAATGTCATTACTCCTACATTATAACCTAATGTATATTTTTCACTGACTGTAAAACCTACAGGAGAAAGCCAAGTGCCCCAAGGAAAGAGTGGTACTGTCTGCTGCCACACAGAGGTCTCTGGACAGGAAAAAGAGGTAAAGAGGAACACAGCCTGACTTGTTTTTGACATTAATGCGCTCTGTGAGGAGATCCAGTGATCAGCGGTGTTTCTGTTGTTTGTATCTGATACTCCCTCAGGGTCGGCGAATCCCCGGCACAGGCAAGGAAGCCGCAGCAGAAGCCAAAGAGTCCCACTACCAGCAGGTGTCAAACACAGCACTTGGAATTTACTATCTTTTAAAAAAAAATAATTTTGTGCTTTATAATGTCTGGTATCAAGCTTTATACATACCTTTCCCAGAGTCCTGAAGCCAAGCCAAGGCCAAAATTCTCCTGTCACTGGTCAGCTGATCCGCCAGGGGTGAGTTTATGCTTGTGTTACTTACTTTTGGCCCCTTATCTTATAATAGAAAGCGTCTTATCTTGCTATCATAAAATGCTGGTTATTTATTTGCAGAGACGTTCTTTACTCAACTGTTGAAAATGTGCCAATCGGCCTGTTTGGTTTCTCCTGTCCTGACTAACCCTAACCCTAATCCTAACTTACTTGACACATTATTTTCTGTTTTGAATATCAAACTTCAATTCTAACATTATCTTAACCACCTCTTGCTAAAGGAAACAATGCATAAATGTGCATGAATGTATTTATTTCAGCTTTAAGGACCATACCAGGTCCTTTGTTAACATTGGCTGCATGGGTTACATAAACTCAACCTATTTTTCCCAGAGTAGCTTTATCTATGAGATATCATGTTTGATTACACTTTGACCGTATTCAGTAAATCTAATCAAAAGTACCTGAAATTGTGTGACGTTAGTTAAAAATAACGTCTCTGTCAAAATCCTTTTTCACGCTAGTATTCGAGCTAGAAAGGCAGCACTTATAAGGAACTATTTTTCTAGGCATAATAACTTTCATATCAACGACTCCCCTCTCACTCTTTCTGCAAATGTTGACCAAGTAGGTGCAGACGTTTTCTTCAGAATGATGAATTACCTATACCTAGCAACTTTCATGTGTCCTACAGTGTTTCTATGCCCTGTTTAAACATGGATGGCAGTGAATGAGGTTTAAAAATGCAGTCTGAGATCTACTAAAGTAAACACATGGTCAGATTTTAACAATAACATTTGTTGAAAAAAAGGGCGATGTCTGCTAATGCTGAGAAGTTAAAAATAGACCAGTATGGTCCTTTAAACTAAACGATATTTGTAAAGTCATCACATTATGACAGCAGCTGTTTCCTCTCAGGAGCTGGTACAAAAGGACCCCAGAGGAGAGAGTGAGGCGCTCAAACAGCCTGAAGAAGCAGCACTCTCTTGGTTAAGAGTCGGTTTACCATCCCCTGATGTACAAACTTGAATTTTTCACTCAAAGTTTCGCTGACACTCCAGTCAGCGCTGCTAAGAAGACAATTGTCTTTATTCCTCCTTCTGAAATTGAAATGATTGTATTCTGTACTACACTTTAGCTCATACTATACCATCACTATGCCATTGTTTTAGCTAAAACACTTTAAGTAGCAACAACTGATTGTTACACTAAAAACTAACATAAGTTGATGGAGTTTATTAGTGACAAGGAAGGTCAATTTTTCTGTTCTTAAAAGCGAAGTAGAAGGTCAGAGTTTAGGGAAATAAATTAAAAATTTTATCTGTGCCTCCAAACTTTGCCTTTGCTATCTGCAGTATGTTAGCATGTATATGTTTACCATTTCTGTTTGTACGCACTGAGTGTTTGTAGTGAATATCCAAACATTTTCTTCATGCTTCGAACCACATAATGCGGTTACCATACACCAAGTCTGTGTGATTCATAAGTGTTTCTCCAAGGGCTTTAAGTACCTGTTTGTGCTTTATTTCTTTGTTTAACGGTGCTGAGTTTACAGAAGTCTCAGACATTTCAGTGGTTTTCAACATTTGGCCTAAATCTATTACAATTTTTTAAAAAAGAGAGAGAATAAAAAAATCCACTGTAAAGGCTTACTGAGCTACACAACACTGGCATGCTGTTACATTAATGTAGCTTCATACTGATGCACAGCAAATACACAGTGTTTCCTCTTGGAAAAAAAATATTTATGTGCACATCCTATCTAATGAATTTTAATGAATTTGGCACAAGCACTTGTTCACTGAGATACCACAGTGACTTTATGCTATATTAGTATTCAGTGTGTTGATGTTCTTTGCTGACATTGCTATATTTTCTTAATTTCCTTTTTTTTTTTTACATTTAAAGTGCCAAATTGTCATGTTTTCAATGGCCAGAATAAATTCTATGATTACAAATGTGTGGACTCCTTTATGATAAAATAATAACAGTAAAAGATCTCATATACAATGTTTTTGTTAGTTTGAGCCTTCAAACTCATTTTACCGGCTTACTTTCAGTTGGTGATGTTTCATTGCTTTGGAAACACATTAATGTTTATGTGGTTATTATCCTTAAAATAAAAGAAAAACAAAAATACATATAGGTCTTAAAGTCTCACACAGCTGAGAGGTAGATTTTGCTGCTTTTTTCTTCTTTTTTTAATGTTTGGATGCATTTTTTCTGACATTTTTTTCTGAGAATTTGGATCATGAATGGAATCCACTGTGAAAATGAACTGTCCATGTAAAGAAGCAACCTAAAGCAGTGATCTTGTGACCAAAGGGTCGCCAGTTCAAACTCCCAGCTGGCAGGATTGATCAGGGTGATGAAAGAGAAGGAAACAGCTTGCCCCGCCCGTATTCCACCACTGAGGGTCCATAAGCAATGCCCTGAACCCCAACTGCTCCAGCGGAGCTGCTCAGTGGCTGTAGTTAGCTTCCAGGTGTGCATGTGTAACTGTGTGAATGCGATCAGGGCGTCCCTAAAAAAACCCTCCATTAAAAATAAAGATAAAGAAGAAAAAGGAAGTCTATGATCAAATTTAAGACTTTAATAATGGCATTATATGGGCAGCAGGATACATATTGCAATGACAAGCACAGCACTCGCAGTAGGCACTTTTTACTTACAGAAAACTATCTGTATTATACATTCTCAGTGTACTTTAAATCCAAAGAACTGCGCACGTCTAGTGATCACATGGGGTCGGCATCATCAGAACATTAGGCAACAAAAAAGGCAATATGGCCCTTGACCATCAAAAAATAAAGAAACAAAATAAAACACGATTTATAAGTAGTTCTTCCAATACAGAAACAGTAACGTTTATCATGATAGAGAAACTTAAACATAAACCCAACTAAATATCTTGAGAAGCTACATAAACGATATCTGTGCCTTTTACTTTTTCCCCAGCTGATGAGTAACAATGTGACACATTCAATAGTCATTTATACACAACTCCCATACAGTGATTTAAATAAAATACATCCTAACACACTGAAGGTCATTCACAAATTACCACGTAGGACACAAACTTTTACCTTCTCTGCCCAGAAAAAATGAGTTGAAAACGTGGGATTCCTCTGGTTGGTCTTGTGTTCTGAAACAGCTCCGCTGAGTGTTTGCTCTGCGCTCCACTGTCCGTAAACTCCCACCAGCTCTGTTCAGGCTGCGTTTCAGAGAGCAAACACGCAACAGAGCTGCTCTGGAAAGCCCACGCAACCAGTGGAATCCCAGGGTAAGACTCAGGCTGATATTGGAGTTTAGTGTGGTACAAAAAAAGGAATGAATATTCAAATTATTAGTTTTATCTAGTCACATTATAAAACATGCTATTTAAGAAAATTCAAATAAAATCATGGCTCATTTATTATGTTTTCACACATTAAAGACAATGTCTGAGAGAACATGTACCCCCTGTTGTCTTCAGTGTGGAGTTATGTTTCATAGGTGAGTATAAACCTCAAAAAACATTAACTTCACTGAGTATTTAATAGACATTTGTTTTCTTTTTCTGCATATATAAAATATTCAGCTCATATACAATTCATATTCATGCAAAAAACCAATATGTCTGTGAAAGGCCAATAACTGGCGATAATATGTGCCGAGCATTGTATCTGTCAAGCTCTACTCACCAGATAAACATCACCACACATCGAAAACAATGCCCAGAGGCTAGTGGTGAGAAACTTTGGACCTTCCTGATGTGCAGAGAAACTAACCTGCCGACACCAGGAAGAGAGATAAAAAGATTGACAAGTAATTGGACTGTGTTTATATCACACTTTTCTATTGACAAGTGGCCACCATGCGGCTATTCAACTCCACCTGGAGGAGATAACTCTGGAGAGACTGTGTTGTGCTTATCACACAGTGCACACAAAGAACTTTAAAACTTTCACTTATTTAATAGTATCTATGCTTTTAAAATTGCTATTTTTTCTGATCTATCTATCTATCTTTTTATCTTAAATCTGTGGATGCGGCTGGAAAATGTGAAATTCCCTTGGGATGAATAAAGTATCTATCTATCTGTCTATCTATCTATCTATCTATCTATCTATCTATCTATCTATCTATCTATCTATCTATCTATCT
>JAQLOL010000009.1:12417060-12431652 GCA_029783665.1 Naso thynnoides | reverse complement strand
ATGTTCCAGATATACAGGAAGCAGGATACCTGGCAGGACACTTATAGCATAAAATAAGAGGAATGCTCTCCACTCTGATGCTTTCCAAGTGTCCCAACACTTCAGTGATCGTGGAGATCTGCTTATTTCTAAAGGTGACTTTAGACTGAGAAGACGGGAGTCCATGTGCAAAATCTGGTGACCTACATACCAACATTTCCCAGAGTTTACTGGGTCCAACCACAGTGACGTAAGTTGTTTGGAAACACCAACGAGAACTGAGTGCATGTACTCAGGTACAAATCCAAAAACAATGTCAAACAAGGGAAGCTCAGAAAGCGAGGACATTCCTTTGACCCCGTTTTTTGGGATGCCAGACACTTTAGCTTGCACTGCATTACCTTTAAACATTTTTTCTGACCTTGCTGCTGGTTTGTTTGCATCATAAGGGTACGATCTTGTGGATCCACTGCCCTTTTGGAGAGTCATGCCAGGATGTAAACACCAGTCACAACCAAATTCACCATTGAATTGTTTGCAGTTCCGAAGGAGTGGCCTGGCCACAGCGTCAGAGGAGCAAACCAGGGAGAAGACTTTTGAAAAGTGGAATGTGCCACTGCTGTCTCTCCACTGAAAGGGTTTCTGGGCTAAATCACAACAATCATCTATGAAAGGCTTCAAAAATGTGTTCATCTTAGGTTTTTCTGGGCCAAACCAAAGTCAAAATAGATGAATTATAAATTGGTACTTCATCACAGTTCCATGTCAATGTAATGTCATCCCCTGCCAGTTTTCCCTGTTTAAGCAGGTTCTGGTACATGTTTCCATCCATCACATCATTAATGTCATTCCCATGGTTGATTGATTTAGGTAACAACTCAGTTCCACTATTCTGAAGAATGTTTTTCAGAAGATCTTTCAACGACGCAGTTAAAAAGAAGTGTCCACTTTCAGTACTACGTTTTTTGTTGAACACTGTGCCGCATTGCCCACAAGAAGCATTATCAGGATTTTTTCCCAAGTAGTTTTGACAGTTATGACAGTAAAACACTCTGGACGTGATGATCTTATCAGAGAGATACTTGGATGCAGCAACCAGGTCTGGGCTGAGAAAATTCAGAAGAGCCATTAAGTCACCTGCAACTGCAGTTAGATGGTGACGTAGAATGAAGAGAATTACAGCAAGGTTTATACTCCGGTTACTGTTGGACATTGACTCCTCACTCTGCAAAGATATGACAAATAATTTCATATGAGTGACACCATCATGTGTAAAATTTGTGTGTTTACAGTGACACCAACCCCAGACAGATGGGATTCACACTTCTGGGGGAGATGGGGAACGAAATATTCACCGTACTACTCAGTAAGTTCACACTGTTACAGACAGCATTTTAAGCATAGGAAAATAACAGAATATGGTCTATAAGAGACATCAGCAGGTGAAAGGCCAAAAGAGAGATCAAAAAGTATCCACATGAGGGCAAAAGACAGATAAAGGTGAGGCAAAGATACTGTATGGATTCAAAAATGGATGCATTCTCTGAGTCATATCAATCAAATCTGAACAGATGAACATTAGAGACATTAATGCCATGCAATGTGACTTACACTTTCAAAAGATAACAACATCACAGAGGTCCATGTCAAATAAACATTTATAAGCCTCCATTTTCACACAAGAAAAGTTCACACAGTGTATAAAACATAAATTAAAAGAAAAGCTGCTCTTCCTACACAAAAACACTCAGTGTTATAAGTTCACAAAAAGGTAGTTAATTATTTCGGCAGTTACTAGTGTGGTGGGGGTGTAAAATGCCAACATGTGCATTTCAGATGGGATTAAAATCACTGACAAGAAAAGGTAAGGTAAAATTAACCCACCTCCCCTCAAAACCTAAATCTTGTTGGAGCGGGAAATAGGGGATAACTTCTTACCATCTCATTTTCTTTATCCGTGTCAGTGTTTGAAGTGGACTCAAAATTCCATGGAAAGAAAGTTTGGTCCTGCATATTAAAACATCTAATTAAAAATTGCATGTGGCAGCATATTAGATGAGATTAGATTAAATTCAATTTAACCGTCATTGCACTGAGTACCAGACAATTAAATGTTGTATTAAGGTGAGTTATCAAAACCTTAAGTACACAAAATGATGAAGTGCAAATATAACGCCGTAACATCTAGCTAGAAAAACTGACTTAGCACATAATAAACTTTTGTGAACCATCATGAACCATCTTGGCCTCATCTCATCAATTTAACTGTATTTACAAATGCATCTGTTCTTAAAGTTTTATTTTCCTTTTAAAGTTTCTATTCTTTTATTTGTGTGTGCAAATGTTTAAGTTGATGATTTTTCTGCACTAAGAGAACCTCTTTGAAATGCCTTTGTGTATAAAATGCATCTGGAAAACTGGCAAAGACTGGGAACAGTGAGGCAGCTGGTCTGACTCTGTCTGAAATTTAAAAAATTCACCCACCAGCTCTTCTAATTTGCCCCTTCAGACATAAAAGTTGTATCGATCTCCTCAGCTCATTTTTTGTAAAACAGCAAATTTTTGTCGAAAAATGTTGATCTCTTCTTTTAAAAGAGCATAATTTATTTTTGACTCTGTTCAGTTTGCATGTGTAATTTCACAACCAACCATTTCAGGTTTCTCCTCTTGTTCTGAGTTTGTGTCAGTTTCTGTGTCCACCATCGTTTCATGAGTATCAGTGTGCCGTCCTCTCAGGGCCTGCAGAGGGGACACGTGCTCAAATTTAAGACTTATTTCACAGCACTGTCTTGATGTGCTGCATTAACATTTGAAGGTTATACACCAGTGCTTCGTTTTATTATCCTAACGTTTTCAGTTGTTTCTGTGTCCGTAATTTCTGTCTCATAAAAAAGACAGAACTGGATTTGCTGCAGACTTGTAGAGCTCATTTTCATTTAATCCGCAAAGCTCCTGTGAAATGTGAGTACTCAGTGCTGTACTAAATAAGCTGGTTGGAGCCACTGATCTCTGTAGAAACAATCTGTCAGTCATTTCCAAAACCGGATAAAATGAGAGATTTTTTTTTATTTTAAAGCACTTCTCCTCTTAATCGTAAAATAAATCAGCTAAATCTGTCTGGTGATGGAAGATTTACCTTTGGCAAAAGACTTGCTGCTTGGGTGGGAAGCAGGGGCACTCAAGATATGTTTCATAATATTGGTAGTGCTAACATGATCACACTACAGACTTCAAAATGAACACTGTTGTAATATTTCTTTGTAAAAATAATATTATACTTTTGATAGTTTTTTCCTCTCCACCCTGACTCCCTGTTGCAAATTTCAATTAGCCCAGACAAACAAGTTTGATGTCATTCCTTTGCAACTGTCATAAAACTTTTCTGGCAGATACATAAAAAAATTAATAAGCTTGGATGCATACCGTCTTGGTGGATTAGTCAATTAAGAACTGGTTCTCAACGGTTCTCAGTGCTGTGTGAAGCACCTTTATATCATACGGAAGCACAATACCTGTAAGTATTCTCTGAGTCTCTTTCTGAATTTTACTCTGGGTCCGATTTTAGGAATCAAGTCATTGAGGTTGCCTGACACCTCAAGACTTAGGAAAGTTTCCTTATCAATGCCTTCATCTGAAAGAACACAAAGAGAGGGCATTTAAAACATTTGATTGACTCTGACTATATAAGAACAATCACAAAAAGAAAAAAAAAATCAATGATAAGATATTCTTTGCTGCACCTCAGAAAACAGACTTTTCAGTAGCGATCAGTCAGGCAGCGAAAAGGTTTAACTAATGATAGCATGTGCCAAAAAAAAATGCAAAATTGTAACTTAGTATTTTACCTTCAAATCTCTGAATCAACCCAGTGAGATCCCACTCATTCAATTTATCCCGCACAAAATCACGTCTCTGTGGAATTCCACTGCAGAAGTGAGAAACAACTATTTGTTTTAAAAAATTCTACTATATAACACATAACAGAGCATTTTTTGACTGTGTTATACAAATGTAATGATTTTAACCACATAACTACAAATTATATTATATATCAATTTAATTAGCAGTTATGTACTCTGCTACTGCTGTGCATTTTGCAAAGCTGCTGTGAGGAGGCTCATTGCTTTTGACACAGAAGGAGATATGTTTCAGTTGTTTGGTAGACTGTGAAAAGAATATTTCCCTGAACTGATTTCGTCATCTCTGTGCTGCATGTCCTTTTTGTCTACATTTTCATGTAAAGTAACTTAATATAAGATCTGAATAAATTTCAAGCTCCTGCACCCCTGCCCAAATTTTAAAATAAGTACAAGCCTGTTACCTGTAAGTATTCTTTGAGCCTCTTTCTGAATTTTACTCTTGGGCCAATTTTAGGAATCAAGATATTGATGCTGTCCAAATCTCCAAGACTTAGAAAAGCATCCTTGTCAATGCCTTCATCTGAAATGGAAAAGAAAAAAACAAAAAACCTAAAATATCTAACACTGTTAGGATGTTACAAGTCACTGCGACATCCAAAATAAATCAATATACATGATAAATTACAGCGTTTAAAAGCTGCAGATTTCTGTGAACTCCAGAAAAGTTACGTCAGAGCCCCATCTTATCTTATCCTTTTTTTGAACATGATTTATTCAGGGAGGGTTCCACCGCCCAATCATGTCACACAGTTACACAGTCACACCTGGAAGTACAATCCTTCCTGCAGCCACTGGAGCAATTGGGGTTAGGGGCTTAAGGGCCATACAGGTGGAACAAGCAGTCCAATTCATTTTCACCACCCAGTTTAATTATTGGAGGTTTGAACTGGTGACTGCTGGGGCCACCGCTGCCCCAGCTATCACCAGCTATGAACAAAACAAATGCATTTCAATGTAACCATTAATGATTTACATGTACTGATTACTTAGATAAATTGATTTTTACACCTTTTGTCAAGTATACACTCTGAACAAAGACAAAAATTAATTCGAATGAATGAACAAATGAATAATGAAATCAATTTTTTTTTATTTTGAGTTACTGGTAACAGAGTACAACTCTGCGTAACAGTTACCTACATGTAATCAAAGCATATGTCATTATTGTGCTCTAATTTCAGTGTCATTAATTACAGACTCATCCATGCTCACTGAGGCAAAATGGAAATAGTACCTTCAAATCTCTGTATGAACTCACTGAAGCCCCATTCAGTTAATTTGTCCCGCACAAAATCAGATGGCTCCATGTCAATTCACTGTTTAAAAAAAGAAAGTCAGCAATTGAATCAATTGGTTAATATTATAAGCACTGTTGAGCAATTCCAGTTACTGAATGAATAGGCAGAGTAAAAATATGAAATGACATGAAGCTGGACTGGAAAAATTGGTAAAGTAAACAAGAGTTTGCCTGTTGTGTCTATTTTCTGAAGTTTCCAAAGGTGCCAAGTAGTTATTTTTGGTGAAATGTGTGTGAAGTGATGTATAAGACCTCAAATAAAATATCAACATTTGCTACAAAAGCCACGAAAGAACAAATCGCTGATGGGATGAAAACTGAGCAGTTACAGTTAGCCTACCAAAATGTCCTTGGTTTGTTTGTAGATTTCAGTAATACAGTACAAAGTCAACTTTAATCACTCCAAATGACTTTACTGCTGTTACTCAGGAGAACTATGCCAGCAGGTCGTAGAACCAAAACAAAACAAAACAACCCTGCATTATCGTAACTAAGCCTGTCATTGTAAACTAAAACTCTGCCTAACCATCTTTTCTCAATTGTTCAGCAACTCAACTTAAATTATTGGTGACAACATAGTATTTTCTAATTCTCAAGTTAATAAATAATTGGTAACAATATAGTATTTTAGAATTAATAAGCACTTACATGTTGTTTTACTTCCCTTTTTGAACTCAAGTTTAATCCAGCCCCATTGTGCTCTGGATACTTTACTATGCTCTCTCTTTGGTCTGTTGAATCCCTCAGCTGACAGAGATCACATTGTTTAATGAGTCAACTACAACTTAAAATTCAAAACAATGACACTGGAAAAACGGGGTAAACAGGGTTCACATGAAGTGAGAGACCAATGAACAGTCTGAGTTAAAAGAAAACAACTTAATTGATGTATTACATTATCATTTGTGCAAATTATGTATAATTGTGGTTCTCACTTGGATTTTTCAATTTCAAAATCAGTGTATAAGACCACAAGCTTTGCATACAAGTGTCACAATGACAAGTTCCCCATATTTAAAATGCAGAAGTTATTTCATTTTTTTCCCCAGGAAAGTATGGGCTTATTAAAATTGTTCCAAACGTTTGTACACATCATTTTTAACTTGCTGATGCAGCAACCTAATCCTCATTGTACACACACATAACAGACAAACTCATACAAGTATAATAGAAATGATTCATCCAAAAGAGGAACGAACCCTTGAGGCAAATCAGGACTGGCTTGTGCAAAACACTGTTTGTTTTACTACATACTTTGGGAGTGAGGCAAGATGTCATACCAGTAATGATACTGTTATTTCTCGTTGATCTCACTTTTCTTTTTAAGTTTTCTCATTTGTATAGTGACTTAAATGTTATTCTTTCTCTTTTTCCTTCCACCATAACAAGAAGGATAACAGCTGTGATAAAACTTGGATCAACAAGCAGCAGTATGAACTGAGTCTCAGCGACACCCAACATGTAAAATGATCAAACACAATACCTGTCGTGACCGTCAATCTTGAATTAAAAACAACACACCTTTATTGAACAAGTTTGGACACGAGGAGCAGTTATTCCGAACGACAGCTGAACAGACTCAGCTGCCCTTTATGCAACAGATTTGCAAATAAACAGCAACTGTGCAGAAATTGTTTTCTTCACATGGTCATTGTTATCTATCTTTCTTTTTGTTATTCAATTACTTAACATGAACAAAGCTTAAGGCATATGAGATCAGTCCTCATACTGGAATCAATGAGAGCAGTATCAAAACTCAGGACCAAAAAGCTGTGTTAAAAAAATCTTATGATCTCAGTTCCAATTAATAGTATATCTGTGTGCTACTAAGATTCATCATACTGCATCAGTCAGCGGGCTTTTGCTTATGAATACCTGATAAATCCTCTGTGCTAAGTATGTTTAAACCAGAACTCGAGAACTGTAACCATAACCCTACGACAAATATGGGCTTATTGTAGTTTAGTACTTCCATACTCAAATAACTTGACAGTGCTACAAGATCAGACCACTGTGTATCTGCAGGACAGCTTGTTCAGGTTGAAGACTGACTTTCTTGACTAGTGCTCATAACACTGATTCTGTCTTGGATGTTTCAACAGTGAAATCAGCACTTCTTGCAAAAACTTTGGATTATTCTTCTGATTTGTCCTCTCATATATGGAAATATTGTACATAAGTGTTGCAATCACAAGATTCAAAATAGAGACATATCAAAAAGCTTTTTTTTCCTTCCCCAGTAAAGCCATTAGTTTGTTGAAAAACAAGCTGTTCCTATCGTGTGTTCTAGTAATTTAGAACCAGCACACACCTAAAACCAACAAGCCCAGGCAAATAGAATGCAAGCAGTTTATCGTGAAGAGGAAGTTACCCCTCAGGCAAGTAACAACAGTCACATATCTTTCTGCAGATTAATGTGGTAGCTTAATATCCTGCCACTGGTTTTATTGTTCTCTGATCCTTTTTTTAATTTCTAAATTTGATGAATGTAATTGTTTTTTTCCAGCACAGTGATAAGATTAAATTGATATGTGATGCTAAATGTACATTTAGCACAACATTTTGTAAATTTTATTAACATAAACAAACATAAAACCTACTATTACCATCAAGCCTGGAATACAAAAGACACACGCCTTACTGACTTGTTTGGACATGCAGAGCAATTATGATCAAAATGACAGCTGAGCAAACATCATTGCCCTTTATGTCACAAGATTGGTAAATAAGAGCATCATGACTGCAGAGATCTTTTCTCTAATGTCAAAAACGTGTACCAAAAGTACACCACTTCTAAATGAAAATGTTATCGTATCAGTAATTTTGTACAAACCTACTGCTCTGGATAGCCAACCACTGATAAAGCTTAGCAAGAGTTCAGTCTGTCTCTTTGCACATGCCTTCTTAGTCACAAGCACTTTTTCCCGCTGTCTCTGATATCACACCTACTCAATCTCGTGTCCATCCCTTTACTAACGGATACGCTATTAAACTTGATGTCGTACCCAAGTTGACGAGATCCATGTCGCACAGTGTAGCATGCAATGAATTTATAAGATTGCTAAAACTGCATAGTATGTAGGAGACATAAATCAAATACAGAAGCAGAGTTTCCCAGCACCACCACCAGTGTCCAGACTCTGGGGGAAGTTTCCTTCATCTTAGAATCACATAATCACCTTCATGAGACCTACACTTCGCATGATGACCTACTCCAGCCAGGGTCTAAGCGCCAAAGTCTATAATTTACATTAAAATTTCTCAAATTCTCTGATCTTGCACTTTCCTTTTGTTCTTGGTCTCACCCGATTGAAATCTGTATTTCAACAGGACAAAGCCTTATTAAAGTAAATTAACCTCACTGCACACTGTAGTTTATTAATGATAAAAACCACTTCTGACACATAGGTCTATGCAACCTTTATCAGATATATAAAGTGTGTGATAGGTTAAGTGTCACAAGTTACAAATAACTACTTACCCTGTTAAAACATGTGTTAACTACTGTTAACTATTTTACAAGTTACACACAATTTTTGCACTCAGTGGTGCACTCAGATTTGTCCAAATGGCTTTGCTGACCCGTGTTGTCTTAAAACATGCCAGAGGAAAACATTTCTGCATGGCAAAAAAATGTAAAGTAGTACAAAATGAATGAATGTAATATTCTACTGTTATGACCCTTGGTCATTCGTATTGTATTTCTGTGTGTTTTGTTGCTTTTCTGTGTCTGTTGCTATGTGGCCTCCTGGGCATAGGGTGGTGCAGTCCAACCTGTGGGAGTCTGTTCTTTTGTTCAAGGTGGTGAGGAGTGATTGGCCGGTGCTGCTATATAAGGGGGAAGTCACCGGCTCCTCTTCCTCTTTCTTCCTGCTCCTAACTGAGGGCCGTGCTGGAGTGTGCTACTGCTGTTGTCTGTTGCCCAGCCTTACTTTAGTTTCAGTTAGTTTTGCCTGTTTCCCCCTGTTTGTAAATATTGTTCATATTAAACCAACATTTTCAACCTTGTTCAAGCAGTCAAGTAGCTGTAGGGGAGGGAAGCTATTTATGTTAATATTGTTTTTTCCTGTCTATGGTCAGGGAGGTTAGTATTTTGTCATTGGTTTGTTTTACTTTGATAGATAAGATTCACAATTTTGAACCTTTTGTTTGTTGTTTTGGCCATGCCCTCCCCGACGCCTTTGCTACATGTGTTGATGGTTGTACAATAAAATACTCATCTTCGGACTGCAGAGAAGTTTTGCATGGTCTTTCTTGGGAGCTGGGAGAAGGGGAGAGCCTTTTTGTGTTGTGCTCTGGTTCCCCTAGCCTGGGGCATAACATTTACATATAGTTAAGTATCTACTTTGAAAACAACTTAGTAATCCATTAGCATCTTTATTAGTAACTATTTTAATCTCTCAGTAACTGCAACTAATTATTACATTTATTTTGTAATTTAATTATGTAGCTTCATCACATGTAAATATTCACTTTTCAACACTAGATATACAGTATGAACAGGAAACACAACAGTTCTTTATAAATATATAGATGCTGAATGAATGATCCAAACAGAGCTTCAAAAATTTGGTCATCAGGTCAATGGCCTTAGCCCAGCTAATACACAGTTCTGAAGTTTGCATCCCGTTGCAGGCGACAAAGCCAAAGTGCGAGTTTATCAGCCCATGTATCATCTTAAGCTCCTGCTGTCAGTGCTTCCAAGGTTATATTTAAAACTGCCATCAAATAGAGTGTATTTGAAGTGTATGCTAGTAAAAATCCTATGGTTGTGTTATGGTTTGTGTCATAACTTACTTTCAGGTAAGAAATATTAAGTTAGAGGATTCAGAGTGCACTCACACTGAGCCCTGTTGTCCCGTGTCGTGCCGAAGCACGAATGTCCCCCCTCCCCTCTCCCCCGCTAGCGCGCACCCACATTGTTCCATTCTAACTGCACCTGAGCACGCTTGAGCTCCCTGATCTACAGAGAGCGACCCGTATCGTAGGGTTTTCCTATAAAACCAATCTACAGTCTAGGGGAGGAGTCTATGGCTGACGCGTGTTCTTTCATCCAAGAATGTGTAGTCTTCCATTAGTTAGTTTTGAAGATTTATTTAAACAGATGACGAACAATGACATGAATTAAATCAATATTTCTTTTAACCGTTCTATATCCACAGCACATGGTCAGAAAACCGTGAGACTCCTAACCTCTCATGCCCAGCAGCATCCTTCCCCCATCTAGGCTATGGTGCCGCAATTAGCCCAAAACATCTTAAAGAGAGAGGCACCTATTCCTGAAAAATCAATACAATGCAATGACATCATCCAACCTGAAATGTCTAAGGTCGCTTTCACACTGTCCTTGTTTGGTCCGCTTTAAACGGACCAGAGTTCGTTTCCTCAGATAGTCCGCTTCGTTTGGGCAGGTGTGAAAGCTCATACGAACTCTGGTCAGAAAGAAAACGTTAAGCATAATTTTGTACTGTTTTTATTCTTAAATGTTTTTCTTGATGCCATATTTTGCACTACTTGTTTAAAAATCTTTTGCATGTTTGTTTAAAAATGTTAGGCCGTTTTTCAGAGAGAAAAATGTTTAGGGCTGCAACAGTTAATCGATTAATTGCTGACCATTTTGATAAGACTTCATTTTAATAAGAAAAAGTCCAATTCTGTTTTCAGCATGTTAAATATGAATATTTCCCTGGTTTCTCTAGTCTATGACTAGAAAGTGAATATCTTTGGGTTGTGGACTGTTTGTACAGAACAAGACATTGATGTTTCTGTGAATATGTTGATATTTATTGATGTCCGTGTTTGAACATTTATTGATGTGCATGTTTGTTATAATAAACATGCAAAGAATTGTTATACTGTCTAATCACGATTATTCATTTCAAAACGTCGAAACTTGTAACAGAAAAAATAATGGCCTTAACAAAAAACTGTTTTGCTGAGCATATTAGCTGTGCAACCCCTATATTAGCACACACAGTGTTATGAGGGTAAAAATGGAGCATAACACTCACACACGTGTATTACAAAATTCGAAGTCAGAGTGAAATACTTTAGGAATAGCAATCTTCTAGGTATTTTATTATCTTCCACAAATAGAACACAATTATACCTTTTAAAATTCTAGATTGAAGATTAAAATTACAGGTGCACAAATCATTATACAATCATTATACAAATCACAAATTAATATTGATTGATTGATTTTTGGTCAATTAAAAGCAATAGAAAAAAATATCAGCAACAAAGCACAAGTAATCAAAACATGGACTGATGGAAAAGGTGTAGGCTGAAGCAAAGCTTATAATGTCTACCCTTATCACAAATAAACTATTTACACTCAATATTAGCTAATAAACTCATACTCTAAATTTTTGCTAAAATTGCTGCAGTGAATATGGTAAATAACATATTCATACACCCATATAAAAACAATTTCAATTAGCAGACACTTTCATCCAGTCATTTAGAACAGTTTAGAACAGTAAGAACAGGAGAAAACAATAAATCTTGTCATTGTGAAAAATAGGCACATAGTGCACCTCTGATGTGGCAACCATGTTGCGCCTGATGGAGATCATCGTCATCAGCCTGTCCATCATCTTCAGGACCCTGGTCTTCCCATTGCTTGTTGTGTATTTCACGGTAGTTATGTAAAATACAGCAGGCTGTGATTATGTGGCTGACCAGTGTAATGTGTGCATCACACCTTTTAAGGAGACATCTCCATCTACCCTTCAGCCGTCCGAAGGCTCTCTCTACAGTCATCCTCGCCTGACTGAGTCGATGGTTGAACTGTATTTCAGCTGGTGTTACACCTCTCCCCGAATATGGCTTCAGCAGCCAAGGCAGAAGTGGGTAAGCTGCATCACCGAGAATAACCAGGGGCACATCCACACCTTCGAATTGCTCAGTCCACCCTGGAAACAATGTGCCATTCTGACCTTGACGATACAGAGAGGAGTTTGCAAAAACTCTGGCATCATGGACTTTTCCTGGCCAGCCAACATTTATGTCCCAAAATTTCAATTTGTGGTCCACTACACCCTGCAACAGGATCGAGTGGAATCCTTTCCTGTTGTAATAATCTGCAGGGTGATCTGCTGGTGCCAGGATGCCGATGTGGGTCCCGTCTATTGCGCCCGCAACCTGTGGGAACCTCCATTTATCTCGGTAGCCCTGGACGATCACCCTTAGCTCTACGTCAGCAGGGGTCTTGATGTAATGGTGTTTCATTTCCCGGATTATGGCTGTCACAACCTCTTGTAATTTGACAAGCAGTGGACATGCCAACACCACACAAATGCGAGATAGATCTGTATTCAAGATTGGCTGCCAAACGCCACAGACATATTGCCACGCGAAGCTCTACAGGGACAGGGTGTCTGTATCTTGTACTCTGGCGTGTCAAACTAGGCCGCAAAATATTACATAGGTGCTGAAAGGTCACTCTTCTCATCCTGAAGTTGAGCTGCCATTCTGTGTCGTTCCAATTTTCATTGACGTGTTGCCACCAACTACAGGGACGTGGATTGGCCCACATGCTCCTGTTGAGATAAAGCACATTAGATAAATACATATTATACCAAAAGTACAATTGAAATTTTAATAACAGGAAGGAAGAAGGAGAGGAAGGAAGGAAGGGAGGAAAGAGGGAGGAGAGAAAGGAGGGCAGAAATGAAGAAAGAAAGGAGAGAAAGGAAGGCAGAAATGAGGGAAGGAAGGAGAGGAAGGAAGGAGGAGAGGAAGGAAGCTAAAATCAACAAACTGTCAGAATTCCAATTAATATAAAATAGGCTTAGCCTATATAATAAAGTATTAAGAAGGATTAATTCTAATATATCAAAAGGTAGGCTATTAAAACTCATTCTAATCTACAATTCAATGATAAATATTGCAAATGAAACTAATTATTTTCCAAAGGTTTGCTAAAATCATGTATTCTGTGCTAAAATACAATGTATCTAATCTGTATTTATAATATAGCTTGATTCTGCATCTCCATTAACAGCTCAATAGTCCTAACATGAACGTTTATTGTTGCTAAGGCAACGAGTGACCACCTTGAGCAGTTATCAACACCAACAACTCGACATCTCTCATCAGTCTCCATCTTTTCCTCTGGTGCAGTTTCTCTGTCATCAGTGCAGTTGTAAGAACGAAATGTGCCCTGCCTCGCTGCCTTACATGGTGGACGTATTGCACGGTTTGCTGAGCCATGTGCAATTGATAAATAAATAAAATAAACAACATCCCCAAAACAGCTAACTTCACATGCTGCTCCATGTTTACTGTTTGTTTATCCAGCAGGTCTGCCAGTCGGGAGTGATTTCCCCTCCTACTTTGTCCAATCTACGAGCGGCCGTTTCAACCGTTGTGACGTTGACTGTTGACGCTCAGAAAGTTTGGTGCGGTTGGTGCGCAAGTTTGGTGCGGTTCAGAAATTGCAGTGTGAAAGTGGAACCGAAACAAGTAATAAATGCAACAATGTTGTAATTTTCAGCCCCCCAAGCGAACCAAGTCCGCTTGGTTAGGTGTGAAAGCGACCTAAATTGTGCATTATGGGATGAGGAGGACTTTGTAAACAAACAGCAGGCAGTTTGCGCTGCCTTCTTCAAATTTGGGCAGACGAGCATACAGCCCAACAGCTAGAAAAAAATTCATACAATTCATAAATGGTTCAAAATGTTTAGTGAATGTCTGAAGGAGAGAAGATTTGACCAACATGAGTTCTAACCAAGGAACTGGATGACAGCTCCCACATGACTTCTGTTCATACATTGTGAATCCCTTGAAATTTTGCCTGTGTGAAAGCAAACCGAACCAAAGGGAAACGCAAATGAGAGGCAACTCACCCACTTATTCAGATCAAATTATCAAATTACAGGTGTAAAAACACCCTAAGCTAGACATGATCATTATTTGTGTGATGATTTATTTTTTCATCACTCAATAGGTTTATGGTTTTTGCTATGTTCCTAAAACCTATTGAGTGATGAAAATTCAGTGAAAAACAGAATGGAGCATCTTTAACAATATACTTGTTCCTTTTTCAATGAGCCACTTTAGAAGATTTTGGCTAATTGCATATAGTGATACTGCCAATCTTTTATGTTGCTTTCTCTGGCTGCTTTTCTTTTTCTAACGACAGGAACAAAAACCCAGCAGGATGCAGACAGAAATGACTGATTTAAAAAAAATAAAAAAAATAAAAATAACACACACGTGTTAAAAAGATTTTGCGGGAGAATGGTTTGTGCTTTTGAGTGAGACGCAAAAGGTTGCCTTGGGAGTAAGTATGAGATTCCAAAGGGCTTTCAAAAGCAGGGAATAGTCCTGTAGGGATGAGAACACATTGAGAATCCACATGGAACATGCAATGAAGGTGAAGTCTGAAAT
>JAQLOL010000009.1:12375073-12393715 GCA_029783665.1 Naso thynnoides | reverse complement strand
TGATTTCTCTCTCTCTCTCTCTCTCTCTCTCTCTCTCTCTCTCTCTCTCTCTCTCTCTCTTTCTTACACACAATATTGACAGACGAATGGAAAGACAGGCAGACACAAATCTACCTCTACATTTTCACCCATTCACAGGCAGTGCCTTTAGTGCCTCTTCCCACTGGCACAGAGGTGAAGCAGGAATAATTGTGTTAAGTCTGGTCTTGTGTGCAAAGAAGTTACTTGGTGTGTTACATGGTTTATGCTTTGCTCGGTGCACAATATGCTACATTGCCTCTCTGTCTTATGCTACTTTGACTGAAAGATGTCAAAAAGTGGACATTATTTTATTAAAGAGAGATCATATTCAGCAAGTAATCCTTAATGACCTACAGATGGCGCAAGATAACCAGCCATAAAGCTATGTCTCTGCTTTTACCCGTGTGAATCACTGTCGAGGTGTACCTGAGACTTCATGTGCCATTCACTTGTGTCTCTCTGCGTGTGTGTGTGCGCGTGTGTGTGTGAGGAAGTATATTGCTCTCATTACAGCGTCTGTGAAGGAAGTTGACTCAGAGGGAAAAGCACTGACCCTGTTTCTCCTGCCTTGTTATCTCAAGCTCAGGATTTTTTTTTTATTGTATTGCAGAAAAAAAACTAATTTTTTAATAGGTCAGGTCAGTAAAACCTGAAAAGTAAACATGACTGTTTAGTCAATTAATTGGTTAGTTTACTGGTTCATTCTCAACTACTTTTGCTAAATTATTCATTGTTTTTGAGTCATTTTCTTAAACAGATATGACACAAATCTGCTTTTTCTAGCATCACATGGGTTTTTTGCTGTTAAAGTTTTAAGCCAAGCTGTGAGTTAGATAAAACATTTGAAGATGAGACATCTTTGAATGATTTGTCCAACTTACAGCCCAAAACTGGCAAGAGTGAGAAGTTCTAGGCACCTAACGATTCAATTCAATTACGATTCCGGGGCCTATGATTAGATTATAAAACGATTATTGATGCATCAAGATGCATCTCAAATTAGTGCAACTTGATTTTGTCGTTGTGTGACACAGCTTACATATAGTGTGGCTCTTGTCCAGTTCACTTTCACAGTAAACTTTGTAGAAGCCATAGTGCTTTCAAATGCTAGCTTTTAAACCACTCAGTGCTGGTGGTCGGGTCTCGCAGTCAGCCATGTTTCTATCTTCTTTTCTTATGTGCTTCCTGAAAAACTGTCTTAAGTGCTTGGTGAGATGCATTTCCATTTTTGACCTTTTTTGTTCCGTCTATTGTATGTTATGTAAAATTCGATTATTGCGGACATTTTTCAATCGATTCAGAATCATCCACATCCAAATCGCGATGCATCTAAGAATCGATTTTTTTCCTCAACACTAAAAATTGGGCTCTGGCAAATTGCATTTTTGGACCAAAGGGTCATTCAAACAAGAAAACAATCAGCAGCATAACCGATGATGACAATATTCTTTAGTTTCTAGCCCTCCTGAAAAGGCAATGAACAGAGAACAGTAATGTTCAGTTTGTCTGTTATTTTATCTACCCCAAATATAATTATACACTTCGATCTCACAATAGACAAGATTGCACACATGTCTCTATGCTCTATAAATACGGTCTTTAATGACTGCCAAATGATTTTTATCTACTCTGTGTAAACATGTAAAAGCTAAATCTGACTGTTGAGGCTCCTCTTTTTGACTATACAGCAGTGTTGGTGGAGGCTCAATTGTCTTCACTGGGAAATCGTCCCAGTTCCTCCACAAACAGCAGGAAATCTCGAGGAAGAGCAGCTGATTAATTTAGTTTCCATGCATCCCCTTGCTGGAGGGAGTCAGGGAAAGTCGGAGGGTGCACAGGGAGCTGACTGGAAAACTAAATATGATGGTGCCAGAGGAAGGTATGGCATAGTTAAAGGGTGGAGGTTCAGGGGTGAGGTACTGGCAAGAATAAAGGACTCCTTAATAGTTGCACCCAAAGAAGTTCCTCACTCTTGCAGTCCCGAACCTCACTTTTCAACATCCTGAAAACACAGCAGAACTCTCACAGGTCAACATCAATATTTTCTGTACCAGTATAGGCCCCTCAGCCTGTTATTGTATGAGCAAGCTGCCTCCCTGTGCCTGCCTGTTCACTCCATGCTCTGTTATCTGTAAAGCTTATTGGCTAACATGTGAGGCACTCGAGACAGGTGAGCATGCAAAACATGAGTACTGACCTGCACAAGGTCGAACTTCTTGGCAAGGAGTCACGTACAAGATTTTTCTCCCTCATTTCTTAACTATATTGAAGGTTTTCATAGATACTGGGACAAGCAATTGTAATCTTAAGTGCATAGATAAGGTCATCTATACACCGAAAAAGGATTTTAGACTAATAAATATTTTATTCTGGCCATGTTGTTTCACATTTATAAATACTAAACCATCTCCACTTATTTTTCCAACGTTAGAGGATGATGTTTACAGGCAAAATCCGTTTCTGGCATCTGCTCCTCTATAATAGTCAACAATCAGGCAGAAAACGTTAGAAAATATGGATGACATGCAAGAAAAGTAACCAGCAGGAGCTGAATTGGTGGCGTCATGATTTCATGCGTCTTTAACTACTGGCCTGTCACAATGTCCCAAAGGCAAAACTCTTAACAGGCCTCCTACACAGGCCAGCTAAAGCCATGAGGTGTGTCAGGTGTGTTTGTAGGTTGGATACACCTGAGTCATAAAGGTTTGCTCTGTAACTACCAGGCCTTCAGCTGATGGCCCTTTAGATCGGCTAGCTGACCCAACTGCACTGCCCAAGGGAACAGAAATAACAGGGCTGAATGGTGCAATTGTGGACGAAAGAGAAAGAGGGAGGGCGGGCAGACACAGCAGGGCACGCATCAAAGTATTTATTCAGTGTACCCTACCCCCTCTGTGCCACCACCACAGCCTCAGGGGGCTTCACATCTCATATGATAAGAGGGGAATTTTCCATGCATTACATGTAAAAAAAAAAAAAAAAATTATGATGTGGGCCAGTAGCTTCCTAGGACATCATGAGTGTGCTGCAGTTCTTTGCTACTTCAATATGATCATGTGCCTGTTGGATGGATAACATCTGAATTAAAGTGTTGAAAATCTGGCTATCTTGCTCTCCTGCAGAGGGGGTTAAATGCCATCGCCACAGCAGATGAGCCCAGTGGCTTCATGCCAAAATCCCAAGCCTATTAAAGTTTATTCAAGCTCTAATTCAATCCTGCCAACAAATATTTCTTTGAAAAAAAAAGGGAAGAAAAACGGAGAAAGAGAGAGGAGCAAGGACTTGCCAGAAGAGAAGCGCTGCACACACAGAAGTGTATTGCAGCCAGTAAGAGCAGAAGCATCAAAATGCCTCAGTATTGGACAGTTCCCAAATGCACACGGATATGTTTCTTCTTGCAGTTTGTTACGTAAGTGCCTGAAGTTGTTTTTAGCTGTTCTTCTCTCCTCTGTATGAAATTAGTCAAGGTTCAAAGAAATCAGTTTTGTAAAGAATAAACACATCTTCAGCGTGAGCCGTCATTCAGAGTGCGAACAACTTTGCAGACACAATTTTGAAGGAAGCAAGCGCAGCAATAAGATGAAGTGGGGATTAGTTTTCTCTCTGCCTGTTGATGTTCTCTTCTTCGACTCATCTCTCATGTCAGACTGTCTCTTGCGTCCTGCGGGGTCGAGTTTTGGGTCATGTCAGTGTGGTGCCAAGTGTCCTGGTGGCTGTAAAGCCACCCTAACACACACGTATGTACAAGGTATTTACACACGCAAATAGGCAGGCACATACACACATACGCACATGTGTGTGACATGCATACTGCACATGCATGCACAACAGTATGTATGCTCGCACAGACTGTAGACTCTACCATGACTCTATAGTCTCTGCCACCTGATCAATCACCCAAACTGCCATTAGATCCACAGGAGAGGCATTCCATCCCGACAACTAGAGAAGGGAACAGTTTGACCGCGTGTGTGTGTGTGTGTGTGAGAGCAGGAGGAGGAGGTGGGAGTCTGGGGGATTGAAGCATGAGGAGGATAATGTCATGACAAAAGTTAAATAAATTTGAAAAAAGGATATATTAGTATTTAGTACAAAATTAGTATCACTGAGAATAACCAAAAAAATGAAAACAATTTATTCTGTCTGTTTATTTTTCCACAAGAGTGGACAAGATTTCCTTTGTTCAGCTTTCCCAGTTTTTTTTTCCCATCTCACATTTCTCAGGCTCTGTGGAACATACTGTAAAAGAAGAGTAAAAACAGTGAAAAGCTTATGAGGGAGTACAAAAAAAAGCTGCCTCTGCTTGGGCTGTGTCGATGCATGTTTTGCATCCCACCAGTGTAAAAGTAGTAGAGGAGGAGTGAAGAGTAAAGCCTCTGTGGATAAGGTACTTTATCTCCCTTGCTGTCTATATCTTTCACCCCGTCCCTCCTTCTCCTGGCCTCTACTCTTTGATTTTTCTTTTTCTTGTGCTCGCTGAAAGAGCTGACTGTGCTGCTCCTATGAGTGTGTGTGCTGTGCATTGTTCCCTTCTTCCTCGATATGATGAGAAAAGCTTGAAATAACAATGTCTGGGGGTGGAGTGAGATCCCTCTGTTCTCTGTTTCATCTCTTATTTCTCTCTGTTCTAGCTTCTCCAGATGACAGTGATGCTCTCTGCAGATCTCCTGCAGGTGTGGGCCTTTTGACCCCCTCTGGGATGAACTGCAAAATCATCCCTGTGCACGCACACCTACACACAAAGATTTGAGAGTAAACGTGGGTGCAGACATGAACATGCTAAAACATTCACATACAGGTTCCAGCACGTGCATACTCTGCACAAGCATGGAAAGGAGATTGTAAGGCATCTGCCAAACAAAGTATAGGCCTACAGTGTGTTCCATCCTATAAGTCAAAACCTGAAAACAGCATTGTCCATCCTTAAGTTGCTATGCCAAGCTAAGCTAAGCAGCCATCCATAACAGCAAAAAAATCAACATTACAAAACATATACACAGGCAAAGAAACAAATATACTGCATCCGCTCTAGTTAAAGGAGAGGACAAACATATGCATGCTATGCTGCAATGTGAACAGGACTATCACAGGATCTGACCTGTTGACCTCGAGGAGGTCATGTGTAAGCGCAGGCTGCAGCCGCTGGCCTCACCAACACCAGAATGTCTGACGTCTCAGGAATCCCTGCAGCGCCGCTCTGCCTGACCACGCAGCACAACATAGCAGTTGAGCCCTCTGTAAAGCAAGCAGGAGCCCGGGTGGACTCTTCTATGTCTGCTGTGTACCTTCTCAGTTTTTTTTTTTGTGGTTTTCTTATTCTGTGCTACTTTGAAATTCTGCTACATATGAATTCTGCAAATTAGCTAGTTCATAGTCAAGACTAAAATATCTTAAATCTTGATAAATATTTTACCTAGAGTGTATTTTGGAGCTATGTGATATATTAACTTCATGGTATACTGTATATCAAAGGATGACTGGAGGGGCACAGTTTACACAGCAGGCTGGGTGGCAGGAACAACACATGTATGATTTATTACTAAAGAAAATAGAAATCCTCTCAAAATATGGACAGCAGCTTCACTATCACTCTTAGCTTTAGATCCTACGATGAACAGGCCAACATGGGCCTCTCCTTATGTTCTCTCATGTTCCACATAATTCGAGTGCAAGTGTAATGTGTGTAGCACATGTGTGCAAAACATAGCAGCCATATGGGTGATATGCAGTGTGATATGCAGTTCAGAGAAAAAGGGGAAGTTGAACAAAAAAGAAAATAAGCCTGCACTAAGGTCACACTATGCTCTCCTCACTCTTCATTTAAACACACACTTTACCTGAGAGACGCCTGTTTACTTGCTAAAAGACCTTAGCACTCTATTTTTGACTTCTCACCATTAACAGAGATCGCACCTATCTTCTACAAATGTTGTTAAATTTCAACAAGGTGTCCATTAAATAGATCTCAGACTAGATTTTTAAACCCCATTCACTATCATTTGTGTTGAAACAGGGTTTAGAAACATTATAGGTCACATGAAGGTTGGTTGGTATCGGCAACTCAAAATTCTGAAGAGAATGTCTGCGTTTATTTGGTCAAAAATTGATACGGGAGCCGGGGGCTGTTGAGATGAAAGTTACTACGCCTGGAAAAGTAGTTCCTTACAAGTTCTGCCTTCCTAGCTTGAATATTAACTTGAAGGATTTTAACACAAACTTTCTTTTTTTAGTAACGTCACAGTTTTTCAGGTTCTTTCTGCAACGTGTATTGAATTTGGACAAAATGTAAACAAATACACCATCTCATAGATAAAGCTATTTTAGGAAAAATGTGTGGGGTTGACATATAGTAACACTGATATGGTCCTTTAAATTCCCCATGTGTATCAGACTGTTCTCTGTTTCCTGGCAGGGGTTGGTTAGACAAATCTTAAGCTTTTTTTGTGTGGTAGATTACTTCAGCAGTAACCTATTCAACACATTGCAACCTTTTGTGTTCAACACCCACGTTTTTTGTGTGTGTTTTTTACAGGTGGCGGTGCTTGTCTTCTCAGTTGATAGCTTGGTTAGTTACTGCTGCTATGTCTGTCAAGTTTTAAGAGCAAACACGGAGCTCACACTGTTACTAACTGCATTCCCTAGAGTAATATTGTCTAATTTTTAAGAAAAACAAAAAAGTGTTTTCAGATGGAAGCAGACAGAAGATCTGCAATATGCATTTGAATAATAAATACAGTATGTCAAGCTGACAGAGCAGTGAAAACAGGTTAGCGTTATAAATATTAAGATAAATGCCATAGTCTTCTGATCACAGTGCAGCAGCTTCAACTTGTGTTTCATTACATTCATTAAACAAGCAAAGGACTCTCTTAGCTATTTAGGACCCATTTAGGACAAGGGAAGGACATGTCTCTCCATATATTTACGTTAAAAGTAAAGTTGGTTGTTTTTGTTGGGTTTGAGCTCGGGTTAAATGCCGCAAACTGTTGAGAGCTGTTATTTCCAGACTCCAGCCATAGACTTTAACTTAGCTGGTCAGGCTTGCTTTTGCTCTTAAGCAATGAGTAACTTTAATTAACTGGCCAATATCAACTAATAACATCATAACATGGCCTCAGTGTTTATCTCAGGGTTACTGAAGCAGTTGTAACGTTAGCTGTACTTGTTAAACCGTGAGGGGTTCAACAGAGAATCAAGACACCTGAACAGTTTTGCCCAGAGCATAAAATTACACTTTTCAGAGTTTGATTTTGGAAAGGCAAAGTGTTTGGAAAGGCAAATGTTTATTTCTTCCAAATGTCGCCAAATAACAAATATCAATTTAAAATCACCCCAAATAGAATGTTTAACCATGAAGAGCTTGAAATCCACACAACCTGCCGGAAAATGACCCAAATCCCAAAACATTCAAGTTGCAATGGAGTTTCAATAGTTGTCAGACCCTGGTCAGAGCTGGCAGATACTGCACACTGATTGGCCTGTTTGTGTTTGAGGGTGGAGCTTAGCAAAAGATTGCTTAAAAGCCTCACGAAGGCTCCACAGTGGTTTCACATGGCTCCCCCATGCTATCCATGCTACATGTTATCCCTTCATTGCCTTACCATCAACACCACAAAAATCTCTCCTGTGTGTCTATATGCATGTATGGGTATGCACATAGGATGTGTTGCTATTCGTGTGAGAAAGCATGTGTTTATGTGTGCATGGACATAACTGTGTGCATATATCTCACTGTGTTTTTGCAGGAGCTCGCACCAGCCGCAATCACTTTTGATGGATATCTACTCTGGCTTTAGAGAGCTGTACATTTTCCAGTGGGTGACTCATGGGGCTTCTGACGGATGTCTGTACCAATTTACTGCTACTGCCATTGCTGCTACTCTTGTTCCCCACCCCAAGTGTGTGTGTGTTATTGTATGTGTGTGTTTGAGTCAATGAATAAGTGTCCTGTGCATTGGCTGGTTGTGGTTGTAGTTTCCAGCTTCTGCTTATGGACTTTCCACTAAAGTCTTGAACAGCAGCGGAGGAGAGCAAAGAAAAAGTGCACCAGAATTCTTCAATAACGGTGTTGCACATACTGACACACACACACAAAATCACTCAGTCTGGTTCTCCAGGTGACTCACACCCTCCTTCTCCTCAGACATGATGATTACTTAAATTAATAATCTAATCAAAGGTAAATGTGCTCTAACCTGCACTTTACACACCCTGTGCTACAAAAAAGGTGCATGCCATTCTTTTGTAAAGATTACATAACTACACTGCTGATCAGATCAGACCGATGTATGGTGATAATAAGGCATTAGCAGTTGAATCAGCAGGCAAAGCTGTGGCTCTGCAGGTCACCCAGTTCAGGTGTCATATGGAACCTGAACTTTTGAACTTGCAGAGCCAGACAGTGATTAATTCTTTACCTGCAACACCTCATGTAGAAAAGCTTACTTGGATTGCTTGATTAATTTACTGACTCGACAAACAGAAAGTCTTACAAGCTATTCCAGTTCTTTGATATCTCCAGCCAGGGCCTCAAAGGATCAAACACATAGGCCCATTAATAATCTGTTTTATGTATTTCCAGGACAAACATAAGGATGACGTGAGAACTGTGATGTTGTGTGTGGTATACAGGAAGATGGTAAACTTAACACAGTGACAATGTGATTTCAATTAATCCCTTCCTGAGAGTTAACACAGGACAAGGAGGATTTGACTGTGAAATATGCAGCCGCCTCTCACCTGCCTGTGCTAATACTTATAGGGAGTTGCAACATGTGTATACGTGATGAGAGGTTATGTTCTCTACAATAGTAATTACCTTTTAATTGCTGCTTATACAACACCTGGAATGTGGAAAAATTTAGAGGGTCAACGACAGAAATAGAAATAACAATACTGATTTCAAAACATGCCCACATATGAAGTCCAATGTATGAGCTGAAGACTGCCACATATTTTGATAAAAAAGAAAAAAAGAGTAACTAAATATTTGAAGAAGTCTAAACAGTTGAAAGGACAAGCTAAAAGTAGCGGCTAAAATTATTAGTTAAAGTATGGATAAACCATTGAAAGCTAGGCTAAACATTATTGGGAAATAAACAAATAAATAGTTAAAGGAGTTAGCAAAAATTAATGGCTAAATGGCTTAAAACTGGTATGTAAAAGTAATGGATAAATACTTGAGAGACTTTGCTATAAAATAATCCATAAATTGAGTAAATACATAGCCTGAAAATGACAGTGTAAATTGTTAAAATTATCAGTGAAAAGCACTGGATTTATGGTCAAAAAATAACATAATTAATGGAAAAACTGTGAAAATAGCTAACTAAAAATAATGGCTAAATGTTGAAAATGCCTAAACGGAAATATCTGTTGAAATAGCTTAAAGTAATTCTTGCTATACTTAAACCAAGATAAATTAGAAAAGCTGAATGCTAGAGGAAATCCCCTTCCTACAGGTAGACAGTATTTCTTTAGATACTACATGTAGTACATACTACTACCTTAACATTCTATAGGATCACATATCTTTGAGCTGAGGTAATTCTTTGGCTAAAGAAACTTATTTCAACCTTAGTTACCTTGTTAGGCACCAGTCTAATCTAATCCAATCCAGCCTGGCTGAGGAAGGAGTGAATAACCTCATCTAGTCACGTGAAAAAAGAAGATATAGTTCAGATCCCTGCAGACGACATGGCTGTGATGCGTCAACCATTTTTAAGAATTGCGTGACTAATCACTGACTGCTTCACACAATCAGAAATTCTTGCTCAAGCCTGTGGACTGCCAGGAGGACATCCCAACCTGGAATCATTTAGGGATCATGGAAATACAGGTCATCCTTTCATACACAGAAGATTTTTCTTACATCTCCCTTTTACATCTGTGGTCCAGTATTAAATGGCATAAGGAGAATAAATAAAAGCTTTTAGCTTTGAGGCACTTGTAAGTGACCTCACCATCCAGTCAGTGCCCGGGTCTCCTAGTTCATTCCATCCAGAACAGAGGTACCAAATGCCAACTGGCTGTTACTGCTGACCCAGACGTAAAGCCTTTACGTGAGGATCAACCCTGGGTGGAGGGACATACTGCTATTCACTCCACTTTCATCCCTCCCGTCCTCATCTGTAAGCAGAGGAGCCCAGCACACCACTGTGACTCCTGTCTTCATTGCAGGCTATTCTGGGCTGAGGTTACCCAGGACACCATGTGGCTTCACCCAAATTTAGCTGGCCACAGTGCGCCTGAGTTAAATCATCTGTGTGTGTTATGCAAATAATAAATATTCATTAATGGTTCTTCCACAGTTTCTTCTTGATTTCTTCCTGATTTTGTGTCAGCTCTGTAATCTCTAAATGGATTTTACCCTTCTGGACTTCTAGAAATAATCCTAAACTAATATTGACACGTGCTAAAGAAGTGCGCCTGCGGTGATAGAGTTGGACCCAGAGGGCTGTGAAGAGGATCGTGGAGCCAAGGCCAAACCACGGAGCTACACAGAGAGGAGAGGGCGGCCAGCGGAACAACGGTGCATCAAAGACACCAGCCTTGTCTCTGCTCCTCTCCACCTTGCACACTCATACCCTATTTTCAGAAAGACCAACAAGAGGGCAAACAGCAAAGTCTCTATTATTGTTGTTATCATTTCCAAACAGCAATTTTAAATGCCAAAACCTACTTTGGGACACTTATATGTATGGACATGCACAGGCACTTGTGTGTGCGTTTTGTGAAGTAGCGCACACGTTTTCATGGATTTCCATGTGTTTACCCATGCTGGTTAAGCTCATGGAGAGTCATATTCTGTCAGTTTTACTTTAGCCAGTGGGTCTAGAGCCCCTTGGCTGCTCTGCCCTGTGCTGTGGCTCAGCTAGGGATGGACTTGGCTGGGCATGGTCACTCTGGGCACTGGTCCCATCCCCACATTGAGATGATGAAGGAAGGCTCTGTCCCCCACACCTCCACCCATGGCCACAGAGGTGAGGAGGCACCCAGGGGACATGCTGGCTGGCGTCTGAGGCCATATTCACACAGCTGACAAGACCGAGGTTGGCTGCTCTCAAGGTATTGGTGCCAGGCTGTCTTGCCTGCTGCTGCCCCCAGCTATCCTGCTCAGCTGTGAAGTGCTTCAAAACCATTACAGTATAGTCAGGTCAGCATTTCCCATCGTTATCTGCTCATGTTAGGACTGTGGTCTCTTCAAAAATGGGTCCAACCTTGTCGCATTGCTGTTGGAAAATCAATGGAATTGTGATGCCAAGGTTAAGATGTGGTTTAGAAGAGATTTACCAAAAGTTTCAAATTTAAGTCTAATTTGTCCTTATAATATGTGCATGTGTAAATATAGACAGTACCGCAAGAAAATGGCCACCCCCATTGCAACCTGATAACGGTTTAAGGATTTGGTTCTGTGTGAACTTTCCCACATTTTGCACTCACCCCCATGTTGCTGAAAGGGAGGGCATCTCTGTTCACTTTATTGCACTCTTAAAGACAGTCTCTCAACTCATCCCTGATCTCCATCCAATCCTCCGAGTAGGGTCAGGCATTTGTTTTGATAACACAGCAGAAAGGCTTAACTTTGCCAGCCTGCCCAGGTGCTGGTGAATAGGGAGCAGCAACAATGGGCCATCAACTGAATGGAGCATCAAAGCCACCACCGATGATTTGATGATGATTGAGGGTCCCTGCATAAGGGTAGGGCCTCCTGCTTCAGAGAACTGTTTGTGAGTGAAAAACACTGTCATACAGGTTTACCCTGCTTTTGATTTGAGTCTTTCTTTAAGTGCCATAGTGGCGCTGATGTCAGCTGCATCTCACTGATCACTGGACAGCAGGGACAAAGGGTTGGGTTAACCAGGTGTATTGTCCTGATTGTAATGGCAAACGACCAAGAGCTGACTTGGGATTTTGGTTGAAATTTTACTGAAGAACAGAAGAGCTGAAGATAAAGTATAGAGATAATAAAGCTGGTTTTGTTTCCTTTTTCCTTTCAGTCAGTGAAATTAACACTCAATCCAGGCATGACCCACATGGCTACTATACCTTGCCACTTGTTCCATGGGAATGCAATGTTTAAGACAAGAGTTCTCAAATCCAAGGCGGCATAAAAAGAGAAAAGAAATAAAGAAGAATGGAAAAGCATTTAGTTTGAGCACGCCAGGTGCATACCGGGGCTCAAATTCCAAAGACAAGCTGATGGAAGTGAGCCAGGTTGTCTCACACGGGAGGGGAGGAGATATGAAAGAGAGGACAGAAGAAGATGGAGTAAGAGGGGAAGAGAGTATGAGAGGGGGGTTGGTAGTTGCTGGGGGCATTAAAGAGATATTCTCTTTAATCAGGAACCTGCAGGATGCTGATGGATAAAGGACAGTGAGTGATGGAGAATGACGATGAGAGAGGAGGCAAGGAGTGACAAAGATAAAGGGGAGTAGCTTGAAGAACACTACAGCTGGAGTACCTCAACACATCTCTCCCCTTACCCCGTAAACCCCTGCCTGCCTTCTGTTTGCCCCCATACCTCAGCCCCAGAAAAAAATGCCCCTGTCTCTTGACTAACACCCCAAAATATATTGGTGGAAAGAAAAAGATGAATGCAGCAGTTCAGGGGGAAGCTCAGCAAATTGTTGACCTCAGCTGTTCACTGACAGAGAGGCTTTGAGGGAGAACTGCAGCCAAGCAGGGCCGAGCAAGAATGAATAGTTCAGAGAGATGCAATGAGACAACCATGCCACAAGTGGTTTGTCATGTTCTCCCTAAAGTTTCTCTCAGTGCTCTCACCATAACTTTATCCCCCCCACACACACATCACAGTCCAGACTCCAGGATCCCAGACTCTGGGCTCTTAGTTCAGACTCAGTGCATGTGTAGAGAATAAGTGAGCCTCTTTGTTCAATGACACCACCATCCTTCACTCCAGGGGTAACTCACTGACAGACTGCTCAGACACTAGAAGAGAGATGAATGAAGACACTTTGTACCTTGAAGAGAGGGAAGGGAAATGGACCAATATGACCAAGAGATAGATAATAGAAGAGGATATGTTGTTGTCAGTGAAAAGGTAGAAGGACAGAGATAAGGGACAGCATCAGAGAAGAAAGGACCCAACAGAAAGTTTAGATTCCTTAAATTTAGTACAGAGCAATAAGAGCTCCATCCTCTTGAGACACAGTGGCATCACAGGCCAGATTACTGTCTCCACTGTCTCTCAGCTGGACCTCTCTGACAACCAATCCCCATCTAGGAAACTTTGTAACTCAGGCCATGAGAGGGTGGGGCAGGGTCAGAGGTTGGGAGGTACAGGGCTGACAGACAAGAGAGATTGATGCACATTGACAAAACCTGAGCCCTACTCTGTCTCAGCAGCCACCCTGCCTGCTCCCCAGGGGCCGGGAGTGAGGGGGTCAGAGATAAAGATACAATCCCCCATCCCCTTCTCATTGAAAGAGACACTGCCCCAACTTGTATTCACTTAAATGCTATCCCCTCTTTCCTGTCCCGTCTTGTTTGATCATGTCCTAAACTGTAAGACGAAGCAGCAAAGGCCTCAGTAAACGGAGAGCTCTGACATATATTTCGTTACATCCAGCCGTGAATTCCTGCAGGGATGCATGCAGCATTAGCATGTATGTCCATCAGCTAGAAGAGAGCATGGTGTGACTGGGAGAGTGTAAGATGTAGGGAGTCTGGTGGGTGGAGGTTCTGTAGAGGTGAAGAATTGCAGCATGTTCTGTCAAAGATACAGTTTCATGGGGGACAAATTACTTAGACCAAAACAGGTCGTTAAAATCACCAATGACTTTCACAGACATTGCTTCACACAAACTGCTAGCTCAGTGACAAGAGAGGGGATTGTGAAAAAAAAAGAAAAGTGACATGGTTATGCTTTATTGTTTGTTGTGACATTAGATTGTTGTAGCACTTCCTCTTGTAGAAAGAGTCAACAAAGCACATTACATGGATTCCGGCCGCGAGTGCAGATCATTTACTCTTTCCCTCTTTCTCGTCTCTCATTACATGAAGTCATTCAAGTGGAACGTGAGAGTGCCCTCCAACCGTCTGCTCACTACAGAAAGAGTGTGAGATGCTGGTTATATGCTGTTTGGAGATACATACAAAGTTGTAAATTTTCATCTGCAGGATCCATTAAATAAAAAGCGCTCTGTATGTATTTCTTTGTCCCTATTTCTCAGTCAGTGAAGATCTGAATGGAAGTCAATGATTTTTGAGCTTCTTTGCCTGTACAGTCATGAATTAAACCTTTATTATGTAACACACAGACATTTTTGTCTCATTATATTCTATCAACAAATCAATCCAACCTGTTAATCCAATCCAACCTCATAACATCTGTCAATCATATCTGTTGCTAGTGCAGCTGTCACTATAGATGTTTTGTTTGTTTGTTTGTTTGTATTTTTTGCTCCATCATTTTGCATATGACAAAGGATACTTGGAACATGTCACATGGTCATACTTTTTAATCTGTATGAAAATGATTGTAATTAGGGATGATGTATCAGTTTTTATCGGTTTGATATTATCAACTGCAGATATATAGGTATTGCCGTATTTGTTCTCCAATAAGTGCCGATATTAAAATTGTTTTTTAAGGCTGGAAGAAATGCTTGGACTAGTGATTTAAAATGGTGTAGTCACATAGTTTGTCTAGCAGAGGGTGGTCCATTATTTAATTAGTATTAAGTGAAATGTTAACTTTTCAGTGCACTGGTGTTCGGAATAAAGTTTGTTAGATAGCCTGCCCTCATTACATACAGTATCTTTGTCACACATATTTGATAACCACATTCAAAATATTATATATTGACTATCAGCTGATGTATTTGATATTGTAATTTTCTTACAGTGTAAACAGTGTGCTGTCTTGTCAGTGTGTTTGTACAAGTTGTTATGGCTTGAGATGTGAATGTGCACTTGCAGTAATTTAAAAAAAAAATTCTGATAAACCAAGGAACTCAGAAAAAAGTTGATTTGCGTGGACAAGAAGCACATCTATCTCAGGAAACTGGCAGATGTTTTTGGCAATTTTTAAGACTACGATTGAATAAGACGGATATGTTTTGCAGCATTGTCATGTTTGAACCGGCTGACCTCACTCCATCTCTGGCAGAGCTTACCTGATCAGAAGAACAAGGTGTGGATTAGGTGCAAACAGAGAATCACAGGCCGTTTGAAGCCAACCAGGAGGTCATGTTCACGGCCCCGGCCACTTCCACCCTATTTCCTCCATTGATTGGGAGTGTTTATCACAGTTGGGAAAGGTCAAGGAGGGAGTCAAGTAAGAGAGGGGCTAGTAGGCTGCCAACCAGTCTGGCTTATAAAATTTTCCAGAGCCGGACCACAGACACAAGAACCTGTTGAGTAGGATTAAGTGGATTCAACAGGTATAGGGAAAAAAATGTTTGTGATTAATTATGGCTGAAAAAATATGGGAGGTCCAGAAAGAGCAGAAGAAAAAAGAAAAGAAGCTTCTTGAATTTCCAAACCGAGGTGATTCCAGTTTTATATCAACTGGCTCACCAAACACCTATTTACACTGACCTGTTAACATCCTGAATCCAGTATCACTCTACCCATGTTCACATCCTCCTCTGTAATTATGCCTCATCAGCCTCGTCTCAGATCAGCAGGACTCGCATCGAGCTTTCATCTCCAGACAGACCTAGTTCAGGGCCTTTCCCCGTGACCTGGAACCTGCCTTGGCTTAGCCTGGGGCTCAAGACATCCCTCTCTTGAATGACAGGGCTGGGACCTCCCCTGCCTTCCTATTTGACCCCCTTGTTGGCCTAATTGTGTGTAATGCCAGGGCCATGCCCCGCCAAACACCAGTAGGCCCCCAGGCTGCCAAAGCAAGGCCCACGGGCTACAGAGGCCAATTATTTCCTTATTGTTGACACAGACAACCTGACAGTCTCCCTCCCACATAACTTCTGTCCTCCCATGTACTCCTGTGTCTCTCTCTTCCCATCTTTTCCAGGACCACCTAGGTGTTTGCAGGGCCTAATGCACACAGGGCCGAGGTTTTTTTCATGCTGTGTTGGCAGGATGCGCTCTGTTCTGCTCACGCTCTCTGCATACCAGTGAGGAGAGCCATTTACAATGCCGCCTCAAGGCATGACCATGACGGGAGGGTGTGGGAGGTTAGAGGTCACCTGCTGCAGAGGCAAAGTCATGTGTTTACTTTTTAAACCAGAAAGGTTACACAGAAAATAGGTAATTGTTGTTATTATTATTGTTGTTGTTGTTGTTGTTGTTAATGTTGTGTGGTGCATAGCTGCGGGAAACATTTCACATGAAGGACTGTGTGATGCAGTAACTTTATGGTCCCATCATGTTCTTTTAAAGATGTTTTTTCTAGGTTAATTTTAATAAAATTTTACGTTTTTGCCAGCTAGCTGCAGGCTAACTGCTGCGAACTGTGGCTGCCATTAGCAAGCTAGCTCAGTCAGCCTCTCAGTTAGCTCAATCAGCCTTTCATGTAGCAGTCCTATCACCCCCATATACTCTCCTGGGACTTTGAGCTCTAGCCACTTGTGAAGTGTTGGTATTTACACTGCTGGTACAGGAGCTTTAGACTGCTATGAAGGCAACGTTTTCAGGCCTGGGGCTGGGGGCAGCTCAGAGCAAGGCTAGTGAGAAGCAGCACCAGAACAAGAGCCAGGCAAGCAGGCAACAGCCTCAGCAACCCACTGCTGGGTCCATTGCTTGACCAGGACCAGACAGTGCCCAAGACCGTGACTACAAAATAAAAGTAATTTAGGGCCTTTGCACCCTGAGACTGTTTTTAGTCTGAAATTGACTTGCATTAAAAAACAAACAAACAAACAAAAACCCCATAACCTTAAGTAGTATCCATCATATTTCTGCACTGACTCCAGAACTTTTGTCAGTCACTATATTTTTTGGAACAGGTTCAATTTTCTGCATTTTTTGCATCCATCCAAATCGTTTAGAGGTTGTTCAAGACAGAGAGAGAGAAAGAGAGAGAGAGAGAGAGAGAGAGAGAGAGAGAGAGAGAGAGAGAGAAAGAGAGTGAGAGTCTCCATTTGTGTCCCTACCTCAAACATACCGCCAGCTGCTGTTCAGAATCGGTTCACAGAATTTGGTGGACTTCTTTTTAAGGTATGGTTCCAGTGTAGCTAGCAGCTTATCAAATTGAACCACTGACATCCTGAAATACACCTGGAAGCGATCATGATAATTTCGCAGCCCCTTAATCCGCAGATAAAACTCTTGTTGCTCTTGTCTTGCTTTTAGGATTGGATGAACCCATTTATTTTATTTTATTTTTCTTTTTAAGAAGCGACTTTTTGTCTCACACTGCGAATTTTCACAACGAATGGAAAAATAAATGCATCGGAGGCAGTGTGCAAGGTTTCTATGTGTGACTTTGTTTTTTTTTCCCCAGATTACAGATTTAAAATATGCATCCGGAAAAAACAAAAAACAAAAGTGCACTCTGTGCAAAAGCCTTTACATTTACAATCAATGCCAGCCAACCACTTACAGATGTCTGAGCGTTACTGTCAGACTTCCCTTTTAAGATACAAAATATAATTGCAAGACATGTCACAGTTAGCAGCTTAGCATGCTAAATTCAGAAGATAACTCTGCAACCCGTTACATGAACTTGTTTATTCTTCACATTTTGTTGATTATTTTACAGACCTTTAACAGGTCTACCATGTGTAAGCCCAGGAACCCCTGCAAAAGAATCTCTGTATGAGCTGACAACTAACATGTCTTGTTAGAAAGTCAATTAAATATCCACAGCATGCAAGCATTGCCAAAGTTGCAAAACATCAAAAAAGACATGCAAAACATCCTCAAAACTACAAAACAAGCATTAAAAAACACAAAAAATAGCCACATATGATGCCTCAGCATAATCTTTAGTTTTTTCCAGGTGTCTTGCTTACAAAAAGGAGCTTCAGGGGGATTTTTCACATGTGCAGGAACCTCTTGTCTCATAATATGCCAAAGGCTGTCAACCATTTAAAATTACATGAAGCGGCTATTTATTTATTATTTAATTTAGAATAGAAATAGGGTAATAACCATGTACAGTTAAATATTGATATGTACAGTTAACTATCCATGTGTCATAATACATATGCATCATTTTTTCTGTTTTTTGTTTTTTTTAACAAATGCCTCCCTCCTGTAAAAAGTTTCTAAACCTGACCCTAAAGACAATAGGAGGGAAGAAACAAGTCCTGCTGTGACAAAACATTATCCTACCTACTATAAACATAGTGGAGCCAAGGACAGCAAACTGCAAATTGCAAACCTTTTTCATCTTGAGTCCTGCATGGACACCTGCCAAAACTGTGGGGAAAAGACAATGACAAGACTGTTAGTGATTGTATTTGTGTGTGTGAGTTATGATCTGCACCGTTCTGCAAGTGGTCAGATGTAATATTAGCCAAGGGACAGAAATGAAAGACAACTTTATGATCACACTTTGATGAGAACCAGGGTGTTTGCCAAGCACCAAAGGCCCTGTCCCAAAGGGACTGTTTGACTGTGTGTGTGTGTGTGTGTGTGTGTGTGTGTGTGTGTGTGTGTGTGTGTGTGTGTGTGTGTGTGTGTGTGTGT
>JAQLOL010000009.1:12348550-12359627 GCA_029783665.1 Naso thynnoides | reverse complement strand
GCACTTGGCCTTTTAGAAAATCTATTCTATCAAACAATAATCCTAAAGAAAGCTGCTGACAGCAGGTTTTGAAAGGGCTGTGTTCCTTCAGAATAGGCTGAAATTTTCCTCATGCTATGGATCACAAAGTCAACCAGTCTGTCCTGGACTGGCATGATCATCTTTATCCAGAGAATGAATCCTAAAGACTGTTGATCACCCGTTTTTCCCCACTGCTGCCACTTTTGTTTTCTGGTGATGGTGGTCATTTTGAAAACTTCTTGATGAATTTCCATGTAGTCTTTTAAAGATCAACCTGGTTCACAATGCCCAGATGATGATGATACCTCTTTGTGATTATGTTACAAATAGCCAATTCATTTACTAAAGTCTCTCTGACTTAAATGTTTTTGCAATTGTGCTAAAACAGCCTTTTAAATCCACTATTTTTTAAAACATTATTATTTGGACTGATATAGCGATTGGGAAATGATTGGTGATATCAGAGGGAATGATCTTTTTTTTGTTATTAGTCTCATTTTCAATGTAAAACAAAACGATTATGGTGTGATTTTTGCAGGTATTTGTACCAAATAAAAATTTTTTCTTAAGTCTGTAGAATATGCTGTGTAGGTCACGACAACTCTGCAATACCACAATAGTTTAACTAAAATGGTATTCTGACAAACACATTTCTCTTTTGACATACTGTAACTGTGCCGCCCTGCAATTTAAAGATTAGAGTAGACCACTTAGTGATTTCGATTAAATATCGATTAATTGTGCAGCACTAATCCACACTAAAAAAAAACTCTCAACATTTCAAGGCTACAATTTTCACCCAGTTTTTTTAATTTTGAGTCAAACTTAAACTTTAATCTTTGAGTTTTAGATGTTAAAAAAATGTGTGCAAATTTAAAATCCATTTTAAAAAATTTGGAGTTCAACTTTAATGTAATACAGCTAATTGAGCACATTATATGGTGACAAATAACTGAAAGACTGTAGCCTCATGTCTAGTTGTTCCCACAGCAGTTTCGGCTGCTCAGCAAAACAGAAAGACAAAGACAAAGTGGAGAAAGCTACAAACAAATTTTATTTGAAAAGTCGAAAGAGTGACAAGTAAAATCACAGTCAACATCAGTGTGGCTTATGGTGGCAATGGCTGAGGGAGTTGGCCTGAAAAGTGATGAAGAGGTTTCTGTTTTTATGTTGCCATGTCTGTTTGTTGTTTTTTTGTTTTTTAGCTTTTTTTAGATTCATTTTGATAATGTTAATGGTAGTTTTATACTGCTGAATGAGGTAACGTAGGAATAGAGTAGAAAGAGCAACAACTTACTTCTGTCTCTGTTCTGTCACGGATCCGTTGCGATTTGTGGCGCGCGTGCCTATATGGGGGCCCGCAGTTTTTGAATGATTTTACTTTTCAAATCTTGCCAGCTTTCCAAAATTACACCAGCTTTAAGGACCACTGTGTCACAATGTAAATAAAGTTTACTATCCATATAAGACTGTTAAAGTGTAATTTATTATTGTATAATTGTGTATATATATTGTGGACAAGTGTGGGCTTGCTTCCCAAAGCTTTTTAGGGCAACTGCTCCCAACACGTGCTGAGCCTTCAGGCCTATGTGCACTCCCTCTGTCCATTCCCACTTTCTCATCCCACTTACACAGCATCACAGCGAGACCGTCCAACCCCAGCTCCAGCTTTGATGACAGTATTAAGTGTTTCTAAGTGTAGCTCTCCTAACTGTAGCTCCCTGTTTGCCTTCATCCTGTTGATATGTAGATATAGTGGTGGCATTCTGCACCCCACAGGTGTTAATTTTATACATGTGAAGTCGTCACTTTAAACCTGATCACACTCATGAGGCACGGATTGAAAAGTAAGCATGGACAAACCAAAGCAAATATACAAGTGCTCTGAGTCTATGTATGTCCAAGGGCCAGCTGATGAACTAATATACACTGGGTGTATATGAACAGGCTCCTTTGAGGCTGCAGAGAAACACATTTTCTTAATCCTCCTATATGGTGTTAATGATACTTAGTGTATCTGTAGCACTGGTGCATGAGGCTAACATGCAAGTTTCATTTGAGATGTGCCTGAAAACAGGCCCAAAAATTGTCTTTCAGTCACTTTCTACACAACGTCTTCTCTGCCTCCCTCCCTTCTTCTATCCTGTCTTTTCATTTGGCTGGCGCTTGTCAAGGCAGGAGAGCTGCACAGTGAGTGGGTTTCCAAAGCAGCGGTCAGATGGGGCTCTTTATACGAAAGAAGTGGCTCCAGTGTTCCCCTAATGGATGTTTTTTTTTCAGTGAGCTCTTCTCAGAATACCCTCTCTTGACTTTCCCCTCCACTGTGCGATAATAGAACATTCTCTCCTCATTACCCAGAAGTGTTTCATTCCTCTTCTGTAGGATAAATGAAGAGGTAAGTTGTGGACATGCCAAATTCCAGTTTAAAATTTATAATCATGTCATAGCTAATGGTGGGGAAAGGCAAGTTAGTTAAAAGAGAATAAGTAAAATTCAGTCTTTTTATCTAAATAATTCTTTCCTTAAATAAACATTAAAATTGTACCACAAATGTGTTGTTTATAGTTTTTATTGTTAAATCAGTTCCTGTAATGCTACTATAGGAAAAGAGTGTGTATCCTTTTACTTTCACAGAGAACAATGGTCTGGTTGCATGCTGTACTTGTATCAGTGCAGGGTTCAGATATTTGAGTATAAATAGCGTGAAAAGAGGAGTTGTGCTAGACAGGAATGTCCTCCTCAAGGGCATCTGTTGGACGATGCCCAGCATGCCACGATGGGTGTTAAAATTTACTGGAGAGCAGCCAAAAGCAGGAGGAGGAGAAAAAAGGGGGAGTAAAAGAGGGAAAGAGAGTGAGAGACATTCTTTCAAGAAGGCTCTTGTCTAATACTGTTCGCCTCTCCTTCATGCTCTATTTAAGAGCGAAAGAAAACAGGACAAAGAGAGGAGAAAAGGGCTGACAGATCTATGAGGCAACAGGATGATACTGAATTCATGGAACTCAAAAGAAAGGGAATGGATGATGAATTGAAATACAGCGTGAAAACGAAAAAAGAGAGAAGAGATTGAGGCCTTCAGAGGGTACGAGGGAGGGAACAAGCAGAGGGAATTTCTGATTACCCCGAGGACGAACAGGACAGAAGAAGTGAGAGAAACAGAAGATGGAGAAGTTATTTCATGCATCTTGTTAAGCATGATACTCATCGTCTTCTGTGAAGTGCACTGATGATGACTATCTGTGACAGAATGTGCAAAACAGCGCTCACTTCCTCTTTCTATTTCATTACCTCATCCTGACTGTCTCTACCTCTCTGCTTCTCTAAGCCTCTGTCTCTTTTCTGGCTTTAATGTGAGAAACTTCTGTTTTTACACGATGCAACAGTGGAGCAGCTGGCAGCTATTTTGAGCGGCCATCACATGAATATCGGGGACATAAAAACGCACCACTCAGGAACGGAATCTGAGCAAATGACCTTATAAAATAACATGCCAGATGAGCTTTCAGCAGCCCCTTCTCACTTCTCAAAGAGACACTCTGCCATACCACGCCAGAGCGTAAAGCGATAAAGCAGGTATGTCAGGTATTGTGGAGTGATTTTGTGTATGTGCGTCAGTGAGGAAGCCCTATGCACTTATGCACAGCTCTGTATCTATATAAATGTTAACTATCTGTATGTAGCCACCGTAGCATTGCTGCCTTGTTTGTAGCAACAGGAGCTGCTGTCCATCGCACAGTGACCCCTCTATTTTGCAAGGGTCAGAGGTGAGAGGTCAATGAGGTGACACTAGGGTTGTTGGGAGATATGGAGTGAATGCAGCCCCATCACACTCACGACATGAAAACAAAAGGCTGTGACCTCATCCCCCAGGAGCGTTTTAGGTGCAAGTAAAGTTGCTGATTTGTATTTTTGAATCAATAGTGAAAAAAGCACTTGAGGTATAACTCATTAAGCTCCAGGAGAGCTGAAAGAGACACTGAAGACATGCGGTCATTTTGCTACCTCGGTGAAAAAGTGAGTGAGAAATGACCACAAAGCAGAGTCATCGTTGCATTCCAGTGTGACGGGATATGAATCACAGGGCTGACACCGTGGAGACATCTTGTAACTCCTGCCGGTGGTTTTACATTTAAGAACGGGGATTTTATCTGCTGTGATTTGGGAAATTGGAGATTTTGTGATTATGACAGACACCAGAGAGGTCACCGACTGGCTAGCAGGAGGAGCGATAGTCGATGGTGGTGTTGCCGACACTGTTGCTTGAGATTTCACAGCAGCAGCGAACTCCTGGGCTCCGGCTTGTCACAGCGAGATTTGTTTCATATGGTAACACAAAGGCCGCGCTGGCTGCACGCGGCCCCTGAGGCCCCAATCAGCCACTCTTGCTGGAAGGGCCACGAACTCGCACAATGGCACCTCTGTATCTCTAGCGAGCCTGGAGAAGTTTGCTTTTGATCTCTCATCACGCGAAGTCACACTCCAGAGTAGAAATAAGAAAAACCTCACATCTTCCTTGGACTATCCGGCGTCTGCTTTCTCTGTTTTGTTTTTGGTCTCGTTGTCAAGAGCTATATATTCAGCGGGGGAAGATTTAATTTTGCTCTCCACCCACTGAATGTATGTCTTAAACTGAGGTCTAAGAGAGAATATGAGTAAAACAGGAATACTGGTGTAAGAAGAGAAAAGACAGAGGAAAAAAAAAAGATCTTTGTCTCCCTTCTGTGCTATTACTGACAGAACAGGTCAGGGAGGCCATATTTTACAAAATAGCATTCAACAGTGCTTTGACCTGCAAAACCAACAGGTGTTCAAAAACATTATCTGTCTCTCTGTCTGTCTCTGCCCCCAAAATTGTTGACCTTCTCCTCTACAAGCCCCCCATCTGTTACCTCCTTAATCCTCCAGGCTGTTTCCACTACGTAAATCTTCATGCAGCACAGACCAGGTAAATGCGGCCTAACAAAGGCTCACAGTCAAACACGTAGCAAACTTGAAATATTTTTGGTTTTAACTTAGCATTAAAGATGTAGCACTGATTATCATTTGCATCCTTTGAAGTGATAACCACCAAATGATGCCAACATGCTGATCAAATGTAGTCTTTTTGGGCCAAGAATCTAACCTGACACCAGATTTATTTATAGTGTTGAATATATTCTGAAACAGAATCTGTTGTCTAACAAATCCCTGCATGCCAGCATGCACTAATCAGTGTGGCGACCCTATTGTGTGGGAGCTATAAGGTTAACTAGAAGCCTTACGTGACATCTCTACATATCAGAGCAAGTGATGCCCCCTTGTAGCACCAACCGCAGTGCAACACAGCTGTTCAGAAACGCGTGCCACCCATACTTAATCCTGGCACCCACAACCACATGGTTGTGCCTCGGCAGAGCCTGATGAGAGCGTTTGTTCTCAGCCTGGGAACGAGAGATGAAAAGAGACAGATGACAAAAAGAAAAGAGTCGAATGTTGCCACTGCTGCCAGCAAGCCAGGGATTTGATATCGCATCTTTGTGCGTTATCACACTGCGGAGATCAACATGGAGAGGGGGTGAGAAAAAAAAAAGAGAAGAGAGAAAGAAGAGAGAGCAGTGCGGACATGCCTGCTGCTTGCCTGTCTATCTCTCTTCTCCATCAACTCCGCAGCCACTCACCCAACAACAGGAGGACAGCTTCCCACTGAACCAAGGCTGCGACGAAATCTTCAAACGCGCACACACGTCACAGACACGAACATCTCACAACAGAAGGAAGGAACACTTTCCCTCCAGCTGTTTTTAACTTGCCTGATGTTTACCACAAACAAGTAAAATCCTGCAGAAGCATCCAAACTGTTTCTTTACACATTCTCTGATTCCTGATTGATCTGACAGCTTGATTCAGCAGTCTTATTAAACTGCATGCCTGAAACACAGTGCCCGTCAGCTGTCTATCGCTACACTGAATCTCCTTATTATCCTTCCTGCTGCCCTCTTTTCTACCAACTTCTCTACCCTGACTTTGTTTTTTTTTCAGCCAAACCTCCTGTACTCTTCCTCCTCTCCTTCGCTTTCTTTCTCTCACGCTCTCTCATTAACCTCTATCTCATCCTGCTCTCCTCTCTTCTTACATATCACTACACTTTTACATAGGACAAGCTCTGTCATAAGAAAAGAGTCATTGTCCTAGTCTGCTCTAAGACGAATGTCTCAATTCTGTAATATCATCAAATTATCAAACACATTAGCATTTTCCTGCTCTGGTATTGGTTTCCTCAGTGCAAACATACTATCATTGTCCTTCTCTGACTCTCATACACACACCAGCCCTTCAGCATTCAGTGTCTCAGATGAACTTGGTGCTGTAATGCACACTTGTGCCACTGGCAAAAGAGCAACAAAGGTCTACACAGGCCCTGTTGTCCTGGGACAGTAAGGTAGTTATCTGTGCCACAGTGGGAACATAAAGCAGTCAATAGATGAATGCAATCTTTATATCTACAGCACCAGAGGTGATTTGAAACACTGCCACAGGACGTCATAGAGCCGTTCTCTGAAACACAGCCTTTGAAGCACTGACAGCGCCGACAGAATCAGGCCAGCTCTTTGATACGGGTGGTGGGGAAAGGAAAACTTGAGCATTAAAAGGGAGCATTATTTAGTTACAGCTCCATTAAAAAAAGTTGAACTTTGAGGATGATAGGAGGAATAAAACACACCGAAGTGGGCCAGAAAAGTTTTACAAGTGGACAGAAAGCAGTTTTTGAGTCACCTTGTGAAGGTGTTTGTTTGGGCTTCGCTCACACAGATCAACTCAGTTAAGTTCTTTTTGTTTAAGTAAATATTTGCAGTAAATCATTATTTTGGTTGTGTTTGATATTCTGCATTTACATTATCAGCAAACAGAGATTAAATCTTTTAAATAAACACAATTACTGTATAACACACAAGCAGAGTAATCCTAAATTGGGAACTTCTGGTGTTATTCTTTGTTTAATCAAAAGGCCTCAGCTATAATGAAGTCCCTTGTTAGACCTGTTTGGGCTGGAGGGAATTAAGCTATCTACCCAAAATTCTGTTTATTTTACTCAAGCTTCCTGTTTTCCAATCACACATCATCTAAATGCTCTTTCTCACTTCCTGCCCGCAGGACTGCAGGTAAACCAAAACATTACGTCAGTGAGGAACTCGCGTCTCGCCGCTTTGGGCCCCAGAGGGTTTTCAGCAGAAAATGATAAACACAACCACTGGCAGCGGGAGAGAGACTTAATTACTAAAGCCGATTCACTCGCTAATGACTGTTTCACTTCTCTGGGGTGTTTTTAATGAGATTCAGGAGTCAGGCTGAGCAACGGCACAATCTGCTTTTAATGGGACTCTGAATGGTTCGAGTTGCACGCAGAGATAAAGCCACTGCTTTTACTTGTGGTGCAGAGTGATCTCATTAGAGGCTTTGCAATAAAAGAAAACTGGAGTGATTAGAACAGGAGGAACTTAGAAAAGAAGTGAATATCATCCACGGTTGCATATGCACACTACTCAGAACTCAACCTGAGGCATTTCTTCAAGTCACACTTGATTCATGTTGTTTTGCTATCACAACATAAACTTCCACTGCATGTCTGAATATGTCAGACAAAATGAGGCATAAGAAAATATTTTTGCTTAAGGTTACGCATTCAGTTCATGATATAAAGTAAAAAGCATTGGTAACCCTTTCTTTTACGGTAAAGTAACTACTGGGTAAATACCCAGTAACTAGATGGCAACAAGTAAATTATCATGTATTACATAGTAATATGTCTGAACCTACATGGTACAAGTTTGTATTTATTTACCAGTGTGGTGAGTTACCTACTCCAAATTATAGATGCAAGAACACGGTAATTACATGGAAACTAACAAGACTTTCTTTTACAGTACAGTTTTAGTTTAGTTACTGAGTAAATTATCATATATTACATAGTAATATATCTGAACCTACATGGTACAAGTTTGTGTTGATTCAACAGCAAAGGGAAGATATCTAGTTACTGGGTATTTGCCCAGTAACTACTTGGCAAATACCTAGTAGTATAGGGATGCTTACTTCCTATAGGTTGTGTTTTTGCTACTGTATGTGGGCTGTAGCTTGCAAGTATGCAGAGGCCAGTGAGGTGGTGTTAAGGGTTTAAGTGTGGTTGTTGATTCACAGTGGAAAGTCCTTCTGACCCTCCCAAAGACCACATCCTGTATTTTATTTTTCTGCATTTAGAGATACTCCACTTCCTCTTATTATTGTTGATCTATCGTTTTCCTGGAGGACTACTACAAATGCATCATCATCAAACTTTTAGATATATCAAAGAGGTTTATTTCAGTATAAATACCTTTCTCGACTGATCAAAGTTTAGTTGAAATTACAAAACAGCCAACTGCAATTTTTTAATTCGCAGGGAGGGACAATTATGTTAACGTAGAAATATGTGTGTCAAAATACCATTTTATTTCAAATGTGTTACTGCAGAGTTGTCCTGGGCTACACATCATATTCTCTAAACTTTAAAAAGACATCTTTGTTTGGTACAGATCCCTGCAAAAATCACTGGATAATAATTTTAATATGCTTTTTAATGAAGATGAGAATAACAATGTAAAAATGGTAATTCCCTCTAATATCACAAATCATATCGCAATTGCAATATCAGTCCAAACAAGTGCGGTTACAATTTTTTTCAAATTCGAGTAGCTTTTGCTTGATTTCTATTATTTTTGTTAATAAAGATCTTAATCAAAAAGAGCCTTTAATGAGTTTTCTTCTTTTCTGTTCTCTTTGTAAACTGAGGTAGATGTTTGTATATCAGTTGTAGGCTACATAAATCTGAGAATTTGTTAAAATAATATACAAATTAGAAAAAAAATTACAACAAACAAATTTACCTTTGCATACTCATTTTTACTTACCTTTTTTTTATTTTTTTTTTATTAAGTTTTCTTTTTTTTAGTATTATTCAGGTTTAAAATAAAGTTATTCATCCACACATTTTGTCCATCCTTGGCAAGTTACTTTAAAAATCTGACTGTTCATTTTATATCACTTATTGAAACAAATACATCTACTAATAAACTTTTTCTGGCAAAATAACTGGTCATACTGCAGCTACCCGTTAAGATGCCTTTGATGAAGAGTAAGTAGCCCACTAAATTTCATATTGCACTCACTAACACTTCTCATGACGGTGTTAGATGGTGTAGAAGGTGTAGAAGGTGTTACTTCCCAACACTCAATACACAGTCTCAGTTAAAATTCATGAAGTTCCATCAAGTTATTTTACATTCAGTGCATTAAAGGCTTTAGAAAGGAGGCACAAGTGAGAAAAAATAAAGGGGTGATTAGCAGCGTTACATAAGAGAGTGATGACAAAGCACTGTATGTTTCATAGTGCCCCCCCATGTGTGAGTGTCCATGGCTACAATGAGAGAATGGCAGAAAAAAGGAGGCTCCAGTCTCAGGGATCTCACCCTGGAGTTATCACTTCAGCCCCCTGCTGCACAGCCAAGGATTACTGAGGTCTTTATAGAGATCACTTCCCTCCACCACCCTGCAAATCCCTCACCCTGCCGCTCAGCACTTGTTCACAGCATCACACAATGTTGCACACATTCTTGCAAAATGTTGCAAGAATCAGAAACTAAGCAACTGTGAAGCTGTTTGCAGTCAGCAGAGAAGTGTCATGTCATTTAAATTTGTTATAGCCTATTTGCACACTTTATTCTGTTGTCCCTTGAGATTTATATGGCAAAGTTCAAACAGCTTTCTCTCTAAAAAATATTAAGAACAAAGTAATTATACTATATGCATAATTAAATAGCACTCTGTGTTTCTAACTGAGAAGGGGATTTTTTTTCCACATTGGCTGCTGTTTCATTACAGTACATTGAGTTGGTTCTGTTGATGCTGATGGCTGAGAAGCTGCTGGTGTATTAAAGTTTTTATCCATGCTAGCTAGCAATGCAGCTCTGGGGATAATAGTGTCAGTCAGTCAGTTGGTCCATGACATCTAAACTGAAATGACAAAACAACTTTTAGATCTTGGGCAATGAAATTTTGCACAGACAGTCATGCTGCTGCATTGCATGAAGCCAAATCACCTCAGTGATCCCCTGACTTTAACTGTAGCGCCACCAGCAGGTTGGAATTTGTGACAATTGTTGCAGTGGCTAGATTTCCATAAAACTTTAAACACACACTGATGTCTTCCACAGGATGAATTGTAAACACTTTAAAGAGGCCATATTATTTTCATTTTCAGGTCTTTGATTTGATTTTGGACTCCTATAGAGCAGCTAGACGCAATAGACTGAACTGTAAAGTCTGTAGATCTTCAGAAAACTGTGTAGAATCGCTCTCTGTCATCCTTCTATTTTCTGCATTCTCTCAAAATGGTCTGTGTAGGTTCATCCTCCCACTTTTCCTTCCCCGTGTGCAGCTCCACCCTCCGCTGCACTCACAAACTGACAGAAAAATAAAACAGGTAGGATGACTGATAAAATGTTACTTACAGTTTGCGCTTCTGACTCTTCAACACGACAAAGTAACGTGGGAACAGAGGTCTTTCAGCAGCAGTTTAGCTGTTAATCCAGCTCAAGTTGAGGAATTGCCATGAGTAAATCCTACCAGGAACGACTTTTGTCTGGTGTTTACCTCTGTAGGAAAGCTAAACAATGTTCACTTGCCCTCATTTACCTGAAAAAAACCCTTTACTGGAGCCATATCAAACAAAGTAATCCATGAAGCAGAGAGCAGAGCGTAACAGGCTCCAGCTTGAGGTCTGTAGGCAGATTAAATTTGTCCTGGAAATAACAGGAAAATGATGAGACAGGCAACAGGTAATGTGTTTCCTTCGCTCGCTTCTGTTGCACTTTGATTATACAGTTATATTTTAAATACATCTTCCATTTCTCCTCATAAACTCTACCAGTTCACAAAAGTATAATACAATCCAACAATTTCTTATAAAATAACAATAATCTCAACACTGTCTGTGTTCTGTTAATCTTCATATACAAATGAAATAAAAATACATTTTTTTCTC
>JAQLOL010000009.1:12322153-12337308 GCA_029783665.1 Naso thynnoides | reverse complement strand
ACACACACACACACACACACACACACACACACACACACACACACACACACACACACACACACACACACACACATCCTTGCCTAACTAGGCACAAGTACAGTTTTGCAATAGCTGGCCACCTCACAGGTGTGTCTGTCTGTTTAGGAGCAAAGAAAAGGGTCATCCAGTGCAGAGCCAAAGAGCCAGACAGAATGAGAAACCATTAGACGGACGCCAGGAAAGATGGAGGAAAGATGGCAGGAAAGCATCATGATGCATGATGACATCAGGGATGAGGACGGGACTTAGCAATTAAACTCAGCCTCCACGTAATTTTTCTGCAAAAAGGCAATGCTGGAACATTTTTGGTGAGGACAAAACAATGGTACATAATATCTTTTAGGGTTATATTCACCTGTTTCTGCATCTGAAGGCTCCACCACATGATGCTGTGATGTGCACACGCACTCCAGGTGGTCTTCTAACCGCACAAAGACCTCCTTCAGCTTGGGTCTCCTCCTCACGTACTCCACCTTTGCCACCTGGAGAGAAGGAAAAGAGAAAAGGTTAACCACAGAGTCAGCCCCTCAGCATCACCACTCTTCATCGTGCGTGTCGTCTACACATGCACACAATCTTTGCCCATCTGCTAATATCAAGAGGCGAGGCGAAACTCTGTGACTGATGGCTCTTTCATAAACCAATTTATAAAAAAAACACCAGCTGTTACTTTCCCCTCACTGCATTTGAAGTGTGACGGCAGAATTCCTCAGAGGTTGGTGTGTTGAGGTCTGCGCGCTGTGCACTCTACGGGCTGCTGATCAGGTGTGTCAATACTGAATGGAGAGTGTATGACCCTGTATAAGCAAGCTGAAACAATGGGAGAGGAGATACGAAGGGTAGTGGGGAGCAGTATACGCCCTAAAGAGCCAGGGAAGGTTTACCCTGGCAGGAGAAGAGAGGCTGGGAGATCCCCCTCTGCTCCAGGCCTGGAGCATCCACATCCAGACAGACACACACCTAAAGTCCTTTGCTTTGTTCTGACATGTAGGCTGTTTTTTAAACCACATTAATATTTCTTCACGGCTTAGGGAAAGTGTTGCTTAACATGTGCATGCAATGAATACAGTTTACACGGCCTAATCTAAGCAGTAGAACCCCAGAGGGCAGCACTTCCAATCTGACAAACACAAAAGCAATGGAGGAATTCCTATCGTACAGTCCAGCTAACACCCTCTCCATTTAACATAACAGGGCTGACCTCCACTTCCCACCCATCAGCGAGTAATGAAAAGGACCAATCCTCAGAGGGTTACGAGTGGGCTATGTTGATTAAAGCTTAGAAGAAAGCTGAATAGAGAAGGTTGCATGGAGGTTACGATGATCTTGTTGTGTAACTCAGGGGAGGCGGCTTCGTGCTTTTCCCTCCTCTGATCTGAGTGCCAAGGGCAGGTAACCACCCCATCCACCAATGAGGGCCTCAAGGCCACATGGAAACAATATCCCCTGCTTCACCCATCTTCCTGGTCACTGCACGAGAGAGGATATTGGCTGACAATCTCCCAGCGCTCTCTGGTGTTATGAACAACACAGTTTTGCAGTCAGCATGAGGCTCACACACGCACAAACGGAGGGCCAAAACTGATGAGAGGCTTTCTTCCATTATCCTGTGAGGGCATGCCGCCAAGGCTGTCTCTCAGTGGTGAATTAGTCATGCAGACAAACGAACATACCAATCCCTGTCTGATAAAACAAAGTATAATGTTGACATTCACACAGCCGGAGCTGCCTCATGTCAGTGCTGTAACAATGGCTGGAGGGTCATCCGGGGAAGCTAAGACAGAATTCAGGGACCAGCGGTTTCACCAGCTGCTCCTCTGCAACACTTTCTTTCCACGGAGAGAAAAGAAAGAAGAGAGGGAGTGAAAAGAGGGTAAGCAAGCAGAAGAGGTATGCAATGAGCAAACAGAGGACAATGGTGTCTGGGTTAGCGTGTGTTTGGTGTTATCGGCCCTGTCAGAGAGAGGGAGAGTGTGTGAAAGGGACAGAGCCAGGAAGAGCTGAGGGAGGAAGGTGAACCATCGCTCTCATTAGTGTGTGTGTATGTGTGTGCGCACGCAAACACAGGGTGATTTAAGGAAGAGGGAGGAGGGGCTGACCATGATCATGACTAGCATAAGATGACATTCATGTGTTACCTATTAACGTTGAGTTTCTGGGTTACCTACTAGAGCAACTCATTACACTCACACTGACAGGACAGATAGATAAGTTATCAAAGGTTTGTTGTTGCCAACCAAAAATGGAGTCTGTACCACAGAGTGACATGCAATCCCCAGAAAACAACTGATCACATTTGATTAAATTATCTGACTGAAAAACAGGGAAGGGCGAGGAGAAAGGAACAAAGAGACGACAGACTCAGCTGCTATCAGTTATGGGAATCTCTAAACTGAGGGAGGTCTAGAAGTGGCCAGTGGGAAGACATTTACTCACACAACTGAGGCTGGTCTAATGACTAACACACACACACACACACACACACACATACATACAGGCTCAAACTCTTCAGGCCAAACAAACAGCTATTGACAGAAGCAAAAAGAGATGTGTCCCCTTGATTAGAGGCCTGGCAGTAGGCTTGTCCCACACAGCAGGCCTTTAAACACTCCCTGCAGGAGCAGCAACATACACTCACACTTTCTCACTGTTCTTGATTGTGTACAACTGTGCGCTGCTCTGCCCACTTTGTCAACACTCTTTCTTTTCTCTTTCTTTCTTGTGTCCTGTTTCTTGTATTATGAGAAAGACTTGACACTCCTACAATTTTTCCACTTTACATCCTCATTTAATTCTCCCGTCTCCCGTTTTAAGCCACTCCTTTGCTTCTGTACAAAGAAAACTGGCTTCCGATCCGGCAAGGAGTCAATGACTTCCCACATAAAACATACATCAGAAAGACCCCAATGCTACGACGAGGGGCCCCACACTCTCTTTGTATAAATCAAACCGCTCTCAACTCCCTAGAAAGCCGGGGCCCTGAGAAAGAGTCCGCCGAGCGGCTGTGGAATGATATCTGATCCAGAGGTTCGGGGTGAGGCAGGGGGCTCTGGGAAGTGCACCCCCTTTGGTTTGTCCTCAGTGTCTCTGAGGCCCTCTCTGTGAAGCCGATTGTCCCGGCTGGGCTAATTGGGAATTCCCTGAGCACAAGGCACTGATGAGAGCATGATGATGGGGAAAGTTTTACTTCAGCCTTCCAAGGAAAACACAACAGGGATGTGGATGTGCACCGCAGGCCATCATGAACTGGAACGGTGACAGAACTGAGCAAGAATAAACAAGAATGTGTGTTTGTGTGTGTGTTTGGAGAACGGAAGGGTGAAAAGAGGCAGCGTTGGGTGGCAATTCATTTATCAGGAGGGAAATTAGGCACAGAAGACAAAAGAGAGCTCTTTTTGAGATGCTACAACTGTGAGCAAGTGGAGGAGAAGCTCTTTGGAGGAAAATAAAGAGACAGTCTGTTCTGTTCTGTCTTCTGTCTGTCTACTTGTTACTGAAATCAAAGAAAAAAAATGACACCCCAAATAAAGTCCCAAGTGTCTGCAAAAGGAGAGGTAGCAAACCACAGAGGACACAGACCGAGACAACCTGCTGCTGCCCTTTGCTTCAACCCCACACAACAAACACACACGCTAAGGGTGTCGGGTGGATGGGGTTATCACAAGCGGTGTGTCGAGAAAAGAGGAAGCATGGGGAGCATTTATCACATGGCTCACAGGCAAGCAGTGCCAAAGAGGCACTTCATGGCCACCTCTCTCTGTTTCACACACACACACACACAAACATACACACAAACACACATACAAATGTTAATGTATCTCCAGATGTGAATACCTATCAGCCTCTGACCACATCATCCAAATCATGTGTTGTGCTTCCCTTCACCTGCCAGCCTATCATGAAATATCAAATTTCAAAGGGACCTGTAGATTTGTGATCCCTCCATCTATTTATTCTCTTTTTCTCACACAGAATTGCAGATGAGAAAGTCATTACTGAGCCCTAAAAAGCAGGCAAAGTAAATAAGGTTTTAATGAGAGAGTGCAAAAAAGATAGAGGGGTAAAATTAGAGAGTGGGAGATGGCTCTGTTGCAGGAGCAAGACAGGGAGAGTGAGGAGGGAGGGAAGAACTATTTGGCATAACAGACAATCAGACTCCAAGATGGAGGGGGGGACTGAGCAGAGAGGAGAGGTGGAGGCGGTGGATGAAGTCAGAGGGGAAGAGCAAAAGGGAGGACAGGGAAGGAGGAGGGAAGGAAAATACAGAAACAAGTAAAATATGATTAAAATCCGCTACTTTTCTGCTCATGCTGATCCATTCCAGCCGGTGTGGCAGTAGCCAAACTCTCCAGCTTCTGGCTTGGTCGGGGCGCTCCCATGGTCTCTGACCTGCCCCGCAACCCCCACCGTGCACACACACACACACACAAAAACTCCCTCACCCTTCTTCATCTAGTAGAAGAGCTGAGTGAATCAAAGGGAAAATAATTCACAGCTGCACGGGACTTCAAACAGGGGGGCCCCTCATCCCCCCCCCACGTAATCCGCAGGACCCCTCAGACGATCATAAATCATGCTCACTGTATCACCGCCACACTGTCTTTTATTTATGAAACACCCCGTAAGTCAGGGTCCCACACAACCGCAGGGATACAGCTACTGCTTCCCCCGACACCCGGATCTGACCCGCCGTCACTGAGGTAACTGTGAGTGTGTGCATGCGTGTGTGAGTGTGTGCATGTTTGTGTGATGGGGTCGAGGCCGGGGCCAGTGCAGGGAGATGTGTGGACCCCCACACTCAGCACTGTGGCTATATCCGCCTGGCCTCTGTCAGCCTCCACTTTGATCCAGCAGCCATCAACACATCATTACTCCGCGGCATGTCTTCCTCCTGCTGCCGCTTCACACAAATGGCCTTGTCCCTGCGCTGTGGTGGGGGAATTTCTGCAGCATTGCATAGAGTACTCTCTCTCTTTTTCCTTCTCTCTCACACACAAATGCACAAAAACAATCTCCCCTTATTGGGTTTACACAGATGTGCGCTGACGACCCTCTCCAACCCTTGCAGCCTCAAGGCTCTTCCCAAGTTTCCAGTTCCAAAAACCAAAAGCAAATGACAGAAACTGAACGTTGGCAAATGATACCACACTGATTTGATTAAGGCCCCTCATGATGTGAAAAGTGTTTTCATGCTGTGCTTCTATTTTTGTTAATTGGGTTAATTTTGAAAATTAGAAAATATAAATACCATTTTCAGCACAAATGCTGTAATTTAGCCATTTCTTTACTTACTTTGTGGGACTCAAGGGTATAATTAGCAGCTCATTACGCTTTCTCCCTGCTTTTCTTTTCACTTTCCATAATACAAAGCACTCTTGGAGCTGTCTGTAAGTCAAAAAGAGGGCTTGTTTACCGTGAACTGTATGTTCATGCAGCAGAAAACGACTGGATTTTCTGGATTACCTTCCCCGAGTACAACAAATGTAACCACACATCACGTGTAGTCACTTCTGTATCTGCTAATGTAGGTTTGAGAATGAAAAAGAGGAATATAATGAATTTAAAGAGCAAATGCACTGCAGAAGTCTTAGGAGTTAATGAGTGAGAGGATGAGTGACAGCTCCGTTATTTGCCCGTGTCATGGGCTGTTTAATCAGCCCCATAGGAAGGACAAACAGAAAGACTCGCACACATTCATACACACAAAGACTGATGTGGAAAAGTATGCAGAAGTGCACGTGCATGACTAGATCAAGAGGTAACTCTCTTTGATCCCGCTCACACCTTGTGCACTAAAGTCTCTTCAATCCTGTCCTGTCCGTCCAAAACCACCAGTTGTTTTACGAGTGAGTTCGTCTAGCAGCGTCTGAGCCAAAAGCACTGAGAAAACTATCAGAAATACTGGACGCAGCTGCAGCCAACAACAGACAGACAGAAAGATGTAAGGAGGAGCAACAGAGGGAGTACAGGGAAATGAGTAGAAGTAGGTGAAAAAAGACAGAGAGGGGAGAGGAAGGATTAAGAACCAAAGGAGACAAAAGGAGTTTGAGAGGACTAGTCCTGTGCCACCAAAATGCCAACTATAGAATAACCTCTAAGAGTACTGTGACACTGACAAGATGGCTGAAATATTCTGTGATAAAACACCAAAAGGAAAAAAGCGATTAGACAAAATGTGGAGGAATAACTTGCTGGAAAAGAACATGAAGAGCCAAGAAGTTGGGATAGGGGGAGTGAATATGGTGTCATTGAAAGTGCAAAAGGAGGTGCACTGGGGGCGAGGGAGGAGTCCGAGGAATGCTGGGATGAGTCTGAATACATAAAACTCATTACAATATCTGCTTGCCTCTCTCTCTCTCTGTCCGTTTCCCCAACTTTCTGCCTCTCCTTCCATTGCACTTCCTCTCTCACTCAATCTCTTTAATGAGTCCCGAAACATCTCTGAAAGGCTGGCATGACTCTTATCTTTACACCGGCCTCATTTACTGTGTTCTTCCTTCCCCAAGGCATGCTGACAACACAAAAACAATCATGTAAATGGAATTTTAAGGGTACACCTATGACAGCAAGCGTCTACAGTGCAAAAGAAAGTTCAAGCGAAATTCAATAGAATGAAAAAGGGGGAAAGGGAGAAGAGAGTGACTCTGAGATCTGCCCCTTCTCCTCCCTCAGGCTAATCCTATTTAAAGTTGCCTTTTTTATTACCCCGCCACTGAACAGGGCAGGCTTGTACAGTACAGGGCCTGCACAGACCTGTTCTCTTTTTTGGGTTCATGGCATGAAAAGGGAAAGAGGGAGAGAAACAGAAGAAGGGGAATAAATAAATAAAGGTGCATTTGGACAAATGCAAAGTGGCATGAGATGGAAAGAAACACAGTGAATGTGTTCTTTTCCCATCCTTGGCAAGCAGAAGGCAAACAAGTCAGGCGCGGGGTAGACGGGCAACATTTTTAGCTTTCTAATAAACGGAGAGAGAAGCACAAACTGAACCCCTATTCAGACTAACTGCTGAGAGGACAGAGAAAAAAAAAACTTGGCATGAGACAATGTTTCTCAAACACAATGTGGTGAATGTCTCCTGACCGGAGCGAGCCCTGACGGATGACCTTTCCGGGGATACAACGCCTCTAAGCCCCCCTTTTGCCTGCGGCTGGAACCACACGGAAAAACGACCCCCAGTGAATCACAGCCCACCGCGCCTGAAGCTCCACCTCCAGTCTGTGCGCTCATTTTGCCCTCAATGTCATTAGGGGGACACGAAGAAAGTCGCACGGATCATGGCATTCCAGAAATAGCTGAATCAAGCCTTATGGTGTCTTTTCCAGCGTGGTCGGTGTCTCTCCATCCATCCTCGTCACTGTGATCACAGACAGAGCTCCCATTGAGAATGATAGACATCGTCTGTCTGGCGAATGGAGAGGCAGCTTGCATGCAGACAGGCAGACAAACATGGTTGTGCTGTATATCAGAGCTTGGCTCTCTTACCTCATTATGAGTCAGCGTTTCTGACCATAAACCCTGTGCTCCGGATGAGATGCCCTATGCCCTACAATAGCTGTCTTGTCCCTACTCTGCGACTAAAAGAAGGCGTCAGAGAGAATGTCCTCCTCTCCAAACTGAAATCCCCCTGACCTGTGCCCGTGCGGAGGCAGCAGCAGGCAGGGATGGTATTTGTTTTATTACTCTGCTCGTGTATTGAGGCGGCATCTTAAAAATCCTGCATGAAAAATGGGAGAGAAAGCAATGTCCCTGTGGTGATGGCCGGGCAAGATCACAATGATTAAAGAGAAGAGGCAACAGAGTGCAGAGATAGACTCAAAGAGAAACACAACCAGTCTCTGAGTGTTCCGGGCTATCCTGTTTATCCCCCGCTTGTCTCTTACTCTTACAGAACAGAGCACATAACTCCCATAGCTCCAAACAGAGCCATGCACCAGCTAACAGTCTGTAGTATAAATACAGCAGAAATAACTCAGCTCCAGCCATGGTGTCTCCTCTGATCCTGAACAGAAGGACGTGCTTTCAAACTTGCGATGCCAACAAGCCACTGAGAACAGTGCAACCCCCTTTAATCCCTCTCTCCTCTTTGTCACCTCGTCTCTTCTGGGCTGGCTGCTTCCAGAAAAGAGAAAGAGCCAAACAAACAGAGAGCAGATAAATAGTTGGGCAGTAGCCGGTTGACACTGAGACATTCTCAAGGTACAGGAGAGCCATTCTCCCTCTCTCTCTGTCTCTCTCTGTCTTATGTCTGGCAGGAGCATCTCTCTCTGGTCACCCCTTTAACAGATGTCCTGGCGGAAGGTGCCAATAACACTCTCTCCCTCCTTGTCTGTCTGTCCTCTCCTTCTCTTCCTCCCTCCCACTGTCCCTGGCACAGCCGCCCTGGCCTCTCGCCAAACATGGGGTAGAGTGATGAGGAGAGAGGGTGGGGATTGAAGGAGAGAGAGGGGAGAGGGGAGCAGTGGAGGTATGGAAGCCTCTCTCCTTTGGCCAAGGAGGCTCAAAGCAGAGGGGCATGCTAAAATGAAGAGGAGCTGCAGAGGAAAGGGGGAGTAAGAGAGGGGAGAAGCACAAAGGAAGGCAGGTTAACCAAACCTTGCCTCACTTATGATTTACTTACCTGGTGAGAGGGAAAGTGATGGAGATTTGCACGTAGAAACATGCATGTGTGGACTAAATGAGGTGAATCTGATGAATACATTGTCTACATAACCTTGCAATGCAGTAGTGACTCAGAGTGATTATTTGTGCATATGCCTGCAGACTTTACTGTAAGTGTGTGCAGCTCACCTTAACGGTGCGGTGGTGCTTGCGGGATGGGTGACAGCGCATGTTGCTGGTGTTGCAGCAGCCCGTGCAGCGCTTCACCTCCACACAGGGCGGCCATATCAGGAAGTTGGCAGATGTGGGATCCACCTGGCTCCTGGGGATCTCGTAGATCACCGTCCGTGTCTTACACACCGCCGGGACCGCCTCCTCTACTGGAGAGAGAAAAGACAGGGGGAGGGGGGAGTCGAGTTAACGTGCTTGGTCTGCGTGAGCGTTCAGTGACACATTTTCCAAATGCACGCGTGCAAGCGTGCTGATGTATTGTTGTCATCGGCCCTTTTCACTCCCAGCTGCTTCAAGCATTCCTTCACTGCTCATTATTTGATGACTCACTTGATGTGGGAGCTGTGCGTCTTACCTCAGATCACGCCCAACCTCCTTTAAAGCTGTTAAGAGGACAAGCTTTCCAAAAAGCTGATCTCATATAGGCTAAGGAGCTTTGGGATCAAGTCGGTGAGACAGAAAGAGACTGTTCCTTTGTTCAAAGTCCTCACTGGGGTTAATTCAGCGTGACTAGGCCAGAAAACCTTTATGTCCGCCGGTGCAAAATCTAATAATGGCCTTTGACCCTGTTGGCCATAGTGAAAGGATGAAGGCAGTGGGCATTCATGTCAGATTTAATGCTCTGACAGGCTCTCAAACCTAAAGATATGACAGAGCATGTACAGTAAGATACCGTTATGTCGTAAAGATGATATGTGCATCATGTACAGGACATGAGGGTTTTTGTGGACAGCTGCCAAAATGGTTTACTGTATCATACACTTACGATGCGGCGCACATGCATGAAATATGACCTGCCACTTTATTCGCGTTGCTTTAAACGCCGCACTGGGACAGATGTGAAGAAAATGCCGCCAGTCTTAACACATACACACGCACACACAATGTACACCACTTGGTATTCTCCATGCCTTGATCAGATATTGTACCGCGTGGCGTTTTATGAAGAAGAGCTCGGGCGAGCTACAACTTGAGCCCTGAATGCCTGGAATTTCTACGCTCAAGGATATATTTCTCTCCTGACGTGTGTGTTAGATCTGCAAGCCTCTGCGCAATTAAAAGGCTTCATGTCAGACGTCCTCGTCAACCTCACACACCAGTCTCGTTTCTCATGATTTCCTGATTGCCATAAATACAGGGTAAATGTCTTCATTAGGGTTCCTTTTATCCACAAAAAGGCACCATGAAAGCCACTAACTATACATTTTGTTTGAAATTAGTGTAAAGCGATCGGTTTCATCTCCTTGAAACATATTTTTAGGATGGAAGTTATTTTTAGCAAAACCATGACTCTGTAATAGGTTGTACCAAGTCGTGATGCATATGGTGCAAAACATAATCATGATGCAACCTCTGAGCTGCACAGTGAGGCACACAGTATTCATCCAGGCTTACCAATGCTCCTCTTGCGTCGGCTGTGGAGCTGGGAGCTCTTCAGGTCATTGTAGTAACCAGGATGGCGTGAGTAGTTCTTATGGTGGTTGTGATGCTTGTGGTGTTTGGGCTCCTCGATGACATCGTTTCCCGTACCTCATCAAGACAGAAGCCAGCCATGTTAATGATGTCACACAGAGAAACAAACAAACAAACACAAAAAGCTTATTCAACCACTTGAGTCTGTGAACCACCGCTGCAGCTCTAACAGGATGGATTACAGCAGCGGTGGGTGGCTTGCCAGACCTCACCAGAAGGCTGCATGTGATCCCCTATTGATGTTTTATGCACCCCGTCCACAATAAACAATGTGTTGGTTAGTCACATGACCATAATAAGACAGTGCCTTGCAACTGGTTTCCCAGCTGTAGGGAACACATGCTTTGATATCCCTGAAAGGCTCAGGATTTCCTTCAACGTGCTGGCTGGCAGGCGCAAAGGGCGACTGCTCATGATGACCCAAATTGCAGTTAACAGTTCAGGGTACACAAGGTACAGGCAGCAGACACAGTTCTACACACCATCTGCGTAACTGCGAGCCTTATGTGTTACCCTTCCTTTTCCAGCAAAGGATAACGTATCTAGAAGCAGGTGAGTCAGCACGCTCCTTCAAAAACAACCAGCTTTCACAGACACAAAGTAGTCATTTGACAGGTGGTACTCAGCCGCCATTATCCCTGCGCCTAATTAGTGGTTTCGTGTCTCTCATTTACCTCAAAATGTTTGCTTTTTCAATCATTCGGTTGCTTGGAAAAGTACCTGTTTTGTAAAGCTGCTTTGGTAGCTCCTTAAAGCTCCCTAACTACAGTCTAATATAGCCAGCTCAGCTTATTCACAGTCGTGGTCATCTGATAACGTTTGCTTGTTTTGGTCCATGCCCAGAATATGAAGTGGATTACAGAAGAGTGCCAAAGCAGCACTAAAACGATAACGCATGCACGCTCGTCGCAGGATACTGGCCTTTCCAAAAGAGCAGAGTCTTAGCGTGTTTGCTAAGTGGGTGGGTCTGCGTGTCTGTAGATACAACGCACCCACCCACCTGGTTAGTACAATTCTACACCTGTGCACTTAATATAAACACACCACGCACAACTACACAAACTCCTCTCATTATCCTACATGGCACGCTAAAACCCAGTGTACACCAGCACAACAAAGCTTAGCCATGGGCACAAACATTCCTCTCAACCAGCTCCTTTGTGCTCTGACCAGATTCATCTGAAGGGATTTCCTCTACCTATGCACAGTCCACCTCTGGGATTGGTTGTTTATTTGCTTTTGGATGCCTTCTTTTTGCAGGTCTGCCCCTCGGTGAGAGTGGAGGGAATTTCCTTCTCGCCTGTCGAGCCGTCAGTCAAATAGCCGGTGATCATGAGCCAAATGTCCAGAGAAAGGAAGCGTTGACTGCAGTTGAGGATTGGAGTTAAGCAAAGGGCTGAGCGATCAGTATATCCACATATATATAGACACACACACACACACACAAGCCCTCCACTGCAGGACATATCGGTGGAAACACACCTACACTGTCCACACTGTCAGGTGGACTTTTTGTGACAGCTGGTTGATTTTCCCTCCTAACAACCTTTTAACACTGCAGGGTCACTGACAGAACTCCCACTGTGCCGCTTCTCACTGCACCATACCCGCCCCTCTCCTCATCTTCACCCCTGTCAGAGGAGGACAGAGTGAGGGAGGGCGTCACACTTGCGGCCACCCGGAGACAGTTTGTGTCAAAGCCGACAGGAGCAAGCGAGGGAGGACATAAAGAAGTCCTTTATAGACTGCAGAGTCCTCTTTCAGCACAATAAAAGGACCTTTCAGTTGTTTTTTTTTTTCTTAACACGGAAAGGAGGTAAATAGGGAAAGAAAGCAATCAGAATGATCAGGCAGGTCAATGCAGGAAAAAATGAGGTAAGGTGAGGGAAATAAAGTGAGGGAGGAGGACAAGAAAGGGCGTTCAAGAGGAAGGTGTAGAAGGCGGAAAACTAGAGTGAGGGGTTCGCTTCTCTGTTGGTTCCAGGTGACTAAGAGGTAATGACACGCCCGGAGCGTTGTCAAACTGAGACAAGAGAAATGAGGACAGGAGACAGACTCTCGCCATGAATCAGGCTTTCATGACTCGCAAATTACTCCCCCCATTAGCTGAGAGCCACGACTCCCTCCCCTTACTCCTCCTCTCTTTCTCTCTCCCTCTACTTATACAAACAGCCAACATGTTGTTTACTTGTTGTGATAAGTGCCTCCCCCCATAATTCTCTCTCTGTGTCTCTTCTTGTTTTTTTTGTTGTCGATAGTTACACGGCTGAGTTGAGTGTTGGTTTAGGTCATACTGTATGGGCAAAAGAGCCTCACTGTGTGTGAGTGTGTAGGTGTGTGTGTGTGAAGGCAGGTAAGAAGCACAGAATCACTGTTTTTGAGACAGTGTAACTTCATAAGAAGTGCTGCCAACTGTAGCAGAGATAAACATGCCGCTTGTCAGCTTGTCAGAAACAAAGCAAATTGCACAACAACTTGATGTCTCTCTGAGTGAAGTGTAGCAGGATATATAACCTCCAGAATCCCCCTGCTCCCTCCTCCACCTCTGCCCCCATGCCAAGAGTCAGGTTCCCTTTTCTGTCAAAGTCCTTCACTGAGAAAGATAAGAGCAGGCGGGCTGGGGGGCCGCCTCAGCAGGGGCGCTGGGATATAGAAGAGGAAAAGCGAGGAAAGGAGCACCTCAGGGGCCAGACAGCCATCTGCAGACTTCGGCGAGGTCTTCTCATCTGTCAGTCGGAGCTGAAGACACCATCCTCGCAGGACATGTGCGCAGAGACACACGAAAACGAATGCATGACCGCACTGAGCAAAGCAGGCGCTAGATAAGCCCTGCAGGCCTTCCCGAGGATCCCGACACATACATCATCACAGGCTGAATTCTAAAGCCATCCTTATGTTGACAGAGATCATAGATACTGACAACCAGGTGCCACACAAGAATAAAAAATACCACAAAAATAATCTCTGTCAAGATCAATAAATGCTAAAACAGCATAATTGAGGATTTCCTGGATTTTTCTTCACAACACACCATCATTCCTTAGTCAATCTTCCAGGTGCACATGTGTGAAGGTTTAAACAAACACCTCATATTAGCTTTTCCTCTCTCCTTCACTGGTGTCATGCTACGCCATGTACAGTTCAGCCTATACCGATAGGTTTACTGTCCTGGACATCCACAACAAAAGCTCTGAAAATATCCCTCGGGCTGGCGTCAAAGGTCTTTTAATGGGCAGGCCTGTGCCGCCAAACGGGCCCTCAGACAGATTTATGTCCTCGTAATAATAATCAGTCTTCTACTGTTACCGTGCGAAACATTCCTCTGTTTGAAGAAAGACATGTTAATTCAATTATAAACATCTCTTCTCATGCTAGAGGCAGTCTGGGGGTCTATTCTGGACTCGGCATAAGTGGGTTGATCATTGTCGTGGGGTGCAGGTCAGTTTGACTTTGGATTAATTTGTTAAAAACACAGTTTTGCTGTCAGCTTTTGGTCCTAATTGATACGTCCATCGGAATGGCAAATGTGCGGTCACATTTGAGTCTTAAGCGAGAGACCACTCCTATGTCGCCTTGCTGAATATAAGTTTTGAGGTTACTAATGAGCTATGACCAATGAGGTCACTTACACCAGTTGGGACTGTTAAAGCAAATTTAGTAATTAGCCGTTACCATCAACAAATCTTCAGGGGAGAGCCCTGAATGTGATCTATGGCCAGAGCCTGTGTAAATAGAGGCTCATGTGAAGGCAAACAGCTTCTTGCAGCGCACCTCTGTAACTTAATCTAAGACAGTCCGAGACAGACCGGTCCCGCACCACCACAGAAGAAGCAGCACCTCCAAGAACCTGAGGCTGAGAAAAACTGCCTGACCTGCGAGCCGCCGTCTCTGTTTACAGGGAACACATGCAGCAGACTGCTGCCGAAGCCTTTTTTATTGCAGCAGCTGAAAGAATATGCACAAATAAATGTCGGCCAGTGAAAGTCCGTCTTTGTCACATGTACAGTAGATGCACATATCACTGTTACCGCCTTATCATTCAAGTCAGGGCTGCAATTGACAGCCCACTGGGTCTTTGAGCTTGATTTTGGAGGCGATAACTTTACTGATTCCCTGTTTGTAGAATTCTCCCAATCATTGTATATTTATGTTTGTACTTTAAAGCAGCAAGAGTGGCAAACTCCCTGCATCTTATTTAATCATATGCAAACATCAGCTCCTGCAGCTGTTAGACACGAGTGGATCAATTAATAATAACAGCACATCATCAGTGATACTAATTATCTTATTAATTATTCAACCAAATCCACCCAAAAAATGTATGGCAGCTTTAAAAGACCACAAAGCTTCAGTTATGATTATTTTAGTAACAAGCTTAGAATTAATTGACATATCAGCTATTTGGCTTTATCCTAAAGGTAAAAAATAGATGGAGAGTTCCCATGCCAGCGTCGTGTTTAGGTGACTACCAAGAAGGCTATCTTTAAAGATGACTCTATAATGGAGCATCGTTTTACAACTCATTGAGGCATACCGCTGATGTAATCATGATGCAGCTGTTTCAGCACCACCCTTTACTACGTGCTGTTACATCAACAATCGCAGTCTGAACAACATGCAATTCAGGTCTGTTGATGAAAGTATCAAGAGGCAGAATTTACCTACGGAGTCAATGTCCAGTAGCCGCTGGAGGTCGCTGATGCTGTGGATTTCACTGTGGGACAGTCTGTCTATCAGCTCCTGGGGAAACTCCACTTCCTTCGGGGGGGGGGGGGGGGGTAAAAAAAAAAAAAAAAACACGAAGTTTTTAT
>JAQLOL010000009.1:12304492-12322053 GCA_029783665.1 Naso thynnoides | reverse complement strand
CCCCCCCCCCCCCCCCCCCCCCCCCCCCCCCCCCCCCCCCCCCCCCCCCCCCAAAACAAATCAACCAAGACACGAAGTTTTGATTGGCGGCGGCTCGGTGGTTAAAAAAAAAAAAAAACTTGTGTGGGCCTAATTGTTTGTCTGTATAAACAAACGTGCTGGGTTCAAACAACCACCGGGAGGAATCGATTCTGCAACTGTGCGCAAACACCAGCCAGCGGGTCTGCGCGCTCCGCTCACACATGGAGGGGAGCTGGTGCCGAACCCCCTTGAGAAATTATGTAATTTAAGTTGGTTATGATTTGCACAAAGGAAAAGTTGCGTGCCTATTATGTGGTATACAATATTGTTTCTTTTTAAGATCTTCTGGTAAGTTCGGCAGCAGAATTTCTCGCAAAATATTTTTTACACCAATTCCACTGGCGAGCAGGACAGTGATTGAGGGAAGCCTATTATTAAAAAATTAAATTGTTTTAAAATAAATACTGCTTTTATTAATTGGATGATGATTAATGATTAGGCTAATAGATCCCAATGAGATTCCAAACAACCTATTTTAATAATCTTCTTCCTTTACTGACAGGGGAAACAACACTAAGCTGTTTTCTAAAGGACTTTGGCACAGTGCTGTGAATCAGAGACGTGTGTCCGTGTGAACAACAATCCGCCACACTTTGCACTTGTTGCGGTCTTGCAGGCACCTCAAGCTGAGCAAACTGCGCAGCCTTACAGGAACAGCGGCTATTTATATCGGCCGGAGCGGTTCCCATGAAAGCGCTTAGCCCAACCAAAACGTTTGCCCGGTTGGCTCAGGCTACAAACAGATTTGGCACAAAAGCCTAAAATAACTGCGATATGCGCCCAAGTGCAGGCGCAGCTTTGCTCTTCAAAAGCGCGCAGTCACCGGCCTTTACGGTAACCAAAGCTGATACGCTGTTTGTTCTTGAAAAATGAATCACAGCGCCTGTTTACGCTGCTCTTAAAATAGCCTCATGGTTTAAATGACCTGTTCTATTTATTTAATAGACACTTTGTGTTTTTAAGCCTGTGGATTTATTTTAAATGAAGAATTGCTTTAAAAGTAGGCTACGTGCACGAAATTTTATAGGCTAGATCTTATAGATCAAAACTTAGAGCTATTAGTTTCATTTCCCTGGCATCAAGTTGAGTTGTAGGGTGTAGCTGTTGGAGTAATACGCGCTCTGTGGGAACTTTGCACCCTTGCAGGATTAAACCCGCAACAACTGTGTTGGATGACAGAGGCAGAGGGACCCAGTGCAGCCCCGCACCTCTCTGTCTGTGCGGAGTCCTGGTAACTTTACCTCAGAGGTGGCCAGCAGCAGGTACGTCGTCCACAGCAGGAAGTTAAGTGCGGCTCTCATCTCCCTTTAATTTAGATCTAACCCCGTAAAAGAAAAAGGTGCTGTCCTGTAGGAGCCGCAGAATCGCTCCTGGCCCCACAGGATCCACAACCATCCCCTCGGGGAGAGAAAGCTGGGTGTCAGAGCTGCTCAGCGGGCTCTGTCAGACTCCGTGCTGCACTTGCGTGTTAACTGTGAAAAGCTGAAGAGGCTGGAAGTTGACTCTTGTCATTCACACCGGACTGCGTCCTCTTGAACAAGCTCTGTAGCTCGGCATAGCTCCTCAGGCGCGAGTGGGACAATCCCAAGAGACGAGACTGACGCGCATTGCACTTGTCCTTCACCCTCTTACAAGTAACATTAATCTTCAAACTTCAGCCTGTTATTCAAAAATCTTAGTATAACTATCTGTTTAAATTGGAGGTAAGACGCACGACTATTTTTCTATGATAGTGTTTAATAGTCCTGAAAGAATATAATCCAAACGAGAAGATCCTCTCAGAAAATCACAAGGGAGAAAGTTGTCCGTGTCGTGCTATCCAGAGCCTGTCTTGCAGCAGTCTGCGCAGGTCCTTGGCTGTGCGGGACTCTGAAGTGAATGGAGTCAGAGCGCCTCTGAGCCGCTGGATATAGAGCCAGCAGCTCCGTGCCCGTTGCGCCTCCCCTCGCCTTTCGGTGATCGTGCATCTATTCAGCGAGGGGAGCTGGTTGGCTGGCTGGATGACTTAAGACACAAGAGCATGTCCCCATCCCCCTCAGCCCCACTGTGTGTGTGTGTGTGTGTGTGTGTGTGTGTGTGTGTGCCTTTTAGAAGAGAGCTCATTTAACGATTCAGGCTGTAATCGATATTGATTCCCAGTGATTGAAAAGGATGCAAAAGTGACCAGTAAAGGATGAAGATGATGGTGTGATAAATCCTCATTCTTCAAAGTTAAAAATAAGAGTGACTGGCTTGCAAATTACTGGCAAAAGAAGCCAATAATTCAATGTATAAAAGCCCGTAAAATCCATCAGGATGCTTTCATATTAGAATGTAATCACTCCAGACCAAGACAACAATTAAAAATGATGATGATAGTTATCATGGAAGTGATGATCCTGGTGACTCATGATGTCTCATGATGATGTGATGGTTGACACTGTCTGTCTTCAGCTTTTGAGTTAAGAGAGAAAAACTGTTTACTTGTAAGTCTAGACATTCAGCACTACTCCAAAAAAAGAAATCTGTGTAAAAAAGATTGGTGTACACTCATCAGGAAGCAAGAAAGTGGCGAGGATGATGACACAGAGGATGACAACGATCCAATGCTGTCTTAACACTTTAACACCTGTGTGTGTGGACATGATTTTGGGACACAGGAAGCGACCACTTTACAGCAGGTTAACAGCCAACTGGTCTGAACCTGTCGTGAGGAAGCTGGAGGCTGTGCTGTGCAGCGCTGGGAGGTCTGGGAGAAGAGCCCGAGGGCCCGATAAACGAGACATACCTACAGGAGCAGAGATGCAGACAGCGTGCACACACATTAGCAGCCAGAGGTGACAATCAGCAGGGAGCCATAGGTCAGCCAACCAGGTGGTCTGCCCCTCCACCTTGTCCATTCAACTGGATCGCAAAGCAGCACGAGGCCAGCCTGAGGCTGCTGTGGCTGGAAACGCCGCATGGAGAAAGCACTGCAGCAGCTGCTGGAATAATTAATGTAAATATTTTAATAGCCCTATGAATTTCATTGTAGGATGGTACCAGTGCTGTAAAATATAATATTCTTATAATAAATGTCCCTCTGCTAAAGCTATTTACGTGACACTCCTTTGTATTAAATTTACAGCTCTGCAGAAGTCCGTCGTTCCTCAGTTTAGCATCTTACAAGTAACCGTCTACATCAAAGTATGTGATGCATGACTAAGAAAAGCCAATGACAGACAGGTGCATCATCATTATCAGGAGTCATGGTATGCACTGGTGTTGTCATGGTTACGTCACAGGTCAGCCTCCCTGCCTGGGTGTGCGCTCCCACCGGGCTGCATGAATCATGGTGGCTGTAGGCGCACACCTCGCATCATGGTGGGAAAATGGGAGTCAGAGGAAGAGGTGAGAGTGCAGGCCACACAGTGGGAGAGCGGTTGTGTTCAGCGTGAAGGGAACTACTGAGGCAGCGGAAAAACTGGCAGGTAAAGATGATGCGTTGAAGTCATTCTCTTTTACACATTCTTTCATTTTAATGTCTTTTGCGTTTTAATGATTGTGCTCATAAATGTTGCTGTGAGCCAGATTATAATAGTGATACACTTCTTAAACCTGGGTTGATTTATGTAGAAAGAAGTGAGTGAAGTGAAAAATGAGTCATCTCACTGATATTTTAAGGAAAGAAGAAGAAATTAAAACAACAAGATCAGAAATCTTTCTCTTTCTCCCTTTTTCTCTCTGAGCTGTTAAGCAACATGTTTACTGGCAACTGAGGTCTGTGTACCTAACAACATTAATCCTATTAAATGGTTTTATGGATGCTGGTGCTCAGTAAATCTAGCTATAAAGATGCTGTGAAGAAGACATTCCCTGACTAAGGTGATGACTCCCGTCACGGGGCCACATAGTTACCGGGGAGAGAAGTGTAGGAAGCACGGTTATTATGGTGAATAAAAAGTGAAATTACAATAAAAGTAAGCAACAAATGAAACCGTCATAAACTGACTAACTAAACTGACTGACTATGTAAACTAAACTAAAATGTGGTACTGTATAAATGAAAAACAAGTTATTTATGTTAAAGGTTTTTAGCAAAAAGGTATAAGGTTTAATTATTGTCCTTTTACACGCAGTGTCATGAAGCTTTACTTCAGCGCACAATATTCACTTTCTGCTGCTTTGGGTTTCTCAGTCAAAACAATAAAAGAAAAGATGTAGTTTGATGACATCATCAAGTATTGTGAGATCATGGGATTTGTTTATTTGATTGTTAAAAAACCACAATTGCAGATGAAAATCTATCTGACTGACTCAGGCAGAAATGTTCATGGATGAGATCATGGATTAAAGCCCCTCCAAGGAACTTCCTTTTTGTGTTGGTGCCACTACAATCAACACAAATCGTAAGCAACAAATCGTCTCTTCCGATCTGTGTGCCGTAAAGAGTTTTGGAGCAATTCCGCTGACTGAGCAGACTGGGCAAGGTCACTGTAAAAAACAAGATCGTAATCTCCAATCTCCAGTCGATGGTCTCATGCAGGTAAATTGTGAGGCATCAGTATTAAATTCAAACTGTTTCAAAACCAGTCAAAAATTCTTTATAGGAACTATAAGTTTTATTAAGGTTACATTTAGTCACGTTTTCCTGCTTCCTTTCTCACTCAGTGACTGGTGTTAATCCAGAAGTTAGTGACAAAATGTAACACTGTTAATTTAAATAAAATTTCAGATTTCTCTAAATTTAAACATTGTTTGAAACATTTAAGATGATGCAAGTAGGCTTACACACCTCAACATGACGTATAGCAAACACAGTCATCTACACACTTGAATCAATTGAATTTTTTTAGGATCTAAACGCTTCCTCTAACCTTACCTAAATCTGTCTTAAAAATGCGCATTTTCTGTGATATTCTTTTATTGCTCACAGTTTGATACATTCCTGATCCCAGTGCAGCTGAACTCTGAGCCTGCAAAGAAAGCAAAGAATCTCACACTTCAGCAAGGAACCATAAAAAGATAGCAGAGCTGACAATAGAAACTCCACATACTGATAGCTGCATATTGACGATACCTGCAACATTTTAATATTTTTTCCGATGAAATAAATCAAATAGTTTCCGCTGGGTATCCCTGTTCTATGACACCTCATAAAAGATAGAGCGGATAACGGAGTGGATTGCCTTGCAACAGGGAAACAAACACAGGTCATAAGCTGGTGTCTCCCTCAGCACCACCCAGTATATCATGAGTCACGGACATAAGCGGTAGGTCCTCTGCAGACTACTGAGTGATCTCCTCCCTTCTCCTCAGGGTAAAATCAGGCCCTGCTAACCAAAGCCCTAATTAGTTCATCAGTGTCTATGATGACAAAGTCGATTCCATTAGTAGGCTGCGGGTAGATGTTTAAAGTGTGGAGCTGGGCTGTTTGAAACAAGCTTGTGTCTTGTAATAGGCCCATTAGAAACAGCTCTAACATTTATGGTGGGATTACTCATACACACGCACACACACAGGTAAGTAATTCAGGTGAAATTTCCCAGGAGCAAAGGTAACATTCCAGAGGCTGGCGATATGGATTGGACTTGGAAATTGTCCAGAGCAGAGTGCATATCCAGGGCAACTACTCACACACAAACAAGCAACGCAAAACTGCGCACATTCAAACTGAGAAAGACACAAACACACTTTTACTGCTTGTTCACTCAAATATTAAACAGTGAAGGGAGGCTCTGTGCAGACAACCATACTTAAAACTGATCCTTGATGCAGCTGCTGTTTTATATGGAAGATTGCTGGCAGCCATTTACCGGCTTTCATCTTTCTAACATGTACGTCAAACTGAATGAAGTGCTTTGTGGGGCCCCTAGCACCCCTTGGACCCCTTTTCCTTGAAGGTACTAAAGGTGTGCAGGCATTCACGGGGCACAATGCCCAACTGCTCTTTCATAAGTCCCAACTGCACAGTGAAGTCCACCTCTGGGATCAGAAATTACGCTGCATGCACACATAAATGCACAAAGCCGATGGGACAAAGTAGCCGCCAGCTGCAACACATTATACATTACAGACGCACACTTCAGTTGCTCAGGGACCGCGGCATCCTCTCCTTGTGATCTCCAGATCTGTCAAGCTGCGGTCTGCTCTTGTCATAACTCTGCCTTGACTTTTTCACTATGTACTTCTCCATGAAAGCCATTCACAGAAAGCTAGCAATAGGTGTGAAGGAGAAGTGACATAGAGGGGAGAAAATACTGGGAACAGACTGGAAGAAATCCCAGTGCGTGGTTTTGCACGTTCTTTGCAACCTCAGCAACCCTTCCACGTGGGTGCCAGGGTCTGACCCTGTTAGGGTTTTGCAGTCAGAGATGGACTCCGGACCGCAGTCACAGACCAAAATGGCATGGAGGAAGCAGTAAACACAGAGTCTTAGCTCCACGTGTTGAAAGGAAATCACATTTAGAAACGCAAAATCAAGTATGAATGGACCCACACATGCACTCTTTCATGCTTAAACACATAAGACTGTATGTGTGCACACCTGCACGGTTTCGTGCACGTTCTCCGAACTCCACAAATGGACGGACAGACAGACATGAAGCAATTCGGGCACAAGTCCTTACATGCAGCTCCTTGTTCCCCCTGTCCCAGCTCCTTTTCCCCTTAAAACACTGCCTCTTTATTCTCTATGAACAAAAAAAACACTCTCTCTTTCTGCACACACACACACACTCACAGAAAAAACAGGGGACTTCCAGCCACTGAGAAATAGCAGCGTAATTGCCGGTGCTCTGTTGTCTATCAAGACCTGACCTTTTCAACATGTGTGTGCCGTGTTGGGAGCAGTGGGAACCAGCAAGGAGGAAGACAGGGGTCTCCCCTGCTCTGCGGTGGTCTGACCCAACCTCCCCCCTAAAAACGCCGGGAACTCCCACAGCATCCCCATGTTCTGTGGGTTCAGCGGCTCAGAGGGGAGGACATGGCTAACCCACAAATCAGACTCTTGGCAGGGGGACATCAAAGGCAGAACAGGAAGACGTGGAAAGGACAGGGGGAGACAGAGCTGCCCTGTCTCACTGTGGCGATCCCGAGGGGAAGTAGGAAAATTCGCGGGCTGTGTGTAGAGCTCAGACATTATAGTGGCACAAATGTAAACTCTCTGTTGGTGCCAATGGGAAAATAGCTGAATAGTATTGCCTTACATGAATCTGGGCCTGAAATAAGGACGTTAAAGAATGAAACATATACAGGGGGACATACTCATAATAAACAAATGAGGGTTTATGGTTAATGTATGGATGGTGAGTGGAAAGAAATGGCTTTGGCTGGCAGAGGAAAGTCATCCAAACAAATAGCAAGAAACTAATATTAAGAGTCAAAAAGTACATGTGGGGTCCATGAGAGAGCCTCATATGAAAACTAATCTAAAAACACATCATAGACGAAATGGATTCCTCAATGAAAAGTCGTCTTTATGTCGCTACATGATGGACATGTTGTCCTCAGAAATGTATTAGGAGCCTTTAAGCCCATAATTACACCAATTGACATGTCAAATGGGGCTTTCACTTTGTTATTTACCTTTCCTTCTCCTCTTGTCTTTCACTAGCCAACGGCTGCCCTGCTGAGAGACCCTAGATGGGGAGACTAGAGGCGGACGTGATGGTGGTGGTGATGTGCATTTGGGAGGGGAGAGGGCAGGGTTTTGTATCAGGGGGATTAAGGAGAGATTTCTCTGCTTGACTTGACCGACACTGGCTATCTACAACTGAGAAGAAGAGCAAAGACTTGGATGGAAGATGGAGCAGAGCAGGCGTGAGGAGTCGAGGAAGGGTTGCAGGGGGTTTGAAGCAAAAAAGATACCTCCTGGATTAAAGGGTGATTAAGACCACCTAGGGAATCCAGTTTGGTGCACCTGGTTATTCCCCAGTTTACCATGCACCATCAGTCCAAGGGCTAAATACAGCATGACATGGAGCAGAGCCCTGAATTGTTTTTGAGATTTTCCTCAACACAGCTATTCCTATAGCAACCACACCTTCTTTCTGAGTCATGAAAGCACTTAACCTCCATGAGAGAAGGGCTTCCTAGTTTATGGGCCGTGCTGTGATGCTGTTTTGCATGCATTGTGGTAACGATTAACAGTGGTTAATGTGAGCCCCCTACTCCAACAAGCTCCCAGCAAGCTCCTCTGGAAGCAGCACTGTAGCTGCTTTTAAAAAAATAATTACAGCGGGTTTTTAGGGGGCTTTTATTGTTGTTGTTATTATTATTGGAGGCCATAAAAGCAGCACCGGTTCCAGATCCAGCACTGAGGGATGTATGTCAGCAAGTGAGAAAGAGAAAAAAATTGGGGAAAAAAATTAGAAGACAGGATGGAGTTAACAAGTCCAACCTTTCTTTTTTCTCCTGACATTCTTGCATTTATTTGCTAGTGAAGATAGAACATTTAAAAAGGGGGGAAATATACCTTCAAGAATTGTCTACCTTCAAGGAAGCTCTGAGAGCTGCATACTTGTTTGATATCAAGCAGACATGCTCTGTATCAGAGATGTGGACCCAAGTCACAAACTTGATGACTTTACACTGGACTTGAAAACATCATAAAAGACTTACAACTCGACTTGGACTTTAACACTAATGACTTGTGACCACTTGAACAAAAGCCTTTGGCTTGAAAATACTTAAGATTAAAAGTATGTTAATTTAAAAAAAAGTGTCACTAATCAATGTATTTACCTTCATTTCCTAAATCAACTAACATTAACACAATTAATTCCCAGCAAGTCGACATTTTTTCCCAAGAATCCACTTTGTTTGAAGTATCTGACAACATCCAATCAAGTTTATGAACAAACCATGAAGATGTGGGTTATGTTACTGAATGCCACAGCCAGTGAGTAGCCAGCTAAAGCCAGCATGACAAACATCCAAAGATAATTTAATTCTTTTCTTTTTGTTTCCTTTTGTTTGTACAAAAAATGACAAGATGGTTTACAAAAATGCATTGCAGTATGCAAAGCGTGCAATTCTACAGTTGCAGATGGTGATGCAACAACTTCCCACTTTGTTCCACGTTTGAATTTGCTCAAAGAATGTTAAGGCTGTTATTTGTTGCGAGCTAATGCTGAGCTAACGTTAGCTTCACAGCTAAGTATCTTTGCATGCTCGCTTGCCAAATAAATGAGGCTGGAAACTACAGCACTGAGGATAAGTTCACTTTTGATGAGGAATTAAGGAAGGGTGGATTAGAAGAGTTCTGATGACTTGTTTAGGACTTAGAATTCAAAGTTTAGGACTTGGGACTTGACTCTGGACTTACCAGTCTTCATTTGTGATTTCACTTAGGACTTAAGAGCAAAGACTTGAGACTGACTTGTGACTTGCAGAAGAACTAATTTGTCCCACCTCTGCTCTGCGTCAAAAATCACACAAATCGGGCAGAGTCTTCAGCTTGTGAGTGTGCAAATGTGCACACAGACGGAGATTTGTTGTCGGATCTAGGACTCAAATTTTAAAAAATAACTGGTGCCCAAGCCTTTGATGCCAGCCCACACTGTCATTATGCTGCACAGAGCTGAACCATAATAACACCTCTCCTAACTCCTCCTCTCCTAGGACTCAAGATGAAGTGTCAAAATCCCAAGGCAGGGGGAGATCACAACAAACTGATTATCAACAGGAAGTGGCTCCATTATGGGCTTAGAGATAGGAGAAAGTGCTCTCTGGTTACCACACTCACTCAAATCCACACATTCCTGCAGGGTTTAGGGAGAGCCGGGTCACCCCTGTGGATTCTGCTCACCAGCCACTGCCTCAGCCCAGGGGCATCGCTCAGGGTACAGCTGGGACGCTGAAGAGATTTGGAAGTCCTTGAAGAGGGGCTGGAGGGTTGGGGATGTCTAGGGTGGCCCAATAATCAGGAGACACTTGACAGCCCTTGCCTTGTGACTTTGCACACCTGCAGTGAGCGGCTGTAGTTTGAGGGATGAGGAGAATCCTCTGGGATGCAAGGATAGACTCACATCTAACAGACCCTGACAACTTGTTCATTCCTGGGGAAGATGCCAGGTCTTATACACACATTGAAGAATGTCAATACACCCAGTCCAATCAAAGCAGACAAATAAATAAAAAACACGAGATGTTTTGAGTGCAGGACTCTTGAGAATTATCAAAAATATCTCACAGCCAAAGATCTACTAACATTATGTGAGGCGGCTTTTGAGACGTTTTCCAAAACAGTCCAACAGGGACTTTCTGCTCATTGCATTCCTTCATCTTCCTGATGTGATTAGCACAGAGCTTGACTACTTTTATGATCTGCAGTGAAAACCTTAACGATTCCTTGGAGAGTAGGAGGCACTGAAAAAAGAGGAACAATTGAGGCAATTGCTGAGCTGCCTCCCAAGGGAGTGAAGTCAGAGTCGAAGTGAAGAGATGGATTGTGCTGGGTTGGGATCAATGTGGGCAGGAGATTGCAGAGTCATGCGCATGATGGAATATCTCACTCAGAAAAATGCTACTGACACATTTTTTCCCCCTGCACATGCAGAATATTTGGAGAACATATCAAGCTTTTGTTTGTTTGTTCTACACGTCGTTTGGGGGCGAGTCACCAAGGCCCCGCTGGCTGAGAAGAGCTTTGAAACTGAGGCCAAAATTGAGGCAATCCAGGGAGGCCTGATTTCAGTGTTGGTAAATGTATACATGTGAATTATTTACTTGTCGTTCAGCAGGAAATGAGGAACGATAACAAGCTTGGGAAAGAAAAGCAGAAAAACAAACAGATGGTATCTCATCCCCTTATTCATTTCTTGCTTTCGCTCTTTCTTCTGTCTATTCTTTCAGTTGGTCATGCTGAAGACAAATAGTAAAGTACAGCGGCAGCATCACATCATTTTAAAGTAAATCACTGAATTATTTAGAGTGAGCTTGTCACTGTTCCTTTAAAAAGAAAAAGGTTTCCTTGTGAAAGGAGAACTGCATCGATTTGACACATCCTACTCTGTTTCCAACTATTTTGATGGTCAATCAATCATTCAGTTGTTTTTCAAATTAAAAAGTAAAAAGATTTGCTGGTTTCGCCTCTTAATTGTGAAGATTTGCTTGTTTTCTGTGTTATTTATGATAATAAATGAGGTCTTTGTGTTTTGGGCTGGTGTTTGGACAAAATAGGCAATTTGAAGACATCACATTGGCCTCTAGGACATTGAGAAGAGCACTTTTCACTTTTTTTTTTTGACATTTCATGGAATAACGAGTAATCCATTAATCGTGAAAATTATCGTCAGATTTTTCAATAATATAAATAATCAATAGTTGCAGCCCTAATATGATTTAAGCACTTAAATAGTCTTTAATCCTACTTTTAGAATATTCCAGACTGATCAAGTAATCCCATTTAAAATGTCTCTGTAAGTCACACCAGGATGAAGATGCAAAAGTCTTTTAAAGCACTTTCACCAATAACAATACGTGTTCGAGGAATTATGTACATAATTAGTCTACTTGAGCAAAGGTTATAACTAGGGCCTGACCAATATATTAGTTGCCCGATATTATCTGCTGATATTAGCCTACTGCAAATATATCAGTATTGATGTATATGTTCTCGAGTAAGTGCCAATATTAAAACTGTTATTTAAGGCTGGAAAATGTGCTTGGACTCGTTATTTAAAATGGTGTAATCACACATTTTGTCCAGCAGAGGGTGGTCCATTATTTAATTGAATTTAAGTGAAGTGTTAACTGTTTAGTACGCCAATGTTTTGGAACAAAGTTTGTTAGATATCCTACCTTCATTACATGTCTTTGTCACATGTATTTGATAACCACATTCAAAATATTATACATAGAATATAGGCCAATATATCTGATATCAGAATTTTCTTATTCCGTAATATTGGTATCTGCATTGGCCACCAAAATCCTATATTGGTCAGGCCCTAGTTACAGCTAATAGTTTAAGGAGTCAAGAGAGAACACACAGAAGGAGGCAGAACACGCAGCAGGCCTATGGCCTTATAAAGAATAATGTGCCATTGTTCCATTATACAATTGCGTGAAGAACGCCAACCTACTTCCTCATACAAGGTGCAGTGATGTGTACAAAAAAAACAGAATCAGAGACAAATCTTAATGACGCATGATACACCAAATTGAACATTTTGAAAGATGACAAATTTGCATGCATATAAAATATGTCATTGTGGTAAATTACTGATAAAAATGTTGCTTGAGTTAGTTTTTTCCTGGCACCAAAAGAAAACCAGCATTTGCTCCTGATGTAGACTGGCTGCTGTTCAACTTAGCTGGACCTTGTGATGATCTCCTGACCCAATTTTTGACTCTCCCTCTCCTCTGACCTCAGCCCGTCTACCCCCCTCATCCCTAACCTTTCAATCCCATCAGCCGCACTATTGCTTAGTCACCTGTGACCAGGCCTGGGCGGTGACCTTCGACCCTAGAAGGTCACGATTAGAGCTGAGAATCAGAGCAGCAGAGGTGGAGACCAGGCAGAGATGAGATGCCCATGGGCAGAGAGCTTTGACCCAGCGAGATGAACTCAGGGTTGATCGAGTTGAAACATCCACTGTATCTAGTAAAGGAAAAAGTTGCATATCAGGGCACATGTAGTTGAGGGTTAATTTTATCATGGAGGAGAGAGAGGGTTATAGCCCAGTGTTGGAAGGCATTTTAATTAGCCTGGGTCTCCCTAGACGACGGGATGGAGGGGAGCAGAGATGGCGGCTATGGGAACACAGAGCACAGGAGAAGAGGACAGGAAACAAAAGAGAGAGAAGCAGGGAGAAAGCAAGAGAGAAGGCCGAGGGTCGCACGCCCACGGGCAATGCTCACTGTGCGAGATCTAAATATGCAGCACCAAATAAAACATCCTCTCATGAGACCATGGGTGGCTGTGTCTGGTTGTGGGATGCAACAAATGCTATGCAAGCTTGCAGACACACACATACCAAATGACTCCCAGCCATCTTATCTTGTAAATTTTTAGCCATCGTTATATATAAAACCTGGAATTTGGCGGGATGTACTTAGGAAGCCATCCCGTAAATGAGGAGGCACAACTTTCCCATGCTGGGATAAATTCTTTAAAATTTAGTCTGGTGGTTCTCAGTGGACTCAACACCACTAGGGAGTGCACTTAAAAAACAACTTTCTCTTCCTCTTCCTGCATGTTCATCCCCTTTTTTCACCTCTGTCTTTATTTTCTGCATCCTCTCTGTCCCCCTCCTTCACTCTCCCCCATGAGCTTGCTAAAGTCTGGCTTCTTATTTGCTCGGACCAAAAAAAAAAAAAAAAAATCCACCTACTTCAGTGTGGAAGTAGCTGGGATTTGTAGTAGAGCAGCTACAGCAGCAAAGATGGATGGCAGAAGTATCAGGGATAGTGGAGCACTCCATCCATCCTCCTTTGTCCGTGTTTTTGACCTTTCATGGACATCTTCTGTTTTTGTGAAGAATCAAAATCAAGAGAGGCAAAAGCTAAAACCTAAACTGGTCAGAGCAACACTGTATGAACGGAAAGCAGGTCTGAAATTATTTAACCAACTGTTGTTATATATAACCAACTTTTCTCAAAGATACCACAATGTAGCCTTTAGGCATTTAAAGTTGAGATGAAATTAAAAATGCGTTTTTAAACTTAAAAAAAAAACTGTATTTGAAACACTGTATTTGCCTTCGCACCTTTAAAGAGGCGTTTGTTGTCTTCCTGAGTGACGACAGATGAGCCTCTTCCATCCTGATGATCATGTTGCTTTCAGTGTGAAATCACAGTTTACCTGAACTAATGTTAGCTTAGCAGGTGAACTGTTGCAGATTATGGGACAATAAAAACATAGAGGGACCCAAACACAGAACACAGTGACCTAAATTTAAACTTACAGGGACAGCAAAGTAGTTTGTGAACATGTGTGTGTGTGTGTGTGTGTGTGTGTGTGTGTGTGTGTGTACTCTAACACTGGCACAGCTCCATGGTATCAAGGCGTCATCTTACTGCAACAGTGCCAAGTTTTGTCCCGACCTGGCCCACCCAGGATGGCGTAGGCTAGTCAGGTGCTCCGGACACACACACACACACACACACACACACACACACACAAACAGGTCAGCGCAGGTTAAATTTTGTCCTGAAGTGACCAAAAAGGCTCTTTGGGAGAGTTGAACATTGAAGTTGTCTGGAACTTTCAGGAGAAGAAGAAAAGGAAACTGCCGCACACTCCGTTCCAAATGCAATGACTTTAACAGGAAAGGTGAATGTATTCTTCACAAAATGACTGAGGAGACACTTTGATTTCCTCTGAGAGTTGGAGGAGTTAAATAACGACGGCAAACTGCATAACTGTCACTGTGGTCTGCAACCAAGTGACAACTGAAGACATGGCAGTAAACACGTCCCAGAGAGGAGAGAAAAAGGAGTCATGCACAACATGCATGTGGAAGCATTCATGTAATTCACGGTTAACTGCTATGAGCAGACACGCTTTCATGCTAAAAATCAAACCCCAAAAACTTTGCAGCTGGAAGAGCAATGCATGTTCCACTGTGCTTCAAACCCCAAACTTGTGTGTTTGTGAGTTCATGTGTGTTAGTGTGTATTGTTATGGTGGTGAAGTAGTATGTGGGAGCCTGTGTGTATGTGTGCGGATGGTTGTAATAAACCCAATGTTGGCGAGTTGAGGGCGCATTCCTTAGTTGATTTAGCGGGCATTAAGATGAAGAGGAATGTGTCAAAGCTGTGGAGGCTTTAGTCCACGGTGGTGTAAACTGGCTGGGAGGAGCTCCGAGGCTCTCGGACAGCGCAGACTGACGGATGACTGACACTTTGATTATTGTGAAAAGGATGGAGAGCAGAGAAGAGTGGAGGGAGGCCGGGACCGAGAGGAGGCATGTGGAGGAAGAATTGTGAAAAGTTTGATTGAAGAGGACATTTTGCCCTTTAGTAAAAGAAATGGGAGATTAATAGAGATTTGACATTTAGGGGAGGCAGGATGTGGGCACGAGATGAAATAAAGGGAAGGAGAGTGAGAGAGGTCTGGTGAGGAGAGGAGGAGAGGATGCCAGAAGTTGGGATAAAAGAAGGGGAAAAATGTGAAAGAGTCACATTCTCACACACAAGCAGGGGCTGATCAAGAGAAAATAACAAGTCAAATCAAGAGGATTTCAGAAGCTTATCTTTATTTGCTCAAGATGGTTTTACAGTTGAAAGAAAGATACAGAGAGAGAGAATACAGAAAGTTTCTTTTCTTCAGGTCCCATTTTACACAACATCAGTCATCTGGTCAGTTGTGCAACTCTGACAGATTGCAGTTGATTAAAGCAAAGCAACACAAATATATTTTCCACCTTTCTTTCATAGATTTTTAACATATAAGTCGTGTCCTAAAAACAAATAAATCAAACTTTTGTATTGACTCAACAGTACAAACTCTAAAAGTGATGCAGGGCTTCCATCTAGCAATTTGACATAGAACAAAATCAGGTTAAAAAAGCAGCAGGTAAGACGTGTGTGTGTGTGTGTGTGCGCGTGTGTGCGTGGGTGCTGAAGATTCACATAGTCCTGAGACAGTGTAAGCATATATAGTATGGTTGTGTTTCATGTCAGCGTGTTTCAGCCTTTGTCTGTATGTAGTATGTGGACTGGACTGGTAACACTACTACACCTTTGGGATACCACAGCTCACGGATCAGACTGAACCGGGACAGAGAAGACTTCTTGAGAAAAAAAAGCAACTCGTGGGTAAACTTAGCCGGTACACGCCACATAAAAACATAACACAGACTGTTTGTAACAACCCCATAACTGATAACAACAGTAAAAGCACATTTAAGAAGCACTAAAAAAATGAATGAAACGGCCCAAATTTTACTTTTCATACCTCTACGTCTATGCTTTAGGATAGAAAGAGATGTGTGTGGTGTGGGTCTGATTTGACCTAAAAATGGCACCACACACACCAAGAAGTGAAAAAAACAAATACAAACCACAGCCAGCGAGCAAAGAAATGTGTACTCACTTCCTCCCGCTGCAAGTAAACATGACTTTACTTCCTTCTTATTTCCTGAATTCAAACCCTTTCTTAATTCACAAAAGTGCAAACACCATTCTTTGTCATTTTAGAAGCATGCATCATACAGTTGACACACTGTATACATGACTCATTTACAGTTGAACAATGTCCGTCCTCGCTCCCATTCTCACACTCCTGCATGTAGTTTTTGACATAAAGCTACGTGACAGCACAGGTCGAGTCAAAGTGCACACGATCAAAGAAAAGCAAGAGATGCGCAAAAAGGGGGAAAAAAAGGCAGGAAATGAGCGCCCTGTCAAAGTGAATGTAAAACTCGTGTCCTTTACCCCGAATCCTCACCTCTTCCCACCCATGGACCAAAACTCTGATGCTGATGCTGCCCACCCCTGCTGGTGGGGGCCCAGAGGGGCCAACCTGTCACACGGTGAGGGAGATGAAGCTGTTGTATCTCTGGATGTTCCGTTTGAGGATCTCTGAGCATGGCCCCAGCACGCGCTCAAAGCGGGGTCTGTCCAGCTTCACACACTTGAGCGGACCACGAGCTACTACGGTGGCTGCCCTGGGACGGTTCAACAGCAGGGCGATTTCACCTGGAGGAGGAGGAGGAGGAGAGGTCAATCAGCTGGGAGCGACTTTGATATTTGTGTGTGTGTGTGTGTGTGTGTAAATGGTACTGGTAAATGGACTGTATTCACATGGCACTATAGTGCTTTACTAGTCTTTCACCTTCTCAAAGCACTTTTACAACACAAGTCAGCATTCACCCATTCACACACTGGTGGCAGGTGACTTCTCTACAAAGGGCCAACCTGCTCATCAGGAACTCATACACACACATTCACACACCAATAGTGCAGCCAGTTGCCCAAGATGGGGATCGAACCACCGACCTTCTGATTGGTAGACGACCCGCTCTATCTATTGAGCCACAGCTGCTTATGCTTTGTGTGTGTGTACCCAATTTTTGGAACACAGCTACTGATAGCTAACTAACCCAAAGAGCAAGAAGATGTTGGGAGGAAACGGTGTATGCCAAAAGGAAAGCAACTTCCTGGAGAACAATGCAAATTCACTCCTGTCAAAAAATTTTTATTCAAATTTTGATGTCTGACATTGCTTAGGTTAGAGCCAAGATGATTACTAAATTAGTTAAAAACAAATAACAAATCACCATTAATTTGATTATCAATTTAGCTTTAAAAAAAAAGTCAATTCTGGGGCAAAATGCAGACAAATCACTGTTTCAAACTTTTCAAATTTAAATAATTGCTATTTTTCTTGTCTTATATGATTGAAAATGGAATATCTTTGAGTTTTTATGTTAAGATAAAACAAAAAATTTAGGGCTATTTTTCTGTTCAGTTTTCTGATATTGTCACAAAAGCCATTTCACATGTGATTAAATATTTATAAAATAAACATTGAAATAATCATTTATAATTGAAGACCGAACATTTCTTTT
>JAQLOL010000009.1:12250857-12295573 GCA_029783665.1 Naso thynnoides | reverse complement strand
ATTTTTGTTGTTTGTGCTTGCATTTCAGCATATTACAGTGTATAGTATTTGATATTACACCTAGCCATGAGGTTAAATTGTTAACTTTTCTGTTCCAAAGCAAGTCTACAGTACTTTTGCCAGACAAAACAAAACATTCTTCTGACTACACCTAAAAATACCAAATTCATAAGCAAACAATGCACCACTTGTTGAGTCAACACAATCCATGCTTTTGCTTCCAAAACCTTGCATGGTCAAGTCAATTTTAAATACTTTATTTGTCCCTTAAGAGGTGTAATGGTAGCAATGTTAGCAAAAGGTACATAGATGTTTCTGTATAACTCATTTACTGCATTTATACTCTTCTATATGTGTACTACCTTTACTGCACAAGTAATACACATAAATTACAAGCGATTAGTATCACGGATGTTAAAATTAACATTGGTTTTATCATACTACCATATGACAAAAGTTTTTGTTGTTTTTATTTTCACAAATATTGTATTAAAATTCTTTGTAATAAATGACTTCCTGCTGATGTATTTTTTGTTGTTATGCTCCTCCTGGGCTGCACTGCAGCTTTCATCAGTTTTTGCTCATTGTAGAGGCTTTTTTTATACTTTATAAAGTGCTAAACAATTTAACTAACATTGTTGTGACCAACATCAAATCTTAAGCCAAAACAAAGAAAATATATTAATACCCCAATACTTGCAGAGTGCAATGGATGGCTTTGAAGAGATGCATGACTCAGAGAGAGAGAGAGAGAACGGCTGAAAGAAGGATAGAGATAAGGAGTGTTGTGTTGGAACAGGGCCACAGGTGGAGAGAGGGAACAAGAGCGAGCCAAAAGAGGGATGAGGAGCGATACGTCAGTCTGCACCTTCGATAAAAATCCTTCTCTGGCTTAAGTGCTAAGTCACCTAACTGTGACATGCATTGCAACCAATGCACTGCACTCACTAGGACTCTTGTTGGATGGACAGAGTGACTGACAGAGAGACCAACCTTCAAGTAAGTCTGAAAACAAGAGGAGAAAGTATGAGGCGAGGACAAAACCCCAGCAACTTGTGCCTCCACCCCCTCTAGACTGGGCCCTCTTGACTTGACCCTGGTGAAAGCTGTGTAAGTATGGAGTTAATCAAAAGTGTGTTGGGATGACAGGCGGGGGGCCCTTCACGAAGCTGCGCCAGGGGCCCCAACTCCACAAAGCCTGCAGTGTGGGGGGGGGGGGGTTATCATGGTTGTGGGTCAGGGGCAAGGGAACACCACCGGGTAGTCTGTCTGCTGGTGACAATAAAGTGAGATCAGTTCCAACCTCTGCAAAGAGCGCACCAACGTCTCCGCATAATGACATGTACATCAACCCACCTGAGTGCTCACCTGATGACACGTACATGCCCCATATGTCAACGCATACAGCTTACAGGAAATGTTACAGTAAAAGAAAGAGACCACAAATCTGATATTAATAGTGTTACAACTACGTTTTCTGTGAGACTTGTCAAAACAGTAACACGGCAGAAATTTCTGACTCTCTCTCTCAAAAAAACACACACACACACACACACACACACACACACACACACACACACACACACAGGCCTTTCCACAGGCCTTACCTCTGTAATAATGTAGAAGTCATCGCCAGGTTCTCCTTGCACCACTATCTTCTCTCCATCTTCAAACTGAACAGGCTCCAGAGCGTCAGCCACCGTCAGACGTTCCCACTTATCCAAAGACTCTGTGAATAGAAAACACACATGCTGCCTTTCAACCAGGCAGTGCAGTATCGTTCGATAATGTACAATATCCCTCGGAATGGTAAACAACAGATCTGGCTTGCATTTCCACCATCGACCGTACCCTTACTTTGCAGGCGGGGTATATTCCCGATGGCAATAGCCAAATCAGCTATGCAAGTATCACAGCAACAGACACAGTACAGCCCGTTAATAAACTCAGAGAAGAAGAAGAACACCACACTTCTTTAAAAAAAACAATAACAGTCCTGATTCTTCACTCTTGCCGTCGAGGACATATTTAAACAGGCAGTGTGTTTATTCTTTATTCCCCCGTCGTATGGAAGTGATGATTCGGTCGAACAATCACTGGAAGGCAGCGTGTCTAGTGCCACCCTTTAGGTGCCGCATCAGTGTGCTAGGTATCCCAACAGAAGGTTGACCAAAAAACAGGACGGTACAGTTATTTTGATACTACCTACAACTATTAAAAATTGAAATGCAAGCCACGTGTGCCATACTGTACCACACCGAACTGTACTGCTTGGTGGAAATGCTGCTATACTGACCAGTAAAAACAATGTGTATTTGCAAAGATGAAAGCAAAAGTAGTTGCACAAACATGCATTTGCCCGTATGTTCCATAGACTGAGGATGCATCTTGCTCAAATCCAGTAAACTGGTGGGAGCGATAATTTCCTCCTCTTTCTAATCCAGACTTCATCAGGCATCGTCCCATCTCTGCCTCCTCCCTCCACTCACTGAGTCTTTTGGAGATGAAACAGCCTGAAACTAACCCATAAATGTTTAAGACCTTAGCTTTTCAGATTCTGGGGTGTGGTGACAGAGAGCTCCCTTTGAGGTTAATTCAGGTCTTATCGGACAAAAGGATAACAAAATAAAGTTTAAGATCATCAGGTTTTCCTTCCCGAGAGAGAGCTGCTCCCTCTGGGTAAATTGGTGTGAATTGATTAAATTAATTCAAACGGAATACTCTGTAAAAGCAACCCTACTTTATATCCAATGCCACTAATGCTACTGAGCCTTGCAAAGAGATTCACAAAGAGAATTTATGAATGAGTCCTGCCAAAACCTGCTCAAAGATCTGTCTTTTTCAGATTTTTGGTTGATCCTGAGAGCCCATGGCGACAGCTGTCTTTCTGACTGTCCAACCACACATACAGTGACGTGGTTAGCCTGAGATATTTCTGGGATATTTCTAGAAACTGTTGGTCTTCACACAGAAACCAAAAACACAGACGGTCATACATACTCACTGGGAAAAATGTTCCAACCAAAGGAGCTTTGGGCAGCTCAGAACTATTTATATTTATAGAAAGGAGACCTGCTAACACCTAAATATCCCGGCGCATGAGCTCATCCTTCTCTCACAATTTAACAAATTATAGTTGCCTTATCCTAACGGTCTATATATCTATGTGTGGAATGTTACTTATCTGTAGTGGGAACACTCTTCATCTTTAGCTTTGTCTGGATAAAAGGGTGATTCAGTGTTTTGATTTGACTAAGATGTGAGTTAGAGGAGTAAAACTACCACAGAATCTCTTTGTCTGACCCTATTGTCTCCTGATGTGCTCAGTAACTGATGCCACTGTGTGTCTATTTGTGAGTGTGTGAAAATGTGTATGTATTTAGGATTAACTAAGGTGCAGTCTGGTGGGTTGGAGGTGTCCAGTGTCCCCTTTGCTGGGGCCGTGGTGTCTGCCAGCCCCAGATGGATGTCCTCTGTCTGGCTGCAAGCTTAAGGCAGCAGGTCCTATCGTAGTGATCCTTAACAGCTCGGCACGTAACACGATACACAAATGTGCTGACTAAAGAACCTACATTTCACGCTTCGCAGAGCCTGCATCCACTTAGATCACCTTGCTACACACATACGTAGAACGCACACAGGGAATTGGCCATTGGGATGTTGAAGCCTGTATGAATGCGACAAAGAACATGTTGTTTTTCCCCCCCTTCACCCCTCGACATCAAGGGCTTGTTCCCAATTTCGTGGCTATCTCAAAAATCAAAGACAAACAAAAACACTGCCGCCTCCAACCCCTCCTCCCATTCAAAGAGGTAGAGCAGAGAAGCAGAGCGACAGAAAGAGGAATGAGGAGAGGAAAAGCACTTTGAAGAGGGAGGAGGGCGTTTGAATACAGGCCTCGACAAGGCTGTCAGAAAGGGAGACGCAGAAGAAAGGACGTGAATGAAAAGAGAGTGGATCTCGCAGAGATGTTCTCCTAAGACCTGAATTGAGTGTATGTGTTTACTCAGCCAGCTAATAACTCTGTACAGGGGGCATGGCCTTACTCTATGCACCACACACACACGATCAAGTGGAAGGGGATGAGATGTCAGTTCCAATTGCAACTCGTTTTGAAAGTCTGAAAGAATCTCATTCACCGTTCCTCCAAACCCAATGGCCTGTGCAGGCTGGTTTTATCCAAATTCCAGTAGGAAAAGAGAGGCTTAGCTTAACTTACTATTCTTTAATGGCCCACACAGAAAAACTGTAGAGTGTGACTGGCTTTAGTATGAACAGTGCAAGGAGATTACCACTGTACACACAGACCGTACTCAGCTATGGGCCTTGTGTGAGAATGTGCGCCTGTGTTTATGTGGGCTAATCTACAGTATATGTCGCACTCTGCAGATTTACCTGCCTGCACTCTGGACTCTCTGACCTGTGTGTTGAAAAGGAATGCGTGACGTGGCATACACGTGCAAACACACTTTGCACCGTGCAGCTTTGATAAATGCAGAAATAGTAAAACAACATCTGAACATCTTTACTATGTGTAGAGATTGAAAAATATTTTTAAAAATTGTATTGCGATCATTTTGACAGGCACTGAAACTGAGATAAGAGTCACAGTTTTAGTGGTTATGGTAATTTTTGCATTTAATTTTCACTTAAAAATTATATAACTGATGAAAGATGGGATCTTGCTGAGGTGTACTCTGTACTAGGGTGCACGATTTTGAAAAATATCTCAATGCGATCGTTTTGACTGATACTGCATTTGCAAACATTGCTCAAACAATAACAGCAACACACACACACAAAAAAAAAACAATATTTGAATTAAAATGGTACTTTGACTCACACATTTCTCCTTTTCTCCTCAACATCGGCCACATAGGTTACATAAACCCCACACATTTTTTCCAAAACAGCTTTATCTATGAGATGTCATGATTGTTTACGTTCTGTCCATATTCAGTAATCCTTACAGAAAGTACCTGAAAAAATGTGACAACATTAGTTAAAAAAACGTCCGTGTAAAAATTCGTCTTCACGCTAATATCTGACTGGGAAGGCAGCAATTGTAAGCAACAATTTTTCCAGGCGTAATAACTTCTGTTTCAACGGCTCCTGGCTCCCCTCTCTCTCTCCCTTGTTCAGTGATTTTTGACCAAATAAACGCAGACTTTCCCTTTAGAAGGGTAAATTACCTACACCTAGAAAACTTTCACTTGTCCTCGAGTGTTTCTATATCATGTTTGAACACGAATGGCAGTGAATGGGGTTTAAAAATGCAGCCTGAGATCTACAACAGCAAAATTTGTAGGCTGGGCATCTCTGTAGCATCACAATGCTTAATTTATATCTGTATGTTGTGTGTGTTTGACCCCTGTATGCTTAATGTGACTCACTTTGAGTTGCACTGTTGCTAAAATGTGCTTCATAAATAAACTTGACTTGCCTTAACACACCTTAAAAACTGCATGTCCTGTGATGGATATTGCACTTGTCCATAGTGCAATTTCTGTGATATTCTGTTTAAGTATTTGGTCTTATGTGAAACATTTTAATACATGCACAGACTTACCAAGGATGGACACCTTGCTAAGGAACTCTTCATACATCTTCCTCTTTCTCAGCGTGCTGCCCTGTGATAAGAAGAAGGGAGAGACATTTAGTTTTCCCATTTTCGCTCTCCTCACTACAAATAAAAACCCTTGCAACTCAAGGTTTTAGATTTGCTCTAATCTAAACAAATTCAATAATTAATACCTTGAGGAGTTGCCACTAAAAAACTGTACCTGTTTGTTGTGGGTGAGTTAAAATTGAGAACATCATTAAATGACAGAGAATAATCCATGTTTGGGAGATGAAACATTGTTTTGATACTGATATCCAGAAGATTTACTGCACTTTTGCTGTTATGTTTTACTATATATGGTCTGTTTTCTTTTCACTTGAACTTACAGGTTTTCATTTACTGCAGCTTTTGCTACATGCGCATGTGTTGCTAATTCACATGTAATTGAAACTTTTAATGTGCCACAACTCGTCCTCAAGGCTCAAAAGTTAAGTGACTGTGCTGCAAAATTTCAACACTATAAAATATTGCAACATAAATATTAAATCTGTGCTACAGGATGATTAATTGTGTAGAAATACACTGTACACAGTTCACGGGGTCATACTTATGGAGGTGTGTATAACTTGGGGTAATGTTCATGGCGTGTGTGTGTGTGTGTGTGTGTGTGTGTGTGTGTGTGTGGCCCACCCCACCCACCAGGCAGGGGACTTTCCCCTCTCTGCCTCTTCCATGAACATCAGGTGCTTCCTGACAAGTCTAGACCCAGAAGACCCCCTTCCCCTAAACTGCATTTCTCCTTTTTTTTTTCCTTCCTTCATTGAACACAACTGCTCAGAGAGAGCGGGAACATAAAGAGAAACAGAGAGAGTGAGGAGAGATGATTTTGTCCACCCTGTGTCTGCCTCTGCATATGGAAATGATATATTGAGGCTGTGGGTGTCTTTAGAGCATAAGTGCCTGAGTCCCGCTGCTGCCTCTAATTTCATATAATTTCACATTTTGTCTTAAAAGGAGAGAAAATGTTCCCAAGCGAGCCAACGTCAAACTCGAAATCGTAAACAACTTGATTAAAGGAATTCTAGCTTGCATTGCCTCCCTCCTGGATAAATGATTTGTGTGTGTATGAGTGTGTATATATATATGTGTGTGTGTGTGTAGCATGCCGTCTGGTTTTAGTTCTGCCACTTACATTTCCTCGCTGTCTCTGCAGAGACGAAACTTCATGCTCATTAAGCAAGCAAATACAGACGCTCGCACATGTATACTCTCCTTCGAACACAATCTCACACACCCACAGACACACACATGCACTCCAATTAACACGGCGGTGTTGAGCTGGTCCTCCCCATAGAGCTCTTCAGACAGACTTGCTGAGTTAAAGGCTTACTGTGTGTACGTAACACTACATCGCACAGCAAGTCTGATTTATGCCTCTGTAAGAAGAGTTAGACATAATAATGCCACTGAAGCATGGGTAGATTGGAATGAAAATGATACTAATTTTGTGATTCTAAAATTTCAATTTATCATCATATTTTGTTGGTGCACACCTTTTTTTCTCCTTTCATTCTTTTTTCAAAAATTTTTTTTAGCTGCATCTGTCCATTCCTGTCTACTTGGGAGGGCTTGAAGCACAAGTTTTATGTACAAAACTCCCCTACTCCTGTTGGCTCTAATGTGTTCGCTCCTCCCGTGGTTAAAAGATGAACCAGCCTCTGTGTCTGCTCGCTGTCTTTGAGGTGGAATCATCAAAGATTTGAGGTGTGGAGCTCAGCCAGACTAAACCAACCATACCTAACGCTTCATCACCTTCATCTCTGTCCAATGCAACACAAATAACTACCCCCCACCCCCACCCAATTTCTTGGTATCATTTCTCGTCTCATGTTGTGTTCTGTTTGTTGACAGTGGTCTGTCAGTTCGTTAAGGGCTTTGTCTGCAGCTATACATGTTTAAATACCAAGGTGACACAACAAGGTGGGTCTTGTTGGCTGGTGGCTACACAATGCACAGAGTGTATTTATCACCGTGAATGGTATGACATTGTTTACTGAATGCAACCAAGACAAGACGGAGAGAAGAGGGTGTGTGTGTGTGTGTGTGCGCGTATGTGTGTGGTGGTGGTGGGGGTAAGATGGTTTCAAAGAGCCGCCTCAGCTTTGATTTTACATGTCATCAGCATGCTTAGTGGTTGAAACTGCTTCAGGACCAGATTTGGTGTCACTGACTATGGCATGAGTAGGTGTTATTTTCGCCATTGGGTGGGGGTAGAATTAAGAGCCTTTGGATAGAATAAGGTGCTGTCATTATTTGTGTTTAGAATATTTTTTGATTATTTGATTGATTAAATGAAACACTGAAATATCAAATAATGACAAAAAATGCCCTCAACGGGTAAGGGAGCATTTTAAATATCTTGTTTTGTCCAACATATGGTCGAAAATGCAAAGATACTCCATTTACAATGATATAAATCACAAAAAACAAGGGAATCTTCGAAATTCTGGAGCTGGAAGTAGATAACTAATTTTGCGTCAACTAACTAAAAGTACGATTTAGACAGATACTGAGTTTTTAATTACGATTAGATGACAAAAATGAACACGTAGCTGAACAGACATCACTGAAAAACAACATGTCATGCAACTGGTAAAGCTGATAACTTCTGATGGACAAAGCTATTTGTAATTACTCTTGGTGTACAAAAAATTAAGAATATGTGAACTTATTTAAGGGACTTTAAATATACGAATGTAAAACTCCTCAGTTAGGTTTCTAGTTTGACTATTTGAAGATCCAGCAGAGAAGCAGATGTGCAAACTGTGAAGCTCATGGTAGCGACAGCACACCTTCTCGAACTCCTGACTAACTCGCTGCAGACGCAGGCACTCAGCATAATTTTAGTGGGAAACACAACCACACACACACTTAGACACACAGAGACCGCTCGCTGCGTTGGCCTACGACATTGCCAGAATACCACACTTTATAAAAACAGCTTTTCAAATCATTGACAGCAATAATTAACTACAGGTTTGCATAATTGAATTCTGCTTCACCCCGTGTCCCCTCCTGCAGCTGCTGCTGGAAGGAACCAAGGAACAAGAGCCAGAGAGAGAGAGGATCCTCTCAATGAAAGGTTACCAGGGCAGACTTTGCCCCTTGTTTAACTATGTGCTTTAGAGGCAACGGGAGTGCTGGGTAGGCCTGTGCCAACTTTACACTGAGCTGAAAGGTCCAAACACGGGCCTCCTTCTGTCTCTGTGGGTGCAAACTGTTTAACACTCAGAGCAGAGTTTTCACCGCAGAAGGCAGACGCTCATGGGTGTTCGGAAGGTTAATTGGAGGCTATCTAATTTATTAGGAGCACGGTGTTTCAGGAAGTATCTAGTTGGGCATGGAGACTCACACATACACATCACAGTAATTAGTATTTCTAACAGCATCCTAAGTGTGTGTGTGTGTGTGCATGTATCTGTATGACAGCAAGGGCAGAGCAGTTTGTGTTTCCAGTTTAAACATTTAGACATTCTTGCTTGATAAGCTCCTGGAGAGGGAAGTGTGTGCCGAGGCATTAGTGTTGACCCTGTCTCTCCTCAACAGCCCTCCCCTTCTACCTTCTCTGCTCCTCTAGCAACACATCGAAAGACACATCAAAACAGGAGGATACACTCGGTACTGAGATGTTTTTTCGTGTGTGTGTGTGAAAGCACGCCTGTGTTTATTGTGATCTGAGAATTAAAAGCAACTGTTTTATGTGTAGAGCGGGAGAAAACAACGTGCAAGTGAAAGGCTACAAATGATCAGAATGTACAAGTCTGCAGGAGTACTTTTTTATTTATTTTGATTTTTTCCTGCCTGATGGTTTGAGTCATTGTGTGGAATTTCAGAGAGAAAAGACATCCTGACTAGATTTTCCTGTTCCAAAGAGAACTGGTTGTAAATTCAGGTGTTAACAACATGGTTTTCTTGTCTTTTATTAAATGAAAAGTGACTCCCTTTGTATTACACATCTGCATGCTTTTCTGAAAAAAAAAAAAAAAAGAGAGAGAGAGAGTTTCTGTGCGTACCATGAGAATGCGTCTGTAGCTGTCTCGATCGATGCCCCACAGTTTTAGATCAGTCTTGGCTTTGACAGTGGCAGCTCTCGGAGTCCCATAGATGAGGGCAAGCTCCCCAAAACTACCTCCTTCTCCAATACTAGTCACCCACTCCCCGTTCACATAAACCTGTAGACAGAACAAAAGAACAGAGTGATGGACAGGTTGTTATATGAGCTTAAATGCATCTGATGAATGTCAATCAAAGCTTGGCGCCCATCATTTCATCCTCTCCACCCATTCTGAGACAACTTCCCCATCCCTTCTCCTCCCTCTCTCCTCTCCTCAGTTTCCGGGCTGTTTGATATGCTCACTAGGCTTGTCCCTAAGCATCTGATCTCCACTAAGCCCTTAAATGAGACCCTCTAAAAGGAACTCTATCCCTCTTATCTCTCCATCCATCCTTTTTAATTTCCTCTGTCTTGTCTTGTTAAGGCCTTCCCTTTGATTTGGGAGCGATGGAGGACAGAAAGCTGTGGTAGATTTTGTGGGCTTATTCTCACATCTAAAACACATACAAGGCACTTACATGCTTGTCCACCTCGATGCACGCACACACACACACACACACACACACACACACACATACACACACATGTACACAACTCTATTTAGGCCAGCCACTATAGCTCCACAGACAATATACCTCAGTGAGACTCATTCATGCTGTCTCTGGGGCAGTTAAGGTTTCACCTGTCGACACACTATCCACTATCTTGTTGACTTAATAATATCAAGAGAAAGGAGGAGAGAGAGAGACAGTGGGAGGGAGGGTTTATCCCTCCGGTGGCTGTGAATTGCCAGAATTGTTGCAAGCCATTATCCAAGGCTCAGGGAATAGACCACAGGGGACTCATCCTTCACAATAAACTGTTGTGGCTTTTAACAGATGTGAAGTGTTCAATATGCTTACGTCAATATTAGAAGAACAATAATATGAGTGTTATGAAAGTGTTACATCAGAGCATACAGGATAGATTATTTTTCACTGCACAGATTCAAGTTGCAGTCCTCAAGTATCTCCTGATGTCAAGATCTTTGTTATTGCAGATCTCATCCTACAAGGTTTAGGCCTGGGCAATATCCAGAATTCATGTTATCATGACATTGTCCTGTCCAAATAACGTGATAGACGATACTATTGTCCAGGTGAGTGTTGCCCTGTTTTGTCATCACCTGCTTGCAGCAAGGTAGATATATGTCCTCATTCAAATCCCAAGGGTGGCCATTTTCTCCTGCTTTACACCCAAAACATTGCCAGATTTGCGAGCTGGCATCTTTCTTCAAAACTAAGTCCTCCATGTCTGTTTATTAAAATGCTGCACGCATGCGTAGATCATGTCATTAACCTTTGATAACCTCTGTACCTCATCAAATAGCCTCAGCGACCACAGCAGCTTCACGTGGTTTAAAAAAAAAAAAAAAGCATGAAGATGCTGTAACAGTTGTTTAATATTCGATATTTAGAACAATGACAGCAAATATCACCATAATTTATGTTATTTAATATCAGCCCAAGCCTAATGAGGCTCCACATATACTTTCAAGCAGAGCTGTTTCGAATGCTCAAACAATCAGCAGCACATCCGAACTCGCAGAAAAGGTGATCCAAAACGAGTTAAATTAAAAACACTTGTATCGAGTCAGCACTGTGCAGAGGGTAAACTGAAGTTCATGAGGAAAAAAACTGAAACAGTTCAAGTCTTGAACAATGTACACTGTCTCACAGCTGTCACCAAATTTTCAATATGTGAATATTTACTGCAAACTGCGTGTCTGATGGTAATTAAGAAGCAACAAATCAAATGTGCTGGATGGAGGATGAGCAGGCAGTGTTGCTGCTCTGTTTGTAGTTACTTGGAGTTAGTGTGCTTCTTTGTGTATGCCTGTGAGCAGTGTAAGTGTGTGTGTGAGAGGGTGTGTCTCTATTTGTTGTCTATTTGGCAGCAATTATTTGAATTCGCTCCCAAAAGCCAAATCTGCTCTAATAATAATAATTAAGCAAGTCTTATCTTACAAAATGATAGGTTTCATTAAAGTAAACCCACTTAAGTAAATTATTTTAATACCTTTGCTCACAAAATGACAGATATAATCACCTATGATGGAAATATTCTTGGTAACACTTCACTTGCTCCATTATACACTGTTTTTATAAATACAACTGTGCTTTATTATATTGTCTTTTACTATCTGTTTATACAGTGATATCTGTTTTTTATCTGCTTACACAGCAGTTTGCAGTTTTTATTATTCATGCTTGTATACAGTAAATAAATTCTAAATCGGGGGATTTAAAGTAAACTGTTACCAGATACTCAATACTTAATTAAAAGTAGCATTTTTTCCCAACAAGATCACCTCACACTTTGGAATGAAAGTTTTAATTTCCTTTGTGGTGCAGCAGTATAAATACAGGCCAGGGTCTGTGAGTGGATACACTTGTGTGCAGACATGGTGGGGTGTTTACATCAGTGGCAGTGGTTGTCAGCTTTCAGGCAGTTTATGGAACGCCAGCAGATTTACACCCCTGTCTAATGAGAGACATCTCCACATTTTAATAAGCTTGGCACTGAGCTTGAAGTAGTAAAGTGCCTGCGCTGTGGATGGGAGGCTGCATCTGCCTGTAGAGACAGAGGGGTGACGCAGATAAGCATGGAGGTGAGGCCAAGGATAGGGGTCTTCCCCCAGCTTAGGTGCAGAAAGATGGGATCCAGGCTGTGGGAGCAGATGCCAAAGATTCATCGATGGCAGACGGAGTGAAGTTGAAGTTCCAGCACGCAGCAGGCCAGACAATAAAGACACAAAGTGAGGCTGCAGCTGCTGAACTGAGCACCAGTGCAACTGTGAACCTGATGTAAAGTTGGGCCAGAGAAAGTATAATGGAAAACACTAGAAAACGAGAATAAGTATCACACATCAGCCTAAGATATATCACTACTGCATGCAACAAAACTGACCCAACGTAGTTCCTTAGGGCAAAAAAGGCACAAAACAATCATAGAAGGAAAAAGAAGAGAACATCTGCATTATTTGTGAACAAAAAACAAGACAGTTGGCTTAAACAGGTAAGTAATAAAGTTGGGGAGATATATTCTAGTATGCAGACATCCTGTTTTTTTTTCTTCATGGAAAATGCAATGTTTGTTGCCCAAACATCGGATAGATGTGCACATGGCCACGTCACTATTACACCAGAATCTTGAAATAGGCATCGAAACTTATCTAATCACATTAGTCAAGACGTTACCCAAAACAATGTAAGTCAATGCAACAACATCGAGTAAGAGTTTCATGTTGTGCAGCCCTGCTATCAGGGCACCATCTCAATTTCGACACTCCTTGTCTCAGGTGAGCTGTCTATATATTGGCACGCTTGGCCAAGCTTGGCAACCTGCTTCTTGCCTCTTACCCACTCTTGCTTTGGTCACTGCTGTAAGCTGATAAGGGGACTTCCTGTTTAACTTTCCATCAGCTCCCATTTTATCTCTCCACTTAACTCTATCGCTCCATGTCAGGCTTGCTAAGACAAAAGACGTTCTCAGTTCAGATCGCTGGACTCTCCAGTGCTGTGTTCAGATTGTCATCGGAGTGGAACTGAACTTTGAAGTGAACAAAACATAGGGGAAATCCAATACAACCTGTCCATTGTTGGGGGTGAAACATTGTCTCAACATGAGTGGAAGAGGCAGGTTTTTCCAACTGAGTCACAATCCTTCTGACCTACTCATTGGCACACTACACACTGGAATCCCCTTTGGCTGTAATGGTTCGTTTTAGTCAATTAAATCATCACGAAAGAAGTCAAATGAATGTTTGTGTCTGTGCTGATGTCTCTGTGTCAGCCACTTACGTCCACTTCACCTTGGTCAATCACATAGAAGTTGTCTCCTTCATCACCTGGAGGGAAGAACAAAGGAGAAATGCAGGAGTTTGTGAGAGCAAAAAAAAAAAGAAAGAAAGAAAGAAAGAAAAAAAAACAGGAAAAATGCTAGAAGCCAACAGGAAATCTTTCCCTTCCTATCGCTACCACCTCCTACTTAAGTTCTCAAAGGTGGATTTTTAAACCATTAAACCAAAACGGGGAGCATTAAGAGATTAAACTCATTTGTCAAACACTTTTGTGAGATGGGGAAGAAAAATAAGTTCAGAAATTGATGGGATTTGTCGATCGTTTAACTTCTACATAAACACACACAGGCACACATTTTCTCACACTCCTCTTGTCTGTTACCCTCCATCTCTTTTCCTCAAAAGAGCAACTGTTGATTACTTGTCTTGCTATCATTTTTCTTGTTGGCTCTATAAATTGAGGGCCTCTAAAAGCTTCAGTGTCAGAGATGCCACTGCCTCCTCCAGAATGCATATTTTACAGAGCCTGCCAATATCTCTGTGAAATTGGGCTCCTGCCAACAGGAATTTGCAGCAACAGTGGTGCTCATTACCGTTGCTTGTTAATAGTGGAAACTCTGAAACAGAGGTGCCTGAGCATGCAGAGCTACAACACCTCAGTACAAATTCATGATATACAATTACAGGGGTCAGCTTTGTTTATTCTGTTCCAGACATGGCTGCTCTAAACGGACACAAACACACTTTTTATTTTAGAAAGTATTCTCAAGTATTGATACCAGTAATGCTCATTATTTCACTCAACAACAAAAAAATGTTAGATGGATGAAAAATTGAGGCAACTCTGTGTTATGAGATCCTTGCCACTAGCTGGGAAGCATGTTAAAGAAATAGTTAGAAAAGTTAGAACATCACTTTCTTAGTGATTACATGGGAAGATCTATACCACTCATGTATATATTCTAGAAATATAGCTGGAGCCAGCAGCTGCTTAGCTTAGCATAGCATAAAAGCAGGACAGAACAGCTGCCCTGGCTCTGTCCAAAAGCAGAAAACCTTTCTGAACCCTTCTTTTTCACGTTATTCCCTGTTTGTCTTTAAAGAGCACAAAGTGTAAAATAAATTTAATGTTTGGTGATATGCAAGAGTTATTTGAACTGGAAGAAGCATCTTTCTGATATCGCCCAAAACTTAAAACTACTTCCTTAAGTTTGATCCAAGGTCTGCACCTGTAAAAAGACACGTTGTTGCCTAAGGGTTTATTCTGTGGACGGTGAGCATTGTAGGACATTTCAGACTAAGTTTACGAGCACAGATGTGACTCCTCGGACCCTGCCCATTTCAGTGCCTGCTGCAGATGTAGAGAGTTCCATGATGTCTGCATAACAAAATTAAAAACACATAACACAAAAAAATTGCAGCAACTGTCGCTACAATTTTAAAAGGATAAACTACATCAGCTTCATCGGCTTCAATCAAAATTATTTTGACTTCTGTGTTTCTGTATTGGCTGCAGCTAATTAATGGGTAGCTAATATAACTTAAATGTTGTCTGTTTTGATGACCGGATCCCTGTGGTGTAATTGCGAGCCATAGGATCCGCTTGGTCCTATGTCCGCTAAAAGCATCTGGTCTAGAGATAAGGCTGAAAAATGGCGAAGTGTTCCTTTAATTATGCTATCCGTTACATAGGGCTCAAGGGAAATTATTGAAAAGGACTGACAGCCACGTCCATGAGCACTGTGCAGCTCTCCCTGCAGCTACTGCCGACAATAAGATACACATGCAGCTCCATTCAGAGGCACAAGTGGGTGATGATGTACGAGTATACATGAGACAACTACGCATGTGTATGCATTTCACAGCTACCCAGCGAGGGTTTGTATAACTTTGTGTTTGTGCGTCTGTGTGTTTTTGTGTGTATGTTCACCTGAAGAGTTGAAAGGCTGAGAGCGCCCTGTGTGTAAAGTTCACAGGAGTTCACACGGCTAATTAATACTCAGTGGAGAGTGCTCGTTAATCATATAGCTCTATTTGTCACACAAAACGCTCCTTGTCTGTCTGATGGTTTGTCCCACTGGAGACCCCAGACACACACACACACACACACAACCTGCTGCAACCTGGCCCTCTCCTGTCTCCCTCTCCCTGTCTCTGCCTCTCTCTCTTTCATCTCATCTATCTCTCTTTCAATTCCCTCTCACTCTGTCTTTCTTTTCTTCTACTCTTCCTGTCTTTTATCACTTTGGTGCTCAAGTCTTTGTTTCGCAGCCTTCCAATCCTCCTGTGCCTGAAAGTGCAGGCAAATATTTGACCAGAACGTGCACAAACACATACTCATACGCACACACACACACACATAAACACACGCAGGCTGGTGTACTCAGTGTGGCCTCATTTCAACACAAGCTAATTGTTAAGGTTCTTTGGTTTTGCTAAAAAGAAAACCATGGGTTACATCCTCAGCCTCACTGGTGGTTTGTACCCACAGTGCTGGTGTACCGTGACGTGAAATGTGTTCATGTTGGAATTTGATACTTTCAGTATCAATTGCTTTAACCTGCAAGACTGGATACCTGGAATTAACTTTACATATGTGTAATTAACAAAAGATTCCAACGAAAATATCACTATGCTCCATTTTGCATGTTATGACGGAGTAAATTCTCCCTTTGTTTAAATACCTTTCGAACCACAGAGTCGATAACTCCTAACTGTGTCTAAATACTGTGTGATGGACCAGTAGCAGGGGTGTTTTTTTTTAAGCTGTACAGTAGTCCAGACATTAGTAATGACATCAGGACTGTATATACAGTATACCACACTCTATAGTGTATATAACAATGGGCTGTCTGGGGCTGGGGGCCCTGCTAAGTTAGCGGGACTTATTATCACCAAATTAGGACTGATACACTCCTGGATGCTGTCTTGGAGTTGGTGGGAGTGACTGAACGAGAGTGTGATCCAGTATGTGTCAAAAAGCATTTACTCAAGCTTAAGAGTGCGTGTGTGTGTGTGTGTGTGTGTGTCTGTGTGTGCATGGGATGCTCCAGCGGTGCAACCTGTTAGCACAGGATTATCTGAGAGATAATGTAAAAAATGTCTGTTTTTTAAAAATCTGATATACTGTGTTTGAGTGTGCGCTCGATAGCAGTTTGAGAGGGGGGCACGAAGTTGTGTGTGTGTGTGTATGTGTGTGTGTGTGTGTGTGTGTGTGTGTGTCAATGAGGGGGGTGATACTGGAAAAATACAGTCTGGTCCTTCTGAGCTCTGTGTTCTTTCAAAATCCAGGGATGTCTAGAGTGAGCTTTGACGACTGTGGTTAGGCAGTGGAGAGGGACCTGACATCTGGTGCAGAGTGGTGGAATGTAAGAGTGGGGCAAAGAGGGGAAAAGCGAGGGAACAAGGAAGTGGTTTGACAATATACATGTAAGTAGTGGAAGTGCAGTAGATGCATTCTTTGACATAACAAGCCCTATTTTTGTAATGGTACAACTGTGGTCCAGCTGTGTGTTCATGTGGTGCCACTCTGTGCTATTAAGACAAGTCTTTGTTTTTCTGGAGACCTGCTGTTTCATTTTGGAGCACACAGGATAATGCCAACACTTGCTTTAGACAGGGCCTTATGTGTTTTTTGTGAAACAGCCACTGTAAGTTCTCCTTAACACTTAGAAGGAGAGGCTGAGCGATTTTCAGGCAGTAGCAGTCTACAACCTCACTGCTACATGTCACTTAATCACAACACTGGACCTTTAATCATTCATTCATGTATTAGCCATAACCACTTAACTTACTGAAGGGTCGAGGGGGAACTGAAGCCAATCCCAGCTGACACTGGGCGAGTTTGGGGGCACACAGTTGCCAGTTCATAACAGGGCTGACATATAGAGACAAACAACCATTCATGCTCTGATTCCCACCTAAGGGCAATTTAGGGTCACCAATTAACCCAACCTGCATGTGTTTGGACTGTAGGAGGAAACTGGAGTATCTGGAGGGAACCCACACAGACACGGGGAGAACGTGCAAACTTCACACAGAAAAGTGATGTGGCAGTGCCAACCACTGAGCTATTGTGCTGTCCCTTAAATTGATTAAACTCAAAATGCGATGAACTCCATGTGTCTTAAAGCAATGACACGTCAAGTTGTTTTTGGCTAAAAACATGCCATCAGTGATGTTTTTTAAAACAACTTGATAGTTGAGGCTTCAGGACACTCGGACTACTGTGGACGAGCAGTATGGAGGCATTTTGTTTCTTTCAAAATCACCTGACCTTCCATGGGCATGAGGGGGAGCAGATTAGGGTCCGACTGATATATCAGTTTTACAGATGTTATTGGCCGATATTGGCCTATTTCAGATATACTGGTAGGGGCATGTTGTTCCCCAGTAAGTGCCAATATTAAAATAATTTTTTTAAGGCTGAAAAAAATACTTGGACTAGTGATTTAAAATGGTGTAATCACGTAATTTGTCCAGCAAAGGGCAGTGCCTCATTTAATTGGTAATAAGTGATGTGTTTACAGTTTGCTGTAATGATGTTTGGAATAAAGTTTGGTAAATATCCTGCCTCCATTACATATTTTTGAAACATGTGTTTGATAACCACATTTAAAATATTTTATATAGAATATCTGCCGATATATCGGATATCAGAATTTTCTTACTCCATAATATCATTATTGGCATTGGCCCCAAAAATCCTGTATCTGTCGGGCCCTAGAGTAGACAATGACAAAAATTTCATTTGTGGGTGAACTATCCCTTCTGGGTGAACTTATAAGTGACTTCCTAAGTTTATCAAAACAAGCACATACCTTGCTGAATGACTGTTTCCCCTGCAATGTGGGTGACTGGGAACATGGCATCAAATATGTCGCTGCAGGAGAAAGAGACAAAAGGGAAAGAAGGAGGGAGAACACAGTTATTACCGACATACCTGCTATTATGGTGCATTACCTCACAGCTCATTTGAATTGCTTACTCACCCACACACACAAACATGCAGAGCACATGCAAGTTTTTGTTAAGTTTTTTTTCTTCTTTCAAATGAAGAGCGGCGTGATGGAAAAGACAGAGCAATACTGTCTCTGCTTACTATCAACAGGTACCACAGCCAAAAGGAGAGGCCTGAGAATTCTGGATGACCCCAACACAAACACACACAAACACACACACGCACACACACAAACCCAGCTGAATGTCTGCACAACAGATTTCTTCATCATCATCCACATCCAAACAAACACCCACTGTCCCCAGTTAAAACCATTACAGGGAACAAATGTATGCGATCCACAAATGTTTTGTTCAGCTCACACAAAAACACCTATTCAACATATTCTTTTTTACAATGACACTGTTAATACTCAAACTTGTACATAAGAGGATATTATCATCAGCTAAGTCAGCATTAAAAAGCTTCAGCCGCCTTTTCTGCATCTGAACACTGTATCAGTACCGCACATACCCTAAAACATGACTGTGTGTTGTTTCAGCACATGATCAAAGTCTTTATCTCTAAGTATATCTTTAGAAAGAGGAGCTGTGAAAACAAACAAAATGATGGCTGTGCCTAAGCACTTAATTTCTGTTTCAGCCCGGCAGGGAAAGCGTCTGTTAGACTGTTCCTAATCAGGCTGTTTAAATGCATGAAGCCTCAGCAGATTAAAGTTCCACCGCTGAGATGTGTTGGGACAAGAGAAAACTTACTATCCTTCCTCTTCTCCCCCTCTCTGCCTGTCTCTCACCTTCAGGGTATATTTATCTATCTAATCAGTTACATACCACCCGTCTTAAAGAGAAATATAGAAAAAACAATAAAAGGGGGTCAGGCGTATCAAAGACATACAAGACCTGCTGAGTGAATGTGGAGCAAGTTAGAGCGCGTTCTTGGTTACGTGTGTCACTCTGAAGGAGTGTTTTTATCAGTCTGTCTGCGTTTGAGTGTATATTGCTTATGAAAACACACAGGTTTCTACAAAATAACGTGTGGGTGATGAATGTATGTACTTATAAGAGTACACTAGGGCTTGCAGCACTTGGAAATTAAAAGGTTACAGAGCGAAACTCACCTTGTTGCGCACTACAGACATAAAAGTGTTGATTTACATGAACGTTTAAAAAAAAAAAAAAAAAAAAACTGCACGTCAACAGATGTTGAGGAAAGATCTGAGGATGTTATTGAGTGGTTTTGGAAGTGAATGGACCCTGCTGGTATTTGTTTATATGACACCGAATAAAAAGCAGACTTAAGAAGGTGGATTTCAGCCAACTAAACCCACAGGTAGGCCCTGTGCGATGCAGCTGGCCATTGACTCACACATGCTCCAGGAGACACAGTGCACACACATACACACACACACGTACACAAAAAAACACACTCCCTCTTTGAAGTGCACAAGCACTGGCTAAAAGATGCACAGACACACTTAGGTGCTTCCATATACAACGCAGCCCATTAGTCTGCAACTCTGCATACACATGGGAATATGCATGCAACTGGTACACTCTGTCGTGCATGTCAGCACACTAACATTGATATTTGAGCACATGAGAACACGCACACTGGCACTCTCATACAACACGCAAATTCAGTTTGCTTTGATCGGGATTAGTCAGAGCAACATCTGCAGGAGGCCATCAGCTGTCCTCACATCTGTGACCACCTGCACTCGGCATGGAGTCTGTTTATTCGGGGAGTTTCGGAGCAGACGGTCTCAGGTCACGTATAACTAATAGTGTGTGGTTTATGAAAATGATTGTATTAGCAAAAGATGAAATTAGAGTGAAAAATCCTGTGGGAAAATCAGTCAGTACAAGTCATCCACTTTTATGTGATACGATCTGAAAGCCCTTTCGAGGAACTTTCATTTTGTGTTGATTGGGAAATGACAGATCTGTTGGTTTGCCAATTTTTCAAGGCTCAAAGAGTGCTTGGACTAGTGATATAAATGGTGAAAGAATGTAATTTTTCAGCAGGACAGTTCATTATTTAAAAACTAATAGGTAAAGTCTTTACTGTTCAGTGCACTGGTATTTGGATGGTTGTTTAAATGTGAGATATTCTGCCTCCAGATAGATAGATAGATAGATAGATAGATAGATAGATAATAATTGATATATCTATTATCAGAATTTTCTTGTTCCCTAACATCGGCATCAGACCGGAAATCTCATACAGGTCTGGCTCAAATGCTGAATGTAGCGACGCCTGTGGACAAAAGTGGTAATGCTTATTGTCTTAAAGATTTTGTCCAGCGTGAGCATTTGTTATGGAAGAAAGGGAAAGAAACACACCACTTATTTGCATAATAACAGTTTGGCTATAAAAACAAAATATTGAAATGTTTTTTTGTCTAAAAATATCCTCCTGTTTCCGACCATAGACAGTAAAAAAGAGAACAGCAGATCCATCAAGCTTGTAAACAACAAACTGTCTCTTCCGGTCTGTGTGCCGTAAAGCATTTTGTAGTCTTTCCATTGACTTAGCAGACAGAGCAAAGGCTTTAAAAAAGACAGGATAGCAATCTCCAGTCTCCGAGCCGACAGTTTCAGGTGCTGATGTGTGCAAAATGTGATGCGTCAATAACAAATTTAGACTGCCTCTTAACCAGTTTAAAGTTCCACGTAGAGACTTTAATGCTAAAATTACATCAAAATATATTCAGTGTTTTCTAACTTAAGACAGGTTTTACTTTGGTATGATCACTTTCTCAGTGGTGATGATTCATAGAGGTGATGCCTCAAGACTGAGGCACATCATCGTCACAGCGAGAGGATCAAAGGCCCGCAAACCTGCGTTTAGGTAATTACCCTTGACCACCTCTCTCGCTCCATAGCCTGTCTCTCACTGAATGCACCGCTGAGTACAACAAAGACACTTGCAGGTAATTGCTTCCCCTCATCTCTACCTGTCACTCTTTCCTTTTTTTCATCCCCAACTTCCTCCCGTCTGTTCTCGATAACTTTTTCTCTTCCTCTCCCCTCTCAATTACCCCTTTCTTCCCTCTAATTCTCCTGCTGCCCCACCTATTTCTCTCATCTCTCAGTCTTCTGCCCCCTCCCTGCCCGTTCCAGATGAAGTGATTAATCTTGTCTTTTCCGATACCTGGAGCCCCTCTGACCTTATGAAAAGAAAGAACATGTCCCCACCCCCCAACAATGGAAGTGCTGTTCTGACACAGACAGACTGAAAGAGAGAGGGAGACAGAGAAATGCTGCAGACTCTGAAGGGACTGGGAGGTTCTTCTCCACCCCAGGGAGGGAGAAAACCCTTTGCAATGGGCGAGATATGTGGAAATATTCCCTGCAACACATGTGCACGTGTCTTCACAGAGACAGACACATTCATTCTAGCACAATGTATGCACAGAACACACACTAAAAAATGCATAAATGCATCCATGTGAATGTCTAGTTACTTTCTTTTCATCCTTGCTGACCTCATTCTTACTTAAAATTCTTATCATCTTGCACTGCGTGCACACCCAGAGATGAAATCACATAGACAGCACATTGCTTGTATAATATGTTTGTTTATGCTTGTAGTGCAGGACTTAGTAGCCAGAGATAATGGCACTTGTGTACTCATCTGAGTGGCTGTCAAGGCAGTAAAGCAGCGGTTGAAGTTCAGAGGAGCAACCACAGTGCCAGAAGATGCAGTCATGGGTAGAATGACATAAAAAAGAATATAATTAGTAATGAGAGACACCTTCATGTAAGGAGAGATGCCTCAGTGTAATGCCCTGCATTGCTGTGTACTGTGCTGGCACTTGTCAAGAAGAAAATCAAAGATTAACCAAGCCACACTGAAATGAGCCTTGCACATCAAATTGTACAACACAGTGTACATCTGTATACACCGATACATGTGTGGGAATCATAGGCCAAGTTTATGTGCGCCTTCTCTCTCTCTCTCTCTCTCACACACATGCACACAACAATGAAGCAACAGCCGACTATTGTTCTCAAACACCCATAAAACGTGGTTAGCTCAGGGGAATTCCATCATTAGTGAAATAAAATAAAGCCCGCTTGTTGGAGCTGGATTGATTGTTGTTCCTGCTAGTTGGCGTTTGACGGCCAACTTTCCCGTTTACCTCTACCCTCCTTATTCTTAATCTTTCCAACACTACAGCTGTTTATTTGTTCAGCAGCAGACGTCTTATCTCTTACATTATTACCTCAACACAGCACTACCATTATGCTATTAACACCGTGCAGCGTGCTGCCATGTATTTGTGTTTCTAAATGGGCCGCAGAATGTTGAGTTACACAAGCCCTGGACGGAAAACCCATCCAGAATGCTTAGTCGCCTGGGTTTGCAAAAACCGAAACAACTGACGACTGCACTGCATGCACGAACTTCACAGCTCTCCAAGTTGTGCTCATGCCATATGTCCTTAATGGATTAATTTTCACTGCCACAGTTGATTGTAAATCAGATTACTGATTTTCACAAATCAGAGAAATAATATTTGTTTTGTAAGTCTAAACAATTCCATGATATATGCATGATATATGTAGAGGCCCGAGGACATGATTTGTCAGCTAATAAAGGCAGCCTGACAACTTGGTGATCATCCTTTACCTGTAAAGCCAAAGTTTAACAAAAAGCTGACACCAGAACAGCTGCCGCCCTGGTGATGCAGCCGGAAAAAAAAGAAAAGGGGTTACAACAATCAGTTAAAGTCCAAAAGAACGCAAGAACTTGCGATCATATACAAATAAACATGTTGTTTTAGTTCTTTCTTAAAGAACTAAAGCAAAAAAATAACAAAAAGATTCATACATTCATTCATTATCTGTAACCGCTTATCATTTGAAGGGTCACGGGGGGGCTGACATTGGCCAAGGGTGGGATACATCCTGGACAAGTCGCTAATTCATCACAGGGATGACATATAGAGACAAACAACCATTCACTGACACATCCACACCTACGGGCAAATGACCTAATCTGCATGTTTTTGGACTGTGGAAGGAAGCTGGAGAACCCGCAAGGAACCCACACAGATACGGGGATAACATGCAAACTCCTGACAGAGAGATCCTGCCCCAGCCAGGTACTGAACTCGGGATGTTCTTGATGTTGGGTATCAGTGCTAATCACTAACCCCAGGATTCCACTGGATGCATGTGTGTTCCAGAATGACTCCCTGCGCTCAGATCGCAGCACAGCCAGACAGCTGGAGTTACGAGACTATGAGATTTTGCGGTAAGTGCAGAATCAAATGCGACCACGTCCTCTAAAGACCTCTGATCTGTGGACTTCAGGCCTTGACACAATGACGGTTTATTTATGAAGTTAAGTGAAATTTAATCTGGCATCAACACGGAGTGTTTTATTCCGAAATGAACTGGATGTTTTAATGTTGTATCTGCGTCCGATTTCCTGTCCTGATCTGCTCTGTGCTGAATTGAATGAAAGAATTTAGGGGTAAGACATTATGCTGCACAAAACATAAGAACCTGGGTTCGTATACAAATAAACACCTGTTTGAGGTAAGATTGTATACTTTTTTTTCCATTATAATATGATCATTTTGAGAGCAGAAAAGATGCAGATGTAATAATAAGCCGTATGATTAAAATGTAATAAACATTAGGTTTTCATGCCCTGTTTGCACCTGAGTGACTTGGGAATCTATAACAGAATTTATGCTGCACACTTACTGTAGTTTACTTTGAATTAAAAGCTCTCAGAGGACTGCAAAAATGCACTTTACACATTCTCAGTGTCGGGTTGCTATTAGTGGTGCTTTTTGCTCAGCTGTCAGATGAGGAACTGACATTAGTCAGCATAACATGTACGCGACAAGCAAACAAACAAAGCATGAAACATAAATTCGACTTTCATCAATAATGGAGGTCAACAGAATGTTTACACGCCTATTGTGTGACTCATTATGGTTATATCAGAGTCAGATGGAAAACAGTTTTATGAGGCTGACGAAGTGATGTGAAGTTTAATGTCCAGAGTTCAAAGTTTAGCACAACAACATGGAACAACCACCTCACCTCACTGCACTCTGTTGGTGAAGAAACAATAAAATTTGTTTTTCCGATTACATGAATCCATCTACACGTTTTAGCGTGTACATAAAATCAACACACACTATCTTGCTCTCAAATGCAGACAGGCACACACTTCATACAATAGGCAGCAGTATGAGGGAGTTTGTCAGGGAGCAAAAAAGGGGGGATGAAGGACGTATAATTATAAAGCACTGAAGCATTTAGGGAGGATATTTATGACATGAAAGCGCTTGGCATGTGCCCTGTCTGTTCTTAGAGACCTGATGAAAAATGGAGGGAGCGGGCTGTGCCAGCTGCTGCCCACTTCGTTCAACTGGCTTGCAAACCCTAGGAGCAATGTGTGTTGTGTCTTACCAAGATCCCCTCCTACCACTAAATTGCTACTACAGTCCACTTTTAAAACTGGGGGGGTGATGTTGTTTATCATCCCATTTACACTTTGGATTAGAAAGCGATCTGTACATGGATATACTATCCAGAGCATAAATGATCCAATCTCGCCTTTGCATTTACACCTAGTATTTTCAGGGTGTTCTGGTTAACTTCAGCGAGATCAGATCTCAGTCCTCCACAGCAAAACCTGCAAGTGAGAAGTCTCAGGTAGTGTTAAATAATGCTAACCCCATCAGCTGTAGGCTGTCAACATGGCCGATGTAACAACACCAGAAATGCTCTTGCCATGCCACCTTTTCCTACTTGTTCTCTATCCAGGAAGGGGCTGTTTTGGACATCACTCTCTCAGGAGCAAACAATGAAGCAGACTGGGTCTGTTAACAGCACTTACATTATCATACATTTCATATCCCTTGTGCATGCCACCACAGGGAACCGGTCTGTGTGGATGAGAGAGCGGAGTGATGAGTGGTGGAGCAGATTGTTTTGAGGTCTTTTGGTGAAGGTGACAAGAGAGCAAAGTTCAGAGGGAGCCTACATACACGAGAAGTCGCAGCCTGTGCTGTCCAAGAGAAATGCTCTGCTCTGACTCTGAGTGTCTGAGGAGAAAGGAGCAGCAGCTGCATTTTGGTAGTGCGGATGTCAGCAAGTTGTACTGACTGCGTTTACACCTTCCTCAGAGCAGAACACAACGTGAGCCAGACCACCTTCAGATGCAGTCAGGCAGATAAGATTCAGATCACAACGCATTTATACCTGGCATTAACATTCATCATTCCTCATCCAGATAATGTGTCCAGATATAATGGCATCAGTGTAATGGGGTGCGTTAAAATAGGGCAAAATACTTCATAATACAACAACTACAGTATGATTTCATCAGGTACCAAATATAACATATGTTTTAATATCATGTCATTTCTTTGAAAGAGTTTTTAAGATTTCAGTGGGTGATGACTTGATCAGGCATATCTATGAGGAAATCATCGGTACTACTGTGAATTCACATGTCTTGTGACTAAGATGATGGTGGTTTGTTTCTGGTAAAAATAAGGCATTCCTTAAAACTCTTAAGAGAAGAGAGAGACAAGAAAAAGATGCATAATATTATTTTTGTGCACACTGCTGAATATTTTCCCCTCTGCTCCTATTTTATATCATGCTAAGTTAAGCTTATTTTCAATGATTCTACAAGGTCCTCATGTTTGTCAGGGCTGATGTGTACTGACCTACACTGAGTCTATAGGCAAGCGTGCAGCACAGAGGTGGTCCAGGAGGTTTACAAGTGAACGTAACAGTTTATAGCTGGTGGCAATGACCACTTAGAGATGGTCAACGATGTGGGAGGAGAGAGGAGGCCAAAGCCAGTCGAGGAGAAAGAGAACGCTCACCCTTCTAAAACTCAGCTGGCCTTTTCCCAAATTTGCCATTGGCTTCAGTCCTCGGGGCTCTCAAACTACAGGACTGATAAACATCATAAGCTCCAAAACACTGAGTGTTCTTTTACTTTGTATTGGCCTACAGCACACTGAGCACTTTTCAAATCCTTGCTAGAATTTAAGAGCACTTTGTTCTGATATTTCTGCCCCAAAGATTTAATGAGGGCTAACGTTAACATACGTGGAGGTCTACAGAGGTCTAGCTGTGTGATTAAATGGAGCAACTTGTATTTAAAACCAACAGAGTGCAGGGAGCGCACTGTGTTAAAGCCACACACCTGGACTCGGTGGGTTTATAAGGGATATAAACCTGCATGCATCCTGTGGCCTCAAAATGTAGACGAGTGTTTCAGTATGTGTGCATTGCGAGCGCCAAAGCACCTGAGGACCGGACCCTGTGATCTGTGTGACCTGTACACGAGCGCTAAAAGCTGTCAAAGCAAATATTGTCATTTATATGTACTGCAACCACTGGACCACCTGAAAGAAAGAGAGAAGGGGGAGAGAAAGAAAGCTGGAAAATGATTTTTACATTTTTGTAATCTCTATTTTCCAGTTCGAAATGCAGCATGACTAACTTCTGTTAACATCTCGCTGGAAGTGTCAAATTTGCTAAATTAACAAAAAGAATTCAGGAGCCCATGTCACTTGTTGGTGACAGTGGCTGCTGGTGATGCTAAAGGAAGTTGGTGAAATCTACTGAGCAGCTGTGCTGCCACAAACAAACACTGTCAGTGATTCAAACAATCAAGCAAAACACACAGACATGGCCAGTGTGGGAAAGATAAACAGACAGAGTGGACTTCCTGAAACATTTAAGCTGAACTGAGGCTGTAGATATCAGACTTAAGTAGCACTTAACCCTGCTAGCCTGCCAATGCCAACTTCATGAGAGGGCAATATCCTCTTATCACCTCCTCCTCATCACGCCCAGTACCGGTGTTCTCCTCACACTGTTGCGTCACTGGCATGGCAAAGGGAAGGACAGTCATGTGTTTGTTCAAAGAAAATAAAAGAAAGAAATACAGAGCAAGAGAGACAGGAGAACTGAAACAGAAAAAAAGATTTAACTGGGAGTAGTGCTGCAAGAAGCAGCAGGCTGATGCAGTAAAACACTAGACGGCCTAGACGTTCTGTCAGGCCAAGCTTAATAAACACCTTCGCTCCCTTGTGCAAAAAGTAAAAACATATACACACGCACACTCAATCACATATACAAGCTTATGAAAGTGTATTTACTACAGCAGGAGTGACAGAGCATGTACACATAACCTCATTCCCCCGCTGTGACTACTGCTTGGAACATACTCATTCAATACAGATGCACACACAGTTATACACTTTCAGGTAAGCATCAGGGAGGTGAGAGGCAGAGCTGCATGGCAGTGGATGAAAGGAGCAGTCTGAAGAGGGAAAAAGAGTGAGACAGAGGGAGCGGTTGATAGGAGGATGTGAGGAGAAAGGAGGATGTGTTACAGGATAGGGAACAAACATCAAGGATTGACAGTACCTTGACTCTAAATATTTGCCACATCAAATCTTTGATGTTTAAAATCATAGGATAATGTGATCATGTGTGTACTGCAGAGAGTACTTGAATAATTTTCAAGGCAAACTGCCGGCAATGCAGTACAATTAATGACTGCCAACACTCAAAACTGTGCTTGTCTTATGTTCATGTCACCAAACCCTTGTGCCCTCTGGAGGATTCTTGAAGTTTTCGTCTAAATTGTTTTGGGGTTTTTGATCTTTGTCTCTGGGTTTTTTTTTTCCTTTGTTGTATTTTTTAAAATGCTTTCAAAACAGAGAGGCGAAAAACCCTGGAGGAATGTACTCAGGTTTGATGGAGGGTGGGAACAAAAAATGCACCTTGACTAAAAAGTCGTTATTAAGTTAAGTTAAATTAAGTTTCGTTAAGTTATTAGGACATAATGCATCTGGCCATGGCTGTAGCCAGCGCAGAGGCATAAAAACATCTGTATCAATAAATAATTCCTGCAACATCACAGCTGATATTATGAAACTATGTTTCATAACCAGTAATGCTATATCGGCCACTACCAGTTATTACAAGCTGCCTAGACAAATGAAAAATGTTAAAGTCACTTAGCATTCTGATACTTTTGCAAGTCACGAATTTTGGTGCAAAGCAGACTCCAAACTACAGTCTGGGTCTGACTGAGGCTCAAACATATGTGGCTGAATGCCTGATTCATCTAACACCGGACATTTGGATGGGCACTGCTCTTTCACCTATTGCTCAACCATTAACACAAGCAGCTGTGATGGGCAGGGCAAAAGATCTGTAACTGATTAAAAAAGAAATTCCTGGTGTGGAAGAAAGAGTAGCCTAACACCAGTAACCAAACTAGGGATGCACTGAATTACTGACTCAACATCGTTATCAGCCGATATGCACATGGTTGGCTGGTATGGGCATATCGACAAATATTCAAAGCAAATATTGTCATTTGGGCATATCGGCAAATAAGGTGGCATTCGCCATTGCCAGTCAGCTGATGTTAATTTGTTGTGTCTCCTTAACTTTGTGCTGGGTATATCCTGCATCCTATCGTCCACCGCCTACCTGCTACTGCAGCTTTTTTTCCTAAAGAGGATTTCTTGTTTTCGTTGACACAAAGGGGGGAATAAATAGCAACAAAAACAAAATAACAAAAATATATCAGTAATCAGTCAAATTGTTATTTTTAATATCGATATAGGCTTAAAATTTCCATGTTGGTGCATCCCTAAACTAAACCATTTTAAGCAAAATGTCACTCATTTCATCATTTTTATATCATTTAAAATGTGCCTGGAGTGGAACTTTAAAGAATAGGGATAAAAATAAAGTCTAACTCACATATTAAGCTCAACATGGATTCAATGACATGGATTAAGGTTTCCTGCTTCCCTCTTTTCATACTGCTGTGTATTCGGCATGACAAGGCTGTTTAACAGGCCTACCTGATGATCCAACACACACCACCTGCTGATGCAGCCATGATGTCAGCCTGGAAACATCACAGACATGTCCAACCCTGCAGTTTCTCCGCCTTGATTCCTCTCTATTTTTTCCTTTCTTGCATTGGGCCGCTATGTCAGTGTCTGACTTTTTTTTTTTTAAACAATTTTTTTCTCTTCCCGCTTTTTTTTAGTTTTTCTCATGCTGTGCGCCACATTTTCAGCACTGATGCGTTTTCACACTATCCTTATGCCCGCTATCTCTGTTGTTTGTTCCTCCAGGGCAGGAAAAAGCGAGCTCTTCCTCCACTTAGAAGGAAAAGGGTCAGGCTGGATCAGGTGCTGACAGGACTAAGCCTCTTCCTCTCTGATGTGTCTACAGGGGACGTGTCACCAGAAAGAGGGAAAGAGAGACAAAGAGTCAGGGGGAGACAGAGAGAGACAGAGACAAAGACATATTCACTTCTATACCCAGCATGCAGAGATAGAAATGGGTAATTCCACTCAGTGCACACATTCATACGCAGATAAAATAACCCTGTACATTGTGTAACAGGTGCCAAGAGTTCAGTTGTGTCTTTCTCTCTTTCTCACTCTCTCTCTTTTACACAAACACACACACACACACACACACACACATCCTGACACGTAGCTAAACATCACAAGAAATGCCGCTGTCCCGCAGGCATGTCTTTTCCTCTCCTCCTACCCCCTCTCCTTCCTCATTCCCACCTCGTGGAAGACAAGCACAAGAACAAGATAAGCATTTGAGAAGCACATCGGAGACACAAATTGTCTTTTGTTGGGGTTTAAACCTGAGAGGTGTTTACACAACACAGCACATCGATGTGCATGCTCAAACACATTGATATACGCTGAAATTGAGATACATAGAACACTCTGAAAATGCTTGGGGCTTAAAAAGGGGGGGGGGGGAGTGGATGGCTGACTAGATAGAGGGAAGTGAAGGACAAGGTATCCACTGTAGAAATGCTTAAGGCTAAAACTGTACACTGTACTCATGCGTGTGTATGTAAACTTCATCGAGCTGCACTGTGGGCAGTGAGGTATTAGGTGCAATGGGTGCATGGAAAGAAATAGTTGACATTCAATAGCTGACATTGATTGGCGTAAGACTTTTCCTGCAGTAAACAGACAGCTTCATCAGACACAGAAACTACACTAACTAGCACTTTGAATTGGGTTTAATTCTGGAGCTAGCACCATGGAATGTGCTAATATTAGCATTTTGCTAACTTGACACTTTATTAAACTGTAATTACAATGTATGACAACTAGCTGGATATGATGAGAAACACAGTCCTCTTATTTAGAACTTACAGTATGGGTTTTGTTCATTCTTTGGGGAGACATTTTTAATAAAGGAAATATTAATTCTCTCTTCTCATGCCTTTCTGAGAGTTTTAAAGCTGGGGTAGGTAATGTCTGGAAATCAAGCTAGCTGTGGCATGAGACCCCTAAAGAAGCAAATTCCCTGCTTCATTGTTCAGCTAGTTCGGTCTGCTTTCACACATTATTTTGTTTAGTATAGTTCAAATGCGGCACCACAAGCCACCTCAAAACACCCAGTGCAGTCACTGGCCAGTATCTGAGCATCACAGCATCATGTTTTCTCACTTAACAGGTCTGAACTTTGAAGAAGTAGGTTAAAGAAAATTGGAGAGAAAGACGGTATTATAAAGCTGCAGGAAGAGAGAACGAGAATGGAGAAAGAATATCAACATCTTGATCCACACAAACTGAAGGTCGGATCACGTTCATCCCAAACAAACCGTACCAGGGTTCGTTTGTTACCCACAGAGACATAACTGAAGAAGTGTTGCACACCTGTTCACAAAAAGTCAAACAAACTGCACCATGTCCCAGAACCCATTTGGGTCACGCTAAACACCAAATGAGTGAAACGGCCCTTAGTCGCTTTTACACTGTTAACCGTGGCATCCCTGCTAATGTAAATACAACAGAATCACTGTCTTGTGTTAAGTTTTCATAAAAATATGAATCATGATAGAAATTCAAATGCAATAATTCCTGCAGCCCACTTGAAAGATGAGTCACTGTGAGTACTCTTGATAACTACATAACATAAGTCTATGGTAAGCTATCTCCTGAAAAGCCAAATTGCTGTCTGATGACCTCAATTCAATAACAAAAGCACATCACACATTAAAACATATGAAGCATGGAATTGGGCTAAGCACCTCCAATTTAAATGAAACTCAATCAGAGTAACACCCACAAACCAACAAAGAGGTCATGGGAGAATTAACGTGCTATAACAAGACTGTTGTCTGTGCTTGTGCACTGGAACCTATCACAGTAGCAGGGAAAAAGCCGATGGGATGTATACAATAGGAGGCCATGGGTCGACCCTGTTCTGTAGAGCGCCGGGCTGCTCTGTCCTCAGCTAATATGCGGTGGTCAGTGTGTGGGTTGTATTTTGGGCCTGGCTGAGCTATAAAGGCACTGAAGGGTTGCAGGAACATCATGTCCTCACAGCGGGGGCAAACACTGGCTAGGAAGTCACTTTCATGCACACGCACACATTCCCCTAACATGTTCATTCACATGAAATGAAACGTGACACCGTCCACACACACATGTCCCAGTTCAAAGATGTTAACTGCTGTTTCTTAATATGCTTTCTTGCACAAATCTTGCTCTTCTTGACTTTCACTCACTCAGCAGTTTAAGTGTTTCCGAGTGCCATTTGTTACGAGCGACTGAGGTGAGATTCACTACTTCTCCCACTGTGAACAATTCATCCAACTGCTCTTCAGATCCACAGTTCCTGTTTATTGCAAGACAAACATGTGCATGCACTTCACATGCATGCATGTGCAGAAACACTCGGTTTTTTTAACACGCTCATGTGAATCAGTCTTGCACGTACGTACCTATGCAAACACCTGATCGGTAAAACAAACCAACACACACACACACACACACACACACACACACACACACACACACACACACACACACACACACACAAACACACACTCTCGTGCACATACTGTGTCTCATGGAAGAACTCACTAGAGACTTTGTGGCTTGGTATCTGGCCCATCAACATTCTATTTTCTTTTTGCCCCTCTCTTCAGAAGTCTCATTTCCATCACCTGACAAACACAAAGGCAGGATGTTCCCTGCCCACCGAATCTGTTAAAATAAATAAATAAACTTCACTCCACTGTACATCAGTTAATTATTTGTTTCACTGAATGGCAGACTGTCTCTACCTTACTTTCTGCCTGCATGTTCACACACACACACACACACACAAAGAGAAACAGAGCGATGGAGATGGAGGGAGTAAGGGAGAGATGGCAGGCTGCCATAGTGGCTTTCACTGTGAACTTGTTTAGTCAAAATAACGAGTCGGAGGATTATGAAAGGCAGTAATTAGGTGTTGCCAAATGATTGTGCAAAAGAGTGAGTGACTCCACGGCGCACTCCTGTCTTACCTTGTTAAAAAGTCTTTAAGGTGAGCTGGCATGTCACTCAGGCTGTAATGCCTTACACCTAGCAGGGGAGTTTTAAGTCATTTTGGCATGTAATTATCAAAGGAACACTTTGTGATAGATGGCAGACTCTGCGACGGAGAGATCAAGGGTGCAGAAGGAAAAGGGAGAGTGAGACGCTCGAGCTGAACGTCATCATAATTAGAGGATTTTTTCCTGACTTTGATCCAGTGGATAAGAGTTTGCTCATGAATCCTTTTTAAAGTTGATGCATTAGACTTATACCTGAGACACATCTATGCACCTGTCAAACAAGCCATTCTAATTAGCTGTCAAAGGGGAAACTTAAATGCTAACCTTCACGGATAATAAAGTGCTGACGTCAAAGTGTATAAAAGAAACACAAATAACTCTTTGTGTGAGGCAATATGTATTTTTGGTGGTGGTAATCCTTTAATATGCTATAGTGCTTTTGGGCCTGTCACTCAAACAAGTATAAAGTTCAGCAGATCCTAAAGCAAGAATGTTGGCTTGAACTGATAAGTGAATGAATTTAAATAATTTTGATCTGCTGCCCTCTGAATCTGGGGTCATGACCTGCTATCTCTACAAACACTGTTTCATTGAACCAATGTCTTTTACTAATCTCCAAACTAAGAACAACACATTTGTAGAAGTCAACAAGAAGGGATGTGATGGAGGTTTTGTAAGGGAGGAAGCAGCTGAGAAAATGCTCCAACTTGGTGTAAAAGTGTAGAAAATCATTTGTAAAGTGTGTCTTACAGAAAGCTTATGTTGTTAAAAACAACAAACTACTGTTAAAGTTGAAAGTCTCAAGGTTTTAAGTCTTGCCAATGTGATCTTGAAATGAGTTCTTCTAAAGGTATGGAGATCAGTGGTCAGCTGACATTACTTTAAAAGAAAAAGATGTTACTTTACAAGATCACTGCCATTCAAAAGACTCATGTATAACCTTATGAGAAAAGTAACTTGTCACATTTTGCTGCATTAAAGACAAAAACTGTTTTGCAATTTCTTGTCAAGGGCTTTTCAAATGTTGGTTGTATTTTCCAAAGTGTACACAGCTATGTACAGCTTCTGCACGAGAACCTTTCACTTAACTGTCATTTCACAGCCTTCCCTATTTCCCCTAATGTGTAATTCTCCAGGTGTTTCATTTCAAAATCATTATTTAAAATGTATATAATCCCCGGACAGACAGGTGTTTTTGCAGTATTTTGGAAATAACCTCAATCCGGACTAACATGCCTGACAATACATATCACATGACCATTCACATACACTGGGCATTTGTGTTCAGATGTTAACAGAAAGGGTTGGCTGCTTTGCTCCACGGAATAAAAGTGATGAGGAGAAATAAGACCAAAGAATTCTTTGCTTGGACTGATGACAAGGAGGAACGGTTACTAAAAGTGACACATGAGGCTGACATTGCGGTGAATGTGGATATCTTCATCACAGTTTCCAAAGGGATCTGCTCTCCCAGACAAAATTGAATCGGGTCATCTTTTGCAAAAATCTCAGTTAAGAAGCTCTGAAATGCTGGTGTAGTGATGACAAGAGGTTTAAATGTAGAAAATGCAGCGAGGATTTTGTTACAATTTTCTCTGTACAACTTACATTATGGTTGATCACAGGTAAGCATAAAATCAAAGTGGGCTCAGTGCATGTGGCCTAACAAACCAATCTGTGTAGTTTGTCCTTCAGTCACATATGCACACTAGCCTCCCCTATGGGCTCTTGGAAGTGGTCACAAATATTTTCTATGGAAATTTGCATTGTCTTTTTGAGCTCCTCATATGACCCAAAGAAATAATGATGTCACAGAGTGTGTAATAATGATTAACGGTGCACATTTGCAGATTAAACGATGTTGAATGTACAAACATTTTGTGTGGATTTACTCCTTACAAAGACATGAACTGATTTCACAACAAAACATGGCCGCTTCCGAAGCTGACATGACTAGTACTGTTGAAAGCTAAACATTTTGTCTGTGACCTACAACTTCCTGAAGTTGCAACATAGCAAGAGAAAATATTCAAAAATATTTACTTTCAGGTGTAAAGCATTGAAGACTTTTCCACAGAAACAACCTCCACATCTCTATGCTATAAACTACCCTCTCTTGGTTTAGAGCTATCATTGAACTGCTGCCATGCAGAGGAAAGGGCATAATGATTCAACTTAGAGATGCTGGCCAAATCTGTTCTGTACATATGCATGGCATTCCTGTTTAGAGGATGTGCAAATACGACAGAGGTTAGTCCAAACACAGAGACCTGTGCAACTTTTCACTTGCTAATCTGCAACATTCTGACCACATGAGCAATGGAGAGAGCAAAATGAAATGATTACAAAACACTAACAGTCATCAAAGGCCCACAATAAAGTAATGATATTAGTAATACTGAAAATAATAAAACCCTTACCTTCTATTCATTTTTTTTCTCACAGACTCAGCCATTTTGTCAAAAAAATAAATGCTCTCTACAGCATTGTCAGAATGACTTGCTTTCCACGTCTTATTTTTCCTTTCCTGTCTATTTCACCTTCAAACAGATTTCAGTATAAATCCCCAATTCTGTTCAAAGGAAAAATCAATTTATAGTCAGGATTTACTTAAAATAAAATACAACAAAGACATTTCTGGGATCATTCTTTTAACAGTGCAGGAGAAATGCCAGGCCACATAGAAAACACAATGCATTACACACCCGGAGAGAGACGTGCCAAGGGACAAACACGTTCTACTTTTTTCTTTATCCAAGTCATATTTATTTTATTAGGTGTATTCTCCATAGGCTTCACAATGGCAGGATAGCCATGCGCTCAGACACTTGCTCACATACACACACACATATCCACACACGACAGGACCCCAGATGTCCACTGGTGCATGTAGTGATTCTGTGTTTTTTTCCTCTTGGATTTTTTTTTTTCATTCATCCAGGGAGGATAACAAACACCAGCAGCCAGACATAATTAGTATTGGAGAGGACACAAAGAGCATCTCCTAATGACTACAAACATCTATAGGCTTGACTTTTGTGTATTCAATTGAAAGGGGATGGAAATCAATAGCATTCAATGAAAACTAATTGCGAGAGGTGAGAGTGGGGAGCTGCTAGGCGTATATTAGAGGAGGCAACAGCAAACCACTATGAAGATTCTTCAGTCAGTTAGAAAAGCGCTTTGAGCACAAATTTGTGTGAAACTGTGCGTGAAAAATGGCTGAATAAAATGCCCATAATTCTTCTATTATTTAGCAACTTTCAGGCAACATGGAGTGATGGGAAGCAGAGGGAAAACAGGAGGGAAGAGAGAGGCATTGTCTCCGCATCTTTGTCAGTGGTTGGTTTTGCAGAGTGCGTAATGAAAGTAAAGGTTTTAACTTTTTAAATTCTTATTTTTGGAATTTAACCCTTAACATTCCACATTCCCTTAGATTTGTGACCCATTACTAATTTAACATACTCTAAATTGAGCTGCAATCAAAGTAATATGGCCCTTTAATGAAAAAAAAAATGTTGCAAGTTAAAGGGAAAAAAATCACATATTTCAACTTAGTATAGTAACAGATTAATAAAAAAATGTAAAATTGAAATATTAACGTCTTTTTTGTGTGCTAACCTTATTTTGCCAACCTGAAACCTGTTATACATAGAATATCTTTTTAAACTGAGTGTGATAATATGATTTCAAATTTGAAATACCCCGTAAGTCAGTGTATTTGAAAACAATTCTGACCTACAAACCTATAAATCCTGCAAAGTATCACAAATTTACTGAAGTGATTATTCCTATGCAGACTGAATAAACAGGATATCGATGGCGTCAAAATCAAACACCCGGGCCATCAGGAGGATAGATACAGGCTAGACATCTGCCAAGTTCACAGGGGTGCATGTTTACACTGGAAGTCGAAGCCTGGAGTAACAAAGGCCAAGCACTGACAAGCGAGTGAACACATTTTTGTCGTGTAAACAGATTCATAATGTGCCTTTACATAATCAGTCATTCTACAACTACTGCATTACCAGGTGGTGAATCCCAGTCCACATGAAACTTCAAATTTTACACATTTTCAGAGAGAATCTCATTGTGGGCACTTTGGTTTCTGAGGTCCTGGCTCTGCTACACTTCAAACATCACCTGTGGTCCTGTACACACAAACAGGCACACACGCATGCTCACAATTACACAGAGATTATGGAGAGGCCACTGCACAACAACAGCAGCCAGCTCACACACACACACACACGTATACACACATACTCACACGAAATGTCAGTTGGCCGTGGTCCTTGGCATTGGCCTTGCCATAATCTCTCTCTAATTATATACACAGCCAGGCTTACTGTTTCAATGCAGAGACCTGAGAAAATACAACCTACTAATCTTATTTACACACAGAGGCAATAACCTGCTGGGTGAGGGGAGAGGAGAGGAGAGGAGAGGAGAGGAGAGGAAAGGAGAGGAGAGGAAAGGCTGTGCAGGAAGAAATTACTGAAGAGAAGAAGAGAGTAGAATGATAATTTTAAAGCAAAAACAAGTACAAACTTGCAATAGATGTGACCAGCAGCTAAAAATGTAACAGTTGGGTTAGACACCACGTCATCATTAAGTTACAGACGCATAAATCAAAAATTACTATCTGCAAGATGTCTCCCACAAGAGTCTACAGTCTACAACAAACAGTTGATGAGTTTAAGTGTAGGGGTGGGGGAAGCGAGGTGACCAATCAAAGTGTGTTTGTGTTTCTACAAAGTTTGGCCATGTTACGTAAACCCGAAGTTATGAGCCTTTGTGTTACAGGCCACTCCCACTGCCACGCCCCCTTTTGCCAGATGCCCCGAACAATTAATCAGCTGTCTATTGGCTCATGACCAACCTTTCCTGAAAACTGTGGCCGCCAAAGAGTTGGGAATTTTTGTGGACTGACCAACCTACTGCCCGACAGACAGAGCGACCTAAAAAAAACGTAACTGTGTTATATGTTTTCATATTTTTAATTTGGGTTATTTCCTGTTCTAGCTCCATGATAATTTAACTTTGCAATGACGAATACAATTCAGGCTTTGTTTTAATATCTTTTAACTGATGCAGTCTCGACTAATACTTGTTATTCCTGTCTCTCCAGCCCTGCTTATGAACAGTGTCAATGACAGCATTTCCATTTCAGCTCTACTCTCTCTGACCATGTATATAGTCTATATGGAGAATGGCTGAGACTTTGTTTCCACTTGGATGCTCTGTGATAGAATCTATGGCCTCACCAAAGTAGGTGCGATGCAGACAGGGTGTCTCACACAGACACACACACCGGCCTACGCAGCTACACACACTATGTAAATAATGCATATGTCTTAAAGGGTTTCACCCCGCCACAGCTGGCCCACTTCAATTAGAATGCTTTGCACTCATCTTCCCCCTTCTTTCCCACTCACGCTTTTTCTCATTTCACTGTGTGCTTTTCTACCGTTTGAACAATAAATTTCATCTCCGCTAAGAGTGATGTTCTCAAGGCCTCTATGAGCTATCCATTGTGCAACAACCAAATGAGCATCTTTATACCGTAGCTTACTCCACCTTGAGGTGCATCTAATAACCTTCCGTCATACAGCATTAAGCTCTTCCAAGTTTTCAACTTTATGCATGTGACAAGTGAAATTAGCTTCATAAACGCAAAGAAGTATGCAAAAAAGAAAAAAAGAGATACAGTGGCAAGTTCTCTGCTTCATTCTTCCCCAGTTATTTTGTTTTCCTTCAGCTGCAGGAAGTCAACGCGGTAACATGCTCGTGAAAAGTCACTTAATCTGCTTTGCAACATGTTGAACTGTGCCACGAAATATGTTGCTTAATTTCATTTCAAGATGATCTTTGTTCCTAAGGTGAGGTACTGCTAATTTCAAGTCCATTATATTCTCCTAAATCTCATCTTAAAACTTGCATACTGTTTAAGCTTCCTTTATCAGTCTTTCTCTGTTTCTGTCTGCTGACCTCTTAAATTTGGTGGAGACCTTGTGTGACCCTTGCTCTTCAACCTTACCACTCTCTCTTTGACTGCCCCCCCATCACCACCGCCCTCTTTACTTCCACTCTCCATAAGTGGAGGCCCTGGCCCTGTCTAGTCTCCTCCAAACACATCTAATTACCCCAATGCCAAGCATTTCCCATCCATCACATTATCTCTCAAAGACGAGGTATTAGCGCTCCCCGTCCCGTCAGCCAATTACCTGCTGCCTTCTGCTTGAGTCACCTGCATTGCAAATGTGACCTTTACTTAGAGGGCTGATTGCATGTTTCCTAGAGTGTGTGAGAGAACGCGGGGTTTAAAAGTGTGTGTGTGTGAGTGTGTGTGGAGAGAGAGAGAGTGCATGTGATCTCAAAAAAAGTGTGTTAAGGGAATGAAAATGTGTAAGTGCATGTGTATGGGTATGTGTGCAATTGTTCACACATATTATCTAAGAGTCTGCGTATGATGTAGATGTGTGCCTTTAGGTGTATTATGTTTGTGTAATGTATATATGTATTTATAAAATGCAGATTTACCATGTGTGCCTTTGAAGTGTCTTGGATTCTGTGTGTGTCTGTGTGTGTGTGTGACTGGGCTGGGGCAGTGAGCAAACCCTCTCAGACACCCTTCTGACCCCCCTTGCCCTCCCTCATGTGACGGGCTGTCGTGAATGTTAATGTTCTGTGATGGCTGTGGAGCAAATAAGTGTTTCTGACACAGTACAGGCTCCCATTACAGGAGCAGGCCAAATGGGCTCGCTAGTGCCTTAATGAGCAGGCAGGTCAGTCAGCCGCAGCCACTGTACCAGTCCCACACACTGCTTATGCAGGGGCCAACCTCAACACCCCTCGACCAGACCCAGGAAAAACTGACTTCTGCTGCTGTCTCCTTTCTTAAGTTTAACTGATTTTTTTTTCCTTTGATTAAAACAATGGAGTTATGTGGACGCCTGAAAAGTTTTCTGACTCAGTGTCACACAAAACCTTTTCAGTTTTGTATATATAGAAAATGGTTTATAACTAATTATTTGATCTATGTTAAATGGTTTTATACTGTTACAAAAGGCATAATGTAAACTTAAGTTGTTTTAAAAAAAATTAACATTAAGTTTTTTAAGGGACTTTTCTGGAATGGAAAAGAAATTAAGTTTCTTGAACATTTGTGTCACGCAGCACTTAACCACGTCTATGGGTTGTAGCCTTCATCTCTATTCGTAAAACATGTCTATTTTGGTTATTGTTTCTGCACATGGACAGACAGACAACACTGACACATATTAATACAGAAGGAAGTCTTAAATAAGACTTAAAATCACATTGTTTGTTGAGGTAATTTGAAGTGGGAAAATGCCAACTGTCAAATCATGTACAAAAACAGAATTTGGGAATGGCTGTAAAATATTCCACTGAGTGGAAAACCAAGAGCCTTGTCCACTGTAAAGTCCCAGTTAGCCTGACAGCCTGTGGACACTGTAAACTCAGTCACAACCAGTCCAGTGCAGCTACAAGCCTGTGAACAAAGAGGCTGTCTCCCCATTCTCCCTCTGGATTGTCAAGAAAAACTACTGCTTGTAGGTCGAGTCAAACAGTTATTTCTAAAAAAAGGTGGGAAGCCCATCGCTTGGCTGACTCATCATAATTTGGAGGGAAAATGAATCCCCCTTCGTCCACCTGAGAAGAGGTGAGATTGAAAGAAAAGCTGAGAGGAAGGAGAGGGAAGGGTAAGGATAGAGAAGCCGGAAAGCGGACATTAGGATTGATTGAGACGCATGGCAGAGGGAGAATCACCCGGCGCGTCAGAGCACATATTCACAGTTGGCCAGGCTGTCTCTCAAAACTCTTCAAATAGTCTAAAGTAGACCTGTTGGAGTTACTGAGTCGTCACACTACATGTTGTAGCCCAGGAGCAACGGGCCCACAAAGGTGTCTCTTTTCCTCTCTCTGCGGGACTTGTTAGAGGTGCTATTTTGGAACCTCTCTGCCTTCATTCTCACTGCTGCAACACCTTAAGGCACAGCACATACTTTAAAGAATTCTGGTTCCTGTGGAAAGGCATTTCAAGGGAAACTGGTGGATTTGAACAGTAAATTGTAAATTTATTCCCACCAGCTGTTCCGCAAAGCTGTTTATGGACAGAACTGAAATCTTTGACCTGTATTGGATTCAAATCTAAATTAAACTGAATTAAATTTCTCTTATAAAAACACTGAAGTGCTTTGTGCCACTACATAAAAAAAACAAATGCTCATGCATTTCTGCTGGTGATGATACTTCATGTCCACAAAGTCAAGTATCACAGGCCGATGATGGATATAAGATGCTGTCCTTACAAAGGAAACATATTTTCACAACATCCTCAACTTGTAGTTGTTAAAATAAATATAGTTTTCACTGACTTGGCTATTACTAATACAGCAGAAGAGAAAAATGAGAAAGACATTTTGAGATATTCTGAGAAAAGGCTTTTATGGGATTGTTAACTTTCTTTATTGAAACCAGTGATTTCTGCACTGAGTCAGATGACACCAATCCGTTTTCAGATGATGGCCAATTTACAAATCTTCCCCTACAATGACACTCAAAAGGTCAAAGCAACAGCTAAAGGAAAAAACAAGTCAGACCACAGATAATTTAGTGAATAACTAATTGGCAAAAAGCGTAACAAGACACTGCATCGTTAGATTTTAAAACCCAACATAAAATATAAAAGGATTTTTTTTTTAGTTGCTCTGAGGTAAACATCATGCAGAATCTGCAGATGGCAACTGTGTTAACCCTAAAGAGAAACTCTCCCAGTTTTCAATCTATCCAAATAACAGATATAATGTGAAAGTCAACAATATGTTTCTTCAGTGTTATCTGTGTCTCTGGGATGCAGCTTCAAATTCTCTTGTCCTTTAGAAATCCAGTGATGCCACTGGTTCTCTGAAGAACTCTGAACAGTTTACCACTAACACTCTAGGCAAGCCAGTGCCATGTTTGTTTTGAGAGAAATTTTAGGCCATGACTGACCAAAAAACCCTCATTATTTAAAAATTACGCAACACTAAATAAAAAGAATGTTCCAATGTGACAGATAACAACCTTGGAGATTCAGCAAGTTCTGTTTTTTTGTGATAACTATACCTAGGGAATAATATGAGCCTTTAGTGGGAGTCTTTCTACCGATGTGTGTGGTGTGGACCTTAGACTCAGCAGCCTCTGGTACAACACAACACAACACGTTAAAAACATCGGACAAAAGCACTAAAACTGCTCTAAATGGCTTCTATCAAAACACAGTATAACAGCACAGTTAAAAGTAACATTAGTTGCACCTCTCCTTTGTATGTAGGCTATCATTGCTTTGAGCCCGAGCTTGAGCCACTATCCCCGGGCTGCAACAGCGAAAAGCCCCACTGTTGGCAGTTAGCTCTGGCTGTACCATATCTAACATTACTAGATGATAATGTGATGTTATTTCGTGGGAAAAATGTCTAATTATTTCTATCCATGATGCATGTGTAACGCCAGAGGTAGGCGGAGTTATAAATTGGGACTGGCAGATTTAAGGTGTCCTAATTAGGCAAAAAGACGGGCTACCTGTCCGGGGTCCTCACCGGCTAATTTGCTGCAGGCTTGTGTGAGGGCACCGCCAAGTCCGACCGTAAGTTTTTAATGTTTTGGGACTATACAATGAATTCTGGTTAATTGTGAATTTATGTAGAGACACACGACACTAGTTATATTTGTTTGGTTGTGTGTTCTAAGCTGCTAGGTGCTGTCCCAGTATTTTAAACTGTGCTGAGTGTATGCTGAGACGTGGAGCGTAGTTTGGGCTCCTCCTGGCTAAGAGTAAGCTGATGAACAGGAGGTATGTTTGTTATGAATAGAGTGTCCACTGTTCATGCAGCAGAATGTGTACGTGTTGATTTTTACCATACTGCATTTGTTTGTCTGCTATTGAAGCAGTTGCAGGGGGGGAAGCAAGCCGACAAGCAGTGTTTGCACCCTGTGAGTAGTCATATGGTAATGTTCAGTTAATGCGTTCAGTTGAACAGCCCGCGGAGCCCGCGGGATTGATTGAGCCATCGCTCAACTTTTGTTTGTTTTGTTTCGTTTGAGTTATTTTACCACTCTCCCACCTAGTGAGCCTGTTGATCAGTCGGCCTGTATCTCCCAGTGTGCTCAGCCTGCTTTAAACCAAGGGGCTTATGGGGTTTGCTGTGCATAAGAGTTGCTTTGTAGTGTTTGCAGTGATTCAGGTTGCTCATTGGAGGTGCCGTGCTATGTTAACTGGCAGGACTGTGTGTTTAAATCACTTTGTTGTTTATCCCCTCTCTCTCCTGCAGTAAGCCAAGAGAGCCAGGCCAGCTGTATTCTTGATCCTAGGAAGGGTGCTAACCATCCTCTGCTCGCAACATTGAATAATATCTGCCAATAAACAGATGTGGACATAACTTTTGTATAAATAAAGAAACTGGTGTTTTAAAAGTTTATACTTGGGTTTCGGTTCATCTCTCAGACCAGGGTAACATCCGCCTAAAATCATCAGATAAATTTTTCAGCAACTCCTAATGGTCCTTTGTGCTTGTTGTGACGTGATTATTTACCACATCATGTTATTTTTAGACTCAGATTAGCACTTTATGTAACTTTAGAGTCAAATATTTACAGGATGTAAACCACAGGGCGCATGCAGGCCAGTAAACAGCAGTAGAAGAAGAGAAAATACATAAAGTACTACATAAATTGCTAATCTGAGTGTGAAAATAACAATATGGTAAACTAGAAATGAAGCTCTTTCACCCTTGCCATCAATCCAACTTTGACTTTGACAAAATGTCTTTCTAATGCTTTCATACTCAACACCTTTGTTACTGAAAATGAAGCCTAGTATGTGTTGTGTGCTTAGTTTGCCCCTAAAAGAACTTCATTACTGTGATACATAGAAGCAAATCCTTGTTTCCCAAACTCCCTCATTAATAAGAATTACATCCGTATAGTAGGGCTGGTTCACGACAGATATGATACACATCACAACAGGATTTTATTATGATACGTTGCAATACGATGCATATTGCAATATGTTGCAATATTCCACATAGATTACTGAAACTGTAAAAACAGAGTCTAAATCCAAGTTACCCTGTAAGATCTGTGTAGTCTTAATACATCACATCAAATTATATTGATAACTCAGTGGACAAATTGAGTAAAAACAATTTGAATGGTATTGGCAAATTACCAAACACACTGATGTAGCTGCAATGACATCAAAATGAAAAATGAAATTTGAGTGCACTCTTGCACTTTAACTGGACTCACTGAAATTGAAAACATGAAAATAAAGTGCACAAGTATTCTTACTGTTTCCCTAAACACACTGTAATACATTTGAAAGTAAAGTGCTTCTGTTAATTTCTTGTGTCACTGAACAGTGAACTCTTTGAGGACAGTGAGGAGCTAGTATGAAACTATGAGGGTTAGGGCTGTGTATCGGCAAGAACTTCATGATATGATACACATTACAATACATGGGTCATGATATGATGCAATATATCATGAAAATATTATCGCGTATCAATTTTTTAGCACAGCCCTTCCATACAGGGTGTGCTAAACTCCACTAGAATTGATCTGATTTGTTTTCACTGCTTCTGTCAACAAATTTGATATTTAAGGAGAGCTATTATACTCATTTTTGGGTCTTACATTTTGATTTCGGACTCTTATAGAGCAGCTAAACACAACTGACTGAACAGTAAAGTCTGTAGATCTTCAGAAAACTGTGACTCGCGCCCTCTCTCTTCCTTGTATTTTCTGCATTCTCTAAAAACGGTCTGTGTCTGTTAC
>JAQLOL010000009.1:12240350-12250757 GCA_029783665.1 Naso thynnoides | reverse complement strand
ATGTTATTTTAGAATATTGCAAACTCTGCCAAGACAGCTCCAGAAATTGGATAAACAGCATTTGTGAAGTCTGCCAGACTATTTATGTGATTATACAGAGAGCAGGGCTCCTCGTATCTGTACTGTCCCCAGGAGAGTGTTTTGTGGTATGAGGGCATTAGACTAATGCAGGCAGACAGGAGAAGACAACTTCATGAGCATATATGTGTCTTTTTGTGTGCATTTTTTGTGTCAAGGGAAAAATAATTACACTAACAGATTCCCTAGGGGTCTTTTCCTCTGTAATTAATCCCTTTATGAAAAGTTACCTCAAAAGAATTGCTTGTCTGTCCCTTTCTCACCTTTTCTCCTTTGCTCTTGCATTTATAAAACAGAAGATCATCAAGGTCATTAATCCAGGTGTGCGCTAAAACTACGAAAAACAGGCCAACACTAACACACTCACAGTCTGCTGCTATCAGAGGCCTAATTTCATATCATTGCAGTAGGAAGTTAGATAAGAAACACTACTGCAGTAGAAACTGAAAGCACGTATGTTTAAACAAGTGATAATGCTTCTGTTGACCACATTAAAAGACCGACTCTCAATTTTACAGGAGGAAGTGGTGGGTAGATATGCGGGCAAATCTCCTCTGAGGCTGCACCTGGGCAAACAGGCAATGTGCATGCACGTGTGCACATATGCATACACACATATGAGCCCGTAAACTTGACAGCTTGGCTGAGGGCTGATATCCAAATTTGTGCAAAACAGCATGGCCTGATTGTTTCTTTTATCAATCTCGACATTCCCTTATCAAAACCTCTAACGTGCAAACTGTGCTGTTTGGTAGCTGAAACTAAAATAGACTAATCAGACATCCAGATGGTGAGATAACAGTTTCAGTGGATATGATTACAACTACTGCACTGTTACAGTATTGAGACAGGTGGTTGCAGGCTGAGTTGGGTGTTGGCAGAGCAGGAACAGCACAATGTGAAATCAAACACCTGTTCCCGGCTTATCTTATGTGCTTGTGTGTCTATTTGTGTGGGCATATCATAATGAGGTCATTATAGCTAATCGGCGGCAAATAGAAGGGTCCACCCAGTGGCCCGCTGGGAGCTACACCATGCCAGAAGTCTGTTTAGGGACCAGCCAAGGTCAAAGAGACATGCTGTAATCTGTTGGTACAGTACATGATATTCCCTCGACCTCTTTACTCAGCAAAACAAAAATATTAGTGCTATACAAATGTTTCTTATACCATAAGTGCAAGAAAAGTATGTGCTGTAATGTCTCTGTAGCATCTGTATCTTTAGAATTCATGTAAACTGCTAAGCTTTGCAATTGATGTTTCACAACAAAACCAATGCTCAATTGAACTCTGTAAGGCAAAATGTTCTTAAGGTTTTACTTCCAGGCAGCTGGGGAAAGATGGACTACACACACACACACACACACACACACACACACGGCTGGTGGAGCTCAGGAACTTTGAGGCCATAAAGTTTGGCATATGGAATGATGTGTTAATCAAAGACTCTCCCAGCTGGGAACACAGTCTGACATGCATACTTGAGAATGTTTGTGTGTGTGTGTGTGTCTGTCTGTCTGTCTGTCTGTATTTCTCATGATAATGTAATCCCCTGTCATCCTTTGTAGTGATGGTGGTATTTGTGCACCTGGTTATGTGCACATGTTTTCCAAAACCTGGTCACAACTTTGGCCCTTACGATCACACTTCAAAACTGTTCAGATAGTCTATTGATGTAATTACTTGTTTGAGGTTAAAGCAAATTTGCAAAACTGTCATTTGTTTGGCTAACTAATCATCACAGGAAATATGACTATGCATGACTAGCTTTTGCATTTGTTTATTTCGTTTCTGTCGCTCATCTTTACCTGAGTAACGATAGAACAGCGCCTCTTTTCTCTTGCCTCTTCCGCTAAAGGCCCATCTACAGTATATTCTCTCTTTTCATTCTTTTTCCAGAAAGTGCATAATCCCTGACATCTTTACATTCCTGGCAATGGAAGCTAAGGAAGCAAACATTTACAAAACAGGATATGATAAAAGCCCAAAGCACTGGCTGGCTCTGTTTTAGTTCAAGTAATACTCTGTTTGTCCTAAGATGCCCCCCTGAATCATTTTTCTCCTGCCTGGCGCATTCTGGAAATAAATCCAGTCATCTCTATCCCAAAAGACGACTGACAGGGCAGCTTTAGGCTGAAAAGATCCACTGGAAAATTAAGGATATGAATTTGGAATTGTTGCTTACACACTAATGAGTTATTGGAATTAAAAAATTCAAATCTAAAGACACATCAGATGATCCATTTTGAAAGTCAAAGGGAATCTAAGATCATTAATCATATGATTATATAAATAATAAGTTGTACATCACATTAACACACAAACACAGCCAAGTATTCATTACCATTTTAGAAAAAGCTTAGAATAAGCAGAATAAATATTATGAACAAATTAATAAATATTTTTACTGTATACATACTTTTTTTAATTTGTACATGTGACTCAAAGGTGGCCTTCGTGTTCTAAGACTGGCGGATACAAATCATGATCCATCTGAAAAATGACATTTTTTGATTGGCATTAATTGAAATTAGAATGCACAGAGACACTTGAAATATTATTTATATTATAAATAGTATTATAATTTACGACTGCTGCAGACAAAGCAGCACTGTCAACCAGTGTCTGTTCTTAAGCTCTGAAAAAATGTACTGATCCAGAGCCAGTACAGTCTCCCTGGATTCCTGGTAGGAAAGGTAACTTAAGAAGAAGAGGTAGATTATGAAGACGGGTTGAGCGAGGATGAGATAACAAGAGGGCTACAAAGAGCTACAAAGAATAAAGTGATGAGAGATAAAGGAGAGCATTGAAGGGAGCACGGAAACAAAGAGGGCTTCATTGTTTTCGATCTTGCTCATTACCAAAGGGGGTGATAGCATAATATCACACTAATGGGGGAACAAATCGCATGGTGTTCAGCTTACATAACTGCCGAGTGACTAATCACAAAAAATGTTTCCTTGACACACTACACACACACACACACACGCTCACAGCTATGGGCCCTCCATTTCCTTTTTGATCTCGCTCACAAATGCAACCTTCAAACAACAATAGCCATTCGGGATGGCAACATGTCATTTATTGAACAAAATTTTTTAAAAAAACAAAAAACCTAACCAACAGGGATTGGATCTATTGTCTTAACCCTCTGATGTCAAACACAGGATAATATAAGGTGTAAATGGTCACCTGTCACTGCCTTTTCACCCAGTGAAGTTACGCAGTTGAATCTGATAAGCCAAGTGGTTAGCTGTTTGCAAAACGAGAGAGGAGAGATACACGATGAAGAGGTTAAATCTTTTGTCAATGTCCACGACAACGACACGACAATACAGCTGGAACTGGTCCATGGGACCCGTATGGTGGTTTGTGTTACACTGGGCTATATGCGGAGAACTCTTCTAACTAAGTTGTCCTCAGTATTATTGAATATGACAATAAAGAATTCTGCTTCTTCTTTTATAAATCAGAGAGGGAGGGAGGCAGACAAAGAGCAGTGCAGTCAGACTCCATCTGCTAATGTGCGTCAGACCTTGGCAGTTCTGGCACATCAGAAGAAGGCAGAGTACTTCATACACTGACTGAAGACAGACGGCAGAAACAAGCAAAAATGATTACTTTGAAGCTGAGTTTGGCTTCTTTTCTTATTTTATAGCCTGTAGTAGCAGGAATGCATTATTACACTTCTGTTGTCAGCAGCTGAATGTGCAAAGACCACAATGTAACTGCGATGTGACCAAGCCACCAGCCAGCAGGCTGTCCAGCACCATCAGCAGGAAGAGAAGATTGAGGAAAAGCAAAAAAGAATGGGGCAGAGTGTAAAAGTGACGGAGGGAGAAAAAAGAGGAAGGCTTAGCCAATTAACTGCCACCTCCCTGTACGTTCTAGCCAGTCAGACAAGGTTTTCAGCAGCTAAAAGCCTTTAGCGATGCTAGCTGCATGCTACCCACAAATCCCACAACAAAAAATTCCTGTGTGCACTGCATTAATGGTTAATGCTGGCCGTGTGTAGCGAGACAGCAAACATGACAGCCAGTCGAATGAATTCTACATCATGCATGGTTTCAAGGGCTGATGACAATGCTGTTACTTAGCTTGGCATGCTAAGAGGCCCTGAGTGCATTAAAACCTGATGGTTTATGGTCTACTGCCATATATTTTTGTGGCGTAATGCTAATCTGCAACATCAGCCACCCAAGTACGTGGTTTTTTTAGACTGTCCGGATCTATCACATGTTGCACTGAGCTAAGGACTGCTTCAGAGGCACTGACATGCAATCAGAGGCCTGCGTGCCTGTGCCAAAGGAGCACGGTAAATTGTCAGCTGACGAAAGACTGGAAAGACTGTTTTGGGTTTGGTCCGTGGAGGCTTAAGCCAACAGGAAAGCTCCGGTGTTTTCCTCTCCATGGGATATAATGGATTCTCCCCGCCAATGAAACACTATTCCGGCTGGCGGGAGGGATCGCCCGCCACCTGAGAGCCTTTCCCACAACACCCCCTCCCTCCTATGTCAGAGCCAGACCCAGCCATCACTGGAGATCTGGGACAGATGGAGGGATGAAATGAGGACGGTTGAAGAGGGAAGGAATGTGAAAGAACAATGAATCAGAGCAGATGGTAAGAAAAAAGAGGGGATAGAGGGAAACTGGCATCCCTCTCTCTCTAAGACATCTATGGAGAGTTTTTGATTTCTGAGAACCACCACCCATACTGACATATACATAAGTAACCATAACAACCAACAAGACAACACAATGTAACACACACTCAGACGAATCCAGTTGTCCCCTACCCACCCTTCACTGCATACCCATTCTCTTATGCCACATCTGTCTATGTTCACCCCTCCTTCTCTTTCTGCCTGTGTCTCTGCAGATCTGAGATGCTCCTAAAGCAGACAACACTGGCACACAGTGGCCACAAGGGCTATACACCCAACTGGAGCAATGGCCTGTTTATGATTTTATCAGCTTACAACCATGCACTCATAGTCCACACACACATTTGGACTGCTGGCATCACCCTGGATGTTGTGCAAACCCATTGAAGTGGGGTCGTAAATGTTTGGTACCTTCGCTCATTGTCGTCCAAGTGAGCAAACAGCACATTCTTGGAGATGGCCTTGGCCAAGGCGGTCATGGTCTTGTAGTCCTTTGGGATCACCTGTGTAAACAAAGCGGCAATATTCAATACAATCCAGAGGACTGCAACAACACTATGCAGGTGGACACATGAAACAAACCAGCACAAACACATAATGGGCCTGACTTCAAAAGCAGACTAAATTGAGTAATTAGAGAGCAGCGTATTGGCAGGCTCTGAAAGGAATATCCCACACGTGTGTCTGTGTATTTTTGGGAAAGCCCATCTGTTCAAGGATTACACTCAAAATGTCACACAGCCCTTAAAAATTCACAAGAGGCCTGAACTCATTCATAAAACATGCATTTTCATGTCCCAGACTGTGGTGAGTGTGTGTGTATGTACATGGAAAGGGAATGGCAAGGTCTGTAGCCACAACAAAGCCACAGAAGTCTTTATTTATAAAGAGGAATCCTGAAATTACTGATGTAAGGTCCTTTTACCATGGAGTGAGAGAGGCAAAGAGCAAGAGAAAAAAAGAAGACCAAGTTAAACCCATTTTAATGCAGAATATCTTGAAGAAGGAGAGGAGTGTGTGTGTATGTGTTTGTGTGTGTGAATGTATGCGTTATGTCTTTGCTGGTGGGAAAGAGAAGGGGGTAGGTTGTAATTATGTTAAAGCAACAGATGTCTCCACATGAAGACAACCACGCAGCACACACCACACAGAGGCATACAAAACCACATCACATTAAATAAAATATGAAAAATGGTAGGCCTATCTAGGGCCCGGCTGCTCTGTGAGAGAGAGGAGGGGGACGGCCTGGAATCTGGGTTGGAATAGGACACAACCACAAGCTCCAGCTCCTGTACTTTCACCCCGGGGATCATTAAATGTCGGGGCACTCAGCTTGTTACCAGCTTTTGAATCACGCAACGTGATGAGTCAGAGTCTGTCCTTTTCACAGAAACTTGTCGCAGCAATGTTATGATTCTGCTCAAGTCAGTTGGGAAAAAAGGTGCAGAGAAGCCACATGAGAAAAGATGGATTTCTAATGAAGCAGCAGTTAAGCCTATAAGCTATTATGAGAGGAAGCTAATTAAATTCCATTGGTTTACTACAAATCAAATTAGGTCTGTGAAAAGTTAAGTATTTCTCCCCATCTGCGATATCCACATTATTTCTTTCTTCAAAAGCTTATAGTCAGGGTGATGTTAGCTGTGATGCATTCATAAAGATGCCAAAGTTCCTTATTTAAAGCCACAAGAATCCTTCAAAGTTTATGGAAGAAGTTTATGACTCCATTTTGTTCCCACCTCATCAAGATGCTGAAGCAGCTCGGTGGACCTTTCATTTTATGTTGGTTGTAGCGGCGTGCGTGGACAAAAGTGGTACTGTTAGTTAAGATCGCAAGCATTTTTTTTGGAAGAGAGTAAAAGACACATGCCACTTCTTTGCACAATACCAGTTTGGACATAAATCCTTGATATTGAAATTATCTTAAGAAAAAAATATACATCCAACCACAGATAGCAAAAAAAAAGAGAACAGCAGATCGATCATGCTCGTAAATAACAAATCGTCTCTTTCAGTCTGTGTGCTGTAAAGCGTTTCATAATGTGTACGCTGACTGAACGGACCGGACGAAGGCATTGTAAAAGGCAGAATAATAATTTCCAATCACCTCGCTAATGGTTTCATTTGCCAATGTCGGTAAGAAGTGAGGCATCACTTTTAAATTTAGGCTGCTTCATAACCAGTTAAGTTCCTCAGAGAGACTTTAAAAGTAACTGTGTCAATCAGCATTGTAATTCATTCTGTCACTGGGATCTCTTGGCCCGACCAACAGGCCTCTCAATTTGTCAAGACTCACAGCACTTTACAGCAAAGCTCTTTTTAATCAGATGAGCATGGGTGGCTAATTGATTATGTCCTGTTGAAGAGCAGCTGCTTTTTGCAAAGAAATCATAAAGGGATCAGATGATGGATGACGTCAGCACATAGGCTGTGTGTATGTGTATGTGTTTGTGTTTGTGTGTGTTATCTCAGTGTGCATCAAAGGCCACAAGAAATTCACTTATTCTGACGCAACAACGTGCTTTCATGTTCTAATTAAATTTTAATTCACTTTCTCTGATGGTCTGTTGTGTTTGGTAATCACAAGAATCTAATTCTTTTTTTTGGTGAGTTGTTGCATGTGTGTGTGTTTTTCTGTCTGTGAGACAGGGAAAGTTAGTAATATGAGTAAAATAAGGCTGGAGTTGGAGGCCGACTGGTTGCTATGACACATGACTGCAGCATCTGGTAGAGACCTCAGAGTCACTACATGCATGTGGGTGTGTGCACACACCTGACACACAAACACACACGCACACACTACATGCTCCAGTGGCCATGTGATTGCAGCGTGGTGACAGAGGTTTCTGCAGTAATGTCATTACCCAGCAATTATTGGCATGTTAAGTTAATTACAATTGAACAAGCTCAGTAACGATATAACAACTAGGGTGTTTGGGTGTATGTGCCATATGTGTGTGTCTGAGTGTGTAAAAGAGAGTTATAGTTTCTGGCAAAAGAGCATAAAAACTATATCCATATACTCCATAAAATTCTGGAATGGACACATGGCAGGCTGCAAGACGACGGATGACTCCAACAGCCGCCTGGCTGCCAACACTTACAAAGCATACTCTCATTCTGTCTTGCAAACCAGAGATGTCAAGTAAATCCAAGCATAAATGAAACAAAAAAAATTTAATTCACTCACAGATTTAGTGTCAGGCAGTGTATTTATATGCATGGTTTTCTGCTATAACCTCATTCCATTAAAAGCATGTTCTCGCAAAACGGCTTCCGGGACAGAGGATTAGAAAAATCAATTTTTTTCCAGCTTGAATTTTCCTTCAGAAAGCTGATTTCTTCTATATGTAAACAAGCAACTAGGCTTCTAATCAATATTTTCATATGTATGCATGCTCAGGACAAAAAAGTTCCGGAAAATACTGCAGGGTAGCAGGATGAAGAAAATTTGTGACACTTAGTGATGCATGCACATATTCAAAACATTTTAACTTATAGACTTCAAGTTGTGGTTGGCAGTTTATTTTTGGTGTCACTGGGAAAAAATTCCATTATAACTTTTAGCATATTGTTATACAGAAGATCTAAGAGAACACAAGACTTCTGCAGCTCTCCATGGCTCTGTACTCAGGCTTTACAAAATGAAGACCACGACAGATACTTTTCTACCAATCATGGGTCATTTTCGCTACATCACAATTAACTGAAGATAGTCCAAACGGAGTCAATCTAATATATGTGGTATAGCTCAGTTATAGCAAACCAAATTTTTAAAAAAAGGCACTGATGAACACAGCTATTCTGTTCAGCACGTCTTCAAATTTCATGATAATCAACCATCTGCAAAGAGCTCGGTGGGAGTCTATCACCGTCCGTCTAATATCACAGGGTCAGGTCTCAGCATCTGCGCTAAACATCAGTTCACAGGCTGACTCACAAACTGTGTATTTTGCTGCAAATAAATTTACTGATGTGTCCAAGTCTGTTCATTAATTATCATCACAGAATTACACCGCTCGCCTCCCTTCGTGTTCTGATGATTGTGTTTACAGTCATGTTCTTAAGTGGGTGTTGACAAAACTGTGTCCAACAAATAAACAACAATCAACCTTGATCTCTGCTTGATGTTTCTGATTACACTAGACTGTATTGTACATTTCTCATAGTGGAAAAGGCCTTGGATAAGCACCTTTGAATACCTGTAAACCTTTTAATTTTGTTTTTGTATGTGTTTGCCTTGCTTTTATGAGTGTTTGTAAAAGCATTTGGTAACACTTTCTATGAAGCCTGTCTCTGTATTGTATTATAACACATTATGAACATGTATAACACATTATTACACATTATGAACACACTTACAATGCAATCTATGGTTAAGCATTTGTGTGCAGGTATTTACTGGCTGTGTGTGTTAATATGTGTGTGTCTGTGCATAGATGCTTTTACATCTGCATCCATCTTTCAAGGCTGACCTTGCGCACGTAGCTGACGGCGTCCTCTTCAGTGTAGACCTCAGCGCTGACCCCTCCCCTGCGACGCCGGGCCTTGACGACAGGGTTGGGCGGCGGGGGAGAAACCTCATCATCATGTGAGTCCGACTGGCTGTTAGATTTCTGTCGCGCCATGATCTGCTTGCATTCTTCCTGTGAAAACAAGAACAGAGATGTGACTATTAGAGAGACATGCATGGAGACCTGCACGCAGAAGGTAAAGAAAAACGTTTTTGCTTGTTATAAGCAAAATAAGCAGTTGGTCTGCCGAAACACTGCCCCTTCTGAAAAACTCAGACAGATGCAATTATCACTGTATCTCCAGGCAAGATCATCTAAGGGGATTGTTACATTTTTGCCTTACAAACGATCACATGATGACGGGCCGACAAACCTCTCAGGGAACCCCCACTGACATCAAGAATCATGTGGATTCTTAACCAGGTCAGATAACTTTCAGAACTGTAAAACCCTCGGAGAAAGCGGACCTGTCCGAGTCCTGAGTGCATGCTGTCTGGACATCTGGTTGCTATGGTATAAAGTGAAAGCCATCAAATATTAATGGCTGCAGGCCTGAACATGCAGGGAGAAGACGGCTAAGGCGGGCGCTCTCCTCCTCTCAGATAATGAACAACAAGGAATAAAGACATCAAAGAGGAGAGAGGAGGCTTCTGGCTGCCTGTTTCAACTACTGAACACTCTCCAGGTGATAAATTATTGATTGCACACTTGATTAACACATTAGCATAAGTGCACAATAAAACCACAGACAGCTGTTAATATGTGAGTGTTGTGAGACGAGAGAGATGTGATCGCCGGCATCCACTGCTCTGTTTCTCATGACTGGTGTGCACCTGCTGCCACTGTGTGTTTATTCATTTCACTTGAGTGCATCAGTGTGTCTAATAGCACCGAGAGGATTAAGTTGACAGCGGTATTATTTTCCACCACAGACCTTGTTACAGTAACGACGCTTCACTGCATCGCTAATGTGTAGTCAAAAATAAACAAAACACAGGAACACCACACAGACAGAGAGAGGAGGCTGAGTGATTTGTCTGGTGGCAGCTCTTTGGGAGTGTCATGGTCCGGTCAAGGTTTATAACAATACGTATATTGTTATAAACATATACATATACATATATTATATACATATACATATACATATATATA
>JAQLOL010000009.1:12217970-12231865 GCA_029783665.1 Naso thynnoides | reverse complement strand
TGCCTAGTTCAATAAAACAGCTGCGATGGCAGCTGTTTTATATACTGAGTAAACTATCTGCACTGACATATTCAGTCCTTGCATTGTGGCTGGTGCTGCCTGTTGGACTGCTCTGTAACGATGCACAATGATGACAGAAGGTCATCATTAGTGGTTTAGTGCAGCATTCATTTCACCATCTAACAATTGTAATAACAATGCAACAGGGATTTTTTTAATACCTCATTTCCCCTAAAGTTTACACGTTAGTTTAAAAAGACAACTAGTCAACTAGTCGAAAAGTTTAACACAAATAAAAACTGTTCAAATTTACCACAATATTATCTATAAGACGAAACACTGAAAAAATGTTGTACACAGTATGTAAAGGAGCTATTTTAAATCGTTCTGATTGACCAAATTGTATTTTAAAGGACCATACTAGCCTAATTTTGACTTCTCGCCATCTGCAGAAATCGCCCCTAACTTCTACCAAAGTTGTTGTTAAAAATCTGACCATGTGTATACTTTAGTAGATCTCAGGCTGCATTTTTAAACCTCATGCACTGCCATTCATGTTGAAACAGGGTGTAGAAACACTATAGGACATGAGAAAGTTGCTAGGTAGAGGAAATTCACCCCTCTAAAGAAAATGTCTGTGTTTATTTGGCCAAAATCACTGAGCGAGAGAGATGAAGAGCCATGGAGACGAAAGTTATTACACCAGAATTAATAGCTCCTTATTATAATATAATCCTTATTATAATAATAGCTAATATCTTAGCGTGAAGGATTCTAAAACAGAAGTTCTTTTTTAACTAACGCTGCCACACATTTTCAAGTACTTTCTGTAACATTTATTGAATTTGGACAAAATGTAAGCAAACACAATATTTAATATATAAAGCTATTTTGGGAAAAATGTGTGGGGTTTTTGTAACCAATGTGGCTGATGATGACAAAGGACAAAGACATGAAGTAACACTCCATGGTCTTTTAAATGAAATGTGCAGTATTTTGTGCTGTACATTATGAGCACTGCACATTTAACTGTAATTTGAATGTGTACATTGCTAAAATATTAATAAAATATTTTAATTGTCAACTTATCACACAACCCTATTATGTACATGATTTCTGTTAAAGCAATGCAAGAATAATTTTTGTCTATTAAAAAATTTTTTGTTAATCCTTCAATAACGCTGCTGTTCATGATTCATTATGACAACAACAAGCTTTTGTATCACTACGAAACCTACCTGCTGCCTAATTACAGATATTTCACAGTAAACTAAGCAGCTATGCCTCATATAAAGGTGACAAACAAACCAACAAATAACTAATGCCTGTAAAAGGTAGCTCTGTTAAAAAACTGAGCACTAAAGGGTCTCAGAAATGTTTTCTTCTTGCACTGGCGCATGCCAAAAATTAAAGTTCACTCTCACAATGAAAGACTGAGTTAAAGTAATAGAGATGAGAAGATGGGAACATCCATCTGAAGCTACCATTGAGGAGATCAAAGGCATCATTATCGCGCATAAATAGGCAGGCTGAAAGGGAGCGAGATGCCTGTTATTTTTCCATTCATAACGTCAGCTGAGGACTTCAGACACATTATTATATCGAAACAAAAGTTAAAAACAAACTAGTCACACTGATGGTTTGGCTGATCTCAAGCATGCATGCGTGTCGGTGGGTGTGATTGTATGAGTGGAGGAGAGACCCCAAATAGAAAAAGAGATTAGAAAGAACGAAAGAAAGAAACAAAGGCAGGAGACAGACAGAAAAAAAGAAGCAACTCTCAAACTATGCTCCTGTGGGGGAGTGCAGTGTGGGACTCAGAAAAAAAAAAAAAAACCTCAGCAACATAGTCACATATGAGCACACTTTACAACATAAGAACTCGAAAGAAAAACTTAATGTATAATAATAATGTGTAATCACTCAGGTGTCACACAAACTGATATTACCAAAAAGTACTGATTCAAATTCTGAATTGCATTGTGATACTAGGCCTATGTTTTTGTCAAAAATATACTTAACAATGAAATAATCACAAAAAAGTTTCAACAATGAAATGGGTTTGTCACACAAACCGATATGACCTTAAAGATGTCTTCTGCATGCATGATGAGTAAACAACTGTACATAACCTTTAACTATTTCTAAGACTTAACACTTTTGATAATTATCTTGCTGATTGTAGGGAGTAGAAGAATATTTAATATGACAATGCTTTTAAAAACTATACACAACATTCGTGAAACAGACATGATATGACAAAGTCTTACCTAAACCTATTTTTGAACACCCTCTTACTTCACTGAATTCACAATTAAGTATTCATCTGAACAAGTTGTGATGTTGTGTTTAATGTCACTGTAATTCCTGACCATCCAAAAATTGGGGTAGACATCTCCTTTTCTGTTAATTTTGGCTCAGGTATAAGACGCAATATATAATTCAGCTATGGCTGAAAGGAAAATGGCTGCCATGGTAACGAAAAGACAATTCCTTCATTTAGGGAGTGCAGTGCTCTAGTGGGGTAATAGGGTACTATAAGCTCTTTAAGGTATGATGGTGCCTGACCATTAAGGGCTTTGTAGGTTAGGAGAAGGATTTTAAATTCTATTCTGGATTTTACTGGAAGCCAGTGTAGAGAAGCTAGTATAGGAGTGATATGATCTCTCTTTTTTGTTCCTGTCAATACACGCACAGCAGCGTTCTGGACCAGCTGCAGGGTCTTTAGAGATTTGTTGGGGCTGCCTGATAATAAGGAATTACTGTAGTCCAGCCTGGAAGTAACAAATGCATGTACTAGTTTTTCAGCATCCTTTTGGGACAGGATGTGTCTGACTTTTACAATATTACGTAAGTGAAAAAAGGCTGTCCTAGATATTTGATTTATGTGCGAGTTAAAGGACAAATCCTGATCAAAGATAACCCCCAGGTTTTTTACGGTGGTGCTGGAGGCCAGAAGCTTGCCATGGAAAACGAGCAGGCTTCTGGAGCTAATGTTATCTTTGGACACCTTCATCAGTTCAAAAAAAGGACAGGAACGATTCCAATGTATCAGTGATATGAATTAAATGGTTCCTTGGAAGTTCTTGTCTCGGGTGTGTCTTACAGGCATCCTGGAGGGTTTATTTGTGCTTCAAGTCTATTTCTCTTTTCTCAATCCACACAGGACAGCACCGTGGATTAGTAATTAGCACTGCTGCCTCACAGCAAGAAGGTCCTGGGTTCAAATTCAAGTCCACACGCACACCTACACACAAGCACATGTACAGCTACCACTTCTAATAACACCAACAAGCAAACTTACAGAAAATGTCACCTAATTCCCACTTCACCTCGACTCCACCAATGAGGGGCTTTTATTGTGGAACCAGCATGCACACTAAGCATAGCGTTAGATCAGGTAGGTCAAACTCAGCTCACAAATATAGCTTCACCTGCTGATGTGAGCTGGTCAATGTCGGGAAAGCCCCCATCAGCTAATTGGCATGTCAGACAAGCCCACATCAGCTGACCAAAATCCTTCCTATGTGTTTAGTTTGGTGCCCTATTTAAACTGCTTTAGCCTGCTTACAATTGCTGCTCTCTCTGTAGCTGCTTGCAACCCAACTCCTCCTCAGCTCCTCTTTCACATGTTGCTCCAACTTATCAATGTCGTTTCCGTTGTGATTGATGCTTGCTATGTTCTGCACTGAGGGGTCTTTTGCTGCTGCCCTTCCTGCCTCAGCCTTTCCATGTATGCACAAGAAGGGCAGGGAGGTCCCAGAACAGAGCTACACCGCCAAGTATAACTTTCTGCAATTATAAAAAAGAATTCTCTTTGCCTCAAGTGGTCCTGACTGAACTACTATTATGCATACATACACCATGCTTGTGTGTGGAAACATGCACAATGTACTCTTCTACTTCACAGACACATCTGTAAGTACATCTGTTCAGTCCCATGTGTTTTTGCCTCCTGATACTGCTACTCACACACCGACACACACAGGACACGACTGACAGGTGGTCTTGACTGTCCATTTCCCTGGAGACCACATTCATAGGTTTATTTACTGTGAGCTGTCATGTGTGTTTGAGGTCAGCTAAGTGGGTTCATGGCGCCATCAGTGGATTTAGAGTGCTGTGGGGCCATTGTTGTTTCAAATAATCAGCCATGATTTCGGAACAGGTGACCACAAACAACTTGTCATGTTTGACAGAGGTTGCTAGTTAAAGAATACATAAATTTCTGTGGATAACATACTGTACATTAAAAGAGGGTTACAATGGAACGTCAGTTTTTAGCATATTAGTCTCTCTACTGTTAAGTAACTTCACTGTGGGACACCAGGTGAAAAAAAAATCCACAATCCTTCCTTATTTGAAGCTGAAGCTAATATGAGGCTTTAGGTGTTTAAGTTAGACAAAGCAGGGGGTAATCTGTAGTCTTGCTAGCTGCAACGACGAAGAGGCTTTCCTTTTACTACAGCTCAACAGAAAAACTCGCGCACAATAGGGAATTAACTGCCCATTCTCTTCCCTGCTTGTCAAATATCACCACTTTGTCACTGCCTTTGGTGTCTCATACCGACGTATAAGGCAACCATTTATTCTAAAGTCCGCAAAAGGCACAAGCACAACTTGCAGTAAAGCCTTTCTAAATATGTGACTTACATTCAAGTGACTTATGGTCTCTCTAAACGTGTTTTGCATTATGAAAGGGTCGCAATTTGGTTAGGTATAGGCAACAAAAGTATTTGGTTAGTTTTATGGGAAAAGAAGTACTGTGTAAGCTTAGGAAAACAGCTACAAATGTTTGTTTACCTGTAATAACAATAATAAACTTTATTTATATAGCATAATTCATGCATACAATGCAACACAAAGTGCTTCACATAAAAGCAGATGGACAAAGAAATTGAAAACAATAGGAACAAGAAAATTAATAATGGTCTCTATGAAGAGAAAAGGACTTTTGGGTAAATAGGTACATTCATTGTTGTGTTTTCATGAAAATGAACATTTAAGATTGAAAAAGTCCTTCACTTCAAGTTCTTCTATTTAGATGATTATAAAAGACTTGAATTGTGTTGTAGGAAATGGTTTTATTTGTGAAACTTCAGACCAAAGTAATGAATGAACTGGTGAGTTACAGCTTAACTTTTAATGATTATTTTTGTGGAACAAACTAAGCAATTCTTTTACAGTTTCTTTTAATAGTTAAAACAACTTAACATTTTGCAGCCTTTTAGACTACATTGAGTTTCTAATTTAGTAAAATTCTGTAAGAATGAAAATAAATGAGAAAGAAAAAATTCTGAGTATTAGTCACACTTGAAGTATTTCTAAAACCTTTTAACACCTAACACAGTGCTGAGATAGACTCCGAGATCTGATTAAAAAACCATGACAAAGGTTTCTGTTGTAAGTGGACTTTTGTCGATGTTTATTTCATTTTTTTATACTAATAAGACAACTTTGTGAGAAAAAAATGTTCAAATGTGGTTATTTTTAAATATTCTATGGTCAAATAGATAAAACACTTGCAACTGACATTTTGAAGCAGAAGAAGTAGATCTGCTGTTTAAATCAGTCACATAATTTGGATCATCAGTCGTCAGATTATGTTGGGTTTCTTTAAAATCATCAAATGAATAACAGCAGAATTTCCTTAAGCTGCTTCAATTTTAGGGACAGTCAGGTCTTACTGGAATACATTCAGAGAGCAGAGCCATTTTTAATACTTTTTGGAACAGTTACTGTGCAGTGATCCTACTTGCAAGCTTGAAATTGATTAGCAAAATGAACAGTTGTGGATATTTTTTGCTCATTAATGTGTACATTCCTCAAGAAATCTATTAATTGATTGTGTTTTTTCTAAAACGTGACTCTATGGTTTTTGGTTGGCATCCTTGTCGCGCGTGTGTGTGTGTGTAATGTGGATACAGTGGTGCAGTCATACTTCACTGGCCTTTGTCTGCTTCAGACAGAACACACTGATGGAATTTACTTAACTTCTCTGGCCAATTTTACCTCTTCAGCCACTATACATTACTCCACCTGTCTCAAACCATCTTTTTTTTCTCTCTTCTACACACACAAACACACACACTTACTTTGCTTTAGATCATCACTCTGGTCCTTTACATCCCATCTTGCCCCTGTGATAATCCTCTCACCTTAGCTATGCTTTTATCTCAACGTCTTCACGTTTTTATCCTGTCTTTTGCTAGTGGATACAGTTTGACATGCAACAGTGCTATTTAGCCTTTCCATGTATTTTTTTTACAGTTCCCAGGAGGGATGCATCCTCTCCTTTCAGGTGATGTCACTTCTGATTTTGAGCCAACAACTCTCTTATCTTATTACTTCACACAGCAAAAAACTTGCTGTCGGCAGATTCAGGCATTATATTTCTACTCGTCCAATGAGGAGGCAAGTGTGCTTTTAAATGTAATTACACAAATGAGATGACCACCCACATTCCTGGCCTGGCAAACAGCGGCAACTAATTTAGCCAAGGACGAGCGAATGTGGGCATATTTAAATCTAGATGTGCATACTGTGAGCATTTCCAACAACAATGAGCAAGCAAGGTTATAAAACAGTGCTGGCTCAACCATCTCTAAGTGCTTTGTGTGTAATTTGAGCCAAGATGGTGTCAGCTGGCATTTGACTCTGAATGGAAGTAGAATCGGAATGTCTTTGCACTGCAGACAGCACCGTGATAAGACTGCACTGGTAGCCCTGAAGGAAAAACAAAGCCTCCCTCAAATTGAGAGAAGTGGAAACCTTTCCCTTCTCATGTGTAGAAAGATTTCACACCTACTGTGAATGAATTAGAGTACGGATGAAATGTAAACTGAAGGAGAGTATGGTATACTCATGTACAGTTAAATTAGTACATGCATCTCATGTTCACAGTGTCTCCTCTATTTATAAATTTGTTCTCCACGCTCCCTCTTGTGCATCTTGTCTTCAGTTCTTAAGTCTGACAACCAAAGACATCCTTATGTAGCAGAAACTGAAATATTAGCCTCTATATGTCTGTTTCTCGTTGTTCCCTGAGATCGTAAGATGTCTCCCATCTTCTTGTATCAACATCTTGGCACAAAATTGTAAGTGTTTTAAATCACATTTGTGTGTATCTAGATGGCAAGGGAACTGCAGATGGAAACTGGTGTGAGATTATGGATTTTTGTGCATGTTCCTTTAAAAATAGATGTAATTAAGTCAGTTAAGATTAAAAAAGACAACGTGACAAAGCCTTTTTATGTGCTCATTTTGTGCTCAAATACAAGAATCCTATTAATTACAGTTCATCACTATTTCATCGCCAGATACTAGGCTGAGCAGTATTACCCACATTGTGACATCAAAGTTTCCGCAAAAAATACTGTACACGGTGGTTTCATAATTTGCCCAGACACTCAGAAACAAAACAAATTAATCTGGAATACTCTGCAATCCTTTTTCCTAAAAGACTAAATCTTTTACTAAACTCATCCAAGTAGTTTTAGTTGCTCCAGTCCTAATCGTAGATGTTTTGGAATGCCTTCCTTCTGATGTTGGAGCTTGAGCTCTGGGATATGTGAGGACAGAGGAGTGACATAAGGAGAGGAGAGGAGAGGAGAGGTTTTCAAAATCCCTTTATTAAACCACTGCCAGGAGAAACTACAACGCTGTCACACTAGAGCAAAAACAGGAACAAAAAACCCCATAAGTTAAATAACTCATAAGTTAAATCCTTGAAACAACCTTTCCAGAAGTTCAAACAATGATATCAACCTGGGACACTCAACAAATAAATGTTTAAGGGTTTCTGACTTTGAAGAGAACAAACACTCCTCTCCCACCCCAGGATCAAAGTGCTCTCTGTATCTGTTCATAGCTATCACACAATGTATGATCTTCCACTGGAGGTCAGCGGTTCGCTTTTTGACAGGCAGCCTGTATAGGGACCGCCAGCTGCCTTTCGGGGAAAAGCTTGGGTGAAAAAACCCAGTCCACCTCGACTCAACAACCCCTGACAGTGACCGTAGATTAAGAGCTTTGACAAAGACCTGATAGAGCTCCTTTTTGCTCACATTCTGAAACTTGCCCAGATGTGATGTTGTGACTGACAGCAGCTGACCCCCTCCTTCCTGCCACTCCCCCACTTCTGGGGAAACAGACAAGACTGGAGAATCTGCACTCACTGTCTTTGCGCCATTGTTCACACAAAGTCTGGTCTCTCACAAATTGTTGTACATGTTGTGGCAGAGCAAAGCAGCGCAGACTTCTGCCACCACCCTGTTAATCAGTCCGATGGAGGTGATCTTGCCCCTCTCAGGACGTCCAAAGATGAAGCGGTCGGCCTCATTAGATGGCCCATTTTGGTGCAACCAGTCTCTCTAAGGCTAGCTCACAGGCTGGCAGACTGCAAGGTCTGAGTCCTTAGGAAGCTGTTGACAAACAAAGGCTCCTCAAAAACCCACAAACCTGGAATCTTATTTGTAGCATGATCATCCTTTAAAATCCGCCAGGCCTGCAGTACAGAGTTGTAAAAAGATGTGAGACCAGTACAGTCCAGTTCTTCAGACTGCATCAGGAAGAGTTGTTTGTTGAGGCCCAATCGCCCCACTCTCCTCATGAGCAGTTGAGCTGTATCCTGCCATCTTGGACCACAGTTGTAAAAAAATTTGCAGTCTAAATGAATCAATTTTTGAATGAATATTAATATTAATTAATAAGTCCCTGCCCACCTTCTGTTACAGGGAGATAGAGAACTGCTGCCTGGATCCAGTGTTTACCAGACTAGAAAAAGTCCAGTATGGCCCTCTGGATGTCCTCTATGAGGTCCCTGGGTGGTGTCAAAGTGATGAGTTCGTGCCAGAGAGTGGAGGCAACCAAGTTATTGACAACAAAAACTCTTCCTATATACGACAACTGGGGTAGCAACCATTTCCATTTAGACAACCTAGCGCACACTTTCTCCTTATCTCTCTCCCAGTTCTTTGATTTGAACCCCTCAGTTCCCAAAAATACTCCAACTCCAACACTTTCAGCCTCCTCTTTTCTGAAGTTCTCCAGGCAGCCTGGGCAGTCTTTGATGCGTCCACTGACCCAACCACAGAGCCTCGCTCCTTGCCCAGCTCACCCATGCAGAGGTGAACTTCTTACACAGAGACAGGGTGTCCTGCAAACACTGAACACTGCCCTGGCTGGACACAAAGATATTTACATCATCTGCAAAAGTGGAAAGGTTTAGGGGGCGCTCAAGGCAGCAGGACCCAGGTAAGGGGAGCCCTCTGAGCCGGTCCCTTAACCTGCACAATAGGGGCTTGATGGCTAAGCTATACAACTGGCCTGAGATGGGACAGTCTTGTCTTATCCCCCGCTGCACAGGGATTGGCCGGCTCAGCCCTGCTCCCATTTTCACCAAACACTTTGCACTGTGATACAGTAAAACAAGCCAAGACACAAACCCATCACTAAAACCAAAAGCCCTGAGTGCAGAAAACAAATAGGAGTGATCCACCTTGTCAAATGTTTTCTCCTGATCCAAGGAAACAATACCAGTATTTACACTATAATATTTACACACATCAATAACATCTCTGATAAGAAAAATATTGTCCATGATTGTTCTGTCCAAAACGCAGAATGACTCCTACGCAGTCTGTGTGTACGATACTTCCATGCAATTCCTTGAGTCTGTTTGACAATGCTCTGGACGTATCTTGTAGTCCGAACACAGCAAGGCGACTGACCTCCAGTTCTTTAATAAAGCCAAATCATCTTTCCTGGGCAACAGGGAGTATAACAGAGTATTGCTCCCTGTAAGTAAAATGGAAGAGATCCTGTTACGCAACACTCCATCAGTACACCATGTAGATCGTGACTGAGAATATTCCAGAACCATTTGAAAAAGTCAATAGATAATCCATCAATCCCTGGTGCTCACCCTGATGCCATCTGGTTGACAGCAGCAGTAAGCTCTTCAAGAATCTGTTCCCTATTCAAAGCAGCTTTCTCCCCTGAGCTGAGTTGAGGAAGACCCTCCAGGAGCTCCCCATGGAACTCTACATCACAAGCTTCTGCCCTCATATAGGTTTGCATATAAGTCCATTGTGTGATTCCTCATTTCAGCTAGATTGGTGGTGATTCTACCCCTTGGTAGCTTTAGATATGTCAGTTTCCTTTGTGCCACCGATCGTTTAAGATTGAAGAAAAAGGAGCTTGGGGCATCCATGTCTTTGAACTGCAGGAATCGAGACCAGACAAGGGCTCCCTTTACTCTCCCCTGCAGAAACAAGCTCAGCTCCAACCTTGCCTCCTGTAGCGGGGGACCAGTCATGGTATCCGAGTCACTATTCAACCCCTCTTCAATGTTTTGAATTTCCACCTCAAGGTCTTTGATTGCCATTTTTATCTTGACAGAAGAATAAGAGGTGTATTGCTGACATCTTGCTAGTACCGGGCTGGACCCCCTTTTGCCTTCAGAACTGCCTTAAGACCCTGCCTCAGCAAGGTGCTGGAAACATTCCTCAGAGATTCTGGTCCATATTGACATGATAGCATGTCGTATTTGCTGCAGATTTGTCAGCATCACATCCATGATGGGAATCTCCCATTCCAAAACATCCCAAAGGTGCTCTATTTGACTGAGATCTGGTGACTGTGGAAGCCACTGGACTACAGTGAATTCATTGTCATGTTCAAGAAACCAGTTTGAGACGATTTGAGCTTTGTGACATGGCACGTTATCCTGCTGAAAGTAGCCATCAGAAGATGGGTGCATATATAAAGGGATCGACGTGGTCAGCAACAATAGTCGGGTAGGTTGTGACATTTAAACGAGGCTCAAATGGTACTAAGGGGCCCAAAGTGTGCCAAGAAAATATCCCTCACATCATTACACCACCACTACCAGCCTGAACTGTTGATACAAGGCAGGATGGATCCATGCTTTTGTAACCCTGATTATTATGTCCATCAGCCAGATTTCAGCAGGTTTCCAGAGAAATAAATAGGATGTGTGACATGATATTGCACATTTAATAAATAATTGACAATAAATAAATAGAAGGAATTTAGATTTAAAAAAAAAAAAAATTAACTATGATAATAAATAGATTAAAAAACGGAAATTGTTTATTTACATTGATTAAAAAGGGTATTTTATTTTCCTCTGGATGTAATGAATATGCTTTTCTGAAATGTAATGGGGACACAAGTGACACGGGGAGTTCATGGGATCAAGCAGAGCGAATCAGCTGCCGTCAGTGGCATGCATGTAAACAGTATGTTAGTCGGTGTCTCTCTGCCAGACCGAGAGTCTGTAATCCACCCGCTGGATATATTTTGGTTCTGTTATTGTTTTTTTCTATCTCCTGTGATTGAGAGTATATGATTATTTTTTTATTTATTTATTTTTTTCTTCATTGATCAATACAGTATCAGAAACTTACAAACTTACCTGCTGTCGTTTGAACTTACTTACTCTGACACCTCTTAGTACCCCTTTCTCCTGTAGCGAATCTAGACTTTTGGTGTGCTGGTCAATAAAGTAAATACTCATAGTTTGTGTATCACATATATATCTGTATCACTCAGCGCAGAGCTGAGCCGGGTTACACTTTCATGTTGTTTATGCCAAATTTTGACCCTACCATCTGAATGTCGCAGCAGAAATTGAGACTCATCAAACCAGGCAACATTTTTCCAATCTTCTGTTGTTGAATTTTGGTGAGCCTGTGCAAATTGTAGCCTCAGTTTCCTGTTCTTAGCTGACAGGAGTGGCCCCCGGTTTGGTCTTCTGCTGCTGTTGCCTATCTGCTTCAAGGTTCGACGTGTTGTGTGTTCAGAGATGGTCTGGTTCTGCATACCTTGGTTGTAACGAGTGGTTATTTGAGTTACTGTTGCCTTTCTGTCATCTCGAACCCGCCTAGCCATTCTCCTCTGACCTCTGACCACACGGCATTTTCACCCAGAGAACTGCTGCTCACTGGATATTTCCTCTTTTTCAGACCATTCTCTGTAAACCCTAGAGATGGTTGTGTGTGAAAATCCCAGTAGATCAGCAGTTTCTGAAATACTCAGACCAGCACGTCTGGCACCAACATCCATGCCATGTTCAAAGTCATTTAAATCACCTTTCTTCCCCATTTTGATGCCCGGTTTGAACTTCAGCAGGTCATCTTGACCATGTCTACGTGCCTAAATGCTTGAGTTGCTGCCATGTGATTGGCTGGTTAGATATTTATGTTAACAAGCAGTTGAACAGGTGTATCTAATAAAGTGGCCAGTGAGTGTAAGTCGTGACTTAAACTTGCATTACTTGATGTTTCTGCCACTTGGGGCAGCGTGACCAAAACAGTTGCCTATTTACATATTAGACAGACAAGGTAAACACAAATGGTTTGTTACCCACAGCTATCTTTGAAGGTGTCCAAGTGAACTGTTTGGAAAAGGGCAGACACTTTCAAAAATGCTTGGCAAGAGATAGAACAAACAATCTCTCTTCAACTGTCTATCACAACCTGATTTCCTCCAATCAGAATAACAGATCATAGGACAATATATAATGTTTAGGAGATGATTACCAGCAGAGCCAGATTGTACATAAAACTGCAGAAGCCAGTCTGAAGTGGGGTAAAAACAACCTTTTTATTGAGAAAAATCTTCAGTGGCGCTCTTTGCTCTTCTTTCACTGAGAAAATTTTCTTCCCTCAGGTACAACTTATTTAATAAGAAACATCTATGCCAACTTCTTTAGTAGCTGAAATTGTTGTTATCAAAGAAACAGTAACTTGTCTTGCTGGTCGTCGTAGCTAAAATGCAGCCAAAGCTGCTCGTCTGTACCACTTCGGTTTAGAGTTGTTCTAGTATTTTCAGTGGTATTGTCAGCATTTTCCCATACCGGTATCCATATCGGTGAGTAGATCAGTCTGTGCACCAATCAGATACCATGTTATTTATTAGCCATGAAATGATACCCAGATACTTCTTATTCTAATTAGATTATAGCTGCTACTATTGTTGCTGTGCATCTCTCTCTCTGTCTGTATGTCTGTCCCTCTCTCTCTTTCTCTCTCTCTCTCTCTCTCCCTCTCACTGTCAACCCAACCGGTCCAGAAAGATGGCTGCCCACCTAGAGCCAGGTTCTGCCCAAGGTCTCTTCCCATTTAAGGGGAGTTTTTCCTTGCTGCTGTCGCCAAGTGCTTGCTCCTGGGGGTTCTGTTGGGTCTAGACCGCTCTATTTGTAAAGTGTCATGAGATAACATTTGTTGTGATATGGCGCTAAATAAATAAAATTGACTTGACTTTACTTGACTTGACTACTTTCTAATTCTCAGTTAGCTCTGACTGTCCTTACATACCTGAAATCAATCGTTCTTTGCCACTCTAAAACAGTAATCAAGAAGTTGTGCTGTGCTGCCATTGGCAACTACTGTTTTTAAGAGCGATGAAGAAAAATGAAGAGACCCAACAGAGCTGGCAAAATGTCTGCATTCAAAAATATTTTACACTGAAAAATCAAAAGAGTAAGAGTAAAAATTTGTTGTTATCGGATCAGTATTTGGTATTGGCTAATCCGCAAGTTTAGGAAAAAGGTAGGAAAAAATGTATTGAAACATCTCTACTGTTTTTTGCATACAAGCTCAGGGTAACAGACACAGAGCAAAATTAGTATTAATTTGGACTTGGACTACTCACATGACAGATCTAACTCTCAGGGCCCTAGTTTCGTAGACCGGGCGCAGTCTAGGCGCAGCGCAGGTGTGCCTGCCAACGGGGTGTGTCCAGGTGCATTTTGCAAGTTTCCTGCACGGCACAGTCCGGCGGAGCCTGGCACAGGCACTCCGCCTGTCCCTCCTACCGGCGCAAGTGGGAAGGACGGAGGAGAGAAGGCGTGAGTGAGAAAGGAGGAG
>JAQLOL010000009.1:12184755-12195733 GCA_029783665.1 Naso thynnoides | reverse complement strand
CCTGGATCAAGGCTACTGTGCAGCCGTGTGTGTGTGTGTGTGTGTGTGTGTGTGTGTGTGTGTTTGTGTGTGTGTGTGTCTTGTCCATGTTGAATGCCTCAGTTTATCTCTGGTCTATTAAGGGGACCCAAGGTCTTTATTACGGGCAGCCGATCAGACAGCGTGTGGCTGCTTTGTTTGATTTGCGCATGATTCAGGGAAACCAGCCCTTTGCCGAACAATTGACGGTAGTTCATTTGACAACTGAGAGTAGGCCATTTCACTTGCTCATCAGCTTTTTACACTCTCCATCTGTGTTTGTCGAGGACAGGAAAAAAAATTGCCCTCTCATATCCTCCAGACAGTCTTTGTTCTTCAGCTGGCACTAAAATGTCTCTATCAGTGTATTGGAAACTCCATTTGCTTCTATCTGTAGTCGGTGTGCTGCGACCTGCAGACATTTCCTCTAACACCTCTGGCTGAATGACAAACCCTTTGATTCACACACTCCCACTGGATAATAAAGGTCTTTTTCTATTTCTGTTTTCCCATATCTCTGCACGACGTTGGCCACCACCCTCAGGCAGTCTCAGGATTTCCTGTGTCTCTTCTCATGTCTGTACAACTCAGAGTCCAAACAGGGCATGGACACTTATCACTTATTACACATACTCACAGACTACTATATATAGCTATGTAAAGAGAGAGTCAGACTGTTGAGGTGTGCGTGTGTGCATGATGAGTATGAATGCGAATACTTGAACCGTGAGTTTCCCATTTTTACTGTCATAGATTCCTTTATAGACACTCTCCGCCACACAAAGACCTTTTTTATGTCTTATTTCCTCTGAGCTCTGTGTCACTGTCTTGCTAATCTGTTGAGGTCTTAATAACTCAAGCCGTCTGGTCAGTTATAGACATAAAAAAAAAAATAGTCTCAAGCCTGTGCCAGCCTTTCCTGTTTGCCATTTGACAGTCAGTACTGAAAAAGACAAATTAAGAACATGCATTAATGAATGTGACTTCTTTCATAAAATCGAGAACTAGTGTCTTTAAGGATTGGTTTAGTATTTAGTGGTCAGGCTGAAATGAGAGGTCACAGAATGAATTTAAAGCTGGGGTAGGCCATATTAGGTTCAATCACAACAAGTCCTAACACAGCATATAGCTGCTGCATCAGTCTTGATTTGATTCAGGCGATGGACCTTTGTTGCATTTTTTGTTTATATATATATTGTGAATTTTCAGATAAAGGCACAAAATGCCCCAAAAATTGCAATATTGGTCATGCAAAATCGTGTTTGTGTTTGTGTGTTATAGGTCCGGTGATCGGGGAGTTTGTGAGCCAGTTGATGCCTCTGCTGTGCTGCTCCCTCCAACCAGACAAAGACCCAGAGATGAGGATGAGCGTCTTCACAATGCTCGCTAAGTTGCTGCTGGATGCAGCCAACACACTGGATTCCAAGGGGTGAGAGGGACACACATATGCTATACACACATCCAACACCTCCTTATATCTTACGAAGCAAACTTAAAGGTAGAGTCAGTAGCTCTCTCTTGTTGCGGCTATTAAATGCAAATTGGGCCCCTCCTCTTTGCTAAACGTCACCAGAAGTATAGTAGTGTGCACATATACTGTTTGTACCTACACAGCAAGCTATGTAGGAATATTACGTTTATATCAATGGAAAAGTCAATATTTTAGCAAGCTAGCACAAACTAACCGTGTGTGTTTGGCACCTACCTGTCCAACAGAAAGCAGACCAGCTCCACGTCGCTGCAGCCTCTCCTTCAGTGCTTGAAAGCTTTATCTGCTTGCCGTTTCACCTCACTAGAGCTTAACTTCCTTTTCTTCTCTGCTACATCCGTATCCACTATTTCCTCTAGTCTGAATGCCATCCAGTCACTATATTTTATCCACTCTTGAACTCACCCACGCGCTCTCATTTGTTTGGGGAAAGGAACCCACTCCACACCCGAAAGCATCCCTGGTAGGGCTGTCAAAATAACACATTAATTCTAATTAATTAATCACAGGTAAAATAAGGAGTTAAAAGAATTAATGCTACTGATCGCATGTACATTCTGAGCAAGTCTCTCAGGTCTTGCAGCACCGCTCATACAGTGTCAGTGAGGGAAGAGTGCAGGTCCAACTGGCATCTGAACAGTCAACCTCATCTCAAAGTTTCCCGTGTTTTGCCGCATCAGCCTGCTAGTGCCGGGTATATCAGTTGCTTAGACTGACAGGCTGACAGCACTATGCTAAATATTAGGAAGTTTTTTGGCTACCCCAGCACACAGGTGATTCAGGTTTGTGATAAATCCACAATTAAACTATAACCTAGCCGTACGGTATTGATACTGTACCTTCACTGGCACAGTAGCTTTAAACTTTTAAGTCTGTAATGTTGATTACCCATTCTTTACTTATCCGCCAAGATTCATTTTAATTGAAAATTATTAAATACTTGAACATCAAAAATTGATGTATGCCATTAATTTAGATTAATTAATCACTTGGCTTCCCTGGTCCCTTGTAAACCAAAACATCAAAATACAAGCAGAGGGCAGACGCTCTGCAGACACAGTTAACACCGCATGTGTCTATGGGCCCATAAGTGATGATTGAGCCAGATTAATTTTGTATAAGTCCTTTTTTTTTTTTTTTTTAAGAAAATGCCACTGAGTATACATTTATGAGGAAAATTGTTTAAAAAACACTACTAAACAGAGACACCTACAGCTTCATTGCAGGTTGATTTTCACATTTTTATCATTGCATGATGTTACACTGAGCTTTAAGCCCCAGCCAGTTACTTGGCTTTGTCTAATCTGAGTTTTTCAAGTTATCATTATTAGCACAGCTCCTGTTCTTAGACTTTGCCTCACATTAATCTCCAGATTAATACTGCACTGTGTTCAGTGAGGTCATTGTAACGCCCAGCACCTTTGTTTGGAATTTGCGATTAATCTTGTTGGCGTCATTTGTTAGATACTGGGAGTATATTCCATGTGAGCCTTACAAATTACAAACCCCTTTACAAACTCAGCACAAGGAGTCCCATTTGAATTAACATAGCCGCACTGATACTCACAAAGAGACAAACTTAAATTAGTTTATTACTTCCAAGCATGCAAACTCATGAGTAATTTAGGAACAGAACTGAATGGTTTAAGTGATAAATGCGGAAGGATGCGAGAGGTGTCTGACACCCAGAGACAAGCTCCTGTTTGTGGGCACTTCCTTTCCATGGTGCCCCCTCACCCTCTAGGGTCCCCTTTTGGAGCCCTCAGCTGTGCAGCCTTCAGCCCAGACTCAGAGCTCTAATCTGAGGGAATGCAGTAATCCTGAGGCCCTATCCAGGTCCCAGCGATCATTGCAGCTGCTGCTGTCGATCAAGCAGACAAACCTCATCCATCTGGCTGACCCCACAGCCAAAAGGTCCAAGAGGGTTGATGGGTGTTTCCATGAGTTAATATGAGGGATAGACTAATAATCTTTGAACGGTGACATGTTCAAAGTACCTTTGGCATGGGTCTGGCAGCAGTGTAAAGAACACAAGGTGAAACGTTATCCTATATTGTTGAAAAATGTTGTATAAACATCAGGAAGTGATATTAAGCCAAAGCATTCTCCTAGCTTTTGCCAAAAACAGGGAAATTGGAACTTTGCTTTCAGCTTTCATCAGATTATTTTATCCATAAATGTGCATATTAGACAAAAGAAGTCTCTGTCTGAATGCAGGCGCGGCCACCTGTGCTGCTAACTGCCTCTCTCATTCCACAGCTCTGTCTGGTAATCACAGGACCATCAAGAGACAGAAATCATGTTACACCTTCAAAAGGCTTTAAACCAAATGCTTCACTCACACTTCACTGTTTGTCACTGTGCGGTTTGCCACAATATTTCCATTCATTCTCATCTTATCCCTCCATTCATGATTTATGGCCTGATCTTTGCACTGCAGATTGCAGCCCACACACACACACACACACACACACACACACACACACACACAAACGCCACCAAGAGGACAATGATAGTCATAGAGTTACCCTCTTCTCTTTGTACTACAACCAAAATGACATAATGACAGCTCTGCCGAAGAACAAGCAGAAAGGGAAAGTGAGGTGGTGTACATGTAAGTGCCTCTCATCCCCAAACACACACACACACACGCACATATGATGTTTTGTTTCATGTGGATTTGTGTGCTGTGATCAAAAAGCTGGATGTGAAATTAAAGCAGACACTGATGTGTGAGAAATAAAAGTTCATCCTTTTTTCTCCTGGATGTGGCTGGAATCATGTGCCACTTACAAGGGAGATGCAAAAGGCATCTGTCTGATATTTAAACTACTTGGGAGAGATTTTCTTGCCGTTTAGAATGTGTTTTTCCTTGTGTGGGAAACTTTGTAGATTCTGTAATGCCCTTCAGTAACATTAAATAAGACAAAATGATGATGTATCTTCAATGATCCTGTATTTTAGAAAGAACTTCACCTCAATTTACTGTCAGCCTCTTTGATTAGTTTTAAGAATGTACGTTTTTAAGACTTAAGACTTAAGGAAAGAAAGGACAATTTTGTTGAATCATAATCATGATAATAACATGGACAGTTGTGTGTGCAAAACCATCCATTAAATCATCTAACCAAGCTTCAAATGAATTAACTGAAGTCTAGTGTAGTGTTTTTCTCAGTGGGACACCAGGGGGGCATTGAGGAGGGTTACGGAAACTTGAAGGGATTTGTGACAATAATATTTTAATACATGTCTTTTTAGTTGTTATTAGTCACTGCATATCGAAGTCTGTGTGTTCTCTTTCTATGCCGATCTTACATTTTGAAAAAGTATCACACACCACACAAGCCAATCAGAATTGAGCAGCTGCTGTGAGTGACACTAATGTATCAGAAAGTTGTTGTGCCCTTGAAAACCGGCTGCCTACTTCGTGCTAAAATTTAAAAGAAAAAAGAGGAACCACCAGACTGAAGGTGACTCTGCTGCAGTAGAGCCACAACCTCAGTTTAAGAATTTTTACAACAGGGTTGTCCCCACCAAAGACTAATGCTGCATGGGGGTTCTTGGTGTGACAAAGTTTGGGAACCCCTGTTCTAGTGTCTGTCCATACATTAAGCTAACTTCTTTGTCAAAATACAGACTTTCATTGATCATAAAATGACTCTGCTAAATATAATCTGTGTAATATGATAACTGCCCAGTTCTACTTGATTACAAACTCCATTACTTGTTTGGATAAATATAAATTTTCTGCTGTACTGTGATTAGACACAAAGAGATAGAATGAGAGAATGTGTGTGATGTCTGCTCTGCAGCTGTTTTTTGATCACTGATGAAACATAAACAAATCCACTGTGCAGAACCCCATGAGGAGAACAGTTAAAATTCCCTTACAGTTTGAACACATCTGCACATAAATACATGTGAAAACCAAAGTCCCACTCTTCTCTCCTTTGGAAATCATCCCTGTTATGTGGAAATACATCTTTCCATCTCCTGGCGTCCTTCTTGATGAGCTTTCAACACTTGACATGATGAGCAGACTGAGCTAACGCAGCAGCGCAGTCCCTGCTGTTTGAGTGGCACACAGTCTCACCCTACTGGCACTGAGACATTACAGCTGTGACATCAGCTGATCAGCGAGAGGCAGCTACCAGAGCTGGTGGAGTTAGGCAGTGCTGACTCTGGTAGTGTGTGTGAGAGGATGTCAGCGCGCCTAAGCCAGCATGGAAAAGAGGGCGAGGAGAAAAAAGACACACAGATGTTATAAAGCTTCTCCCCCGATGCCCCCACGCCCCTTCAGCTTTGAAACAAGTGTAGGAATATGACTGTATTGTAGCCATTGTGTTGCAGTTGCATCCCAACAGCCATTATCATTCACTTGTCCTTAAAATAGACATTTTATTGCTTGATAATTGTTAAAAATACTAAATGGAAAATGTCTCTCTGCTTTTGCTTCATGCTCATATTTTTACTCTGCATCCTTCCAGGCGTTTCTGTGAAGAGTCAGAGAAGTTCCTGTGTGACATCTTGCTTCCTAACCTGGTGTGGCACGCAGGCCGAACTGCTGCTGCCGTCCGCACCTCAGCCCTCAGCTGTCTGCTGGCCCTGCTGCATGGAGGGGCTATCACACCTGGACAGGTACACACACACACACAGTTAATCCACTGAGATGACATCTGCAAGTCCATCTCCCAAAACTAAAGGCTCATATGACACAGTGCTTACATGTGTTCCATCTATGCTAAGTGGCTCATTGGAAGAAGACACCGGAAATGAGAGGTCTCTAATACTACAAACTCTTGATCTCCAATCTGCAGAAACACTTCTTATTGACTCAGCTGTAAAGGAAAAGATGTGGTAGTGCATTCTTTTAACCCAGCAGGATTTCACTTCAAACTTTCTGTTTTGTCCATCTCACATCAAAATAGACGGTCCCACTTGACCATTTAGGAAAATATATCATCAGCCATCTTTCTCTCCTTGGCTGAAAGACTTGGCCACGTCAGGTAGCAGGTGTACGTGGGGGCAAGCGGGTTCACATACCTTTGTACCTGAAGAACAATGCCTCCACTGTTCTGGGCCCTTGTTATAGGTAAGACCTATCAGCGGAACATGCCCTTGCACCTGCCTGTTGGAGCTTGTGCCCACTTACAGTATGTGTGCTCACACGCACGCGCACATCTGGCTGTTTGTCCTCGCGTGTGCAGAGTGACCAGTTGAAACCAGCTCACACACCTCTTCCATTCACACGTCTTTAAGTACAGGGCAAAGCAAACAGCTGGGGGACAATGTGAGCGTGGGTGTAGGAGTGTGATCAAACTTTAACCATCTAAGGGCACCCAAACGTCCTCACGAAGAGTAGAAACCCAGAAAAGGACTATGTTGCTTTCTGCATTTGGGTTCAAAATTTGGATGCAGTTGAGATGAAATAAACAACATGTCTTATCGGGTGTAACAACGGAATATTCTGTGTGTATTTCCAGGGTCAAATCAAACAGCCTTTCATTTACAAGGACATTGTTTCCTCTCGGCTCCCTGTGAAAACAATTAGCAGCTCCAGTTACACTTGGCACCCTCAGATTGTCACTGATGTAATTCCGGATCACTTCTCTGCCAAATTTCCCGCCTCTTTCTGTCTCCTTCCCTCCCTCTCCCATCGCTCCTTTTTTTTTTAGTACTGTTTCTCCAGCGTAGTTTCAATAGCAAACAGACGGCATGACAGAGGTTTTAGCCATCACCTCTTGGCATGTGGCGCAGTGCGCTCAGCCTCACCTTGTTTGTCCATTTTCTCTGTTTCTCATCTGTTGGTGTCATGAAAACACCGGTCTTCACCGGACTTCTGAAGTCGGGCTCCATGCCTGTGCGTCTGTACAAACTGATCCAGACCTGTTTGAATCTGTCACGCTTCAGTTGATATTTCACTGTTGTGGAAATCGGCATGAGAAACTTTCTACAAAAAGAGCTTTTTTTCATATTTTTTGCAAACAAGCAAAGACACTTGTCTTTTTAAGTGAGTTTAAAGTTAGAATCAGTAGCATTGTTCATTGTAGCTCGTAAACCCAACATTCAGATTGGGCCCTTCAAGGCACCAGATGTGCATGCACGAAGGCTAACCAGTGTATTTTGTGTTAGACAGGAAATGATTGACAGCTCAAACTCTGCGCAACTTCAAAGCTTATGTTTCCAAAATGTAAAATAATTTGCTTTGATTGATAGTAGGACCTAAATCGTATGTATGCTGCTCTTATGTATACAGCAAGCTACGCTGTAATATTACATTTGTTGCAATGGAAAGGTTGATAATTAAGCAAGCTAGCACAAGCTAACCGCCGCTGATTGGCACCTACCTGTCCAACAGAAAGCAGGCCAACTCTACGTTGCTCTTCATCCCCAGCCTCTCCTTCAGTGCTCGACAGCGGGTGATAGCCAAACAGAGATTCACTCTCATTCTGCAAGGATTTTTAGCTTTTATTTTGTTTAAGTCCATACTTTGTTTTACAGGAAAATGCTACTGACCCTACCTTAAGGTTGTTGCAAACACATAGGCAGACTTTGAGCTTGGCATTTAGCATTTCTTTCCTGTGTGCAGCTGCTGTGTCTGGAGGAGAAGCTGAGTCCCCTGCTGCTAACAGCTCTGGAGGAAGACTCTCAGATGGGCAGACTGATGGCTTGTCGTTCTTTGTCCACTTTACTTAAACTCACAGGAACCAGTCTGCACCCTGAGGCCCTCAACAAGATCTACCCGGGTAAATGACAAACACTCTTAAAGCACTGCAATTTGCACTATGTTGTGATTAATTCTCCGTAATTGCACATCAGTTTGCCTCCAACATCCTCAAAGGATACTGACATACTTGCTATTAGGAAATATTTTCCTGATTTGTAATGTGTTTTCACTGAAAGTAAACATTGTCAAATGTGACATATTAATTTGCAAAATTAGCAAAGATTTTCTTGTCTTGGAATCATGAGAATCAGTGTTTTGTTTGTGGCTGCCTTTCCTCCACAGAGCTGCTGAAGCGTCTGGACGACAGCAGCGATGAGGTGCGCACTGTTGCCCTTCAGGCCCTTGGGCTGTGGCTGTCCAGCCTGACCAAAGACTACAACCTCGAACTCTGCGCTCCTCATCTGCAGTTCCTCTTCCAGCAGCTCCTCCTGCACCTGGACGACCCGGACAGCTCGGTGCAGTGCCAAGTGCTCGGTGAGACTGGGTGGGAGTAGTTTGAACCTGCAGCCTCAGAAATGAGGGTGGAGTGTTAATGACTTGATGATGGTGAGGGCTTCACAGGGTTGGATGTGCACATGTCCCGATGATAAGTGATGATAATGACCATGATTATCTGATAAACATATTCAGCTGATTGTCAAGATAATGGCAGTGAATGTGAGGTGATGATCAAAAGGAGAGTTGAGCTGTGATGATGTGCAGACCCGCCTGCTGTGTCCAAGACGCTCGCAGAGAAATGTGGAGAATAAAGGGGGTATCCTCTATCAAACGCAAGAATATTGTTTGGCACACTGCCAGCAGATTCCTCCCTGTCCTTTATTTCAGAAGCTCTCCATTATCCTTATTTTCCACACAATTCATCACAATTCTCAAGCAGTTCCCCTCCTGCCAAAGTAAGCCCTCAGAGGCTGGGCGAGAGTAGGTGACCCTCAGTAGTGGAACACAAGATCCAGATGGATACGCATTCACCTGAGGGAGACACATCACAGGTTGATATGTGACCCCTAACGTGTATAACTCGCCTTGCCAGTGCACCTGGGGCACAGTGGGCTTTTTGTGAGGGCAAATCTCCGAGTGTCCATCCTTCGATTTCCCTTCAACAAAAAACGATCTCGCCTAATGACAACCACATGACACCTCATCCCCTTACCACCTTTCCACATCTGTCCTCGCACACATCCCACTTAATCCCCCCATCATTTATCTGCCCGTCAAACTTCCTCCTCTCAAACTCAGCGTTTTCTGTTCGGCCTGTAGGTTCACCGCTGCGTTTTCATTGTGTATCGGTGGAAATTGTGCTTTTCCTCAAGTGTGTAACCGGGGCCCTGGACTTTCACTCATTCATTCCCACTCACATGGATGTTAGCTGTCATTACTTCTGACAGGACGCAGGTGAGCGTGGATGCCTTAGCCAGCGACGAGAGGCCTCGCTACGGGATCTCTCATCTTCATACGGGTCGATACACAGGGAAAGTGAGGGACAAGGAGGGAAAGGCATTCACACACTTGCCAGATGCAGCAATAGCTTCCATACCATGAATTCTAACCCCGCAAGACAGCTTTTGAAAGCCTTCCAAGGACAATAAGCTTTTTCGTTGTTGCCATTTGTTATCAAGTGTCTGTACTACGTATTGCATGTAGAATGCAGAACATGTGTAAATCAACTTTATGAACAGGCCACATGTTGTACAAAATGTACCATGAGTACAGGGATGTCTGTATTTCTTTTAGCTCAGGATTCTCTTTGAAAGCCTACACTTCAGCTCTGTATGTTCCAGTTTAAACATGAAAGGGATCATTTATAAGAATGTCTTTGCTGTCTTAACCTATGCTGGATAAGCAACAGTGATTTATCTTCACCTCATGCTCCTAAGACAGTGCATTATACGGCCATTGAAGATAAAGAAGAAGTATGAGTAGTGGGGGGTTAATTTTCTTACAAAAAACTCAAAATTTGCAAAATGAAAGTCAGAAATTTATGAGAAAAAACATTAACATAGATTGAATTTGTAAATTTATGAGAAAAAAGCTTTACTGGCAATAAATCAGTGGGAATGGGAGGATAGAGTACTCTTAATTTTAGTGTGGAATAAAGATGTTATCCTAAGCATCCAGACTTTGAAGAGACTTTGCCATGAATTGGCTACTGATTTGTAGGAGGTGATTTTGTGCATCAGGAACAATAATGGACATTTGCAAGGATATCACTCGTTACATCAAGAGGCGATCAAAAAAGGATTTGTGAAACAGCAGGACACAATACTACAGATCATCAAATCATGAGTGTTTCCTTATTGCCAAATTTGATTGTAATGTATAATTGATCAGGTCATCAGCTGCGGGCGTAAAACATGGCAAGCGTCTGTGGTGTGATTGGTGGTTGACTGAACCTTGTGGATCCTTGACCAAAGGTTTTTCGAGTTTTCTTTTCACTGTTCCTTGCAAATTTTTGTCTAGTAATCGGAAAATATGCTGTCATACATTTTGAGTTATTTCCCAAATAATTTGTGAATATTTTCACAGAAATTTACCACTTTAATAACAGATAATATCTATTTTTTTCTTGTAAAGTTACAGCTTTAATCTCAAATTCTGAGTTTTATCCTTAGAATTACCCCTTTTTCTCTCTTTTTTTAATACCCAGAGTTAGCCAAAGCCTTATGTGTCTTTATATTTTGTGTCTGAACTATAAAATAATCAATGGAGTGACAATTCAAAATGAATGAAAATGGTCACAATATATT
>JAQLOL010000009.1:12143928-12169668 GCA_029783665.1 Naso thynnoides | reverse complement strand
TGTAGTGGAAATAGTATTTTTTGAATGCAGATGTGACTACATGCTACAGCCAGCGCTAAAAATCAAACAAGTAGTCACATGGAAATCAGTTTTTTGAAGATGTTCACGTTTCCTTCCTTGACAAATGGACAAAATGAAAGTTTTGTGAAATTTATTCGTCCCTTTATTCATTAATTTGTGAATTTCTTTTTAGTAAGTTATTTGCAGGACTGTTATTGTGATGTGCAATAATAAAGCCATTAAAATGTTACTTTGTGTAACAAACAATGAGAAAAAAAATCATAGCAACTGAAAATAATAAACATTTACTTGTTTAATTGGGTTTTGCTGGCATGTGGTTGGTAGTTTTAAACTTACCTTATTTTGAAAGTATATGCCGGAAGTGGTAGATTGATTGCATTGATGTTAACTTGAACTATGTGCTGCAGCTCCCCATTGTGGCCACAAGAGGGCAGTACGCGCTCGTTATTCCCTGATAATTGACAGTGACGTTTAATCAGTCGAGAATGTGTTATGGTGCGTTTAATTCCGTTATCGTAACCAAAAAGATCAAAGAGTACAGTGGTAATTGATCAGCTAATTAGTCTGATTCCCAATACTTCACTTTGGTCATTTTATTGAGAAAATAAGGTCGGCGTTTGCATTAGCATGCTAACGTTAACACGTCTGAATTTTGACATTAGTTTGTACTAAAATATTTGACAATCAACAAGAGTTATCAGCGTTATTGTTGCCTGTTTTTATTTGTAGTCACCGTGTCAATAACTTTACATTTTGATTAAGGACAATTTAGATTTATAATGATTAAAATTAGATTAATGAAGAGTTTAGCAACCACTAATGTAACGATTGTTGCGGTTCTCCACTTTGACCACTAGATGGCAGTGAACTCTCATTGTTGATGATACACATCTTATTAAGGCATTTCCTTTTCTGCGTCTCTACTTCTTAAATACACTTTTTTTGTCTTAAATAACTGTTAGAACGAAGTAATCGAGCTACTGTGTGCTGAGCTAACAGAGAAATAATGACCCAGAGTAAATATTTAAAAAGAAATTGCAATTGACTGTGCCCATTTATGCTTAAAAAGTAACCATTTTCATGTATTCAAATTTATATTTTCAGGTTTTTTCTACATATTTCATTTGGTCAGCATTTTTCCAGGGTGTGATGACAATTAAATTCGTCTTTTATCTTTTTGTTTTTTAGACTTCGTGCCCATAGATCTGGATGAATGGTGGGCCCAACGTTTCCTAGCCAATATCGACAAGCTATCCTGACACTGCTGAGATGTGAGGATTGTGGCGGACAGTCAGGAGGTGAGACCTGAAGCAGGATTACTCACAGAGGAGAGGACGCCTGGACAGGAAGTGTGATGGGTCAAGACGTGATTCAAAAGGATGCACGGCGCTGGGACGCTGACAGAAATCACAGAGAATAACTTCACTTGAACTCGACAATCCAACTGTCTCAACATTCGGTCTGCGACAGACTGGACGCTGGGGGACGACATCTTGAAGTTGAGGTTTCTCTCATTTTATTGCAGCTCACATCAGATGTCATGTTACTTTGAAATGCAGTAAAATTGTGTTTTCAAAAAGCCCTGATGTCACCTCTTTTTATTTATCACAAGACCTTTTTTTTTAAACTTCTTACTAATGAAGCACAGAGAACACAAAAGCTCCATTAACACTTACACAGTATTTTAGATGCTTTTTCACTGCTGCTTTAATGTCAGTGAAATCTGTTGAAAATCAATGTTTTTCCACTGCCAGCTGACAGATTGCAAGTGCAGATTTTTAGAATTCTGTTTCATATAAATCACAATAATGATGACAACGTCTAAATAATGTTTAAAAAAGATGAAAAACTTTGGAGGGCTCGAACACAAAAGCAATAACAAAAAGTGGCAAATGTTAACAGCTCTGTTAAGCACTGAAGACAAACTGATCAGTTTCTTTCTATTTCAAAGCTCCTTAGAACAGCTACACTTTAGTATAAAACTCCATTTATCACAAGCTGCTGTTCCACTTGATATATCAAGAGGATTTTGAAATATAGTTCTAGGAATCCACATTTTTGGTCTGAAACTTTCTTTATTTTTCCTGCTTTCCCTTTCATTTTTTCTGGCTGTTTGCATCCAGACTATTTTGCATGTGGACGACATTTAGCCTGACAGTTTATTTTTACAGTACCTGGTGTTGAAAACAAAATGGCGTTTTTTTAGAAAAAATCCCATCTATACATGGGAAGGTTGTGAAAGTCAGCCAAAGCCTTCGCGACCACCACCTGTATGGCAAATCTCCTCTCAATCGCATTTATCACACAGCTGATCACAGATAATAAAGACAGAGTGTTCACAGAGAAGCTTCCAGCAGTTCATCTTCACTCCATCTGAGCTTTTTAAGCCTTTCTTGTGCTCTCCAGAAGGGGGAACGAAGCGTTTCAGAGGGGCAGTAGATGTGATTTTATAGCTTCAGATGAACTAAGGCCTGTCGTTCTCATCAGAAACTGCAGATCTTCATCTTTGCATGAGGTCTTCAGTCTACAGGCCTCTCATATAAAATAAAAAAATCAGTCTGTTCTGTTCATGTCTGTGTTCAGCTCTCAGTGCTTCTCCAGAGCTTTAGCCAGCAGATCGTTCAGGCGGGAAATCATCGGTCGGGGATCGTCGTTCAGGCCGGCTGTGATCATGGCGTTGTCATAGATCTGCAAAAAAAAACCCCGCAGTCAACAAACCAATTAAAGACAACATCCAAACAAAAAGTAGATTACAAGATTCCAGAACGCTGTGATCAAATGTTTTGTATGTCATAAATTGTGAAAAAAAATTACCCACAATATTATTTGTATTATTTTGTAGAAGTTTGTTGTTGTTTTTTCCTCCTATGGTCATTTATGACAGTACCTGAAACATGCTGGCACTCATGTCTAAAAGTGTTTAATGCCAGCCCGCTGACTGTGACTAAGATCAGGTTCAAAACACAAACACTGGGTCCAGTCACCTGTACTCTGATGCTTCACCTGATTTCTCAGCACAATGTGCGTTTCCAAAAAAATATCTGAAGCTTCGAGTTTCCTCTTTGAACAGAGATGCTGTTTAGATTCATGTTAAGCTGCTGTCATTAGCTTTGACTTCCTGCAGATGTTTCAAATTAAAAGCCAACCAGGAGCTGGAGGAGTTCTGCCTTTTGAGCTGCTGAATTGCTTTAAATGCAAAACATCCGCAGGACGTATTGAGTTTCATTGCCAGAAATGTAACTGTGTCTCAAAAATATCAGCGTGGGGGTGAAGAAGTGAACGAAAAAGAAATCTCTGATGAGAGTATGACGTTACTAGGAGTTTTAACAAGACAACTGGTTGACAAACACTGAGGAAATGTTTTTCATCTCCAGCTCTGAGCGTCAGTACCTGCTCCAGCAGCAGTCCGGCCAGTTCAGAGTTTGTGTCCTTCAGCGCGTGCAGCTTCTTGATCAGATCGTGTCTGTCGGTGGGTAAAAACAGTAGAAGACAGAGTCAGACACAAACACACATTATTTAAAGTAATACACACACACTCCTCTCTCTCACCCTGCATTGATCTCCAGTGTGGGCTGCAGTATCTGAGCTCTCTCCTCGGCGGTGCGGGCCAGCTGCTGCGTGCGGAGGAAGTGGCGTGCAGCACCCATCTCCAGCACTGTGATCATGGCTGGATGTGTGTCCAGCCGAGGAGTCAGCTGAGGGCCAGAAAACATTAAATATGAGCCCATCTTTAAACTTCAGATATGAAAATAAATCTTCACAGATGACGAGAATCTTATCTTTACCTTTATGTTGGTGACTCGGGGGCCCAAAGCGTTCTTCATCCAGGCCATCAGGTCGTCGGCATGTTCCTGCGTCAGACGCTCAGAGGCTGTGAAAGGGAAAATAAAACAGGAGAGTCAGTGCTACAGACATGACGGCGTGAGGTGTTCTGCTCAGGCTTGCACTGGAGATGCGAGAGAGGAGCAGACCCGGCTTGCTGTCCTCAAACTTCTCCTCCTTGTAGTGATCCACCACGATGTCGGTCTCCGCTGAGATCAGCTTCTTCTTGTCGAACTCCCGCAGGTGGAGCAGGGTGAGCTCATCGAACTGCTCGTAGCAGAACAGCACCTGCACGCACAAGAGGGACACGTGAAATTTCATATTGACTTGTTTCAATCAGCTCCTCTTTGTTTTTGAGGCGACAAGGACGACTGACCCTCATGTATTAACCTGTTGTGAATTAAAACATGTAAACAGAAGCCAACTGATAACAGCAATTAGAGCAAATTCAGGTTCAGATGTTCACTAAAAGCAAGAACAAATTGAAGTTTGATTAGTTCCTTTTTTACATGAAGTTATTTTTTAAAAAAAGGCTTGTTTGGATCCGGTGTCAAAGTTTTCATTCTAACTCTAATGTGGACCAAGAGACCAAAGCAGGACCACCAGAGCTGAAAAAGAAAACCACAAAAAAACAGAGAAACATGCCCGTGGATGTGTGATTTCAAAAGATAAACTACCTCCATGTCTTTCTGTTTCATGGCCTCATAGTAGGGCGAGTGCTCTGCCAGGTGGCGGTTGGGAGCGCACAGGTAGTAGATGTTGCGCGTGCCGGCCTTCATGCGTGTGGCGTACTCCATCAGATTGGTCTGCTGGCCGGCCGGCAGAGCAGAGGACTCAAACCTCAACAGCTTGGCGATATCCTCCTGTACAGAGACAGCACGGGGGACGACATCATGTTTAGATGTATTTATCAAACCTTTCTTATGCAAAGCAAACATTCATGCCATCTACGTAAAAAAAAAAAAAAAAAACTTTAAGTTGTTTGAATTTCTAGATCTTAAAGGAACATACCAGTGTTACTACAGTGTCAAAACAGCTTAATCTGAGACACATTTTGTTCATATTCAATTAACATTTCAGGGAGTACCTGACAATGTGTGAGAACGTCTTTGTTATAATCCTTCTTCATGCCAATATTCAAGTTAGGAGGGCAGCTCTTGTCAGGAACTATTTTTCCAGGCGTAATAACTTTCTTCTGCACGGCTCCAAGCTCCCCTCTTTCTTTCGCTCAGCAATTTTTGACCAAATAAATTCAGACGTTCTCTTAAGAAGAGTGAATTACCCATACCTAGCAACTTTAATGTGTCCCACAGTGTTTCTATACCCTGTTTTAACATGAGTTGCAGTGATAGGGGTTTAAAATGCAGTCTGAGATCTACTGAAGTATACACATGGTTGAATTTTAACATCTGTAGAAGATGGGGAACAATTTTCCAATGGTGAGAAGTCAAAAACAGACTGGTATGGTGCTATATGAAAGGCAAGAAAGGTCACCTTGACATCCTGTTCCTGGGTGGTGACGATGCCCTCCCTCATGAAGAGGCCGTAGTCCTCAAAGAACTTGTTGTACTTCTCTGGCTCCTTCTTGCTCTGATCCAGCAGGAAACGAATCACCCTCTGCTGCAAGACGTCGCGCAGCTTCCTGAAGCCAGAGGTGTAAAAATAAATCAGTGGATCGCTGCTGCAGCACAAGTAAAGGCCTGAGACAAGCATCGTTGGTTTCCAGGTGAACAGATGGTAAATATTCCTGAAAATTTAGATTTGGGTGGGTGCGTACCTGATGAGGGCGCTCTCCTGCAGCAGCTCTCTGCTCAGATTCAGGGGGATGTCTTCACTGTCCACCACTCCTGCACACACACGCAAACAATATTAAGCTCAGCTCTTTCTCCTTAATGTTGTAAAAAAATCAAATCACGCATGTAAAAACGAGGAACAGGTGGAGGGACTTGTCAGGATGCAGACCTCGGAGGAAGCGCAGCCACTTGGGCAGAATGTCAGTGGCTTTGGTTTGGATCAGGACCTTCCTGCTGTACAGAGCCACACTGGAGCCCATCTCCCTGCTCACGTCGAACATGCTCGGCTTCTGTTTACAGATAAACAAGACGCAATGTCATTTTAATACTGAAAAAGTAATATTTATGGGAAGAGAATTACAAAATGTAATCCTCTCCGTTAGAAGTGACAAATATTCCCTTTAATTTGGCTGGTGAGATTTTTGCTCAAGTATTGAAACACCAGTTGAAATAAAGTTTGAAGTGTCAACTATGTGTGTGTGTGTGCAGACACACATCACAAACAACCCAGAGACACCGGTTCCTAAACTCCTCACCGCCTCAGGGACGTAAAAGATGCTTCGGATGTTGAGAGGGGCGTCGGCACGGTAGTGCAGCGTGTAGCGGGGCTTGTCGTAGGACTGGGCGACATAGCGGTAGAACTCCTCGTGCTGCCAGTCACTGATCTCCTTCGGCTCCATCATCCACAAGGCCTGATGGGACACAGAGTTAAACAATTAACAACAACAAAAACATGAAAAACCTACATATATATTAATTTAAACTATTATTATTTTTTACACATTTTATCTTTTTTCTGCACATTTGACAACTTTCTCTGATTTTTTAAAAATCTGGTTGCTTTTTTCGCAGCGCATTATCTGTTAAAAAGAACTTGTTGCTAAAAAAAAACAGCTGTAACAGTGAAGAAATGTTCCACCGCATTCGTTATGAGTCTTATTAAGACCGAGTAAAGGACAGAATCATTGAGGCTCACCTGCAGGGTGTTGAGCCTCCGCCCGTTCAGGAAGATGGGGAAGCTGACAAAGTTGCTGTACTTTGTCACGACCTCTGAAAGAAAAACAGCAGCTTGTCATCACATGCAGTGATGCATTACAGCGTTTTTATTGGTGCGGTTAAAGCTGCAGCTCCTGCAGCGATACCTTTAACTCTGTCCTCCGTGGAAAACTCCTTGCAGTCATTTTTGAGGTGCAGCACGATCTTTGTTCCCTGCTGAACGCCGCTGGCTTCGGCGATCTCGAACACTCCAGAGCTGAGGAGGAAAACGACAGAGAATGTCAGAGAAGCACGTTTGGTTCTAATCATTTCACAGATGCATGTATGAGTGAATCTTTCCTCAGCTACAGAGCAGAATCACACGGATCAAATTGTCTTTTCCTGCTCGATGCTCTTGATGCTGAAACAAAAGACGTTCTTTCTTTGCTCTCATCCTCATCCCATCCCTCCTCTCACCCATCAGAGGACCACTTGTATCCAGGTGCGCCTGGCTCAGCGGACCTCGAGTAGACTTCAACGCGGTCGGCCACCATGAAGGCAGAGTAGAATCCCACCCCGAACTGACCGATGATGGTGCTGCTGGCCTCCGCCTGGTTCTGAAGGGCATCCAAAAACGCCTGCCGTGTGGAGAAGCAATGATTACTACGACACCACTATGAGCAGAAGTGGGATGTTTACTGTTTATGGACACAGAACTGACTAAAATCTACCACAGTCACCTTAGAACCGGAGCGGGCGATAGTCCCCAGGTTGGCCACCAGCTCCTCTTGGTTCATCCCAACTCCAGTGTCCTGTTAAAAGTACAGAGAATCAGTCTCTGAAAAAAAAGTCATCACAGCTTGTTGTGTGATATTCCTCCACCAGGTGGCAATTCATTTCATAAACAGAGTCCAGCAGAAGCCATTTTCCACTGCAGTCAGCTAAACTCATTGCTTTTCCACTGCATTTTACAAACCAGGACGTTTTAGATAAACCTAATGAAAATGGCTGTGAGGTAAGAAGGAAGAATGTTGCTGTGGGACATAATCAATGGAGGATAAATGCTCATATTTCAGGACGATGATCCCACTTTCTGCCACATGTTGAGAGATCTTCCAGGTCACCATTTCATTTCTTACGTACGACTCCTGCTCCCTCTAAATATATACTTCAATTCTGCAGCAGAAAAGAGCTTTAATGTTTGTTTATTGAAAGTAAACACGGGGCTGAAACAAAACACAAAACTGTCAAAAAGAATATCAGTCGACTGTCATTTAAACACACCGCATGTCTTATACAGCCATGTGTGTACCTGAATGGTGAAGGTGCCCTTTGCTCCATCGCTCTGCAGGTGGATCTCCATCGGAGCTGTTTCGCCGCCTGCTGTGATAAGTCTGTGGCGCAGTTTTTCCAGAGCGTCACTGCCGTTGGAGATCAGCTCCCTGATGAACACCTGAAGACATCCAGGAGAACCAACAAATCAAAGAGGAACAGCTAGAGATAATTAAATGAAATATTCTTGCCAAGTTGTACTTTCTGTCTCCCTCAACACACAAACAATTACCTCTTTCTCTGAGTACAAGGACCTGGCAACAATGTCGAGCAGTTTTTTCGTCTCAGCCTGAAACTCATGTTTGGAGAAGCTACCTGCATGGATCAGAGAATGAACAACATTTAGCTCATCTTCAAACCTACTACATTATGCCTTGTTCAGTATCATTCAGGGAGAGTTATTTCTGCAGGTGTTACAGCACCTTGTACAGACTCTGTGTCACTGATGATGGTGTGCAGCGGCTCCTCTTCAGGCTCTTTCTCAGCCTCCTGTGTGCTGTAATATGAGTGCTGGCTGAAGCCGAGGCAGGACCGCTGGGAGCTCCACAGGCTGGGCCGACTGCTCCACCTCTGCTGGTGTCCAGCCTGAAAGCCTGATGACAGAAGGCTTCATTAGCAAAGTCTGACAATTTCAACTTAAATATAACCCAAAAGGTACAAATGTTCCTTGCTATAGATGAAGAAAGAGACGGATTTATCAACTTTAAAGGCAGCTCTTAAACGAGAACACGATTAATCACATGTATTTTAAGAGCCAATGTCAGGTGCAACATAAACGATGCATGGAAAGGGACTGCAAACTCAAAGCAAGAGCGCTGGGACTTTAAGTCAAAAGCAATTTTTAGATATATTTGTTCCAGTCTATCTTCATACAATACCCATATTATAGGCATGTTGCACATAATAATAATGCAACTTTTCACTGAGCTACTCTCAATGAAAGCTGTGCATCATGCTTGAGCTGGTAATGAACTTGTAATGAGCAATAAACACTCATTTTGGCTTAATAACAGAAAACATGATACTTTATAGACTGAAAGATGCAATAACGTGATCTTGGCAGTCCGTTCAGTCTACAGAGTTACAGGTTTAGTATGATGTAATGTTGTAGTAATAACAGTGATGTAACAAACCTGCTGATTTCCATTCATGTTAAATATTTGCTGATACGCGGTTTCTAAGTGAGCTAACGGACTAACGTTAAGCCACCGGCTCGTCATTACAGGATGGTAAATGAGGCATTTAACGGCAAAACTGCAGCATGGTTTAAATGACCCTGTTCTTGTGGAGCTGTCAGCTAGCCGGCTAAGCTAACGCGACTTACCTCCAGTCACGACGCGCGAGACAGTCCGGCTGCTTAGCCCTCGTGCACATGATATCAGCCGTGAGTTGGTCCTCTGAGAGGAACCGAGCGCGAACCGGGCCAGCGCGAGGCAACGGGACATGATGACAGACAAGCAGCTGCGAGGGAAGGACAGGTCAACTGACCGTGGAACACACGCTCAACGACGGTGGCACAGACCGGACCCGTGACGGCGCCTCATAATGACGTCAGCGGGGCTCCATTACACCGCCGGATAAGAAAGGGAATTTATTCAAATATCTCGCCTACGTGTATTATAAACAATATTAATCGTATAATTACAAAGCTTTACAATTAATATTTATGTTTGCTAGCCTTGCTTTTCATTTGAGATTAATTAATTTGATCTTAACCTTCCCTTCAGGGTCAAAAAATGTATTTCAACTAAGATGTAAAATCTGATACAATATACAAAAATACAACATAAAAACAATTTCGTATGTCAATAATATTAAATTGTATTGATTCTGAGTCTAACTCTAAACGGTTATTTATCTTGTTTATAAAATCAGATTAATTATATTTTCTACGTATTAGGAGGAAAGGTCCCGCAAGTCAAAAAATGACCAAGTAGGTCTATCTAAAAATAACACGTATTTTCAATTAGACACTTTTACCTACTATAAATGGGGCAATTTCTCCAAATTATTACTGGGTGTCTCAGATTTATTTGTCAATCTTTACTTTTTCCTAGTATTTTATGCAGCAAATAATTAATTAAAAAATACGGGGGAATGATTAGCAAAGCAATAATAAAATGTCTTTAGTTGTAATCCTAATGCTGACCACAACACGATTCTCTCCCAACAACACAGAGACAGAGTCTGTGGCACACAGGTTTATTTAACAATATGGTATATAAGTACGAAATGAGCCATTTGAACCAGTTTGTACAGTGATTTCATTCTTATTTTCTGCATATTTACAGTACTGTCTAGCTGCTTGATTTACATTAGAGAACAGTTCATAATCAATTCAAGTTTAATGCAAGAGAGAAAACGATGCACAAAACTCTCTGAACACAAATCAGCAGTCAAACAAGTTAGTTTCCCACCACAGGCAAAAGAGGCTCAGGATTTAATGATAATTTCTTCAGACCGACGGAGACAAAGCAATTTTTTTTGAACATTTGCAAGACAATTTCTGGGCCCAAGCCAGTAAAAAGAACATTTCGGCACCTGTGAACATTAACAAGCCTTAGTGCAGGTTTCTCTTACACCTGCCATTGTGTTTGGGTGTGTGCAATAGTTCCTAGATCTATACAAATATGTTAATCTCCCATAGACTCTGCAAACAGGAAAGAAATTAAGGCTTTCCCAAAGGCAGTCCTTTTGAAAAATGGCATTTGTACAATAAATTAGCCAGGAACAGAGAAACTGAGCAAGAGGTGAAACCTGGCAAAAACTTCCAAGACAAATAATTTTACAGTCTTCAACACAAATACGATATTAATTTGCAAAGGTACAAAATGAAAAAAAAAATTGAATAATAAAATGAAATTTTTTGTTTTGAGAAGTTTTGTTAAAAAAGTCAATAGCAGAGCATAACAAATGTAAAACAAATGAAAACAACACAAAGACCAGGGCAAATTCTTGCACGATTGGTCTGAACCAAAAATATATTCTTTGTGTCTTTGTTGTCTTATTTTCAACAGCAATTATTAAATCATCTTGTGTTGGAAGAAAAAGCAGTCTCTTGGATTAAGGAAAGTTCACAGTCTGTAGGCCTCATATGACTCATTTGTATTTCTTTTAGATTTTTACATCAGCAAGTACAAAAATTTCTCAGATGAAAACAGAACAAGGCCTTTCTTCTGTCATGAAATGCTACAATCCTTCAACAAATTTCTCCAGCGTATCTCCCGTCGTGTCACCCACCATGCCTATGTCATTACTCAACCCCCCTCTGTTCGGTGTGTTAAGTTGTGGAAGCATGGCGCTCTGCTCTGGCGTTCCCATGTGTCCCTGCTCCATGGAGCCAGACATTGGGCCTCCAAGGCTTGGGTGGGGGGAGCTGGAGTGGAGGGCGCCGTGCTGAGGTGAGGGCTGAGGCTGGATCCGTGGGGAAGGACTGGAATGCGGGGGCTGCTGTGAAGGCGGACGGGGCGATTGCACTGGAGCCGGGGAGCGTACTTGGTTTCCCAGGGTGTTTGCCATTGTCTGTCCGGGCAAGTGAGCTCCTCCCTGGGCTTGGCCTTGGAGCATGTGGGGTTGTGGACTCATCGAGTTAGCCTGCGCTGGAGAGCCCATCTGCTGCTTTAACATCTGCTGCTGCTGCTGCTGCTGAAGCATGCGCTGCTGGAGGAGGTTTTGGGGCCCATCCATGCCCATTCCAGGCTGGCCCATTTGGGGCGTGGGTGGGAGTTGTCCCATGGGCCCTGCACCTCCTTGCATAGCCATTTGCTGCTGCATACGGAGCTGTGAGTAGCTTGCTGGCCCTGGCTGCTGCTGAGAGAACTGACCATGGCCCTGAGGCATCCCTCCCTGCTGCTGCTGTGCCTGCTGCTGCTGCATCTGCTGCATCCTGAGCAGCTGCTGTCTGCGGTACAGTTGTGGATTGCCATTTTGAGGCGCATTCATCATTTGACCTTGCGGACCCATGGTTGCCATGCCCTGGGCCCCTGCTTGCTGAGGAGGCTGCTGCTGAGGTGGCATCCCTGGCCTCTGCACCTGGTTTGCCATGGCTGCAATGGCCTGCATTCCTGCCTGGGACCCGAGCATAGCTTGAGGGTTCTGCTGCTGCGCCTGCTGCTGTTGCTGTGGCTGGTTTGCCTGGTATTTGGCTGTCCTCTGTTTAATGAAGGCAGCCATAAGTTGGGGGTTAGACTTGAGGATGTTGAGGACCTGCTGTTGCTGCTGGGGGGAACTGGGAGATTTAAGGGTGCGCAGTAATTCCTGCAGGGCACTCGAAGCAATGTTACTAGGTATCCCGCGTGCCATGTTATGCTGCTGTGGTGTCATGCCTTGCTGTGATGTCCCCTGGGGGGGCATGACCGCAGGCATTTGAAGACCTTGTTGCTGGGGCATCATGGGCCTCTGCATTAGCGGGCCCTGCTGGGGCATGGGGGTTCCCTGAGCCTGCTGAGCGGCCATAGGTCCTTGCTGAGGAGGGACCTGCTGTTGATGACTCTGGGGATTCTGCATGGGATTCTGCATCCCTGGACCCCATTGACCCTGCTGCATAGCCGGCATCACCTGGGGTCCCCGTGGCCCCTGCATCATTTGCATCTGGCCCTGCATGGCCCCCATCATTCGTGGGTGGTTCATAGGCATCCCATTCATGGCATAATTCTGCTGTTGTTGCTGCTGCTGTTGCTGCTTTGCCTTGGCTACCATCTCAATCTGTCTGGCCACCTTCAAGGCTGCCAGCAGTGGCTGCTGCTGCTGCTGTTGCTGCTGCTGCTGTGGTGGCTGAGACTGCTGTTGGTGTTGTATGTTAGGCAGAGGTGACTGCTGCTGATGGAGAGGGGATGACTGAGGCCCCGGTTTGCCCTGTGGCACTGGGGTTGGGGGCTGGCTGCTGCGGCCGTTATTGGGGAAGCCTTGGGCAATATTGGCAGGGTTTGATGGCTGCTGTTGTTGGGGCTGATTGGGCATGGGCTGGGGGGTCTGAGGTGTATTAGGCTGCTGCACAGAGTTTGGGGTGTCGGGAGCAGCTGAGGTAGGTGGAGATGGCATGGGCATGCCCCTTCCAGCCATGGTGGCCATTCTGCGACGCATCATTTGAGCCTGCTGGAGCCTGTGTTGCAGCTGCTGTTGACGGAGTTTGTGCTTGATGTTGAGACAAAAAGGAACAGGACACTTGTTTTCCTGACAGTGCTTGGCGTGATAACAACAAAGAGCAATAAGCTGTTTGCACACAGGGCAGCCTCCATTGGTCTTGCGCTTGCAGCCCTTGGTGTGCTGAACCACCCTCTTCATCTTCTGGCATGAAGGCAAAGAACAGTTGGCATTGCGGCACTGGCAGGCGTGGACTAGGGACTGGATGCAGCGCTGGATGCTCAGACGTCTGCTCTCCTGAGGGCTCTTGGAAGCCTCGCCACTCTGACCGTTGCTGTCGTCGTCGATACCCAGGCCCCATTTGACCATCTGGTGCTCATGGCCCTTGGCATTGTAGCAGTTAATGCATAGATCATAGTCCTGGTGACAGGTAAGGAAGATCAGGTAAGGACTAAGTCAACACTAAAATTCAAATCTGATACACAGAACTCTTTAACAAATCAATTAAGTGCCACATTTTCCTACCTCGCAAACAGTGCAGTGCCAGCGAGTCTCAACATGGTGCTTGCACTCGTTGCAGGTGTACACAAAGCGGTCTTGGCCCTGGTTGTGCAGCTCTACCAACATACACATTGTGCTCCATTTGCACCTTCTCAGTGAGCTGAACTCCCAGTGCTTGTCCCTGGCCAACGTCAGAAAGGCATCACGGCCATCCATCAGGTCACAGGTCAACAAAGGGTCAGGGTCCATTATGGGTGGCAGGGTGTTAATGACTGGCCCGGCATGGAGGTGGATAACAAAAAATACCTGGTAGTAGAAAAAAAAAGGGAAATGTGTTTGTTAGTTGTAAGGATGGTCGGTGTGTGCTGCAACAAACTGCCAACACGCAGTCGATCCCACATAAAACACTGAGCACTGGACTGTAGGTTATGTTAAAGTTGGTAGGGTGTCTCACCTCTTTATGCTTCTCCATTGTGGCGTAGAGTTTCTGGGACAGATCATTGGCTACATTCGGCATCCCAGGCTTTTTCTTATTGGCTCGACTGACGCTGCTCTTGTTTTTGTTAGTTTTCTTGTTGTTCTTCTTTTTGGCATTCTTGCTGTCAGCGTGGGTTCCCTTTATAATAGATGGACATGAGCATTGAGAGAGGCAGAGATTGCACAACAGGCAAGATGAGGTTATGCAATTAAGCTGAGTGGTTAAACAATGGCAGAGTGACTACTGAAAGCTTTTATATAATGAGGACTTGAGAATGATAAAAACTGGGGTGAACCAGAGGCCTAAGCACCAGGCTGTTGATTGTGGCCTAACACGAACATTCCTCTGGCAAAATTTACTTCAAAATGCTCAATCCACCTATCCATTTAACTCACCTCTGTCATCTCAGCGGAAGCCGTGTTCTCCTCCTTCTTCCTCTCCTCCTCCTCCTGCTCAAGTTCCTTGATGCTCTCTTCCAGTACATTGGGCCAAAAGTCACCCTCAAAGTACGGTAGCTCATAGGCACTAGTCAGCCTGTCTTCTGTTGCCTGCTTAAAAATGTCCTGAACAGAGATACACAAGATTTCTATTAGGCAAGATAGTTCCATAACTCATAACAAAATGTTTTAAAGTTCAACTGAGCTGAATTTTAAGGATCCTTACACAAAATGAAGTATTTTTTTTTCTTGCGCATACTATTAGGCGTATTTGTGTTTTAGTAAAGGAGTCTTAATCCTTTAATTGGAAAAATACATGTTATTTGAGACAGATGATTAGATAACATCAGGTCAGAGCTTATTTATAGTCTAGACATGTTCATATGTAAACTACCCCACCCACCACCCCAAAAAAAACCCCATTTGAAATAGCATTATTTAAATTGACAAAGGAATAACTCCGAGACATAGTTTTAAAAAGCTAACCACACCAGCAAAGTAGTTAACATTAAGTCATAACCTATCAAAAAGACATAACTGAGCCACAGTAATTTGCTCATCAGTGAGGTTTTTCATATTAACCTACTGTGCTTTATAAGGCATCAAACTAATGCCTAATCTCAAACGACATCCAGTTTTACTCTTAACGCTGTTTTATCTGGTGGCAAAATTTTTAAGTAACTGAGAAAATCTTTAGAGATGTGATCGCTGAGCGTTTTCTGACCTTGTAGTCATGTATGATCCTCTCAGCAAAAGCTTTGTCCAGCATCTTTCTGTACCACTCCTGGAGCCTCTTAGGCTTTGGAATCTTCTGGTCAGGAGGATGGCAGTGGAAAATGTAGTCATCTCCCTCACTGGGTGGGCAGGCCCAGATGTGACCTGTCACATACCTGAGCAGGACAAGACTTATTAGTCACTTCACACTTGCAGGAATGACACACCAACTATTACCTATAGACTGCAAAGTTACTCCTAACTCACCCCAGTTTCTTCACATACTCCAGGTAGCCTATTAAGATCTCATGGTAAACTGCAGTCCTTAGCATACGTGGTCTGAAGAAGTGAATACTGTCGAGGTATGATATGTAAACCCGTCTGCCAAGCAAATATGGAGAATTAAAAGAGCCATACACACAAATGACCAAAACAGGTAGAATAAACAGCTCACATCATTCTCTTTTCTTTTCACTGTAGTTTACCTGGTATTTGGAAAAGGGCACTCTGAGCCGTACTCCTGGACGTGCATGCCAAAGAAACAAACATCGACCCCGTCTATTTCTTCAAATGCAAAAAGTGCTTTGGTTCTGTAAGGGAAGCTCTCAACCATCTCACCTGAATCCACAAACCTGTGGAAACAGAGAGGAACAAGTAAAGTTACACACTGTTTTAGAAGAACTTTACTTAAAGCACCACACCAGTGTTACATGTCATTCTCTTTTGTCAACATTGGCCACATAGGTTATAACAAACCCTTCCATTTTTCCCCAAAAAACTCTGTTAGTTAACATTTTTTCCATATTCAATTAACATTGCAGACAGTACCTGAAAATGTGTGACAATGTCAGTTAAAAAGTCTGAGTCTGTTTGAAAATCCTTTTTCACGCTAATGAGCTAGGAAGGCAGCACTTGTAAGGAACGAATTTACCAGGCGTACTAACTTTCTTCTCAGCAGCTCCCCTCTCTCTCACTCAATGATTTTTGACCAAACAAGCACAGACAATCTCTTCAGAATTGTGAATTACCTACACCTAGCAACTGTCGTGTGTACTAAAGTGTTTCTCTACCCTGTTACAACATGAATAGCAGTGAATGGGGTTTAAATATGCAGTCTGAGATCTACTAAAGTACACACATGGTTGAATTTTAACAATTGTAGAAGGCAGTCAAAAATGGACTGGTACAGTCCTTTATACATTTTTTTATAGAGGATGAGAGGAGGAATTATTCATCAATAACCTAATGGCTTAAGATGCTGATTATTACGTCAGTGGTTTGAGTTTAGCTTGGCATCTCTGTTACATGTCATCCCTTTTTATCCCTCATTTTCTGTCACCTTTACATGTCTTCGTCAATTTAATGATGAAGTTCCCAAAAATTATACTTTCAACACAGACAACATCAGAACCTTGTGATGTGGCAAGTCTACCCAATGAAATATTTCATTTCCTTCTGTCACTATTTTAAACACCCTCATTCATGTGATGTGTTTTTGAATACTCTAGCATTCATATCAAACGCTCAATGAATCAAATACACAAACATCAAAGTGCATAATTTTCTTAAAAAGCACTGAAATTATCCCCAACATCTCTCCTGACTTGCTGTTTAGATAAGTTCTTAAGTAATATGCAGCATAGGTTTAAGCAGCCACACAAAGAAAACGATGGTGTTATTCCTCATTTACCCATATTACTGCAAATTAGAGGAGAAACACTTTATCTGCAGGTGAGAACTTTACCTGGACTTCATGCCCGGCTTTATCTCCACAGTTTTATCAGAGCTGGCAACCACTCGCACAAACACCTCACCGGCCTCTGGGTGGTTCTGCCTTTTCAAGTACTTGTTCACTCTGTCCTCAATATACGTTCCCAACCTTGTAGACTGCAACCCTTTACAAAGACAAACATTTATTTTAAGTTTTTAACAGAGTTCAACGTGATTAAAGAAAAATTATGGAAGCATTACTGTTGTTTTTCTGCTACTTGTAACTCACTTCTGGCTGAAAATTTATTTTACTTCCTGGTTTTTCCAGACTTTTTGAGACAATTATCACAGATGAAGCTAGAGGAAGGAAGACCAACTGTAGTTTAGTGTCAACATAGTTACAATTCCTGTTGAATGAATTCTGTTAAGGTCAAACATAGACTGTACATGTTTAACGGGCTGGGTAGCTGTCAAACAGCCATAGCGAGACTTACCCTGATGGCCAAATGACGTCGTAGTGCAGCACGCAGATCTGATGCATCTTTCGTCCACAGTCTTTACATTCAATAAACCTGCAAAGACAAACATTTGCTTTTCCTCTGCTTCCCTTTCAGAAGTAGCAAAGAAGCACCATTGTCGACCAATTTAGAGTTAATCTCTTCCGGACAATACTCACGGTTCAGAATCCAACATGTCATTTTTCTTCTTTTCAAACTGCTCTTTTGATATCATGCTGCACAAAAAAAGAGATAAACAGACAACCAAGTTTATGTTGGCTCCTGTTATTGAAACTTCACAGAGTGAAGGCCAGAGAGGAAACAGCCTCATAATCTCGCAAGATGATCATCAGGTGGTGGTCAGCCACCCGGGCCTGGTAACTTACGTCTGTGGCTGTGCCGGGTCGTCGCCCAGGGTCACACTGTTGCCCTGGATCTCGTTGAAGCACTTCTCACAGAAGTGATACCTGTCGGCAATAAGGCCATATTTGGGTGAACTGCAGCCAGCACACACAGTAGCAGCACAGGCAAACCGGCGCACAGGTGGCAGAATGCAGAGCAAACGGTGCACACGGAAACAACCGGGGACAGAGCATGGGCAGTGGACAGATGGAAGGACACACACACACAGGCAAAGGTACAGGTTAGTCACAGTTGAAATGGTCATGATCCAGCCACTCTCAGTCAAACTGAAACAGAAATGGTGGGAAACATGCTACAATGCTATGTTAATGAATGTCAACGACAAATGAATGTTTGAACAGAAGCTAATGCACACTACACCCTCCAACTGCATGCTGAGTACATAAACAACAAAAGAACTGCTTCACTACAAAAATCTACAAAAAAAGCAACATGCATCATGAGCTGATGAAGGAATTGTACGATCATGCCGGGAGAGACGGAATGAGCAACAATGCAAATCCAAACGTCAGTTTCCATGACTAAGTTTATTTCTAAGCCAAGGGTATTTCAGTCCTAATAATTTGGGCATTAAGATTAAGTTTGGGTTAAATTATAAAACCTTGACTTTTTGTCAGAAGTTTGTGAACTTTAGAGCATTTAGTGGCCAAAATTTAATGGTGTTGCATTGGAATGATACTGAGGTGCAGTAGCAGGATCTGCACAGCAGGTGGAGCTTTGGTGCTGGTTCTCAAGCACACCAGACCGGGATAACACAGGGCGCCATCAAGCACATTCGGCTAGACCACATTAAACAACTTTCAGTGGTATCTGTTAACGCTTCTATGAATGAAAAATCATCATGTGAAACTTTGCTGACTGCTATAGCTGCATGTCAGCTCTTTGTCTTGGTACTACAGTTAAGAATGAAGCTGTGCACCTTTTCTTGATTACCCCCTCCTGCACCTTTTCACCCATCTCTCCCCCTCCACAGACCCAGTAGACATTTTTACCTGTTCTGGTAGCTGTAGTAGGTCCCATCCCTGGAGATGGTGCACAACTGTTTGCCATAGCAGCACAGCGTTTGAGGTGAGAACTCGTACTGTGGAAAAATCAGAAAAATGTTTAGAATCCATGTCACTTACAAATCAAAACTTATTCTCAACTCAACAGCCACATACAGGTAACAACAAATGTGAACCAACAGATAAAAACACAGTTTTTGTGTTCAATCCCCATCATGTATCCTCTCACCTTCCTGCCACAGCAGTAGCCCAGGCTCTGCATGACGGGATCAATCTCTGCTTCAAACACTTCTGCCAGCTTGGTGCAGTACTTGTAGACGCGAGATGTTTTACGGTTGTACAACCAGGCGTTATTGAACATGAGCCACACGTCATCCACGTACTGCCATGGCTCCTGGTACTGACCAGTATCCAGTTTGCGCTTTATGGTGGACAAGTCGATGGGATTCTTCACAATATCAAAGTAGTCCTGTGCGGCAGGAGAAGTACATTTGCTTGAATGAGAAAATCATGATTCACAGCATTTCCTCTGGGTCTTTTATAGTATCTGAGTATATGTTAGTATACTTATGGGTACTCACGGGGATGCCCAGCAGCAGGGGGTCTACAGGCTGTCTGAAGGGCAGTGACTCAGGGTCTTGCCTGTAGAGGGCCTCAAGTGTCGGCATTAGGGCTTGTCTCAGCTCCTCTGGCTTGAAAACTGGACAGACAAAAATGTTATAAAATCTTAAATCTTAATAAATCCTAAATCTTAATCTCAAGCATCAGCATGCAAATATTTTAAGTCAACAGTACAAAACATCCCACAATATATTTTACAAACTATCGACAAATGAGAACTTACTTTTCTTTCGGTTCTGAGTGGTGGAGTTGGCTGATGTGCTGTTGGCCCCACTCTCCTCCTCTTCTTTGGGTTCTGCCTTCATCTCCGGCTTCTTCTCCTCAGTTTCCATTGGTTCCTGCTTTGGCTCTACTCCGTCTGGCTCCTCTTTTTTCACCAGCGGTGGTTTGGTTTCATCATCCTGCTACATGAACACAACCACGGTCAACCGACTATCTTATACTGCCAAATTGGAAGACCAACAAGTATTTCAAGCACTTAATGGGAGGCATAACGTGTAAAACTTCAAGGCAAAATTCATTTTCTGGGCATGAAATATAAGCAGAAATGATTTATTGTGGTGGACAGAGTTAGGAATAGAAACCAAAGTACTATCTTTCCATCTCTCACCTCAACAATACCTGTCTTACCTGCTGAGGACAGAATCTTCTTGTAAATATATGAACATACCTCCATTTTTACATCCGTCTGCTTCGTTCCAGAATTGCTGTCATCATCTTCATCCTTTACTTCAGGTTTGGCTTCAGTGCCACTCATATCTGGCAGGGCCTGTTGGGAGCTCAGCTCAGCCACAGAGGCCGGGGTGGGCGCTCTGTTATCTACACTCGCTGCTGCCTGGGATAACTTCAAAGAGAGGAGGAGACATTCTGATCAACATGCAGATATTTTATCAGTCAAGTCCTACTCCCATATACAAAAATTAAGGATTCACTGTCAGTGATTCTCTCTGTATGAATATGTTCCTTTGAGTATTTCTTTAAAGTTGGTTGGATGAAAGCAATAATAAGAGCATGCAAACGCGTGAGAACTAATATCTCACCGGCGTGCTGGGGTGCTGCGCCTGCACTGAGGTTGGCTGCTGCATCTGGCTGGGAGGCTCTGTCTGAGGCTGCAGGGGTGTGAGCGGCAGGGAGGGGTCAGGGGGTGTGCCCATGGCTGAAGGGGGGCCAGGGAGGCTACTGGGAACATGGGTCGGGGTGGAGGAAGGCCCACCCGTGGAGGCCGGGGTAGAGGGCTGTGGCGGCATCTGGGCCTGAGCAGAAGCAAGGTGTTGCTGCATCTGCTGCTGCTGCTGCTGTTGCTGTTGCTGAGGCTGCAGACTGGCAGAGGCATTGGGTGGAGGGGTGGCGCGTAGGGTGGGCTGGGTAGCAGGGCCACAGGGCAGCTGGGAGCCAAGGGATCCAAGGGCATTCAGAGGGAGGTTAGAGTTCTGCGACTGCTGGAACGGAGAGGGATGCACAGTTAGCACACCAATACGCGCCACTCATATAGCAGCACACTCAATGCCGTGTACTGTCTCCTTACCTGTGAGACAGCAGCCTGTGTTATGGGCTGGCCCAAGCCTACATTCACATTCATTGCTCCACCTGCAGCTGCAGGGAACTGGCCCTGTGGCAGGAATTGGCCTTGGTTAGCTGACTGAGCTACCATGTTATTAGCATGACTACCCATCATTCCTTGTGTCTGAGGCATCCTTGACGGGGACATGCCCATCTGTAAACGGAAGAGAGAGAAGCAGAAAAAAATTATTCAGGCAGCAGGCCTCCAGTTTTCAATACCTGCCGAGAAAAATAAACTGAATGGAATGCAGCATGAGTGCTACTTCTACAACAGTCTTTCAAAGAGCCTGTGGTGTAACTGGCGAACAATGTGCTGAATCAAAATATGGCATGGCAACTGATCTAAAGACAGAGAGGAAGACTAAGGAACAATACCGATTACTCATTGACAGCCAGGCAGTTTGTTCATAAATGGATGAGGGACGGGTGTGCAGGCAGCACATTACATATTGACGCATGCATCAAAATGATAACAGGCTAAGAAATGAACAATAAGTTCAAGACTGTGAGGCATTTCACAGCCAAGAGTAGTGAAAAAGTGGAGCATTGAGCAAAAAAAAAATGACTAAGAAAGAGAGAGGAAAAAATCGACAGGATCAGAGAAACGACTGTTAAAAAGAGAGAAAGAGCAAAGCAAGGAGACAGGAGAAATATCTCACCGCTGGGACGGAGCTCATGTTCATCTGCTGTGGATGGCTCATGGGGGAGGGAGCACGTGCTCCCATGGGTGCCTGAGACATCTGCGCATTCTGCATTGCCATTGGGTTAAACTGATTGATTCCTGTGGGGGCAGATACGCAATTATTTACCTGTTTATTATACTTGGGAGTTGTAATTTAATATTCCATGCCCTATTGGGCAGGCAGAGGCATTGAAGTAGCTCAATTAAACATCACAGCTCCTACAAATACATTTTACTTTAACTACTTAAACAACCGGGTGTAAACAGGAAACTAAAACTCAAACGATGAAATGCTGACTTAAATACCAATTTAAGAACCGGGAAGTTCAGCCAAAGAAGACATATGGAATGTTTTTCCCTAGAGTGTAAGTGCCAAGAAGAGAAAGCAAAGAGCAGCCACTTACCTTGGGGCACCTGCATACGGTTCATTATCTGATTTGGCATGTTGGGCATAGGCACAGGTCCATCTGAGAGAAGACAGAATATAGCAGCGTTCATTTATAAAATGCGTTTACAGAGTTTAGCTGCAAAATAGTTAAAAGTTATATAATTAATGTTTCAAATCCTTTAGTGCTGTTCCCCTGGACTATTGTGTCACCCAAAGAGCAGAGAGTTCAGCTACTAACTGGGAGGTCGGACAGCCTGTCCTGGGCCCATGGCGTTGGGCTGAGCCATGCCAGGTTGCTGAGGCCCAGCTGCGCCCATCATGCCAGGCTGTTTCTGAAGCCGTGAGCGCCTTTTCTCCTCCAGCTCCTTCTGGATTTTGTAGATTTTTTCTGCCAGGAAGTGGTAATACTCGTCCTAGTGAGAGAATCAGAAGAAAGGAAAGTTGAACAGACAGTTTAGCAGTCTCTGGTTCTGGTTCAAATTCTCCGCTTTCATGGTGACAAGAGAAAGGTTGATGCAGATCAACTAAAGACAGGTCAAACTGAGTAAGTGTATTATATAAGTTACCCTGCTGTTAGCGGACTCATACATGTCGCCCTCAACCTTGCGTGCATACGCCACCAGGTTCTCCATTCGCCGGTCCTTCAGTGCTGCAGGGTCTGGGGTGGGGAATATGGCTTGTACACTGAGGAGAAAAAGCAGAGAAATACAAAAATAAACAAACTGCCTTGTGCACCAAGCTTTATTCTGTTTTCATATGATGGAACTTTGGTATTTGTATGCATCTGTTTTGTTGTTACACGTACAGTTTGTGCACCAGGTGGGTGCGCAGGTCCTGAGTGACGTGTTCATGCCAGGCTTTCCTTACACCTGTTGCAGAGAGAGGCGTTGCAGCGGGCAGGCTTCCCATTCCTCCAGCTACTGAGCCATCTGGCATCAGCTGACTGTAAGACACAGAGAAGGAAACTTTTGCTTGAGTTCAATTACACAAACATTTCAATCATAAAAGAATGAGGGATTTTTTTTTTAATTTAAATTATTTTTGTCCTTCAAGATCCATATTTTAAAGCATATTTTTAAAGTCACATAGACGACTTCAAACCATCACTTCAGAAAATCTTGATCACTGAAGACAGAGTTTCCAGTTGTTACCAACATAGTCATACTATTGGCTCACACAGGAGCAATACTTTTAATGCACACCTTTCTATGGATTCATTATTTTTTTAAAACATTTGTCTATATATAGAATTTACTATTATATCCTTTCATAAGAAACCAAGGGACAGAGAACAAACAGATCTCAGATGATTATTTGTCAATAAAATGTTATTTGGTTAAAGGGAAACCTTAGAACTCATTACCTGAAATAAGTGAATTAAATGACAGCTGTGTCACATCAGATCATGTTATTATTTACAGGATGACACTGATTGCAACCCTAAGATTACATTTCACAGGAAGAGAATTAAAAATAGTGGTTGCCTTGGCAGCAAAGGTCTTGTTTGTGTGCCCTATGAGAATGCTCACTTGTTGAGTGTGGATGGTAGGGAGGAGTCGGAGTGCATGCCAGACTGGTCTGTAGAGGGGACACCCATGCCTCCTGCCATCTGGTTCATCTGATTAGTGCCTGATAAACACACATCATTACTTAAAAGGGTTCACAAGACAATGGCTTAACAACAGATTTAGAGCACTGTTATCACTTGTACATGATCCAGCAGTGACTTCTCTTCTTTTCCATACCTAGTGGGTTCATATTTCGTAGCTGCTGGTGTTGGGGGCCCTGGGGGATTTGCTGAGCGGGACCCTGTCCCTGGACCTGAGCAGGGGACTGGTTCCCATACGGCAGGCCAAGAGCAGCGTAGGCCCTCTGCATGGAGCTGGGGTCGATGTGTGTGGCAGCACTGTTGATGGCTGTGGCACTGGGCTGGCCGGGACCCACTGTATTGATGGCGCTCTGCATGCCAGCCCCTGGGGAACCTAGCATGGCTGGAAGGAGAAGATGATGAAATATATAATTATAAATAAGTGCTTTGGCAATATTAAATAAAATATTTAATACTATAATACTAGTTTAGGGGGGAACACCTGCTTTCATTTTTTCTATGCTTCTTAATGTCTAAAAAACAAAAAATAAGAGTATAAGTTAAAACAAAAACAATTAACATAAATACACCCATTGGCATAAAAAGTACTTTAGAGACATAACAACATCAAATATTATTTCGAGTTTAATTTTTCGTAAAGGAAAAGAATCTCAGTCTATGTGCAAAAGAACATGCTCCACAGCAGACCTCCATCCACAATCCCTGCTGTGTTGATTGCTGACAGGGAGCATGCTGCCTCTGTGGGGGATTTAAATCTGTCAGAGGGCCTTTTCACCAATCAGAGAGCACACTGGCCTAAGACCCTGCCCCCACTCACAGCAGAGACACAGAGCCCCTCCCCTGGGTGTTACATTACAGGCCCAGCCTTTCTAGAGGAATCCTCTCACTGTTAGAGCTCTCAGTCAGCGAGCCAGCACAGAGCGGTGGCAGGGAAAAACAGCCTGCAGGTGGCACCACTTCATACCACACACACCGACTTGAGAGCGCTGCTGAGTGACAACTGCTTTTTCACTCAGCAGATTTATATCACACATTCATGTACATACTTTTTTTGAATGACCACAACAACAGTATGTTTAAGCATCCATCAGGAATTCTAGTAATTTTCTCTATTTAGTTATAACTTTTACACATTTGTATTTTTACATTATGAATGCATACGAGAGGAGTTACTTACGTTGCTGATTCCTCTTGTCACTTGCATTCTTCAAAGGCAGGCAGACCGGACAGTCGTGCCGCGTGCAGTTCTTCCAATGGGAGATGATCTGTCTGGATGATGCACAGTGAGCCACTGGGTAACAAGAGAAAGTGAGATGTAGATTGAGGCAGGGTGACAGGTAATTCAGCAATATCTCACATTTTAATATTTAAGAATTTAAATGTGAAGCGTTGACCAAGTGAAGAAAGACACACTATATAATTGCTATTTAAAGTGATTAAAACACACATCACGTCAACTTAAAATACAGCAGTGTAAAAAAGTCCAACTGTTCAGAGTACAAGTGCAAACAGCTGTGTAAAAGCATTTGTTGCAAAATCATGAATGCATTCTGGCATTAACTTCAGTTATAAACAGCAAATATTTTATGGAGTTCAAAGTTCAACACTGCGCGACTTTCTTGCCACACATAGCTGTCAGAGGGAAGTTGCTTGATGCCATGGCAGACGAGGAATGAAAGTACATCTATTATGACATTACAGTAATTTAAAAAACAAAATAAAAATCATCCTTGCTGATGGTGTCGGTCACTGGGAAACAATGTCACTTAAGTAATTACACTACACAGTGCTCATCATTTTACTGCTCTTATAATAACAGATGCAACATAGTTTTGGTAACACTTAAAGCATCCATCTATAAAGCATTATGAACATACTTAGAATGTGTTACAATGCATCTATAATGCTGTACAATCATAGGTATAAGCAAGGTTTGGATTAATCCTGACCATAACCACATATCATGCACTATAAGGGTATTCATAATGCATTGTGTTATATATGTTCATAATGTGTTATAATGCATTATAGAGTTACCGTAGCTTTTATGTTGTATGTTTGTATATATTTATGACGGTGAAGCTGCTAGCT
>JAQLOL010000009.1:12116676-12138698 GCA_029783665.1 Naso thynnoides | reverse complement strand
TCACACCGCAAAGACAACAGCTGGCAACCAACAGGCTCATACGAGCTGGGCCTGCGCCAACAGAAATTTCTACACAAATATACAAACTGTTGTTATAATTAAGCAGCATTTTCTGAACCCACTCTCGCTAATATAGCCACTTCCAACTGATATTATGTCTGATAAAAAGCCAAAAATGGCACCAGAGGAAGAGGTACAGGAGAAAAATAAGATAGAGTGCACTAAATGTGTGTAACCGTGGAAACTACAGCCACAGGCTTAGGGGGCTTTTCCTCTCTGTTTCTGTGTTTTTTTTCATGTGCTGGTCCACTTACCTGAGCAGCCAATCAGAGTGATTTCTTTCACCGACAATTCTGAATGGGCCAAAAAGCCTCAGACAAGCCAAAAGCAGTTCCAGCGCTGCTGTTCACACCACACTGACCTCAGCCACAGACTGTATCTGACAGCCCTGACAAGTCCTGATCCCCAACCCAGGGTGAAGGAGCTTTTAATTAGCTGATAATCCATGAGTTCATTAAATGTCAAGAAAATGTGAGAAATCCTCGACACAAATTCTCGAAGCTCAAGCCGAAATCTTCAGAATTGTTTCTTTTGTCCAGCCAACAGCAATTACCATCACATAGATAAAGGAATGTGAGAAATACTTTGATTTAAAGTGCTGGAAACAAAAATAATGATATATTATTAAAACAGTCTGCAACTAATTTTCTTTCAATCAACTGATTGATTAATCATTGCAGTTCTATTGGAAGATATGATAATAGGAACGATCAATCAACCCTTAAATATATTCCTTCTTTTAAATAAATGAGGAAACCAATTACATTCCCCCACTCTGAACATAATGACAAACTGACTCTAACACATTTCAGCCCCATGACTCTCTGATGGACGCCACACAAGCTAAGTACATGACGTGTGTGTCATTTTACCTTCCCACATACACACTACTCATGACAAGGTAAAATCTTTCCTCATTTCCCCTCAAACACATCCCAAGTGTCTCAAAATTTGGGCATTTGTTTCAGCTTGAGACCTTCATGCACCAAACAACTTCCATAGGGGTGACAGCAACAGTACATTACACTGACGAATCAACGCTATTTCTAACCACTCATCTTGCAGTCCTTTAGTAAAAGACAGACCAACAAATGCAGAACAGCAATGATTAAGTTTGATAAAGTCATCTCAAGCTACTGTTTTTGTGTAGTAAGTTGGACAACCAACCTAGCCTAGCTCAACCCTAACTTTACAGTTAACGCTATAACTGTAACTTTAAAAGCAAAGTGAAAACTGGACAAAACTGACAAAGCTGGACCTGCTAACAACAAAATTTTACGATTTTCTACGCTCTATGTCTGTCGTGTATTTTTCTGAAAATACAACTGGTCGGTTTTTGTGATCCGGTATTTACCTTTTTGTTTTGTTTTTTAACCAAGAAAATCTGTTGGAATTAGACATATTCAAACATTTACAGTCTTCTTAGCACACATTCAACTGCATTAAAGGATAATAATAAATGTTCACAAATCCCACAGGGTGTGGTGATTGGATGAATGCATCAGTGATAGACTATGTCCATCATCTTTTCTTTTGTTATTTGTTTGTTTTTGTGTTTTTTGTTTTGTTTTGTTTTTTTTTTTGTTTGCTTGTTTTTTTGTTGGGGTCGGGGTGGGGTGGGGGGTGTCGGATGTCAACTTTTATTTTATTTTTGCTAATTTAGTGATCTGCTTCTGAAAATCCATTGTTAACCAGTGTAGTACATTCTCGTTCAGTGAGTTACCCCAGTGGCACAAAAAGGCCAACAGAGGCAGCTGCTCTGCTTCTTGCTCTGTCCTCCCCGGTCCTCAGCAGTTCTGTAACTTCACCATGCTTGGTCTTCTCCACAGAACACTTGGCAACCAAAGTCAATTTTCATTTTCCCGTTTAACAAGGAAAGTAAGTGTAAGAATAGTTCTTTGGTTGATATTTTTAGAGTTGATTTTGTTTAAGAGAGCTTCACAAAATATTCCTGGTTTCAAGTCTCTTGTGTTTGTAAAGAGTGTATTATTATTTGCTGCATGCCATCTGGTTTGCTAAGGACATTCCATACCTATCTAAAAAACTTAGTGATGTACTTTAATATTATCACGCACTGATAAGTTGTTTGGAATATGATGAATTTAAACAGTATTTTTAAAGTTACTTTTAATGTGCAGCGAATCCCATGTGGAACCACAAGGTCCTGAGAGAAGAGCTGGTTTTAGGCTAGTGTTGTATCTCCTTTGGATGTGGATATGGATATAGACTAAGGTCAACAAGGGTAACAGGACAATATTAACACTATTAGGCATGCAATAATAACTGCAGCCTATTTTTCATTAACAGAGGGAAACCGTATTGTAAACTAGACTAGGTCTCCAACTAATAACAGATTACAATCTACAATAAATATTCTATACTTCCATTGAGCCTCTCAAACTGAGTGTAATAACCTCAAAAGGCTGTGATAGTACGTGGTTAACTATAAACCTGTAATTGAAACAGAAATTAATAATTAATTTGGCCTATCATATTAGTTATTACTACATGTTAGTTATCAGAGTCAAAGGTTATGACAAATTGCACAGTAGTTGCAGATATTACTGTGGAGGTGGGTGTGTGTCAGGTTACGCATGATGAGGGATTTTCAGCTTGTCTCACATTAATGCAAGGCTTCAGTGCAACTCAAGTTCAAGTCTCTTTTGTTCGTATATTAAAATAAACAGTAGTGAGATTGCAGTGAGGACAAAAACCACACTGCAGTAACTCAGTACTGCACTGAGTTACAGTACATATGGTCACTTATACCGACTTTGAGATCCAGTGCAAAATGGTAAAGGCCAGCTGCTCGGTGTTTTATTTACACAAAATCTATTCTCATTTGTTGTTTTGTTTTTTTACTTTCACTTGCGTTTTATTCTCATTGCTGTTGCTGCTACGATAGCTGAATTTCCCTCAGGGATTAATAAAGGTTCATCTTATCATATCGTACCATATCTCTCTGCTTTAACTACAGTCTAATCAATTGTTTATAAGCTCAATAAACAGGTAATATTTTACCAGAATTTTTTTTTCAATTTTCCATGACATTTAGTTTATTAAGACAGAAATGGTGCAACTGGCAACTTACAGGACTAATTATGCTGATTTTCAACCTCACCTTATTCATGTTTCCAGCTTGCTGAGCATTCAACGCATTGTGTGCACCCAACTGTGGTCCTCCTTGTGTGAGTGTCTCTGCCAGCACACTGCCTCCAACTCCAGGTCCTTGTGCTCCCTGCATGCCTTGGCCCTGGTACTGCATGCCTGGTCTACCCCGGCCCGCAGGTCCCAGAGCCCCATTCATCACTTGTCCTGCCTGGCCCATGACCCCATGACCTTGCCCACTGTTCAACATGGCCTGGTTGAAGCCAATGCCTGTGTTTCCATTGCCTTGGCCAGCAGCTGCACCTCCTTTCTGGGACTGGGATGACTGGTGATTGGTAGAACCCTGCCCCAGTGGACTTTTACCGAGCACAGCACCGAGCTGGCTTCCTACCATGCCTCCCTGTTGGGGGCCACTTCCCAAGATGGTGGAGCTTCCTGGTCGCAGGAGCTCAGACAGCTGCTTGTGTTTGGCAGCTGCATCAGGGACGATGGAGTTGAGACCAGGACCTCCTCCACTTGGGCCACCATTAGAGGACATTCCCATTCCCAAGTCTCCATTTGGGATGAGCTCATCTGGAAGGTCATTTTCCAGGTCAAATAGGGACACAAGATCTAAAACAGAGAGAATATGAAAAATAAATATGCCGGACTTAGTGACTCACCTCCTTAATATAAAACAAGAAAACAAGCTGCTAACCACCAAGCATACCCAACCCAAGAAGAGCTATTTGTTAGAAGTACTGTTTTATTTAATTCATTTACCAGTAACCATTTTCTAATTTCTTACTTGGGCAAAAAAAGATTACAGAAAACAAGGCACAACAAAACATATTTTCCCATTAAATGTATTAATTCAATTTTAATCATTTATGGTTCATTTAATTCTCTCTCCCTACCACGACACACATACATATCACTGATTTATTAATCAATTTAAAATAATATTGCAAAGCTGATTACCAACTTTATTGATATTTACGTAATTTTTTTTTGTATTTTCTTAAGTGACTGTTGAAATTTTATACATTCACCAAATTTTACATTTTATGGTTGCATGGTGATTAAGCATATTGACTTTGCCTTTTTCTGTACATGAAGTTTAGACTGACTTTGAGCAGAACTGCTTGTACTAAGCCAACTTGTTAGTAGTAATGTACTGCAAATGCATTGATGGCCACATGTACACTAAGCAGCTCAGTCTGTACTGTATCTTAACAGCTCTGAGGACAATAAAATGGGTGCAGAGGGACAAGATTTAGCCATCTAACTGACAACATTGTTGCAGCTGTGCAGAGACGTAAACAAGAACATGCAACACGCAAAGAAATAAAATACAACATGTATGAGGGCTATAGTCCAAATCACACTTATATTCCAAGGTCATTCACTTGTGGGTTTGAGTGTGTCTGCGTATGTCAGCCAATGAAGATTTTACCAGCACCACACCCACACCCACACACACGCCCAGCTCTGTGTCTGAGGCTATCTGGATTATTGTCGTTGGAGAGAAATTCAACCTGTTTATCAATGAAATATGGTGGCAATTAAAAGGGGGCTGAATATTACCGCCGCAGGCTTCAATTGCCATTCCAGGCCTTTTAGGGCATAAGATTAAAGCAACAAGTCTCAGAGTTGCAGGAGATAATGATAGCACATAGTTGAGAGCAAGCACCTGTTTCTTGCCTGAGGCCTATTCAACAACAAGAGTGAGCCCACACAAATTTAAGAGGGAGAGGCTACATTGGAGTCAGAGAGCTAGCTGAAGGAGAAAAAGTGCCTTCAGCACAGCGAGTCTTTTCAAAGGGCTAAGAGTGCCATTTTAAATTGCTCATTATACAACCAGAATATGATGAGCACATCCAGTGGCAAGAAATCACAGTCTGAGTAGTGACAATGGAAGAATCCACTAACCAGAGAATCCAGACACTTGAGTTGAACAATTCTCACCTTACGAGTTGCTGCTGCCGGATGTAACTCACCCTAAGCTTTTCAGCAGCCACATGAAAATCTTCAATTAGACTCTTCTCTTTGGGAGATAATAACAGGCTATGCAGCAGTCAGTTGCTGCCTTAACAGAGACAGAGAAAAATGGGATGGAGATGGGAGGAGTAAGGTGCTCTCTTGGGAGAGTGAGGGGAGAAAAAGGGCAGTGCTAAAGGTAGGCTACATGCAAAATGTGTAAGGAAACCAGCCTGAGCATGTGGAAAGTAGTTAGTACACAGCCTTTAACATGCTGCAGTGCAGGCTGGAAAGCTAAAGTTGCTTTTGGCTGTCTGAGTCTGCCAGTAAAATAAAAAATTTATTTAAAAAAAAAAAAAAAAGTGATCCCCAGACTTTTCCTTTAGTGCCAACATGAAGTTAATGTTTGAGAAATATCTCAGCAGCTATGGATTGGAATGCAATTAAAATTTGCTACAGACATTTAGGTTCACCTCCAAGTGTTATAACTGTAATGATCCCTTAAACTTAAGCCTGATTTATGCTTCCGCGTCAGCTGCACGTGAGGCCTAGGCTGCACGCTACGAACGAGGCCTACGCTGCTGAAAGCATTTTTAGTTGTGCATCCGCATGTCCATGTTGCTCTGCAGTTACCCCACCCACACCAATGTTCGTGGAAATTTCTCGCCGTGAATTGCGGCCATCTGGCAGTCTTTGGAATAGGGTGATGAAGAGCAGTATTTATGGACTTCTTCAATCAATCTTTCTTCTACCTCGTCCATCTTTGCACGTGTGTGCAGGAATGTGTGGAGTAGTGGAACAGAAGGAGAAGCTGAAAATGCATGAAGGAAATGCAAGTCCATCAAACTGACCAATCACAGTGCTTACAGTCCGTGTCACTGCAACGTGCAGTTACATTTTTGGAGAGGTGCATGTCAGGGTATGGCATAGGGTACAGCGTACAGCATAGATTTGAGGCAGAAGCATAACTTGGGCTTTAGTCTAATTGGGCTGCATCTGTGTGGACTACAGAGGGTTCCGATAAAAAGCGGCAGCCCCTGCAGCAGAAAGCTGAAGCAGAGTCAACTTCGACAAACAGGCAATGCTGGGCACATCCAACAGCTGATTTGCTCTGAAACAGACCATGGTCTTTTTCTATATACAGAGTTAAACCTGTAGCTGCTTTAACCCCCACCCCAAAAGAAAAAAAAAAAGTAGATTTCTTACTTTACATAAGTCTCTTCAATGAAAGATTTTAACCTTGTTTTGCAAGTAAGCCATGTTAAATCTGCCCTCTTATTCTGAGCAAACCTCATATACACCCGAAAATTGTGCTTTTAAAATAATCCAGTATGGATAAATTTAAAAATACTGATCTCATGTTGTAGTGCTAAAAAGGAAAAAAATGTTTTCCTAAAATAACAACATAGCGCTTCGCTTTGACAGACTGGTTTGTGGCAAAAACTTTAAAGAGGAAGCTTTACGTAGATCCAAATTCTTATTCTTTGTTTAGCAACATAGCCAATAACACAACATAGGTGTCGTAACTGAAGTGTATTTCTTTGCCAGTAAAACAACACCTTTATGATTATAAAATTGTGAATAAGAGCTTCTTCACACAAGAATACAGCATTTGAGACTCAAATAAATCATTTACTTTGCAAGTTTTCTGACAATGAGAAGAACTAAATTATACCTTAAGACCTGTCTGCACGGGATTAGTTTTAGTTGGGGAGGTCGCCTGGAATGACAATGTCAGTGATTTCACTGTTTTTCAGCTAACTCCAAGGTCCTCTGATTATTTCATTACTGTCCAGATCAAAATGTCAGTATTTGACGCAGGTTAAATGGTTTTGGGGAAGGGCATAATATGTCCTTCCTAAATACAATCCCTCAAGTGCAAAACATATGTATTCCTATGCTCATTTGCAGGCAGTCCAAAGGAAAAGACTGTCTGATGGCACTAAAAATCTGAAAAGAGTAGCACACAAGTGAAGGGACATATATATACTTTAGGTGGGTGGTCTCGTTGGTGGCAAAAGACTTGCTGCTGTTATATAATAATTAACTGTTTAAACACCCAAACAGACACGCCCCTCAGTAATGTGGTAGAGTAACAGAGAGCAATTCTTACTCCATCCGGATCGGCTGTTAAAATCACTGTGTGCTACGGTAAAAAATATATTACCAACAATATCAGTAATAAAAAAATTTTAATTTAAAGGAAAAAAGACAACCATTAACATAGATTTAACTGGACTAGACTGTTTCCTTTTCCTCCTTCCTCTATGGCTGTAAAGCAAAGTTTGGTTGCATGTCAACTAGAGGAAAAATTTGCAGGTTTTTTTGCTCTCGTGTTTTGAGTGTGGATTGCAGCCCACTGAAAACCTGGTATTGATTGAATTCCATTTCATGTGCTCAAGTTTATATTTTGAGAGCACGTTCTTTTCAAAATGATCTGTCATAACATACCAATTTTCTCACTGTTCAGTCCCTTGTCCTCATTCAGATTGCACAAATCTTTCTTTAGAAATGTCTTGGGGAATCAAAAAACACGTGCAACTGGGACACATTTAAAGGTTATTATTGGATACATTTCTTTTTCATTAGACTAGTAGAATTCCCTAAATCTTTTAAAAAATTCAATGCCACATTTACAAACTGAGGAAGCACAGTGCTGAGCTGTTTTCCACACATTTGACAGTACAGTTTTAAAACCTTTAATATGGTGCTTTATTGGAAGAGCTGTGATGACTTCAAGATGTGCGAAATTAGTGGCACACAACTTGTTAGCTGGGGCTGCAGTCATTTGCTGTGCAGTGTTTATGAAAACCACAGCCATTCAGAGAAACTGACGAGAAAAAAATAGGGCGACTCCATTATTTGAGAGAGGAAAAGAACAATTTTATTCAGCTTTTGCAGAGAGACACTGAGATCTGAATGAATAATATAACAGTTCATAGTCTTGTTTCAGATGACATGAGCGTCTTATAAATAAGAAAGTTATAAAACTCAACAGCAAAGGGAGGAAAATGGGAGAGGTAAAGTGGGCTGCAGGGCAGGACTGTTCAGGGTGGCTCACTGGTTAGCATACAGGGCCTCCAACCATTCTTCTTATATCAATAAGTTGCACCTTATTGGAGACATTAGCCAGCAGGACCAGAGTAAAGCTGGCCCTTGCTTAGTCTCACTGGTAAAGGGCAAATTTTAAGCTGTTAACGCATGCTAATGCTGCCATAGCTGAATTATGCTTAGCAAACCCCAAGGCGAGACAGAGGAAGAGAAAACCCCACTAGGTGAACACTAGTGTTGGAAAATGCATGTAGCACTGACATACCCACTCAGCCATACAAATGAAAACAAGCTTGACACTGGCCTGTGGCCAGAGGTGCAAACGCACACTGACAAGAGACTCGAGCACCATAAAAAAGCTGTCACACATTAACATAAACATCAAAGACTGGCCGCTAATCTGTAGTGGTGAACGACAGCTCAGTGTGCAGTGAGCTGGATGTGGCATTAGGGAGACAACTTTGATATCTGTCAGACTGACAATTATGGACAGGCTTGACCAATAAAAAATATGACTCAGTCAGTTAAACCCATTACAGTACGTACGTACTGATAATGCTCCTTCGTTAAAAAAATAAAAACATTTTTAAAAAATCTAAGGAAGGTAACTATAACCACAATGAATATAATGACCCTGAATTCAGTGTACAAGCATATTTTACTATGAAAACAACCTTTCTGAATTTATATGATCTAAATTTGAATGTGATTTTGGATTCAAAGCTTTTATTGATCTTTTCAACTAAAATTTCTAATATCTAACCCCGCAGGTTTATGTGTATTTTTTCCATTACTTGTGTGAGTTTAACCACCAGATCACTTGCATTAAAGCCGACACGTGTGGTCTATGTTGTTGTAAGCATATATAAATGCACGCTGGTGTGTCAGTATCACGTTTATAGACATTATTCAGAGACTGGCAATCACCCTTCAGGTTTTAGCTTCAGGTGAAAGTCAACAGGCTGCAGCGAGCTACGAGCTAGCATCAAGCGCAGTGAAGTAAGGCTAGTGATGATCCCCGCCATTTTTTCCTGACTTCTATTATTTCAGTGGTCTGCAAAGCTTTATAGAAAGCACTGCAGCCAGAGTTCCTACCTTGCCCTTTAGTCACCCAGCGGGAAACTATTGCTGCAGATTTTTGGTGAATGTGGGCCAAAGCTGTTTGGGTTTGCTTAACTGCACGTCAGACTACAGCGCAGGGCACGGTGTACGGTATATGACAATGCCAGAGGGACATCGTGGGTACGGCACTGGTTCAACAAAGAAGCATAAATCACACTTAAAGTGACTACCAAGAATTTTCAGTTTTTGTTGATTCTAGCTGCCCCCTTGGACAAACCAGTAGTTACACAAGCGCCTATTGTCGTAAAGATCTTTGCTCCTGCATGCCAGGCAGACAGAACTTGGCATAACACTGGCAACACATGCATTTGTTTTGAAAGTGAGTGAAAGAGAGACCACAGAATGGACCGCAAGCGGGTAATGTATTTATGTGTCATTAAGACATAAGTTAAAAGCCAGTTGTATAGCAGCAATGTTCTCCAAGACCTATTACCTCTGTTTTTTGCAGGCTAACGTTACACAACCATTTGCATCAACATTACATGCTAAGGTGCAAACTAACAGCCATAGGCATTGAATATAATTACGTTATTGTCAACACACAGAACAACAGATTTTTATTTTTTTTTTAATCGTTTGTTCTGAGTTTAGGAGAATTCGGATCCAATCACGGGCATTAATGGTAACTACATAAAAAAGCAGTGTTTTTGCTGAGGGTCTCGTTTGCTGTCAAAAGAAATTTATGATCAGCAGAGGAATCATGACACTGTGTCACAAATACTTAAAATTTCCTCGAAGTCATTTTAAGTAACCCTAACAGCCAGAATGTGGTAGTCGTAAGCTACTCAGCCACAACCAGCACCGAGGGCGTGTCTGGGTGTGTTTGTTTTCAGTTCAGCCTCAGACTGTACTCAGCACTCACCAGTATCTGGCTCTATCAGTTATTACTCTGCAGTATTTTCTCCTTTCTTGTCTCTCCAATGAGTTGATAAACACACATGCTGCCCCGCATGCAGTGGGAGAGGAAGTAGAACACTGGAAAAGCTTGATACACTGAACTACACAATCATTCAGTGAAAGGCCTCTATTCAATCTGAGTGGACCGAAAACGCAGACTGAAAAACTCTCATTTTCTTTTCTCCCAATGCTTCCCTGCCACTATCAGCAGTTATTTGAAGAAACGCTGCTGATGCAATACGCAAGCCCAGAACATTGGAGAACGGGAGAATGAACTGGAATAACGTTTATAACTTTTTACCATCATAAGTGCAAAAAATACATCAGCATAACTACATCTAACAAGCTAAATATAAGGAAAAAATTCTTAGCATCTGTCAATTTTGCTTTGAAAAACAATTTAAAATTGATACAAGTTACACTAGAAAAATGATTTAATTATATAGTAGAGATTGAAGAAATACATTTGTTTCTCAAAAAAAGCCAACCCCCCACACCCAGTACACATCGACCCCACCCCGCAGCTGATATGGCAATAATGGGGTATAATTTGGGGAAGGGTTAAAGGTATCATAAATTTTAATATTGCCCAACCACTGGTCCCACCTAAAAAACACTCAGCAGAGCTCTGCGATACACATTTGCAGTGTTGTTTAAGAAATTGATTACAATTATACCTTTGAACTATTCAGCACAGTCCTAATTGGAAACCCTTCAAATTTAAAGAAACAGTTAAATATGGACAAGAAAAAGGTATAGGTGAGGAGCGGGGCTGCATGCTACAGGTTCTTTGCAAATCTGCTTCCAAATTTCTCAGAATTAGGGCTTTTCAACTTGAGAAGAAACTCCAACTCCTCCTTTCTGCAACCAGGCACTTTAAATCTTCGGACCATGAGCTGCATCCAGGACTTCAAAGAGAGCAGGTCTACAATAGACACAGTGCACTGTCTAACTGAATACATGTTTTTAATGTGTGTGTGTGTGTGTGTGTGTGTGTCAACTGAGACAGAAAGGGCTTCTGGCAGCAGTGGGGGAGAAGTCTCACTGCTTTATTGCCCGGCAAATGCTCCTGTCGTCCCTCTAGGAAGATGAGCTAGCTTGGCTGGAAAGCGAGGACTGTTAGTCGGTTAGATAATGCAGCCACCCGCAGACGCCGAGGCAAGCCAAACAAAGAAACTTCACATCTCTCAGCTGATTGTAATGGACAGACAGATGTTTTCAATCTCCACTGCAATTGAAATTGAGCAACGGCACCCGTCAGTGGGTTGAAGTGGTGCAATCCCAAAAACCAACTTCATTGTGATGAGACGGTCAATGCTTTTTCAACGCTTAATATCAATACTAGTGACAATGAATATCCACAGCTATGTCCAGTTCACAGCAAGCATGTAGCCTACACATGGTACATGACTCTAGGATGTGCGTAGGAATAGGAATTGATTAGACTTAATTGATTCTAATGCCATTATCGTTTCTGCTTATCATTTTATTATTTACTGATTCCTGATCAGTCTTCTGTGTGGAATAAAGTAGGCCTACAAAGGCTCTCAGTATCAACATTGTAACCATTTTGTGATTACCACTGTTTATCAATGAGCTTGCTGTAAACGGTCCGCAGGCTGCACTGCCCTTGCAGTTGAGTTGTCTTTTTCATTTCAGCATCATCTGGGTGGCCACTCATAGGAGGAATTGATAAGCTTTGAGGCATAAGGTCCCGATGCCGATTTGTAATTGGCACTAAGTTGGAACTGGTTCTCAATGATGATCCTAAGTTACTTGTAGCTAGTGCTTAGATGCAGCCCACTCCTCTCTCTGCTTTCCTTTAAGAGATCAATTAAATCATCTTTTTCATGTAGAATCTGTGTAAATGCAGAGCCCCTTTTTCAGATCAAGTCAGCATCTTCCTCCTACCTGTTCTACATGACAGAATAGGTCCTGGTGAGACCAACAGACAGCAAAAGTTCTGTTCAAGTTAGAAGAGGCCACTCTGGAGAAACTGCAAATGTGATGCTCTGGTGCCAAGTTATTTATCTACAATTAATTAGTCTTATCTTACACTCAGTTAGCAGTTCCTATTTATTGAAGTCTGTCTTTCAAACTTGACTGGAAGTTTCCCTTTGAACAACATTGACTCCTGTCTCATTCACTGATAAACGCACAACAGCAATTTTCTGAAAAAGTCTGCACAGATACATTGGTAAATACGGCTTATATCACACCTGAAAAGTTCCAAAAATGCAGCTGTCGGTCAGTCAAAATAGTTAAATAGAATAAATAACCACCATCAAAATATGCGTATATGTTGTACAAGATTCTAATCTGAGAATAAATCAGTTATAAATAAAGCTCAGCTAAACTTGTCACATCAAACAAACAATCCCATAAAAACCCATATTTCTGTATCAACCACTAACCGCAAGCACAAACCAGAGTATAAGCAACACTGGGAGACCATCTATTGGCTGTGTGCAGAAAACATCACAACGTTTATGAGAAAGGATGGCATGCCATCAGCTGCTAAGTTATCTATTTCCACAATGAGTTCCCCACAATATATGCAAGCTTATTAAAGTAAGGTCAAAACTCGTCTGAGTAATCTAACAATAGTTGCTCCGCAGGTTGGACCAGCGAACACACAGACCCTTGGGCTAGTCTGTCATTTTTAGTCATAATATGGCAGCAACCCTCAGCTCAAAGGCTACCTGGCAGCAGAAATATCAAATGTAGGTACAGAACACATGTAATTTAAATTTAAATAACTCTGAACCCTTCAAGCACTTTTCTGAATGAAAGAGCTGCAGAACCCTGAGAGGCAGGCTGGCCTAGAGGTGAGAGAGATCATCTCTCAGACAGCACAGGTTCAAGTGACTGTGCTGTCAAGATTTTGCAGTACTCAAGGGTCGATGAGCAAAACATAATAACCCATCCGACTCCTGGGGTGCAGGGGAAGCATGTTCCTCCATGCTGGTGGGTAGCAAGAAGAGTTTATCTGAAGCGATCACAGTATTTATTGTTACGTTGGGTTAATGAATATACAGGTGGCCACATGAGAGTTGCAGTTGAAAAAGGACCATGTGGATGAAACATTCTGTTAACCTGCATCTCAAAAATGTTATGATGGTTAAGTTTTTTTTAACCTGACTTTGAAAAGTTGGAAGCATGCTCACCCTGATGATGGCGAGGCAGTGAGTGTGCACTTTTTTAAAGTCAAAGTACTGATTTAATGCAACAGTCCTTCACAGATTTGACGTGCAGTTTTCCTGTGATATTTGCACAGCAACGCTGAAGAGGCCGATGGGTACGGCTACTTTACTCTAAGTTAGCTCTTGTAGATGCAAGCCAAGCCTAAAAAAAAACAGCATGACTGTGCTGTGTGTAGGTTCAACGTTGACAGACATACATGTTATTGCCCGTTAACACGTCCTTTATGTCAGTAGTGTTCAGTTCTTACCTGGGCCATCTGATCCTGAGAGAGGTGAATTAAGCTTAGGTCGCTTTGCAGTGGGGGGTCCGACATCCAGCAGATTGTCAGCCATCCTGGTCGGCAAATGTTATGAATGGATGGTGATGTAGGAAAATAACAGCAGGGTCTGTCCAACTTGACGGCCTCTGGTTTGCAATAACGAATAACTTTTCCTAACGATAAGCGTAAAGTAGCGATTTAACAGTTTTTTTTTTCCCCCGGACTTGCAGACTGGCGAAATGCTGCCTGAAGAAAAAGGTTTCAAAAGAAAGGCAACAGCGCCACGCTTCGCCACCGAAGATCACCCCATGATAATCCAACACCCAACACCCACATAATTATCCTTAATAAATACGTCCAAAAATTATTTCACTTCGAGAAAAATAAATAAAAATCAATCATAAAATATTATAGAAGGCGTAAGCAAATCCCTTTCTCCACAGATCGCCGGTTTCGCGTCTGTACAGAATCATTTTTTTCGCAGCCGAAACGAGCAACCATAAAATCTATTTCGGGCTTAAATAAAAAGAGCAAAATTCGAAAAATATTTTCTATTCGGCGGATTATTTTTCTCGACGCTGTCTCCCGATAAATACAGTGTCTCGGGACGGAGATACGGCGAGAAGCGGCGCTCTCTAAAAGGGAAATCAAATATACAGTGGGCTTTCGAGACGATAAAAACCCACGTAACCCTCACATGTTTGGATTAATTCTCATCGGACGAACTAACACTTCGACTTACTGCACGAAAAAAGCCGTTTGAGATCGGTCTGGGTAGCTCCGATCGGTTTTTAAAATTAATGCTCCCCCCGAAATCCCGATTCTGAGCCGCGTCAAGATGGCGTCTGTTGATTCCTCCGATACAAAAAAAAGTTTTTTTTTCTTCCCAGCTAGACTGTGGGGGGAGGAGGAGGAGGTGTCGCGTTATGACGCCCTGACGTAAACCTGTGTCCTACCGTGCGTCATGTGGACGTACGTGAAGTTGCCTCTAGGGGAGTAAGAACCATAACCCGCACCAAAAAAATGACATTTACAACTGAAAGAACTTTGACTTCTTGTTCTTGCACATTAAAGCAGTATTTTTGTGGGGGGAAAATAAATTTACATTTTAGGCTATCTGTTTTGAATTTACAAAAGCTTAGCAGTCAGTGCTACAAATAGCCTAGAAAATACACTCTCAAGAGCAAAAAGGTTCCTCAGTTCCTATCTTTTTATTTTATTTCTGTCATATTACTACTGGTGATGCAAAGTTAATATATAGGCCTAAATTTATGTAAGCTAGGCTACTGTGCTTAGATACAATTTTAAGGTACTACTCATGCTTGATTATTGCTATTTTATGCAACTTCATGCATCCATTCTATCACATTTCAAAGGGGAAGTATTGTGTGTTTTACTCTGACCACTATTGAAAAATAAAAGTAAAATGTGAGTAACTCCAGTGCAGTGATTAAACTACATGCTCATAGCCTTTATAAAGCAGTAGCAATTTGTCCAGATTAGCACCATCAAAATGCTGTTCATATATTAATATTAAAATATGTTATATATATACACATATATAAGGAGCCATTCTGCATCGACGCACTTTTACTTTTGACACTTCATGTTTCGCGTAAAATACTGTTTTATTTCAACTGCAGTATTTTTTTTATTTTTTTTTTAATGTGGGACTTTTTAGAGGCCTTCTGTGGTCTTGCTTCTTGCAGGCTTACCAAAGTATAAAATTAAATAGGCTACCTCTTTGTTTACTTGTATGTAGTGCCCATCATAGCTTCCAAAATAATATACTGTCAAGGGAGATCAACCATTGTGACATATTCTTTGTGAGTATTCATTTACAGTAAGTGAACGTGTGTTTAAACTACACAGTTCCAAATCAACTCAAGGTGTTCAGGTTAGCTTTATCTCATGCAAGCACCTGGCAGGGCACGCAACAGGGAGCCCAGTGCCAGATATGTTGGATTTAGTAGCTTTTTAGCCGAAATAAGTGTTTTGGAAGTATTGTGCCCATGATGCGTTAAAGAAGACTTTGATTATACCACACAATGCTTATGAGATTTTGGATGGACATTTTAGATGGTTTTGATGTTTTCAAACTGTATTTCCATGGACTAAAACTAAATGACAACTAAAGTGAGCGGCTTGCATTTTTGGAAAAAATCAGTTTACTGTGGAATTATGCTGCAAGGAAAAAAATATATTCTTCAATTCACAATGTATGGTTTTGCAGTGAAATACTGTTTTAAATCGAGTAGTCCGAATGTAGTAATAGTGTATGTACTCAATCAAAGATGCAAAGTAATTCTTATTTCTCTTGATACCCTGTATGGGGCTGCTAGTGAACAGTAGTAGAAGAAGTACTCTGGTCTTAAATACAGTAAAAGTTAGTTATGGTTAGTTATATTGGTTATAATAAGTAGACAGTTAAACCCCATAATAAGTATTTTTACTTAAAGAAATAAAAATACTCATTATGGGGTGTAACTGTCTATGTCATTCTGTTTATACCATTGGATTTTTTTTTTCAAATTACTGATTGCTTACCATGTAAGCAGCATTTAATGTTGCAGCTGGTTTAAGGTGAAGCAAATTCTAACTATTTTATTTTATGTAGGCTAATTTAATCTATGACATTGTTTCACATTTTATAAACTGATCTAATATTTTGTATGTAAAATCTCGGAAAAGTAACATTGAGAGGAAAAGGAGTAACAAAGTACAAAATATGACAATATTTACAACACACTCAGTTACAATCCACCACTGGCACATACAGAACTGGATGTTGTGCACAGGCTATAAATTCAAGCGGACTACATTCCCAGCAACTGACTTTATTCACTTTTAACCTTCACTTGCATACCGATAGGTGTGCTATATACAAAAACATTTCCAAGAAAGCAACAAATTCTGAAAACTTCCTACCTGCACATATCTGGTAGTGTCTCGCACATCTTATTTGGCTAATTTAAAATTTAAAATAAGAAAAGAGGAAATCTGTATTGATTGAAGCCTTGCTGTCTGAGCATGTAACACTTTTTTTTAATAAAATAAAGTTGAGTAAATTGTCCCATTCACATTCTTGCTAAGATTGGAGCATCCCGTCGTTAACACACAACCCCACAGTTTTACAAACACTCGTAGATATTTTTTACGCACATGCAGATTAACAGAGTACACAGTTATTATTCCAACATTGTTAAATTTACCCAGTTCTTTAGACTATTTAATACTCTAGTACATGCTCTTATATAAATAATAGAAAATGCTCAAATACTATACAATATAAAAGCATACTGTACATAAAAAGTGAGTGCCTTGTGCAAATGCGTTTCAACAGTGAATATATAAATTACCTGTTTGGAATGTGCACAACACAACCTGCAAATTAGGAGATAAGATGAAACGTAAAAAAATGGCAATGACACTCTTTGGCATCAAACTTACTCGGTGTGACATCCTGCTAGAATGTCACTTACATCTCGGTCAATCAAATTGACATTTAAGTTTGTGTTTGCAGTGAAAGAAAATTGAATGTTAAAAAAAAAAAAAAAAAACACCTTTTTTTTTTTGTCTCTTTGTGTCCCACATACAATACTAATCCAGAAGAAAAATGTTGAGTCCATTAAAAACATATCAATCAAAAAAAGCTTATTAAAATTACAAAGAGGAATGTAAAAAAGAAATGTAGCTTATATGCTAAACCTGACACTTAAGTATCATGACCTCTATTAAGCACTTAACCTTGGATAACAACAACAGTAATTATTCTTAGCATCCCTTTATTGTAGTATATCAAACACAAAGTTCAGGCTGACACAAGGGTTGTGTGCTTAAAAGCATAAAGAAGGTGATTTTTCCCTTTTAAACCCATGAGGTTTGAAGGACCATACCAGTCTTTTTAACTTCCCACCATTAGCAGAGATCACCCAATCTACTACAAATGTTCGATCATGTGTATCATTTAGTAGATCTTAGACTGCATTTTTAAAACTCATTCACTACCATTCATGTTGAAGCAGAGTATAGAAACACTAAAGGGCATGTGAAAGTTGATAGATATAGGTACTTCACCCTTCTCAAGAGAACGTCTGCGTTTATTTGGTCAAAAAAGAGAGAGGGCAGCTGGGAGCCATTTAGACAAAAGTTGTTACGCCTGGAAAAATAGTTCCATACAAGTGCTGCCTTCCTAGCTCGGATATTAGCGTGGAAAAGGATTTTCACAGATGTTCTTTTAACTAACATTACACGTCACACATTTTCATCGCATTTTCATTTTCAATACTTTCTGTAACATTTGTTGAAAATGGACAAAAATGTAAACAAGCAGGATATTTCATAGATAAAGCTAGTTTGAGGGAGAAAAAACATGGGGTTTACGTAACCTATGTGGCCGATGGTGACGAAGAACAATGGTATGTAGTAACACTGGTATGGTCCTTTAAATAATTACTACATTTGGAACATCTATATTCCATCAAAGCAAAAAAGTACAGCACAAAATGGAAAGTCAAAGAAATTTTCAAAAACTGCAATAAGGCCAGCAAATGTTGAATGTTTGGTATGTCTGCATGTACTAGTATACATTACGAAAAAGGCACTGCTCAAATTCTATGACCTTAGAAAACTACTTAAAAATCAAATGTTGTTTTCAAGCGCACAACGTAACATTCTCCTGCTTATGCATACCATCAGTTTCAGAGAAATATTCAGTTAATTGAGCAGAAAATGATTAACAAGAAAAATGAAAAATCCAGTTCATATTTAAAAGGCACAAGCTACTATATGCAGAGACAAGAAAAGCAAGTCTAACTCTTAGAATATTGTTAGCACGGCAGCTACAATAAACAATTTCATGATAAAGGAAGGCAAACTGGCTCTTTGCTTTTCTGCAGTATTTGTCTTGTTTACTTGACTACTTCAAAATACCAATAATTAAATGGTAACTAAAAATATAAGGTTAAACCGTCAAAAATAAGACCATGGAATATCATGGTAAAACTTCTTTGCCTCTGAGCACACAATCCTTTTTGCCAAGAAACAGTGACATATAGAAAATGTAACAGCAAGAGAGATTTACAGTTTAGTCCGTTTGATTTCCTTCATAATCTAACATAATATCATGAAAGTAATGAAGTAAAAAAGAAAGAGTAAAAACCATCTAATATGAAATTCATCAGCTGCACTGCTTTTGCATATACAGCGCTATTACATTAAGTTTCATGCTTTTGAGAGTGTTAAGCAGTGAATGCGTCCAGCTGTTTCCCTCCAGTAATGTCTTTCAAATCATAGAACTTAGAGAAAGGAGCTCCATGTGAACAGTTCAAGTTTTGTGTTACAATAAATACAATAAAACATTTATTTATAATTTGTGACATTCCAATTTGATTATCCATGACTTCAGAACACTATCAGCTAACACACAGTGTAATCCATAGCAAACCTAGGCTGTTGCTTTCTCTAATCGATCTACAGTCACAGCAAAAGACACTCTATAGGTACAGCAGTGCCCTGTAATACTCATCAATACTAATCACAGCTTGAGTTCCTGTAAGCGCTTGGATCTTTGGGGAGGGCAGGAACACTAGAAACAGTTAGCCCCATCTACGTTGCTGCTGTTGCAAGCATGCATGATGGAGTGAAGCACCTCACTATTCAGGCAACACAAAGATTGGAAAAAAAACCCCAATTAATCTGCGCCTTTCCACATTAAACCCTGCATGTTCTTAATACTACACAAACACATACGAACACACACTCTCACACACCGTATGCATGCAAATACACTCACGCGGCACACAGCTTGGCCTCGTCTGCCTTGAGCCTGTACTGATTAGTCTCTGCTGTGCCTTCCATGAACATTTTTCTGGTTTTCATGAAGAACATGGAGGCAGGCACTGCTGCACTCAGGTGCAAGTTTTTACTAATACATTTATATTTCCCTTTACTCAACACATCTTGTAGCACTTTCCATAGGTAAGCTCAGCTGGCCGAGCTTCTCTTTGATAAAGGGCAAAAAATCATAGCAAAACACAGTTTACAAAGTAAAATTGTAACAAAAGCAAAGCATTTTTCCAAAAGTTTGCTTCGTCACCCTTATACTTTCCTTACTTGTAAAGGCTTAGTCTACACATTATTCTACTCTAAAGGCACTTAAAAGACATATGAAAGAAATAAGTAAGATTAAAGGTGTACTGATAATCAAGTAAGTTAATGGGAGTCAAAGAGATTTGTAGCAGGCAAAAAAGGTTCAGAGTCAGCCGTCACATCCTCCCGTCCTCTGTATGTTCCTGCCTGTCACTCACTTTGTGGTCTCGCTAGCAACTTCCACTGATAATATCAGCCAATCAGATTTGAACTAAAAACAACCTGCCTGGCCGATGCTGAGAGGAAGCCTCTGGGTCTTTCCCCCTGATTCTACCTGGTGTAAGACCAAATGTACAGCGATTCTACAAAAGCCAGTTGGCAGGAAAAGGAGCTTAAAGGGTCGAGGACTTATAAGAAAAGCGCCACTACGATGAATTCTTACAGTCTGGTTAACTCTCCTACATTGCTGTCATAACCATCCTTCTTGATGTCTTTCTGGGAAGTTGTTGTGGAACTTTGTGGAGTATTTTGCTGGACTGAGGATGAGATGATGAGCTGTTTGCTATTTGCAGGAGAAGGAGGTTCCTCACGGTTGGTAACAGGTGGAGATGTCATGCTGCTGCGAGATGTAGATCGCCTGGCATGAGACGCTTCTGTAGAGAGGCGTCTTTCACGGCTGTCCACCTGTTTCTCGTGGCCAAGCCCTGTGGTGGCGGTGTAGGAAGCAGCGCTGCCACTGGCTATCATAGTGGTGGTACTGCTTGTGTTTATGCTGGTTGCGGGCACCATGCTGGTGATTTCGTCAGTAGGTGACCTTCCGATGCTACCATCCACTTGTGCCCGGATCTCTGGTGAGACTGAGAGTTGGTACTGAGGCACAGGGCCACTGTCACTGCTCTTAGGATAAAGGAAGGTCTTCATCTGACCCTTGCCTTTGACGTTTACTGTGCCACGGTAATCAAACTCATAATCCATGCCACTGAGCACGCAATAGCTCTCCTCGCTGACCTGGACGCGACACTCCACACCTGTAGTATCCATGCGACTGGCGATGTTGACAGTGTCGCCCCAGATATCATAGAGAAGCTTAGTGGTGCCAATCACCCCTGCTGTCAGAGGCCCGTGATTGAATCCAATGCGCAGCTTGAAGCCAAAGCCCAGCATGTTCTTGTTGAAGTCGTCCACCACACGCATCATTTCCAGGGCAAATTCGAAAAGAGCGCGGAGGTGGGCATGAGGATGTGCTGCGTCAGCACACTGCTGCGCATTGAGTCCTGCCGCTGCCATGTAAGTGGCACCAATGGTCTTGATCTTTTCGATGTTTGAGAATGCAGGCTTCCGTAGCAGCTCATCAAAGTCTCCAATTAACTCGTTGAGGACCCGATAGCACTCCTTGCCCCCCTCATAGCTCTCCTCATAAAACTCACTGAAGTTGACAATACTGGCAAATATTACACCCACATTGTCGTGGTTCTTGGAGTAGCTCTGAGTGACCTTCAGCTGCTCGGCAACGTGGATAGGGATGATATTGCGGAGCAGCCAGTCGGCCTGGTCCCTCATGTTCTGGATCTTGATGCGGTGCTGATCAGCCTCCACGTTGCCATGGTAATGCAGGCGGTGACTGACCTCAAATTCACGGTTGAGGAACCAGACCAGGAGGAGGAGTAGGAAAAAGGCCACACAGGCCTCAGGGCCCAGCAGGTCCTGTGGTTGAGGCTGTGGATCTGGGTCTGCTGGGCTGTCAGACGTGATGATGGAGCTGTTGCTGCTGTTACTGTTCCGGCTATCTGACCTTAAAGTGAGAGAAAGAAAGACAAGCTGCAAAGTAGTAAAACAGAACATGCTATGTCATAAATTTAAACTCTGTGTCAAGGCAGGAAACATGCAAGATTGATTAGAAGCAGCTATACACCTAAAATAAATGAAGTGATTGCTTGATGACCAGGTAAAAACTATGAAATTAAGTCCACCAAGTCCACCTGAAATGGCATTTTGAGAGTATCTAACATCTGTATCGTGATGTGTTTCCGATAAAAATAGGTTACACAGGTGGGCAATACCATGGGAGGAATTTAACAATACAATTGTGGGAAAAGGGTGACATATCATAAACATGGAGGATATAACAGGTGATACGAAATAGACTGTAATGATACTATTGGTTGAAATTTCTCTAGGCAAGACGATGACGGTTAGTGAATTTTAAAATTTTTTTTTTAAACAGAAAAAAATGTGATCACATTCTGATATAAAATTAAAAAAGGAAAGGACC
>JAQLOL010000009.1:12066295-12088271 GCA_029783665.1 Naso thynnoides | reverse complement strand
CGGTGTAAGGAGTGCTTTTTCTTTTTGTATAACTGTACTGTCTTTGGGTTCGGGCTGTGGGATATTTCAAGACATCCTAGTATACTTGAGCAAACTGTGACAGGAATTTGTTCAGTACTTTCTGACATCATATTGATTAACCAGGTGACAGAAAAAAAAATCAAAAAACAATCAGCAAATTAATCGATTATACCTTTTACTAACTTGTACTCAAATTCAATTAATTATCAGAAAATGTATCTATCAGGACATATTAATCATTAATTTCAAAGGAAAACAAAACATTTACTGGTCCTAGCTTCTCAAAAGTTGGGTTTTGCCTTAAATAAATAAATAAATAAATAATACATTGGGTTTTGCACTGATGGTCCAACAAAACATGTAATATGAAGGTACCATCTTTAACTCTGGGAAACTATAGCAGTTATTTTTCTATAGTTCATTACTCTTCACTGACATTCAATTCATTAGTTAAAAAGAAAAATGATGTTAGATTAAATTTCAATAAAAAGAAAAAACAATTAGCCTAGTTAGAGCCTCAAAGCTAACTGCATTGTGTTCAAACCACTACTTGAACACAAACACAAGCTACCATCCACCGGGATGTAAACTGAGCCACCACATCTCAATTTGTTGCTAAAACCACAGGCTCAGGTCAGGGCAGAGGAGCAAACATGATGCAGCTCAACACTCAACTGACCACACGTTACAGCACCACAGGCATGTAGCTGTGGGTGAGTCCAGAACCATCTACTCACGAGGGTTCCTTTTTTACTTGATCATCCAGTGAATGCAGTCAATCAAAACAGTTTCATTGATCTGACTACATTGACCAGAAAAAGCAAATCAATTCTTCCTTCTCGCTGTTGTTTAACACATGAAATGCCTAATATCAAGCAGCCCTGCCTCTTTCACTCACTGCATAGTGTGCATGTTGTGTAGTAGAAAACAATTTTCCCTTAGCTAGTTGCCTTTAACATAGGTTCAGACAAAAGTCATGGCAGTTTGCTTAAGTTTGTCACAAAATGATGTCACCAGGAGCAGGAGAACATTAGTGTCAATGCAGAGGTGCAGGTTTTTAAGAGCTGCTGCTTACATGCCTCACTTAGTACAGCCTGCACACTCACGCTTGTCGATATGAGATGCATAGCATGAAGCAGCTAAAAGATGAGGTCACAGCAGAGGCAGATCCTTTACTTTACTCCCAAATTGATTTGTATCCTATGCACTTTTGTCACCCAGCAGTGCATTCTTTTCATTTGTCTGTTAGATGAGAAAAACAGGCATTTGAACATCAATGATGACCTACAGATATAACTTTTTCTTCCTGAAATCAGTTTAGCCCCTCGTCTCCTGCTACAAAGAAAGGTAAGCTAATTCAAGTAAGACAAGCTGAAACTACAAGTTCATTTACAATTTCAGATTGTTGTAACCTATTGCCTATTGCAATATTGTGATATATTTGGTATAATATTAATTTGGCAAACAGTTAAATTATGGTGACGTTGCTGTGTCTGCCATCTCTGAGTGTGTCTGCATACAAGCATGTGTGTAGTGTGTGTGGCTGGCCGCCGTGTCACGCTAAATTCAAGAGGCATTTTAATGTCAGTGCTATGTGTGTGTGTGTGTGTGTGTGTGTGTGTGTGTGTGTGTGTGTGCTCTGAATCTGGGCCACAGTGCCAGGCTATTCAGTGCTGTATGTTAATGTTCTTCTTTGTGCCCATTACAATATCTCTGATTTATAAGGCTTGAAGGAGCAAACTGTGATACATTCAGTTAAGTATAGCTGAAATGGTCTATTTTGGTTAATGCATGTGTTTCAGGATCTATGATGTATGACTTGTCTTGAATGAGTTAGGCCCAGCTGTTTTCCTGTGCCCACACACATTGTGGTTTTTGCCTACAGATGCTTGCACCCAATGTGAACCTCTGCTTCTGTGAGCCAAAATCAGTTAATAACTGCAATAGGAAAGTAAGTCAAAAACCTGTACCCACAGGATGAAAAAAATGAAACTTCTCTAATTTCAGCCTGATGTAACAGTGGAACAATTTTAAAAAATGTGAAAGACAAAAACTATTTGTGAAAAGGTGCAATATCACACTAACTCAAAGAGGAAATCAAAAATACATAGCAGAGAGCTGCAGAGCAGTCTGTACCGGGGTCAGAGCAATTTACCTCTGAGTTAGGCAACAGGGACCAGCCCCAGTCAGGATCCATGCCTGGCTGCAATGTTACTCAAGTGATTAAAGCAGACTGAGCCAGACAGTGGAGGGAATTTTATAGCACTGGAGAACAACTCTCTCCTGACAGCCAGTTCTCTCACTGGCACAACTGATCTAGAGAAGAAAAAGATAAATCTCAGGAGCGGAACCGAATACATGATGGAGGCAAGAAAGGACTGCAGGAGGAAGAGGAGGAGGAGAAAGAGGGGGTGACAACACTGTGGGTAAAACATTTATCCTTGCAATGAAAAAAAGAGGAGCTAGAGCAAGAGTGGTAGTCACTCATTTATGTAATAGATGAGGGGAATTGCAGGCCCATAAATCACTCTTAGATTCTCACTCAGTCTCAGTTGTTGACAGCATTGCTTTCAAGGCCAAAATAATGGGATTCTGTGCAAATAGTTGATAGCTTGTGTGCACAAATGATTAATGTGTGCACTGGAATTGCTGATTTGCTTGAATTACCAGTTCAAGTCGACACTACACTGTGCAAAATCAGACATGCAACCCCTAAGGAAGCACAGTGAGCATCTGCTGAAACAAGAAGAAACCTAAAATGCTAATCCAAAAAAAGGGCAGGTGAGGACCATCTGCAATACCTTAGTCAAACACTGTCACTTTAGCAATGCTGAGTGAGAATGGATCAGCATGTCTTAAATGATGAAAGGAGCCATTAAGTCAACGTTTAGTTACACTGAAGCAATTTGCATAAATGCATCGAATAAAGCAGAGCAGTCAAGCATTTTAGAGGCAGGGAAAACACACAACCAGATACAGAGGTAAAGATAAAGCTGCAGGCAAGTCTCTGTTATAGAAAGCAATGGTTATATTAAGTTGTACAGCCATGCCTGGGGTTCAGAGCTAGGTCAAGAGAACAGGACACATTGAGGACATCTGGAAGGGAATGTAATTGAACAAGAGAACAATGATTGGGGAGAGACAGGGTGGAGGGGAGGACAGGATAGAAGATGGCGTCTGTCTGTGATACAGTCACATAATACCAACACCAAAGATGACACTTAAACTGACTCAAAACCAAGCCATCCCATCTGTGTGACCTTGGCTAATGCAAATGCTTCCCAGCTACTGTTTTGATTCACCTAAGGGTGAACAGCTGATATGCTGGCATTACACATTTTTTTCTAGGGAGAGGTGTTACAGGACATAACTTTTAAGCACCTAAAAATCCTTAAAAAAAAGTTTGTTGGCTCATTGGGGAGTAAGTGCAGCAATAAGTTACACTGCTGCAGGCAATTTGTAGAACTGCTGCTAACCTTGAAGTTCAGTTTTTCTTGTTAAAAAAGACCAAGTCTACCTTTCGAAACTGCGAATCAAAACAAAAAGGGAGCTATAAATTTAAAATAACCCTGGAAAAGCAGCAACCTTTATTACATTTCTATTTGAAACGGTCATTTATGCCTCATTCTCACAGAGTGCTTACCTTTGAGCTGGTCAGCCACCACACTCTGTCCTATCCTCTCGATGACTTGTCCGGACTCATGCTGGTAGCGGTCGTCCAGGAAGTCAGCAGTGGCCTGTGACAGGTGGACCTTCCCAGCCACTCCCAGCTGCTCCATTAGGTTGGCCAGGTTAACGTCATTTGACCAAACATCAAATTTAAAGCGTTTCATGCCCAGGATACCACAGAGTACAGTGCCGGTGTGGACACCCACCCTCATGTTGACCATCTCCCTCTTCTCCTGGCAGAACTGTTCAATAGCCTGAATCATGCCAAGGCCCATCTCCACGCAGCAGTAAGCATGGTCTGGCCTGGGCTCAGGACATCCAGCTACACAGTAGTAACAGTCACCCAGAGTACTGATCTTTTCACAGCCGGTGAGCTCACAAAGTCGATCGAAACGCCCAAATAAATCATTTAGAAGCCCAACGAGGGCGTGAGCAGATTTGTTGGCAGACATCTTTGTGAAGCCCACAATGTCTGCGAAGAGGATACTGACTGGCTCCATTCGTTTCATGTTGAAGGGTCTGAAGATGATCTGACCACGAGGGATGGAAGTTTTCTTGCGTTTGTTGTTTTTAGGGCTGGAGATGACGGCTGCTGCACCACTGGTGGAGTATCGTTTCACAGAACTGTCCCCAATCTCTTCATCACCCTGCTTCATCAGTTCATCAGCCACAATTCTGGGCATGACAGAGTGGATCATTCGCTCCTTCAAGGCTTTCTCCACCTCCAGATCTTTTCCATGCATTATAGCTTGTCCCACCTTAAGGAAGGTGCTGCGTGACCGCACCTCAGACATGATGAATAGGTGGATGCCAATAGCGTGGGCACAGAGGTGGAGCAGTGCTTTGGCTGGGCCCAGCCAACTTAATGTATCCCAGTCTGATTGAGAGGCTAAGGTCCAGTTATCTCCTGCCTGTGTCAAGTGCAACCAGCCCAAACTCTCAAAAACGACAGAGTAGAGAAGTCCAAGCAGGACAGAAGCATAGAGGCGAACATGGAGAACGCTGTAAAGTAACAGCAGGACCTCGATGCAGAGGGAGAAGGTGCCTACAGGAGAAAGACAAGGGCACCAGGTGTCACCTCCCACAAGCTTGTCATAGGACAGGTTGTACGTGGGTCCCATGCCACTGAACTCGTCCACATCGAGTACAGGTGTAGGAATCTCGAGGTCCCTGAAGCTTGGTGTCTGGATCTGGGGTGCCAGGGTCAGGATGAAGGTTACAAGGATGAGCAGCAGGGATGCGTGGTTGTAGCAGCGAGAGTAGAGCTTCGTAAAAGTTAAGAGGAAAAGAAGAAGACAGAAAAGGAGGAAGGATGCAGTGGGAAGGAGAAAGGCAGTGCTGTCACAGCGGGATGGGTTGGCAGCGAAGTACAATCCCCAGAGAAGGCCAGCAGCAACCAGGTAAAAGAGCACATAGCGGAAGCGCCGCTGGGTCTGAGGGAAACACCGTTCTCTACAGGCCTCCTCCAGAATTGAAGAGTCAAACTTTGGGTCCCAGAAATGACCAGCAGATCTCTCAAAAAGCTGAGGCATCTTCTTTTGTGTACGAAAGCTCTTGACCACCGGCCTCCTGGCTCCGGACTCTCCAGAACTGCAGCTGGAGGAGATGCTGTACTTGCAGTGCTTGGATCCCCCAATGAAACCTCCCCCAATTGAACCCAGCGGCCCGCCTCCATGCTTGTGTTTAACACTACTGCCAATCCTCACTGAGACGCCTCCATCTCCACTTGAGTCACAGCTTACTTCTGTGTTGTGAGGCAGTAATTGCTGATGCTGTGGGGACGCCATATTGCTTTGCAATCGATCCAAAATCAAAAACTATGCAGAAGAGACAAGTAGACGCAGAGCAGATGAAGAAGCAAGGCAAAGTATACGGCCACAGTATAACAGCTAGGGCAATGATTTTCTCCTCTTAGAAGGAAAAAAAGAGCACAACAAAAAGCTTTTCAGAGAAAATTCCACTCAGTTAGAAGTGAGGTGGCTGGAGAAACACTAGCACACTTTTCAAAGATTTTGAACAGTTCATTATTGCCTCTTTTGACGTCAGTCCCTGCATTTTTCTACATTCCCCTGTTTTGACGCACTTGAGACTGCAAGGTTCACTCACTGCCTGCTGTTCCAGTCCAATTCCACTGGCTGCTTACAAACTTTTAAACTCATAGGAAAAATATTTGGGGAAACTTAAGAAATTACAAAATACGTGTGCGTAAATGGAAATCTCAAAAGAGAAACACCATAGAAGTGAAGAAATAGCTTTAAAGGGGCACTTGGAACAGCAAATCCAGATAAAGTGTATTATTGCGTCTTTTCTTGAAGAGCTCTTTGCAATCAATATGCTTTCATTACTGGCCAAAGTCCATAATCGCTTAACCATTCAGTTTTCCTTTCCCTTCAGTTCCACTGGGAATAGAGAGAGCAGCCTAATGCCTCCTAAACCTCACGTTGAAGTCAAAGGTTTGAGCAAAACTTCATCCAAAACACATCCTCCGCAGTGTTTGCTTTGACTTGAGATCTGCTTTTTGTCGTCTCGGCCGAGAAGGACAGCTTTTGATTAAAATTCGGAGATCAATTCCAGTTGACAGGAATATGAGCGCAAAAATCGCCATCAGAGCTTTTTGTTTATGCCCACATGCCCTCTGCTGCGTGGCCTAATCATGATTATTTCCTTGGGTAGAGCCCCGTACTTTCCTGACTCTCTACTCCGGGGTCTTCACCACCGCTGCGTCTCCAAGACCAAAAAGGGGATCCTGCGCACGGAGGTCTGCAGGAGACAAATGCATGAGACGAATGCATGTGCGGAAGTACCCGATGAACTGTTTGGGTTTATTGCATGATATTATCTGTCAGACCCCCACCTTCTAAGCACACTCATTCAAGTTAATGTACAAACCAGTTTTGGTCAGTTGATCGGTTTTTATTTGGGATCCACAGTCACCAAGTCATCGTCCCGGTGCGCCCAAGAAAATATCCATACGTCCGGCTGTCTTGATCATTCCTGGCTGTATATTCTCTGTCAATCGGACGCCGGAAAGAGAAACTGCAGCACTGAGCAGTTGACAAGAAATGTCTGTCCTTCTTTTTCTCTGAAGTAAAGTTTGCCCACACAAGCCGAGTCCCCCTCCTGAATGGCAGACGACGAAACCCCGGCGAGAGTCGGGCTAATTAAAGGTCTCCACCTCTGCTCCACGCCCCCCACCCCGCGCCGACAGTCCCACAGGTCAAAGCGGAGCGCTGCCCTGATCCAGCCACTTTAATTGAATTGAAAGGGACACACATGAGAAAATATTCATACCGCCAAATAATTCCTTTCTAATCCAAGACAAATGAGTTGGATTAAGGCTGCTGCATCGTCCAGCCTTTCCATTCCCGGCATCGTCCGCAGAGAGATGAGACCGTCTTATCTCCGTTATCGCTCTTATCTGCACACGGCAGCGGCGTCGACACCTGCATGAAATGTTGTCTGCGTTTGCGCTATCCAGGCGCGGCGGACAGCGGCGGTCAGAGCCGCCACCATCTTCTGTGCGCTGACAGCCGTGCACAGCCGCGAGAGGTGCGTGTGTTTGTAAGTGTGTATATAAGTGTGAAGTATGCCAAAACGAAGTTGATTTCCGCACTTCTCTTTCAAAATAAAATTCACTTCAGGCACTACATTATTATTATTATTACTATTAGGCCTATTATTATTATTATTATTATTATTATTATTATTATTATTATTATGTAGGCGTTCTACCGTATGTTAGGGTTAGGGTTAGGGTAGTGCATAGCTAGCCCCCAAACTATCAGGAAAAAAACATAGGCCTACTCAAGTTAGTTAATTTAGGCTACTCAAATAAAAATGACTCAAATAAAAAAAAAAAAAAAAAAACATTACCAAATGACAACCTGAAAAAAGTAGCCTACCTGGTTTATAAATGCCTCAGGGGGCACACTCAGCATGTAGCAACTGTTGTCGTTTTTAGATTTTGATATAAAAGGTGTGCCCAGGTGTGGGGATCGTTGCTGGAAGATGCTTCTTGGTTTTGCTCGGGGATCACTGCATCGTATTCAGTGGACAGTGGCGCTACTTCGTTCAAGCTGCGGCAACTCGGCACCTGTGGTGGAGATGCTTCTCACGTGCTCTCTCCCCTGCCCCAAATCCTACATTTAGGTTAGACTAGTTAGTTGTAACAAATGCAGTAAAGTAATAAGTAGCCAAGGTCACTGTCTGAAAAGTTATATTCAATCAGGAGTTGAAGCCCCACAGCTTTAAAGAAGTAGCCTGCTGACGTGTAAAGTAGACTACTCGTAGGCAACCTTTTTATTCATGTATATTGCTTGTAATGAGTTATGACCCACTTGTCTACTTTTAGTAGTCCAACACGGCACTTCTGGTACAATTGGCACATGCGCGTGGGCCTATTTTCTCATACATGTATTTTGTTCATTGTGTTACTGGCACATGTGCTCTAAAGACTTCACAGTTGAAGTCTCCACGCTCCTCCCAAGAAGTGATTTTAAAATGCAAAAAATCTTTTACTTTGAAAAATGATTCTATCTGCTTCCGTTTCAGTGCAACTCGACTTGACGCTGCTGTCTGTGTTCGGTGAGCTAAGGAAAGCAAAGGAAGGGCTTTTGGCTGCGTGTGGCAGGGGTAGGCGAGGTACAGGCGAGGTACGTGCACGCGCTCGGTACAAGAAAAAAAAAACGGAAAGGTAACGAGCACGTGTTTGGGGAAAGGGTGGGGACGTCTTCTTCTGACCGCAATGAGCGGGTCCCCCTCCTTCAGTTCAACGATGAAGCCCCTCCACCTGTTTTTTCATTACTATTTTTTTTATCTTTTAATCACAATAATGTCAATATTCAACATAAACTCTGCTTATTTTGTATAGATATTATCAGCCGGAGAAAGCAGAAAACAATGAAGAATTGTTGTTGAAAAAAGGGAGAATGTGAGCTATCGTAGAGAAGCCATACCCTAAAATTTACTAAACTGCTCTGAAAATGGGAATATCACATTATTTTTTGTTTATTACATGTGATAAAAATTACCAACACACAAAGAATGAGAAAGGCCCAATTAAGTATTTCAATAGCCTATATGAGCAATCTCAAGGTTGTAAAAATAGCTCCTTTTTATGAATGAGGCTACCTTTATTTGCAGAACAATCCACCAGAACCCTGAGACCCTTTTCATTCTCTGCTCAACTGCTTGAATGAAATATAGAACAGCAGGCCTCTGTAGTGCAGTTTTTACACAGTTGAATTGAGAGGAACCCCACAGGCCCACCAGCCCACAGCCCCTCTGCATGCAGGGGAGCAACAAAAGCATGTCTTTTACAAGGGAAATGAAAAGATCTCCTCAACATTTATGCCAGAATGTGATTTATATAATTCTAACTTTTGGGGTCATTCCAGGGCAAAACTAAGTTTAAGAGCTTGCAAGTTCAAAGCAGGAGATTTACTCTGCAAATACAAAAAAAAAAAAGGTTAAAAATACAGAACAAGACATGATACTGTATTTAACATATGCGTCTGTCTGTGAGCATGTAGCTATGCACTGTATATGTGTATTCTCTATGCTTACCAATTCATAATTTATGTGTTTGTTGATGCAAACATATCTGGGTTGTGTGTCAAAAACCCAAATTGTTTTCTTGCAGATTTTCTCAATTCATGAAGGAACTGTTTAAAGGGCATCTCCAGTCATAATCAGTGTTTGCCTCATAAATCAAGTCACCTATGATTGGTTCATCTCATACCATCCACACACCCAACTCCAGTGTGTTGACGTTTATATTCATTTTTGTTCAAGAATACAGCCTCAGCATCGTGACGTCAATTATCTTGCGTTGACTACCCGGATATGAACAACGCAGATGCGGTAAGTTTGAATTTGGTTAAAAAAATTTTTTAAAAACGAATTTTAAAATTGAAGCAGTGGTCAAAATGATTAAACGTGCAACCACAGAATGATTTTAAAATATGTCCGGTGCTCATACGTGAGCCCATACGTGCACTTTTACTCAGCACTGTATTCTTGAACAAAAATGAATATAAACGTCCATACGCTGCAGTTGGGTGTGTGGATGGTATGAGATGAACTGATCATAGGTGACTTGATTTATGAGGCAAACTGATTATGACTGGAGATGCCCTTTAAAGTTCACAAAGCCCTATGTTTAATTTGTATTCCACTGGCTTTGTAAAGAGTACTTTTGATCAATAAATTCTATTTTCGATTTGCAAATTAGCCTCTTCAGAATCTGTGAACAAGGAAGACAAGTTGTTATGAATTCACAGACAAAAACATGCATTTAAGTTAGTGTTCATAGGGGAGTCTCGGTACGCAACTATCACTACACACACACCCCTCCCCACTTTCAGTCACGACAAAGTGTTGGTGCATTGCAGTTGCAGGATAAAACCATCCTGTCAAACTCAAAAATGAAATGTTAGACCATCGGAGTGTGAAGACACTTGACAACAAGGTGTAACAGAGAGAAAAGAAATATAGACATGATTGTAGGCAAAGTTGTTCTGGGTAGGTGTATATTTAAGCATTAAAGAGAGAAACAGTGAGAATGAAAAAAAATCAGCTTGGTTCAAGATTGAATCTTTCTTGATTCTTGTTTGATGCTCCCCTGATTAGCAGCTGATAATTTCCTCAAAATAACCACAACGTTTGACTACCTAGTCGATCAGAAATCTTTATTCTTGAAGTTCAAGCTTCCAAAATTGGGCCAAGATAGATTTAAATTTTATACCAAAAAAAAAAAAAAAAAAAGTCAAAAACTACTTCAATTGGACACACATCCATTCCAGAGCTAATTCACAGGTAAATTAAGATAACTGATACCGAAACATACCAAAAGCACAACCACACGAATGCCATTAGTCCAAGCTATAACCCTACTATAAACTGTTGCCATGATGAGGGTATGTGAATGGTCTGTATAACTTTTTACACTTTTACACAGCACTCTCTAGTGGGCATGTACTGGATCTGCAGTGTAAACATACTAAACACATACAGTGAAGCAGTCACACTCAAAGAAAAAAATAAACAAGAGTAAGCAAATGTGAGATTTGTTTGTTAGCTTTCATTTCTTCATTATTATGCTTTAGAATTTAGTTGGAGAAAATGCTGTTAGTGAGGGAAGACAGAGGGGGAACTGTAAGTGCATTTGTCTTTGAGTTAAATTGGTGCTTTTTGAAGCTGTAGCTCTTGCTACATACCTTTGCTGAGGATTTTGGACTCCATATTTTAAGCAATATAGTTTGACATTTTGGTCAATTAATACCACTTTTGTGTCTGTATGGTACTTGAAATATGTAGCTGAAGCCAGCAGCTAGTTAGCTTAGCTTAGCTAAGACTGGAAACAGGAAACAGCTTGAGTTTGCCAGAGTCTGCTTACCTGCACTTCTAAAGCTTCCTAATTGGAACATTATATCTTGTTTGCTAAATCTCTAAAAGAAGTTTACAGTAACAGTAACATGTTGCAGTTTTAGGAGAGGATATGTGCTGGACTATTTCCTGTTAAGGTGCAGCAACTTCCTGAAGTCTCTGTTTCCTGGAGTCCAAGAAGGTACTGCACCCTTTCAAGATTTCATCCACTCTCAAATAAGTGTGTTTACCAAAATGTCAAACTACTTTAAACAATTTTGCCATGCCATACTCCTGGAAGGTTCACTGAAGTAGGCTCACATACGTAAGAACTCACAGCTATGACATGAATCACTGCAAACCCATTGTGGGTGCAAGCGTCACTATTTGGGGCTTCATTCTCTCCACAGAGGTCAGGGGTCAACTCACAAGTCCTCTTCTTTGTTTTTCCCTCCAGCCCACAATTTGCACACTTGAAAATCTGCCATCGTGATCGTGCAGTGAAAGTTTGTAACAATGTATAGCAGAATGCTTCAGTACACACACAGCCTACTTCAATGCCCATTTGGAAAGTTTACACAGAAAAATCAATAAATAGCTTTCTAACCTGCAGAAGAAAAAAAAACGACTCCAAACACATCTTTCATCATGTGTCATTTTCTTATGGTCATTCAGCCGAAAAAGCTGGCAAGCTTATTATTTAAGGAAAAAAATCAAGACAGTATTGAATTTCTGCCAAAGACAAATTTATAGACGCAAACAGAAACATACGGTTACTTAAGAAGTGAAGCAGAACAAACGTACCCTCCCAGCTCTGAAGACTCTGACCCTTGAACCCTGACCTCTGCTTCCATCGCAGTGCTCATTTCACAGGTTGTCAACAACCTGAACTGATGAGCGTATAAAACCAAAAAAATTCCTTATCTGTTGCATGGCATGGTCGGTTCAGGTTTCAGTTAAATGAGGAAATATTACTTAAACTTAATGTTAAAGGAAATTCATGCATCTGTTAAATAAGAAGTGACATCTAACATGCAATATTAATGTTAATCTATCTCAAAAGCAAAAGTTTGGACGACTATCCAAACCAAAGCTTTGTATAGCACCCACAAAAAGACTACTGAAGCTTATGGAATTGATTTTTTGCAATGCAATTCTCAAAATTTTACGACACAAATTTGCAACTCCTGTTTCAACTTTTCCTGTTTTATTCACATACAAGGGAGCTGGTATTTGACTGTTTTCAGTCTCAGGATTTTCAATTTTTATTTGATCATACTTTTTTTTCATTCCTGTGTTGCTTCACATCATTACTTCCCCAACCCCAAATCCAAGACAGTCCACTGTGATTGTGCAAGGGAGAGAGGAAGGCGTGAATTTGAACAAAACCTCAGTGATCAGTGGCATGTTCTCATTTCTTCAGCTCTGTCCTTAAGCTGCCTTATCAAACAATGACCCTTCCCTCCCACTATCTGCCTCATTCCCACAGTCCCAAAATGCACCTTTCCAATTCTCCTGAAGAAAAAAACAAACACTAATCGCTGCTCCTCTGTCTCCTCAACAATACAGGCGTTCTGACAAAAGCAGGGTTGGCTTCTACCAGACCCCTTCTCTTCTTACTTCCCCCACACAAGTTATTTTGTTTTCCTCAGTTCTTCCGGTAGCGGTTCTTTGGCTTCTCACCGCAGCCAGTGGCCTCGCAGGAGGACAGGCCAGGCTGCTTGCCAGAGTTAATGCTGCTCAGAAGGGCAGGCAGCTCATTGGTGATCGCCCTCTCAATCTTATCTAGCAGACAGCCTCCCATGTAGGAGCACTGAGCCGTCAGGGGCTTGAAGTTGGTGACAGGGTTGATGCCAAAGAAGTCACGGTAAGCATCACGGTTGGGCAGGTCAAACTTGCTAACGTTGGTCTTGGCCAGGATGGATTTAAAAATGTAGAACTTGTCTGGGTCATCCACAATCTCCTGGAAGACTAGTTCAGGGTCACTGAAGAAGCTCATCTTCTCCTTAAAGGTCTGGACATAGCGATCTACCAGCAGGCCGTGGATGCGCACGCGGATGCCGTGCTGGCGGATGAAGGCAATTTTGTTCTCCATGCGGTTTTCAATCACCTGGTTCAGATCTTCCAGGAGTGAGATCTCCTCTCGCTTGAAGAGTTCACGGCTGGTGTCAGGTGCATATTCATATGGCCAGAAGGAGCTGACATACACACGGGGAGGCTCAGTCACATTGATTAGGGGAGCCAAGCTCCAGAACAGCGCTCCATAGACTCTCATTAAGTCCTGGGTGGCCAGGTTGTCAGCTTTGTTTAGGATGATGCGGATCTGGGATTCACGACCCTTCAGCTGCCGGAAGAGCATCTCAAGCTCCAGACCAACGTCCAGCTTGGTGGGGTCAAACACCACAAAGATCAGATCAGCACGGTCAATGAACCACTGGCAAACGTCATTGAAAGGATAGCCTGGATGAAAGAAAAGAATACTAAGTACAGAACTGCAACCAGCTGCTTTGTATCTGAGTTGTGAAAAGTCTTACCTCTCTCCTGCTGCTTTCGGTTCTCAATGATTCCTGGCGTGTCCACAAAAGTCACACGTTCCAGCAGCTTGTGGGGCATCTCAATACCGATTAACTTTTCTAGGAAGTTTTGGCCAAACTTCTCCAGGGGAGAGAAGGAGCGAGAGCTGTCTGCAGCCATGACAATACCCTCAACAGATCGGATTTTCTCACCGTGCATAATCACAGTAAACTCAGAGGTAGTAGGCTCAGCTCCTAAAGACCAAAGAGATCAGAAGGAATAGAATCAAGACCAGGAAACACTTTGAAGAAGGAAAATCTGAGCGGATCTGGGTGGAGATGAAAGAAATGTGAATACACTGGGGAAGGGCTGGATGAAATGGACCAAAAAAACATATATTTCTAGGCTTACCCTAACACTATACGGAATGGACAAAATCAAATATCCCAATATGTTTGACCAAATACCTCAATATCAGTAATGCAACGTTATGGTGATGATGACTACTGGTGGTTTCCCAAGTAATTTACACAATGAGATTCTTGATAAATAATCAACATTAATGACTAAGTGGGTAAAGGCAAAAAGTAGAACAGGAGGAACAGTCTGGTATTCATATTAAATTGCATCACTTTGCAGCCTTTGAAAACAGCAAAAGACAACTCTAATGTCACAATATAATGATGACCAAAATACACGAAGTTATCTCATCTTAAATCACAATATTGATATATTGTCCAGGTCAGGGGAAATGGTTAAATCCAAGTTTTTGTGACACCTGAGAGCAATTGTAAACAAAATGCAGACATTATGAACTCATTTATGGAGCAACGTCATTAATTTGGAGTCATGTTTCAATCTCATGAGTGTGAGTTCAAATATATTTACTTTCTTTATGCTCTGGTTTTGGTTTCTTTCTCCCCCTGAGGGAAATATCTGGCTGTCAACAGCAAGGCACTAACTGTGTCCGTCGGCTGTTTGGGGCTCCCCACTTAGACTGGGTTTTTAGAGCTTTGTCACAGAAAACAGGCGCTAAGAAAGCACTGAATCTGTACCAAGACAGCAACATGGGGGCCAGACAGATAAACAAAGTGATGAAACTATAAAGCTGTGCAAGGCCGCACATTCAGGCAGTGACTCTCTGTAGTTTCATCACCACAAGAGAGCCCTTTCACATTGTTTTTTGTACATTAAATTCACATATTCAACATAAAAGTATCCATTATAGCCACTTTTCACGTAATGAACAGTGGTACTCAATTGTCAAAAATGACTATTAAGCCTTTTTAAAATTTAATGGATCCAATTCAACAAAATTTCTGTTCTCTTTCTCTGCATATTTTAAAATAGTCTTTAACACTTCATTTTGAAGTTCTACTTGGTTCCTGACTGATATATCAGTTTGCCGATATCAGGCTATCACAGATATACTGGTGTGTTTACATGTTTGTCATTATGTGCCAATATTAGAACTTTTTTAAGGCTGAAAGAAAAGCTTGGACTTGTGATTTAAAATGGTGCAATTATAGTTGGTCCATCACAAGGGTGTCTGTTATTTCAGAACTAATGAATTAAGTGTTTACTGTTTAAGTATTTGATGACTACATTCAGCTGCTATTGCACATATATTATTATTATTATCTGCTGAAATATCATATATCAGAATTTTCCTTTCGCCTAATAGTATCAGCCCCAAAAACCCCTAATTCTATTACTTCAACATATTTTCACTAACAACAATGCAACACGCAACATTTAAATAATAAGGCAGCGGCCCTCTTAACTTTCTTTAAGTGTTCTCTTTGTAATTATTGGATTATAACATTACACAGTGTTTATTGATTATTTAGAAAGAATATCTGTGTGGCATACCTGTGTAGAGCTGATAGGGGCTGTCATGCATGCCCAGGAGGTAATTGATCATGGAGGACTTTCCTACACTCCAAGGTCCCAGGAACAGCACCATGGGTTTGGAGGTAATCTCTCCATCTGTTGGACAAGGACAGACAACAGTGGTTAAAGCTCAGCTTGGTGGCTAAACGATGAGAAAGAACATCTCAAGTTCATCCCAAAATTTACCGAAATAAGGAGTTATGTTCAGCTTTTTTTTGTTGCTGATAAGAAAAGGTGTAGGAACCTGTGCCTAGGAACCTGTACCAGAGAAGCCAATGTTTGCTTCAGTCAACATTTCTTTTTTGTGGTTTGTAACAGAATAGTTTATCCAACAATAACAATCCATCTAAAGTGTTTCCTGGGTTTGTGTTTGGGATGAACTAGGCCTACTTCAAGTCATAGAGACACCCAGAAGCACTTCAGTCACTGCCACTCTCAATCCGGAGCAGAGAGGAAAGTTTTGTAAGAGGGAAATAAGAGGAAAGCTGTCAGGCTTGTTTAATAGCTTATAGGAAACTTTTCAGCCATATCTCAATGACACACGACAAAGCAGTGCCATTACTCTGATGTAAGACTGAACAGGGCAAAGCTTTTTAAGCAAGCTATGTCGCATTAAAAGCTGCTGTGTGTATTGTGAGTGGACATGGTGTTGGGTGGCAGGGGAAGAAAAGATCTGTTATTGCCTACTGGTCCAAACCTAAAGGATAAAAAAATTAATAAATTCAGAAAAAAGAGGAAATGTCATCAAAAAAAAAAAACTACAATGAAAAACTGCAATTTCAAATCAAAGTGACCATCCTTGATGATTTTACTGATTGCTGATGAAAATGTGATGAGAAATCATTTTACTGTCTGACCACCCTTTCCCACCAGTGCCCCTCCTCAAACTGTGTCCTTAGCTAAAGCAGAACTGCACATGCAACCCTCTCCATTATTTTACACTTACACCCTAACGACTCGGCTTCATGCTCGTCTCATGGTCTCTCTGTAAATACAGTACGCAATGCGTACTGATTAAAATGTATGAATTTTACTTTTTTTATCCACATTTCTTCCCTTTTAATTCGTAAAAATGAAATTTGAGTTTTGGTTGAAGTTGTGAATGACTAAGGCCATGTTGATTTTCATAGGCCATTAAATTGCTGCTGCCCTACTCTCTATGGGTTGAGTCATTCACCTATGCATCACTTTGACCACGCCCCACTCAGCTGTTACGTCGGGTGTCACCCAAAGTGAAACATGCCCATGGAGTGTGGTACCATGTGTATATTAATGGAGTTTAAGTGGCTCACACGGGTGTGAGGACAAATGAGGGGGGTAAGACAGGGGCTGAGCACTTCAGGCAGTGCCATGCACAGGTAAGCCCTGCCCACACCCACCTGTGGCTGAGTCACCCAGGGTTCGTCCGGGGTAGGCTGTTAGATGAGGGGAGCGGAGGAGGGGATGGGGATGGACAGGAGAGGGTGAAGTTCAGAGAAGTGAAGGGAACAGGAGGTGGAGGACAGTGAGGAATGAGGGTGTGGAAGTTTCTAGAAGAAACAGGGAGGGGTAGAGTAACAATGTGCAGGAACGGGTGGGAGATGTCCCATATTTGACCTAATGTGTCAAACATGGCCTACTAAACACGACTACCAAGGATGGTGTACTTTAAAGTCAGGTAATACCATGAATCATCTTGTCTGTGCAGGGTTTTTTAATCTTCTCAACAAAAAAATGATCAAGGCATTGTCCATTTAGAGGTGTGATACAAGTGGTATTTGACAAGTTTGCTTGCATGCCAAGCCTGACAGGCCACAAGAGGATGAGATCTGTTTCAAAGTTTGAAAGCAGAGCTTGTTCTTGGCAGCTCAGTGTGCAGCTTAGAGTGTCACGCTTATGGCAAAGAAACTGTGCACAGTGCAAAGTCATTTCAACAACAAACAGGGACATTTCGAAAAACATTGAGGGAAAAAAGAAGAATTAGTAGAAGAAAAGGGGAAGAAATATCTTAAACTAGCATGAATGGATTGATTTAGATAAGTTATAGTACAATGTGATTACCTGTATCATCATTATTTCTGTGCCCAAGAGTCATAAATGCCCTTAAAAGGTAATTAATACAATTAAAGGTGCACTATCTAGCTCTTTTTAGTAAAACTTTGGTTATTAAACAATGTGCTCTTTTTGCTACTTTATATTCTAAAGACCATTAAAAATTTTAAGTATATTCATCAAGTTATGTTAGCTCTTGCAAGCTGCTATTCCTTCCAAAACTCCTGTCTTGTTTGTTTTTTATTTCTGTAAAAATAAATAAATGAGTGAAAATAAAAAAGTTGCATATCACACCTTTAAAAATATTCAGAGTTGGAGAGTGGTGACTTACATTTAAATTAAACAGTATTTTAATTACATCTGTAGTAGCCTGCTGGGAAATTAACTACATATTCATTCATATACACATATTCATATACATTCATAATTGCATAGTGATTCAAGTAATTTAATTACTTTTTTGTATTTGATGACAGAAACTCCAAACAACTTTAGGCCTAAAAGGAAAGAAATTATTATTATTATTATTATTATTGTTGTTGTTGTTGTTGTTGTTGTTGTTGTTAAATTGATACAGGCTCTGAAAAATCACAGCAGGCCAATTAAACATATTTTGATTACTTTAGTTTTTTTTTTTAAAATCAAATTTCTTGCTCAAAATAAAAATAAAAACAAGTTGTCGTCGCAGTTCACCGTGCGCCCCAGATGTGTGAGGGCGGATGTGGTGCGTGGTGTGGTGAGCCGCACAGCCACCTGGGAGCCGCAGACGTACTCACGGTTGACGGACACAACCTGCGTCGGTTTGGAGGCGGAGCGGCGGGAAAAGCGCCACTGTGTGCTTTTCTCTCCACGCTTGAAGTAAATTGGAAGCGAAGATTGAGTTCATCTGGCTTGAACTGGCAGTCCTCCGGGGGGAATAACTTATCCGGGAGAGCGGTCTCAGACGATGGGGTTTGAAATGAACAGTGTCAGGAGGACTGCGCCCAGACTCCTAATCCCTGTCACTGACAGAGATCCAGCTGCATGGGCGCCGCCACGCGCAGCTCCCACAGGTGACGGTGCTTTGGATTTGACTCTGACATGTGTCCAATCACATCACACCTATGGTGTGGCTTTACTTTGGCTCCCATAGGTGTTAGTAATAGTGACAACCCAGTTTGCCATCTTATCACTCAGAAAACACACTTAAACTGACAGAAGTGGGATGTTTTTAAGGAAAAAACGAGTGACTGAGCAGGTTTTGGGGATTGGCCATTTCGTGTTGACACCATTAATCAAATAATCGACTAATGATCCATAGAAAATTCATCGCCAGCTATTTTGAAAAATCGAGTAATCATTTCAGTCATTTTTCAAAATTAAAAAAAGTCAAAAGAACTGCTGGTTTAGGGTCTTAAATGTGGGATTTTGCTGCTTTTCTTTGTCATTCATGAGAATAAATGAGTCTGTGTGTTTTGTGCTGTTTGGACAAAATAAGCGATTTGAAGAAGTCACATTTGGCTCTGGGAAACAGATATTTGAGAATTTTTTTTGCACTTTTCTGACATTTCACGGAATTAACCAATCGACTAATCGTAAAAATAACGGACTAATGGATAGTGAAAACAATCCTTAGTTGACAGCCACCACTCGTGCACCTTTTATATTCACGACCACATGCTTTCCTCCTCGGCCTAGATCTCATGAAAAGAAATAAATAAATCAATAAAATAGATCATTTTTAAAATAACTTTGTTAAAATAGTCTAAGTTTTCTTCTGACTGCAAAACTTCCATCATTTGTTGCACTTTGTCCAAATAATATGTATGTTGAATAAGTAATATTTAAAGGCTACAACTGATTTCACACACACTGTGAAATCTGGGCAGCTCTTGTCCTTTCTTTATATTTTGTGAACTCTTGGAAATAAAAGTGAAATGTAGCTGATCCTTATTTTCCTGGCTGCAAGAGGGACCCCCTCCCCTCCTTCTCTAGAAGGAGCCCTGCTGGCCCGGGGTCCCTCCAGGAGCCACTGCAGTGAGCTATTTATGGTCTCCACAGGAACAAGGTCCCGCCTATCCGGAGACATTTTCCGACTCCTCTCCTCCCCTCACTTCTCCTCCTCGAGCATACACCTATGGGAGATGCTTTCCGCCCTCGGGGGGCCTCCTCTTCCTGCGCTCCCATTGGCCCCCGGTGAGCCTCTGCCGCGGTGACGTCAGGCCCCGCCGCCCCTGCAGCGCTGAATGGACCGAGCAGCCTGTCTGATTCACTCCAAAACAGCTCGGCACGGCGCGGCACGGACATCATCCCCGGGAATAGAGACGTATCAGGGATAGAGGCTTGACGGTGCAGCGAGGGAGCTCAGCCTGCAGAGAGGAGCGAGGCCGCGGCATCAGCACCATCATTCCTTTTTTTTTTTCTCTCTACAAGACGGGACCGGGGAGTGCGCCCACCGTGTTGCGGGTGTATGTGCGTGCGTTTATCTCCCGGTTTGGATCACGATGATGCAAAGTGCGGCGGTCCTACCGGCAGAGAGTCCTGTAAAGAGTTTACCGGAGATTCTTGGAGTGCCACTGCAACGTAAGACATTTCTTTACCCTCCTTTCCCCGTTGATTGTCCATCTGGAAACCGGCTGGCGCGTGCGACCCGTGCTGCAGGGTTTCTCGCTGTAGGGAGAGAGGTTTAGGTTAGCCACAATAACCCGGCCGAGGATGAGGAGAGGAGGCTGAACCTCTCTGTCTCAGATTGTCACGTACAGGCCAGTGATGTGTCATGCTGCAAACATTTCAACGAGCACAAAGACGCTTTTAATAATTCTGCTTATTGGCTTCAAAGCCAAGCAGCGAGCAAGCCTCACGTCCAATTAATCTTTGCAGCTTCAGGCTGTATTCTGCAAAGGCTGCAACACTTGGCGAGTGCAAAGGATGGCACTTGAGTTATTTATCCTACCTCTAGATGAAAAAATATATTTATACATACATTTCCTTTTTCAAAATGACCTTATTTTATTTTCCAGATTGGCCTCAAACTTTGCTCCATCCTCCGTCTGGACGCTGAGCTCACAGTAAGCCTTCACGGGCAGCTGTTAATTTGTAAACGAGTCTGCATGGTCAAAAGATCAGACGCAGTTGTCATCACCCATCAGAAAAATACACCCTGACTTTGACTGACACTCATCACTGAGTCAAATAAATGCCCGATACGCTTAATTACATTTATCATCACTATTATTTCGTTTTCGTCTCAATAGGCCTAAATATCAGTTTGTGTTTTTATAATTTGCAGTTAAGGCTCATTATAATGTAACCAGGCCTGTTTATGGGAGTCATTTTACAGCATTTGATCTCATTCATGCCTGACAGCATCAAAGGCGAGGATTGCCTTTCATTTGCTGGTCCCGGCGTGTTAATCTGTGTCAGACTCTTTATAATCTGATCCTTCAATCGAGACAGAAGTGCGATGGGACACGTCTCTGCTCTGACCTATTTATTTATAGGCAAGTTAGTAAAAATGAAGATAAACCAAGTACTCCCAAAACAAAATAAGACACAACAAAGTGTAATAATAAGGCCACTTTAGATAATTATTAGACTGCTTCTTGATTTTGAAACAGTGGTAGTAAAACCTTTTGGTCCTTCCTGTATGTATCTGTAAATATTCATGAAAAATCAAATAAAACAAACAATAACAAAAAAGGCTTTTAAATAAATATTTCGTTTTGCTGCACTACTCGCGGCTGTTTAACGCAAACCAAATGTAAACAGGTGAAATTAGAAAACTATCTGATTCTTTCACAGCCTGTCCGGCAAAGCATTTACACTCGACTCAAGGAAAAAGGGACTATATGTGGTCGGCTTATGCTCTTACATTTTATAAATCGAGGAAGATTAAAAGATTGGATAAAGATCCTGCCACTCAGCCCCCTGCAGGACCAGCATCCATCCTGGATTTAAAACGGGATTATTCCAGGAATAAAAGCAACCGAGAATTTATCCAAACAACGTTTTATATCATGGACGGAGCGCTCTGCTGACTCAGGGCAATTATACCCAAACCTGAACCGTCCTGCAGGCTATTAGCCCGGGATATAAAGTGTTTATTTCACGTTTAATTACCACACATCATTTGACATTTGAGAGCTGGAGGCGCTACCAGACTTACTGTTATAATAATAATAATACTTAAAAAAAAAAAAAACTGTTAAAGCAAAATGTGTTTCACTTCCTGTATGACGGAAGTGATGAGACTCAGTGAAGATGGAGGCAACAGATACATGAATCCCTCTCTCTCTCTAACACACACACACACACACACACACACACACGCTGAAATTGGATGGTGCACGCTCTGTCGTTGCCAAGATCGTGCTGCTTTCCTTTCAGCACCACTTCTCCACGTTCAGCTTCATCCAGCCACCACTTAAACATCTACAGATATTGAAAAGGTTTCTAATTTATCTTTTTAAGAAAAGGGGGGGTGGGGGACTCACATTGAGCTTCA
>JAQLOL010000009.1:12046369-12066195 GCA_029783665.1 Naso thynnoides | reverse complement strand
GATCTAAATTCTTGCTCCCTGATATCGGTATCGGCATTGGCCCCAGTATCTCATATTGGTCAGGTGGTACAGTACACACAGGGCATTTGTAGTTAAAGCATCCCTTATGTGTTTGTGTGTGGTGCTCTGATGACTCATCACTCATAGTGTCTGTAATAAATGTATTTGTTACATAATAAGGACCCGAAAAAGTGTTTTTGTTTGTTTGTTTGTTTGTTTGTTCGTTTTTTTTAACCAACAACAAGGACATATCTGAAAAATTGTTTTGGGAGATCTTCACAACTTCAAAGGGATGCATTAGCTTTAGGTTCAGGTAAGGGTTAGAGTAAACAAAGGTTAAGGTTCCAGTAAATCACAATAACGGTCCTTACAAGTATAAAATACAAGTGCATGTGCGTGTGTGTGCGTGTGTGTGTGTGTGTGAGAGAGAGAGGGAGAAAAAGAATCCGAGAACATATCTGAACATATCGGTTTGCTTAGATCACAGCTGTTAATACGATCAGTTCTTAATTTAGAAAGCTAATGCTGAAAATAAATGACGACTCTAAATTGGTATCACCATGGACTTTATAACAACAGCAACAATAACAGAGACACAGAAAGGGGGACTTCCCTAATTTCCTAACAGACGAGGAGGAGAGCTGGACTCAGTGTTCTCATCGGTTATGTACATGATGAGACGATAATGTGCAACCCTCTGTCTTTTCTCTTCTATATTTACCCACCTATCACAGACTTACTGCACTGTGAGGCCTGTCCTTGTGTGCCCAGGCCTTGGAGCAGCCTCCTCACCCTCGCATCATAGACAAACCTGCTACAGCTATGAGCTATATATAGGAGGAAGTCTTCCTGGTTCACACTTTCATGCCCAGAGGGTTATGAGTTTTAGTATCTGGGCAACCAGACACTCCCCTAATAAAATTGTCAGGGAGTTTTAAAGATATTTACAGCGTGTAAATGGAATATTAAAGCTCTAAGCAGCTGTATGAATAGTTACATAGCAGTCTCACAATTGTAAATCAGAGTCTGGACAGCATATGCATAATTGGAACACTGATGTTGTTGTATAAACACATTATCTGCATACTTTCTCTCAGCACACCCCAGTTAAATTTACTTTACTAGCACAAATATTTTTTAACATAGTTTAAAATCAATTCTTGGCTTGCTCTTATAACAAGAAAAAAAGTTTGATGTAACCTCCTCAGGTTCACATCTCTTCACCCTGTTGACCTGCTTGTTATCCTGATTGCAGGCGTATAAAACTAAAAATACCATGTTTAGATCGAAAGACCTGTGTGGAGAAGTGTGAAAAATTGGCACTGTGGGCCAGAGCACGACACTCTGATATCAACTAGTGGCTGGCAAAAAAAACACTTCACTGTACTATACTCATAATCATTCACGAACTGACTGCTGTGAAGCACAAGCACTCTGAGGGGAAATATAAAAGATTTTTTTCTCAAAGTTCCAATTGCAGACTTCTTGATCCAGAGGGACAACACTTTGGACATTTTATTGACCCTGCTGTCCGACACAAATACAGACACTTCCCTTGGTTACTTTATTAAATTAACCTGAAACCTCTCAAACAATTATGACAGTTTGTACACATCTCCTCTTTACTGCATATTACTAATAAATTGTTCCAAATCATTCAAATACTAAGAACTTTCTAATTTTGCTAAAAAATCTACAGTATTTACACGATTACAATTTTATACAGTGGTCATTTATCCTAGCATCTAACAGTGTACTAACCATGTTTCAGTGAGATAATTTTACACTGTACTAAGAAAATGTTTTCTTTTTGTTTTCTTTAAAAATATTTTTCAGGTATATTGTGCCTTTATTGAAATTGATTGAGGACCATGCGCTGCTGTGAGGACACAGGGGTCACCCACTCCATGTGCTCTATGAACTGAGCTACCAGGGCACCCTCAAAAAATGTTTTATCAACAACACAATAAAAAAAGCAATGATGCAGGTTTTCTCTGCATTGATTGATCCTTTATCAGTGCTAATATCTGTGAGATTTTTTTTATGTTTACAATATTAAAAATGGCACATTTTGGCAAATATACACTTACTATTTGTTACCTGTTACAGTGAGTGTGTCGTACTTGTAAAGGGGCTATTCAGTGAAAGAGTAACTTCATCTCTGGCATCCTTCACATTTGCAGTCTTCAGCTGTGGTACTAACTTGTTCCTCAGACTAGCTTTATGGCTGTTTGTCTCGCCACCCTCTTGGATGGCAGCACTGTCATGGCATCCTGCAGCCCAAACTGGAGTACAGCCACTGCCTCTGGTGTCTCTGGCCAAGAGTCAGAATGGCACGTTGCTTTGGCCAAAATTGACGGTGCATCAAATGACAAGTAAAATCATCTGAAGGCCTGTTTGCTTACAAAGCCTGAAGCAAACTTGTTAATATTTATGAACCAAGGGTCTTGAAATTCAATCAGTCCAGAGTTTCAATAAAGGACTCTTCCAACTGAGAGAGAAACAGAAAGTGCCCTTTTTTCGTTCATCATTCAATCGATCAAATGATCTAATCAAACATCACAACACAGAAAGTCAAATGGAGCGTGTCAGTGTGTCCTCAGGTTAACAATAATGTAATGACTATAAAAGACCCCCTACAACGACATATATGGCTTGAGCTTTAATTGAGGCCTCAACAATGGCTCCTTTGCAGCAATGACCAGACGTTCCTTGTTAAGGAACAGTGCAGCATCGCTGATTCTCCCCGAGTCAACCTGCTAAAAATAAGCGTGTGTAATGCTGCTCCCAGCACGGTACAAGAACAAGAGAAGCCAAAAGGTTAGCAGCCAGAATAAAAGAAGAGTATGAGTAATACTGCAATCCTGAAAAGGATTCAGTAACTAATCTATAAGCATCCCCAAGTTGATAATGTGAAGGGGGTTACTTGTTTATTCTTTATTTGCAAAGGCTATTCTTAAGGAGAAATGGTAGGATGTAATGATCAGCAAAGAGGATGTGAAGCAGCTATTGCCAAACTTTGCAAGAAAAAAGGATTCATGTTTGTAGACACTCTACTCACTGCACTATTAAGGGAACAGCTAAATGACACAGAAGTACAACTACAAATTTGATTATAATCTCTATTTAAAGGCAATTAAATTCAGCCATTAGTAGGTCTACAGTACATGCTTTCATGCTGCAAAATATTTTTTGTTTATGTAAATATCAGAAACAACCATAAGTGACGTCTTCTTGTGGCCCCATCTGTGACATATTGCACTAATTCCGCAACCTCTAACATTTTATATGGCTCAGAGTGGCTGCATGTCAAACTGAGCCAAATGGAGGAAGGAATTAAAGCCATCTGAACAAACACTGACTAAAGATTTGGCACAAGAGGTGATGAATTACAAAATGTGGAAGCTTTTTTTTTAATCATTGGAAGAGAAGTCAGCCTTCAGAGGACACTGAGGATGATTAAATTTGGGGGCTAAAGTGACTTTAGTGGAACAGGTTCCATCTCTTCAATGTACCAGGTCTGTCCCTGCAGCACACAAAGCTTCCTCAAGCTTCTGTAACTTGACTCATCACTGAGGAGAGTTGTCGTGTCTTTCAATGCCAGCCTCTTGAGTGGGCCTTAACTGCTGCGAACGTGTTAACACCTCCCAATCAACTCAAGCCCTGATGGAGGCCCTCAGACAGAGGTCTGCAAAGATCAGAGAGGTACTGTTGCCTGCGGAGGGTGAGCCTTGCATCAGTGCTCAAAATGAACCCTGCAGGCGCCAGGGGACTTGAACCACTGACATCTGTGCCCAGGTCCGTGTGTCCTCTGTGAGCCTGTTGCCACACAACCCTCCCTCAGTTTGGGGAAACATTCTGGCGGCATCAGAACATCCAGCAGGAATGTTAGTGATTTAAGCCCATCACAGCCTCACCAGCTGGGAAAGTCATGTCTCCACTCCTGATACTTTTGTGGAGGTTATTCATTCATCATAAAGAATGCCACTTAACCACTTAAGTCTGAAAATTGCAAATGCAAATGCAAATAAGCAAATTTTGCTTTGGCCAGATATTTGAATTTCTGATAAAGACAGGTGTACATATAAACACATTTATGCATTACTCTGAAATAAGAGGGCTTTGTACTTCCCTGATATTTGAGTTGTTCTTGTACATGTAACACCATGGTTGCTAATGGAAGCCAATTGCTAATTAATATTAATATATATATATATATATATATATATATATATATATATATAAGGTGTCTGTGTCTGCGTAAACCCCCCTGGATCAGGTTGTGCTTGCAGCATGATGGAAGTAAATTAAATTAAAACTGAATATGATGGGGGAGGCAGGCCTGGAAACCCCCTGTCAGAGGATTTATTATGAGCATGGGGGATTCAAGCAACCTTAACTAAAGGCCAGGGGGTTCCACTGGAATGATCCCTGTAGAGGTATCCATTTCATTCAAGCTAATAGTCTGTTTCATTAAGGTGGACAATTTCTAAATAATCGCTGGTTTGTAAACACCAACAAATTCGGATTGCATTATTGTAGATGCCAATTTCTGGATCGCTTTAAAAGCACACACATTTCACCGAAAACTGAGGTTAATGAAGGCCTTTTCGGTCTATATTTTTCAAAAAAATGCACATAATTTTTTCCCCAGCAAAGGTTAGAGGTTTGACAGTGGTCAGCAGAACGTGCACAGAGTGTGGAGAGAAGAGGCCATGGATGGCAACAGGTGGCCCAGCTTGTGGAACTTGTGCTCCCCCATAGTCAGAAATAGACCCACAATGGGTAAGAAGATGGACAGAGGAGGGGGCAGAACGGCTGCCTCCTATTTTAAGGCTCTGACTGTTCATCAGTAGGGCGACTCAGACACATCTACATGATTGTGTAATGTACAGACTGACCAAATGAGAACTACAATGCCGGGACCACTCGTGTGAGTTTGAAATACATCACTGATACTTTGCCAATAAAACATATTATTGTCTGTCTTTGTATCTCCGGCACTTTATATAAGAAATGCAGTTCACTAACAGGTGTAGTTCAGTCTCTAGTTAGTAGTCTCTGCTCAGTTTCTTTCACATTAATCCACATTGTGTCATGTAAATCTGTACATTTCCAAGGAAAAGTCTTTACATGAAAGGTCATTTCCCATAGAGTGTTGTCATCTGCCTGAATAAACCATCTTATATTAGCTGTATCCAGAGGGTAAGTCCTCTCCGGGGTCACATACTTAAACAAAGTAGACTTGAGGTTAAGAGTGGCTCATTGACAAAGGCACCTTATGCTGAGGTGTTGATCTGATGCCTCTATCTCTCCCCTCCTGTTTGAAAGCGAGAAAAGGGCGACTGGTGCCCTTGGGACGGGGGGGGGCGCGACTTTAAGGAGGGGTGTGTGGCGAGGCGGTCGAGTATGACTGGTGTGTCCCCTCTACTACTACCAGTGTAGGGATGTCCCAGACATGCCGCTTGCCGTCAGAGGGGATCACGTGGAGACGGTGTGCAAATTTCCAAGTCTCCTCTCTGTGAAGTGATGAGGCTCCAAGATTTTTCAGTGTATCGACAACGGATAGCGTTACCACTCAAGTCTGAACACACTGGTGTGAAGAACTAATCAAGGTCCCAAAGTAGCTGTAGTGATATATTTGAATTCAAAAAAGGGCCTTTTTAACACATTTCACTCTTAGAGTCAACTTCAGTACTCAGCTGGTCAATCAATGCTATAATAGTGACTATGGTATCCTATGCATAGGTTGCATAGAAATAAACATATTTACTCCTACATGACAGTGCAGTGTCAGAGCCAGATTGATTCTGTAACCCATGTCGTCCCATTGACATCACTGAAAAAACACACATTTCCACTGCTTTGGCATGAAAGATGGAAGCTAGCAAACAGCTGCAGGTGAATTACTGTAAAGAAAATATTATGGTAGTGTCAGATATCTGAAACACACTGCAGGTTTGCTTGATGCCTGAAGGTGTGTTCACACTTTTGCGCCAGAGCATAATGATGCCATGCAGGCATGCACAGAGGAATGCAACGTATTCTATACCAAGAATGTATCTTTCTGTCAAAATGAGTAACAATCCAACAATGAAAAACTTTTTGTTGATTTACTGAAATGACTTTAACTTTTAGCAAAACAAATTTGTTTGAAAAAGAGGCATGTGAGAGAAATTAGGGTAATATTTTACATCATCATTGTGACAACTTCCTCTGCCTCTAGCTTTCCTTCTCTCAAATTGTACTCAAAATCAACCAAATTATAGTGTTAGGACATAAAATAATGTCTTTTCTTTTTGGACCAGAAAATCAGTTCAGCCTATTGTTACTAGACGACCTATGATGAGTTAATAGAAAATCAATTTTTGTTTTCCGTTGGAAGGAGATTACGATTTCTGCTCCCCTCTGCAGTTTAAAAGCTTCAGTGGAGTTCCTGACAGCGATTGAACAAATCAATAAAACAAGTAATTACACACTGAGAAGCAAAGAGTTCTTGATTCTCGTTATTGCCCATAACTGCAGGTATTGAAGTCAAATCAGTGTTTGCTCTGCAGCAAAAAAATAAAAACTAAATAAAAAATCAATACGCTAATATGCACATGCAATAGATTAATAGAAAGAGGCCACCAAAAAGACACCTGCATGGTCTATGAAGGCATGAGTTGCAGCCAAAGCCTGGCCCCTCCTGCCTGGAGAATGCATGTCCCTATAAGGCCAACTGCTGGGAATAAATTGTGATTGTGACAGTGCAGAGTGACAGCAGCTGTGCAGCATATCTAAAGAGAAGCATGGGACTGGGAGGGGTGAGTAGTCAGGAGGGAGGGAGGAACTGTAGTGAACAGTGTTGGGTTTCAGGAGGCCTTCCAATCTTAGACACCTGACAGCAGCCTGGAATATGGAGGCCTGAGCCCGGGCTGTGGAGCTGAACGCCACCCCAAGGACGGACAAGGGTGACGGACAAGGGTAATGCCAACCACTCCAGTCCAGACCCAAAGACCGGTCCACATTTTTAGAATGGGTAATCTGGTGAAAGTTGTAGTCACTATGACACTGAATTCCATGAGTGCCCTGTAATCATATTTATTATGGGATTGTCTTAGTCTCTGTTGTTTATGGTGCTATGGATTATCACCAAAGGAAATGTTACTCCTCATAGGCGTTTTAAGCTTGGAGTAACTCTTACAAACCAAGATGTTGTAGCAAAATTAAAAAATGATGCAAAAAGATCTATGGATGCAGAGATATAAGAGACAAAAGCTCAGTGTCCATTCAAGCTCCCGTGTGGCTCTTCTCTCCTTGGTTCATACTAAGACTTTCCATCAGCTGGTGCCATGCGTTAGGACAGCTGACACGCTGTCAGTCCACAGGAGAGGCTGAACTCTAGCTAGAATAATCCTCAACTGCTCGCTTTCGGAAAGTTTGTTCATGCATTGTAAGCGTTAGGCACTGGAGTTTGGTGTTTATTTTGGATTTTAATGATTGAAAAAAAAAAAACAAAAAAAAAAAAACAAGAAAGAGCCACTGAAACCTGTCATTTGTAGCGGGTGCCAACAGTTTAATTATAAACAGATTTTAAATAGTCCTGCTTGCGGTCAATGAAAGACTGGGGTAACATTTCTGTCTCTGTCTATCCTCAGCTGGTCTCAGCATGACAATCACCGTCCCCATGTTCAGCTGGTGCCATTCCTGACCAAACAGACTTAAGAACATACTGCCTACTTTTGGGCAACTGACAACTCATTCCTGATTATCTGAATCACAGCCATAAAATCTTCAGAGTCACCTTACGATCAAACTAACAGAGAAATCAAATATTTATTAAACCAGCCTGTGAACATACAGCACACCCCTTCTTCATTCATCGGCAGCATTTGTACAGAAGCATCTTGAACCAACAGTGCTCAAGCCTACATAAAACAGAAGTAATCCACCAGATGTTTGACCAAACTGCTTTTACCAAAACTCTTACCTGCTGTGGCCTGCAAAAGCAGCAGGGAGAGGAAACAGCAGATCAAGCCTGTACCCTTCATGATGGCTGCCAGGAGAACTCTGATAGTCACACAGACTATATATACCAAGGCAGGAAGGTTAAAGGGCATGGAGAAAGAGGAGGCGGGGCACAGAGAAGGCCAGCTGGTGGCGGGGCTGAGATCTGTGCAATCGAGGTGTTGTAGGAGTCACAGCATGCCATGGGGACTCTACATGTACAAGCAGCTGATTCTCCTTTTCAGAGAAGTCTCAGCTTGGGCCTTGTCAACAATGCATTAAGACCTAGGAGATTTTGCTGTGACGTAAAAGGCAAACTGGTTGAAGATCTGAGTCCAACTGTAAGGTGACGAGTATTAAAGGAAAGATTGATACAACTCAGTTTATAAGCAGCAACTCAGTTTATAAGCAGCAAACCCTGATCCTGAGACATAAAGTGAATTAATTACATTAATTGAACACATGTAGTTTCAGCTACTTGGGGTTTCTCAGTCAAAACATAAATGTGGTTTGATGAGGTCATGACTTAGCATGGGATCATAGAAGTTGTTAAAACAGCAACCACTGACAATAAAAATCCGATGCAGTTCAGCAGAGGTTCAGTCAACAAGGAACCACATAAAATACATTTGAATAAAATTACGAATGATCCAAAATGTTTCAAACAATATCAAACTGTCAGTACACAACTGTGTAAATAAATGGCGATATGATATAGATATAGTCACTTGTAGATGTTTCAAAATGTTCAACTTAACATATGCTTAAATCAAAGGGCCAATTTAGCTGATTCCTGCTGGTCCAACTTTGTAAGCTAAGCTAAGCTAAGCCAAGCCAAGCAAAACAAGTTGCATTAGCTTTAAATTTTGTATCATTCTTAGCTCTTTGGAGGAAAGAAAACACAATTTTTTCTTAAAAATGTTGGATACATGCCATTACTCAATTACAGTTTACAGGTTTCTGCCTCTGAATTGTTGATTAAAAAAGAAAAAAAATGTTTAAAAGGTATGCTACCTACGCAAGCTCAACACATATTAGCACCTAACAAGAAACAAAATGCAAACTAATGAAAAAAAAAAGTGAACATCTGTGTTCCATTGAGTTTTCTGTTTTTGCCGCTGTTGTGTGTGGTTGTTTTATTCCATTAGTTAATGCTAATGTTGCATGTGCATATGAACGTAAATAAGAGGATGTATGCTTGTGTTTTGTCTATATGCATGTGTTTTCTTAGGCTGCAGTGTGTTAAGGTTTCAGGCCCACCATATAGGGAATAGAAGGACATTCTGAAAAAAAAAGACACAACTCTCATATTTGTTTATTATATTATTAAAGACTGGGACTTACAGAAACATGCTAGCTAGTCTGGCTTTGCAAAGGTAACAAAACCTGCTTATTAGCATCTTTGAATTTCAATCATTAGGCTAGCACATAATATTTTGTATGTTTTACCCGTAAGAAACTGGAAAATGTTAGTTAGCTGTTTTATGATGGGCTATGTGACTTAATTCTTGGCTTTCAAAGAATTAAAGTTTTAAAAAAAGAAGAGATATCACAAGCTAGTGAGATTCAGAGTTGAGAATAGGCAGACTTTGCAGCCTTTGAATAGAGTTGAGCTTGCTGTTTCCTGATAGTTATAGACTGTGTACTAAATAAACTGGCTGTTGATTGCATTTAACATTTTATTTAACTGACAAATAAGAGTAGAATCAATCTTCCATCTCCCTGTAAGAAGGAATATCTGTATTTCACCAAATGTTGAACTACAGTAGCCTATTTCTTTAACATACAGCTATTAAAGTTAAACAGACTATAAAGGAATATTGCCTTTCTTTCAATGATGAGAAAGAAAATCAAGAATTGCCTCCCTCACAATGAGCTACCATGATTGCTTTGCCAAACAAAGAATGTCTGTAACATTTGACTTCACTCCTCAGACTATTTGCCACAAATGCGCTTAAAAGTAAATGAGAGTCTGACATTAGGGAGAGCTGTCAACCTCTTACTCTAGTTGGGAAGACACAATGCTCACATGGCAGCCATGTTGGGAAGTAATCATGAGACTGTGTGTCGGTGGGGTGTTGAAGCTGAGGAGTGGGTATGTCTGGAACATTAAGACCCTAGAGTCAACCTAAAATCCCTAACACAGCTGAACACTAGGCGGATTACTGCTTTATCACACTGCAGCAGACACACTGTGCTGAACATAATCTCACAATTCCTTGGGAATCAACATCTCCACTGTAAATTAATCCCCAAATATGGCAGGAGTTTCTTACTCGAGCATGTCCTTCCCATATGATTGGAAAGCGTGTCTGAACAATACAGCATGCTCATTTCTGTGCGTAAAACGGCCCTATTCCTAAGGAGCTTCCCTGAAGGTGGGATGCGGCTGAGAGGCATGACAGTATGTTTATGAAAAAATCTGTGCTTTTGATGAGCCTTTATGCATTCTTGTGAACATTAATTCTCTGTTAATTACAGCTGACAAGCACTTATATTAAGCCGTAGTGTTGATGCAGTAATTAACAAGGCCTTAGGAAGGATTTGAGAAATGCTGAGATCACAAGTTCTACTCTTTTTTATTTAATACTGCTTTGTTTACTGCCTGTTTAATTATATATTCTGTACATTTTAAACTATATGTCTGAAGGCTTTTGCAAAACCTTCCCCACACAGCCAGAATTAAAAACTTTTAAAAGTATATGCTTCACTAAAAATCTTTATCTGATAAATAACAGTGTCTGGTAAATTTAAATATATTGTGTTTAAAAGTTTTAAAATCAGCCAATAAAAAAAATCCTCACACTTGTAACTGTACAATGCAAATAGTCCTTGGGTAGTTAAACTCTATAATACCAGAAAAGTACAGAGAACATGACCTGAATGTTCTCAGTTTAAGATATGAGTACAACCCTGCTGATGGTGAATTAAAAGCTGAACAAAAGTAATTGTCATATTGTGATTAATATTAAATCTGTATTAACTATGCTGGTAAACATCTACAAGGTTTTCTGGTGTTGACTGTAACTGGACGACCTTAAATGCTCCAATTTCATTCATCTGTTATTCCGTAATTGCTTTTTGACCATAACTGTGTTTTTTAATGGCCTTTTTTTTCTCTATACGTATAGGCATGTAATATTAGGTAGGTAGGTTATATTTTCATCCAGCACCTTTCTAAAAACTTAACATGAAAAACTAAAAACTTCTACATAAAAATGATTTGTCTACTATTATTCGTCTGTTACCAATATATCCTTAAATACCTCATACAAGCTGCGCTATTTAATCCATATTCCACAACTGAATGTCATGAGTGCCAGTGCACATTAGTAATACAGTCATCCAGTGTGGTTTTGTTTGCTCTCTGTTCATGCTTATTAACAGTCGGTACACTTTGCTAGAATGTGTAAAAAATTAGAATGTTGGAGCCTCTTTGGGCATAAAAACTTGAGGTATTTCTGAATGAAGGTGTGATGGTGTGAACAACAGGCTTGGAGTGAATGAATGTGTGTCAGAGGATGATTGCAAGAGATGCCACCTACTGTTTCTGTTGTGCATTCAACTGACACAGAGAAGATGGTCAGTCTTAATTTAGGAGAAGGGGAGGGCTTTAAAATCACAGCCACCAACCATGACGAGACACTTGTGCATCAAATGCGCAGCTTGACTGACAGCCAACCAGAGCTGGTGGAGGCAATTTGCAATGGTCATGGTACTATTAGTGTTATAAATACTATTAGTGTTATAAATACTGTTATATTTAACAGTGAATATTGAGTGAGTGAAATAATAATTTTGGAGAAATAAAAACAGACAAAAAGACACACACAAAGGGCCAAATGCGTAAAAAACAAAGTACAAACTTTATTATTCTGTCTTTACAAAGGCACAAGCCTCTTTTTATTCCCAAAACATTTCTCTTAAAAAAATCAAAACAAAAACAAAGAAACAAATTAGCTTCTTGATGACCATACGCACTGACAGGTCTAACAACAAAAAAAAAAATTACAGAAAACAGAAGGAGGGAGAAGAGGGAGCTGTAAAAGAGACATGAGATACTGAAAACAAATAAACGAAGACGGCATAAAGATCTTGAAAAAAAGAAACAAAGATGTGAGGGGTGAACAGGACAAGATGGAGGAGGACTGGACATGGAGGGAAAGGGGGATACACAGCTGTGCGGTTTTTTACTCATAACCTCAAGAGCTTCAGCTGAGGAGAAGCCCCTTCACACCAAAGAAAGAGGCAGACTCCAGTATAGTACAGTAAGTGCTTTGTAATCTTGACCCCATTTAATGATCCCCAGGCCCAACCCCATGTATCAATCAATCTGATATGTCCACATAAAGTTTTCTAACACACAGAACAAAGTGTAAAACACAGATGGAAAGAAAACAACTCTGAGATTCAGCAGAAAACTACCAAATGCAGATACTCAGAGGGAAAAGCAAGAGCTCTACAAGAAGCAGAGCTTGCAAACCACATTTTAAACATCCAGGAATATCCCTTTCATATAATGATAAGTACTGGGTAAATGTCCATTGATTTAGCTTGACAGACGTGTCACTCATTTCAGTGCAGCTGACATCAATATTTTTTTTAAAGGGCAGTTCCGTGACATGAATTATGATAGATGAGGTGTGTTCAACTGAACACTTTTCTGTCCAGCAGTTCAAAAGCTCCATCTATGCATCGATGCAGGGGACTTTTAGCAATGAGTGCGTTACTAAATGTGTCAATAGCCCTAATGTAGCTGTAATGTTTCAATAAACTAGGCTGAACTTTTCAAGGGCAAACTGAAAGGAGAGAAAAAAAAAAGGAATGTCAACATTTCATTGTGGATTTTTTTTAACCCACACATCTGGCTTTATTAGTGCAAACCAAAGGGGCCAAAACGGTTGCAAATCTACATGTAAATTGTAGAAAAAAATATTAGGAGTAGGGCCCGACAGATACATATTAAAGAACTGTTTTTAAAGCCGGAAAAAATGCTTGGAGTCATGATTTTAAATGGTGTAATAACGTAGTTTGTCCAGCAGAGGGGAGTGCTTTAATTAATAACTAATAAGTAAAGTCTTTACTGTTCAGTGCACTGATGTTGGGAATAAAGTTTGGTAAAATGTAAGATATCCTGCTTCTATTACATATCTTTCTCTACTTATTATCTTTGATAACATTAAGTTGATATTATAAATACAAAATATCGAATATATATATATATTGAATATTGGAATTTTCTTGCTCCCTAATATCGATATCGGCAGCGGCCCAAAAAATCTCATATCCGTCGGGCCCAAAATCAGGAGTGCTTGATTGTAATTAGTAGCAACCTGTTCATTTTTGAGGCTAACAAAAAACAAATAGCAAAAAACAGTCTAACTAACTGGGAATATATAGTTCAACACACCACGGGTATTGACAAGCCTGTTTGGAGGATTTCAGTGGCTGACAAACAACCCAGATCAAGTGTTCAGGTGCATCCCTCAGACCCCAGGGCTTTGTTAAGGCTGGCTCTACAGTGCCTCCCTGCAGCCACGGGCTATAAGTAAGGCAAGCTGCTGCCTCTCTCAGCTACACGTCTTAATGTCTGTCTGCCAACCAACAGTTGTAGGCAAAAAAAAAAAAAAAGCACAATTAAAGTACTATCTAAGCAGAAACATGCAAATAGCACGGTACGCCACACAACAAGCGCACAAAAGGACAAATGATTTTATGCAAGGAAATGCATAGAGCACGTGAGGTCGACCCAGTCAGTCGCCTTCATGGCACATTCAGACTATTTCTCCAGGTATTTTCCTTGTTTTTGAAGTATACTCTGCTTCGATAAATGTCCCAACATTTGGGCAAGAAACTACACTATGAAGGGCTACACAAACCAGCCCTTAAGGTGGAGCAACAAGTGATTGTATGTCAGTCGTATTGGTATGTGTGAGTGCTGTGCGCACACATGTGCCTCAGCTTCAAGGTAAAAGCGGTGCTGCTGCAGACTGCCAGAGTCTGGGACACCGCTGAGCCCTGCTGATTCAAAATGCTAGAGACACGTACACACACACATGCCAGTGGAAATCACTCACGAGTGTCCACGAAATAGCTTATCTAACAAGCCAGGTGCTTTTATATTTAAGAGGGGAGAGTGTCAAGAAAATGTCAAAGTACAGATTTTTTTTTTCTTTTCTTTTTTGTTTTTTGTCAGGCCATGAATAAAAAGAACATGCCAAATACATGTGTGGGATTACTGGGAACCCAGCCCAGTAAAAATGGCAACAAACAAACAAACAAACAACCAAGAAGATGTGAACCAGCAAGCGCACTCTCTCCTCTCGAGCTTCGCCTCAGCCATGAAAACAAGTTGTTGGGTTTTTTTTTCCCCCACAGTACAATCACTTTAACTTGCTGGCTGAGTGACACGTACAGAAACAAAACATGAAAAATACTTTACGAGTATAACGTATTCTTTCGTAGCAGAAGCCTAAAAGGTGGAACTTTGAGACAGTCTCGTTGGCTCACAGTGCTGTTCCAAACAGCCGAGAGGTTTAAAGGATCTTAAACAAAAAACGCTCCAGTGTCGGGTGGTGTTGACACCACTCGGCTGGCCTCCTCATTGATTTTAGCTCCCGTTTCGCGGGTCGGTCAGTTGACCTCGGTTGACCTCGGGGACGAAAGAAAGAGAACAGTCCTCGTGATCAATGGAGAGGTTTTGCAGACATTCGAAATACTAGTATCCAGTATGACTGAGCATTTATGCAGCAGCCATTGAAGTAACTTTCTATGGATTAATGACTTTTTATGAGTATGTGTGAAGGAGTGAGAGAGCAGAGGGCTGGAGATAAGCAGAATAAAAGCGCAGAAGTGACTGCACGTATGAGTGTCTAAGTGTAAGCCTGTTCTGGCTGCCCAACATGTAAGTTTATACGCTGAAAAGAAAAATAAACAAAAAAAAACCGAGTGCTTCAATCTGTCTACTAGCCCTATTAACGTCCACTGAACAAGAGCGCTGTGGGTTCTTGTCAACTCCTGTCGCCCTCGTCTGTTTGGGCCTTTTCTGTGTGGAAGTGTGTGTGTATGTAAGTGTATGAAGCGTTAAGGGTGAACTCAGGGCAGGGAACAGTCATCAGGCCCGTCGCTGTTTGAGGCCGTGTCTGAGCCTGCCGCGTCAGACAGGACACGACCCGAAGTGACGATGACCGCCCTCCGCTGCTCTTCCTCGCAGCCTTTCCCCTGGGTGCCCTCGATGTGCTGGATTGCCTGGAGACAGAGGAAGGAAGGTAAGTGATGTCAGTGAGAGCAGCACCCTCTAGTGTTTAGATCTGGAATATTTTCCAACCACTCATGGATCATGCAGTAAATCTGCATTTTGCTTTCATGTATCTGGGTCTTACTTGAACGATGGTGTCCAAGTTCTGTCGGGATGTGGACACTGTATTGATAACTGATGTTGGGCCCATGGTTACTACGGTGACATGATGGGGCAGCGGAGGCTGGACAGGTGCAGGGACGATGACTGTGGCATGGTGTGTAGGTGCAGGGGGGGTTGCTGGGGCCAAAATCTGGGAGAGAGGTGCAATTATTTTAAGTTATTCTTCTGTCACCACTACAATGCGACAACAGACTGTAAAGGTGAAGTCACAGACTTCACCAATGTTGACATTAGATATCATGGAAAACATGCACAAAATACCAGAATTATATACAAATACAGATGTATAAATGCGTGTATATACATAAGCTAATACACAAATAATTGGGTATATAACTGAACAGAATATTGACAACTGACTTAACCAGGAGAGATGTTGGGAATGTTTCATAGTCCTAAATTATTTGGGAATGCAAGATAATTATCAGTGCCAAAAAAATAATCAGAACATAATGGGAAATTTAGATTTATGCATTATTTCAAATAACATACATTATGGAAAATAGTTAGAGGCAATTTAAGAGCCAAATTGTTTTCATGATTTCATGCACTTAAAGTAGCACAGCCAACCCTTTTAAAATGTTTTTTTTTTTTATTAAGAATGACCATCTATGCTTAATAGACCAATGCATTTCGCCAGTGTTTAATCTGCAGATGAAGCAGCCTTTGCTTTGCTCTAGAATTTTTTATTAATTTTCTGATTTGACAGATTTTTGTCAAAGCATTTTGTTTATTTTGAAACAAAATTCTCAATTAAATTTATAATTGGGTTTGTGAAGTTCTTCAATCTTATTTAGTAAAAATAAATAAATAAATGAATAAAGGAACATTTCCTCACTACATCTTAGCCTTTCTGATGCTCAGGTGTGCATACACTACTGGTTATGATAACATCTTTTTGAAAATACAACCAAGCGATGTCTTATCTGCATCAGAAATGAGAGGCAATTAAAAGGTTTGACCAAAAGGCAGCAAATCGCACAAAAGCCCTCTGTGGTAGAAAAACAATTCCTCTCCTGAACCTGTCAGACCATCCAACCTCCGGCTGTAAATGTTTTAAAAGTTGCTTGTGTTTCTTATTATTCTTTCCCTTATGCAAAGGAACAGGGTCGATCTTGACAATGGAAACAACAAAACCTTGACTAAAACACATTTATGAGCATTTCCAGTCGTTTCAACCCCATCTCAGAGTCAAAAGTTTCTGATTCTCAAACTTATAACATCCTGTAACTGTGATGTGCGGAACTGGACGAGAGTAAGTGTATTTATAAGTATAAGTACACTTCCTTCAATAATTCAGCAAAATGTTATATTAAAGTAGATCAAGCTTTTAGTTATGAGCTGTTTGTTAGAAGCTGTAACCGTATTAAAGAGAAGACAAATTCAAGTTCAAGTTCAATTTCACTGTCAATTCACAGTGATACTGATTTGAGGTCACGTCGTTCAGCTCTGTTTGAGGAGTCACAAAGTGTCACATGACCGATCCTGAGCGTCTCAATCATCATTCCCGACTGGCCCCAGCTGCCACAGGGAGTGGACGGGTAGACAGCACACACACAGATTGATTTGGCATCATGTTCAGTTAGAGTTGGCCTGCAGAAACAAGATCCTGCTGCTGTCAGGACGGCAGACAGGCACAGCAGAGATCTGTGAGCTGCTCATTTAACACACTGTTAGTGCGTCTTAGCTGTTGACAGCTTTAACTCTAGACATGGAAGAGACTGTCAGGTGCGCCTGTCAATGTGACATCCGCAGTATACCGAGAGATTAGTACAGGTGTGTGTTTCAAAATGAAATATGCTTTAGTGTGACTGACTCAAAGTCTGCAGCTACACACAGGAGGGAGAGGGAGGGTTTGGTGCCAGCTGCCCAATGAATTTAGGCTAATGAGCCCAAAATAAACACTGTTTTTCAAAATATGCTCAACTGAAAATGGTTGTACTTTGATTGCTGGAGGGCAAATCTGCTGAGTGGCACCAAGATGGATGGAGTAGTAATAATAATAATATATATATAAAATAATAAAAATTTACCAAACTACCACCCCAATTCAAACAAAATTGGGCTGCTATGTTAAACTTACACAAAAACAGAAGCATGCATGCAATGTTTACAAGTGGAATGTTCAAACTGTGTTTTTTGGAGCGTTTTACAACATTTTGCTTCTTTTGTTGCCCCTGTCCCAACTTGTTTAAAATACGTTGCCGCCATCACAGAGAGAAAAAACATATATGTACTAAAATAATTAATGTTAATAATGTAAAACATGAAATATAGTATCTTTGTAGTGTTTTTGATTGAGTCAATGTCCAAAGGGATTAGTAAACTTCGACATTCTGTTTCGTTTGTTACACAGTGCCCTAACTTTTTAAATCTAGGGTTATAATCAGACAAACAGGATGACACCAAGTTCACTAAATGTGACTTGTTTAATTTTGATTTTAAAAAAACAAACAAAACTACATCACTGTCATTGTCACTTATTAAGCCATGACCACAGATTGGTCCATTTTGTATGTCTGTTCTGCATCAAAAGCCAAAAATCATTAGGAAGACTTGTGGTTTAACATTGACAAGTGGCATTAATAGTCCTAGAGGCAGCTATTTGTCAAATTAAACCTTAAAAATGCCCGTACATGTTAAGGTATGAATCTAAATATTTCATTTTCTATATCAGACTCAAAGATGTTCATTTACAAAAAGGGAAATTTCTCAGCACATGACAAGTAACTCCCAAAAGTATTCCGCTGTTTGTGTGAGTGACACTTATATGCAAATATGTCCAACCTGTGGGCTGTGGGCTGGAGTGAGGTCCCTCTCCAGCTGTTTGTGTTGCTGCAGATGATTAAGGCTCTGTGTTTGGGCCTTATGATCCTGAACCTGCAGGGCGATCGCCTTCAGTTTCTCTGGGTACAACTGGGCATCCAGGGAACGCATCTGGGAATAAAGGTGCACGTTAGTAGGGCTGGGGTGACGTGCCGACGTAATCGATTACCCAAGCACGTCGACTGACATAATTTGCGCCGACGCGTCGCAAGGAGGAAGTAAGATGGCTGCGCCAAGTCAGACAATTAGCATGGACTCCACTGAGCAAGCTGAAGTGGAAAAACTCGCTTATGGTCATCCAAAGTGTGGGAACATTTTAAGCTGAGACCGACTACGTAAGGATTATAATGTGTAGCAGCTGGTGGTAATTGATTTTCTAATGTTGAATGTTTTTTCCCCCCTGCATCACTGTTGCTGTTACATGTCATGTGACACGTGTGCTTTGTGTTGTTGCAGATTCTTACCTGATCTTCCAGCATCATCCTGACCGAGCGCTCCTTCTCCAGCTGCTGCCGTAACTCAATCATCTCCCTCCTCAAGTCCTCGGTCTTCTCCTCCTCCAGGATGTCTGGTGAGCCAATGCCTTCATCTTTCTCCTCTGCACGCCTCCTCTTCGGGGAGGAACCACTCAACTCCTACAGGAGGCAAAAAGAATTTGGAGTGATCTATGTTTGAGAAACAGTAAGACTAAGAGGCCTCATGGCAGCTTTGTTGACAGTTTCAGGTGTGTGCTGCTTTACTTGTATGATTCGTTTGAGCTGACTGTTCTGCTGCAGTAGCCGCGTCTTCTCCTGCTCCAAAGTGAAAATGTACTCTGCTGTCTGTTGCAGGATGGCAGCCTGGGGAAAAGAGAAAAAGAATACAGGTTTGTTTTGAAGGTGAGTTCAGACCCTCACAGCTACTTCTAACTCATCATGTTATTCAAATCTCTCTTTGTGACCCACCTTACTGAGCTTCTCTCCATCGCTGTGTGGGATGAGTGTTTTAAGTGACTGGAATCCAGCATTGATGCTCTGCATACGCCGACGCTCGTTACTGTTGGCAATCTCTCTGCGAATTCGCCGCTCTTGGTCCCGAGCTGTTTCTGGGGTCAGAGGAATGTTGGCCAGACTGAAGGGCGAGACACGGGGGGAGAAGAGCAGTCAGTTAGACACAGGAAGAAAATAAAACGTACGTCTAACTGTAAGTTCAAACCATAGAAAATGTCACACGAGTTACATTTTGACCTATGTCTGAATCATTTGATAACATTAAAAGAAAATTAAAACAACAACAGAATACATAAAACATTAACAAACCAAATGCTAACTTGTTGATTAAAATCTGGTTAAATGTTACAAGCTTCCAACCTTCCGTTTTACCCATTTTTATTTTATTTTTGTTTTCTTTTGAATTTTTTGTGAAACTCTTTGTAACATTGTTGAAAAAAGTCCATTGAAAATAATTTTATCATTATTGATAAAATTGTTGTTGTTGTTAGTAGTAATATAAGTATTATCATTACTATTATCATTACTATTATCATTAAAATTATTATTAAAATTATTATTATTATTATTATTATTATTATTATTATTATTATTATTATTAT
>JAQLOL010000009.1:11996169-12043083 GCA_029783665.1 Naso thynnoides | reverse complement strand
CTCGCCTGTGGCCATTTTGGTCCCCCCCCCCCCCGCCTCTAAAAAAACAAAAAAAAAAAAAAAAAAAACCCAAAAAACAGCAAACACTCTCTGTAGATGAAAGACAAATGATGACACCAGAGAGCAAAAATCCCGTGATTGGACGCGGGTTAACCCCTAAAAGAAGATTTGAATCCCTCGTCTGTGTAGTGTAGTAGTTTCAGGCTGCTGAGAGTTGTAACGTTACTCGGCTTCCAGCTGATGGGGTTCCCTCGTTGTGTGTGGCGCTCTCTCTCTCTCTTTCTCTCTCTCTCTCTCTCCCTCCCCTTTGCTTTCTCTCTGCATGACTGTGTGTGTGTGTGTGTGCGTGTGTGTATGCAGCTGATCGGATGGCTTTCAAGGCGGGAAACAGCTGGTAGGAGTCACACTGCACTACCAAAAGCCTCCTTCCGCAGAGACGGGGGACTGCATGTAAACAAAGGACTATTTAGCGCAGAAATGCACCGACAAGAAAACGCACACGAGGTGAAGAGGACTGCCTGGCTTCACCGGGACACACAACAACAAACTGCTGCTAATTAATGATTAAATGTGCGGCAAAGTCGTCGAGTTAATCACCCAGTTATCCCATTTTTTTTTCAATTAAAAATCTTTTTCTAACGTGACTTGATTCAGTAACTATAGGGTCATCACCTTTCACAAAGAGCGCCTGTAATTTTAACCCACAGACATTTTAAGGCCTACAGGATTTTTTTTTTTTAAATTCAGCGTGAAAGGGCAGTTGCAGGCTACAACCACGTCGTCTCGAGTCATTTTAAAACACCTTTAAAGGGAGTAACTCGTGTGTAGATCGCATCCTGGCAGTGCAGGAAAGAAAGAGCGGGAGCGCATAGGGGCGGATACGCACAACAGCTGCGATAAGCGAACAAGAGGGATCAGCTGACGGGCTGGCAGAGCTGCACAGCAACAGCGCACCGGGGAGGGCTTTTAGGGACAGACTGCCGGCCGCTCGAGTGCTCGTCGTTTTTGGTGTGACAGCGGCCGTGCAAGAGGATAAACTACAGGCTGGCTGGTTCATGTAGCAGGTTTCATGAAGGCGGCGACGTGCGTGCAGCGACACCGGCCACAAAATGGGACATTTGAACCCGGAAATGTAAAAAAAAGAAAAAAAGAAAAAAAGAAAAGAGCTGCAGCGTTGGTTTTGTTGCGGCACTGTTAGCTTTTTATGAATTGGTCTTCCTCCACTGGTGGAGCTGACTGTGAGTTAGAGAGTATTTTTATAATAACACATTGAACTGTGAACGACAGGAAGCCCTTTAAACTTTGTGTAACTTAGCTGTAGCCTGTTCGCCTATTCATCTTACAAATGTAGGTCTGATTTGGTTAATGAACACCTGAAAGGCTGACCAAATCCATAGACTACACAATAAAATAGGAAAATAAAATGTAGACCTATTATTATATGCCTTTACTATTTGCTGATATAACTAGCTTACAGTTCTGGGATATACACGATATCGATTTAAAAATAAGGATAGCTTACCCGTCATTTCATGAACACAGGCCTAAGTGTTTGGCTCTCCTCTTACTTATAAAAGCTGTCATATGTCTTATGTAGCCCAGACAATGAGAACCTTAAAAAAAACTGAACCCAAGTCTGTAGAAAAAGCAGTAAAAGTCAGACTTCAGCTTGAATTCTGTATGCATTACCAATAGACATCAATGTACTCCAGGCAACAGCTGCAAAATGTCTCATTAGTGAGCTAAAATATTTCAAACCTTTGAATTTAATGACAAACTTTAAAAAAAAAAAAAAAAAAGTTCTATATATATTACATAGCCTAGAACAAAAGCCTATGCAAATGTGTTTTGGAGGGGGGCACCTGAATGGCCCTGTCACTGCACATGTCATTTTCCATGAAATTCATCCGTGTCTTAGCCTCCAAAACAAATGAACAAAGTAAAAATGCGAAGCTATGCTGCTGGAGTTATGTTTGAAACTAAGGTCTAAAATATTAAAATGTGTTTTCAGCAACATTAAGAAATCTGGATGTTTACAAAATGAAAATACATTCATGGATTTAGTCTTAATTATAGAAAAACTGAATGTTAGAGAGTTATTGCTTTTCCTCAGGATTCAGATATTAGACCAGGTGAATCAATTCCTGCCAGTGAATAAAATCTCTGAAGGCTGCTGGGTTGGTGAAATCCTCTTCCAGGCCACGTTACGCCCTCTAGTGGTGAATTCGTGAACAGGCTTCTACTCCACAGTTTTGCACCTCTGCACCATATCAAAACACTGGAAACCACAGCCTGAACCAAACAGAGACATATCAAATATCATGTTACAATTAACTGAAATAGCCCTGCCATTAATGCAACACTAGTTTAGTCCAAATGTTTAAGTTTTTTTTTTTTTTTTATTAGGTTGCCTTGAATAACTAAAGCGTCAGCAATGGTCGATTTCTGCGTTTTCAGACCTTGGTCAAATGTTGCTCCTGCTGCTAACTGATATTCACCTAAAATATCCTCGCTTGTGTGGATATCTTTGTAATAGTCACTGCCTGAATAGACAGTGCATCAGTCACAGGCATAATGTTAAAAGCAACAGAAAAGATTATTTAACTTTTTTTTGTTCTACTAAATATGCAATAAGAGAGGGTTTTACTTTAGTTAACTCAATTAACAGGATATTTAAACAACAATTAATAGAACATGAAATTAAATCAACACTCCTGAACATCTCAACAAAACTAAATCATGAGTTTCATCGTGTAAGTGTAGTTTACATTTTGTGTGATTTAGACTCTGCACTTCTGTCGATTTTCAGGTTTAAGGGGGGGAAAAAAAACCACAATTACATTTTAATTATTTCATCTGCATTCCTATTTTGTATGAAAAGCTTTAAAATCTAGCATTTAATCTAACCTATTATAGGCCAGAAAGAAATGCTGCAGATTGTAGGCAGACATGTTCATTTTATTTATTCAACATTATGGCCGACTCTTTTTTGTTTTGTTTTGTTTTTTCTTTAGGTGCAATCTTGTCATTTTATGATGATGTGCTTAAGGTAAACAGAAAGGATTAGGGGAAAAAAATGAGAAAGAATCAGATCACCAGTTATACTGTTTGATAAAGGCCCATAAATAATTGGCTGGAAATGGTCACAAGGTCAGACTGAGAAGGGCTCAGTTTTATAAAATGATTTTATTAAATATTTTACAGAGACATGCGTGTTTATGAGGTAAGTCACGATAAAAGTGGTTTGTGGTTTTGTACTAGGCTAATGTATTATTTTTTCTGAAAATAGGCTATTTTTTATCAAATGAAAAAAATTTGATTCACCCCCAGTATTCAGCCAGCATCAGTCAAACATGATGTAGATCTATGATAGAGGCAAGCAAATACTTTTACCTAAGTAATGAATTTGAGTTCAACTGTGAGATACTTGTGCCTTACTGATGTGTAGGGCTTTGTTGATTATTGTCTCAATTAATCAGCTGTGCTATAAAACATAAAAAAATGTTGTTTTTTTTAAAAAGTGCTGGCTAACATTTCCTGAAGATTGGTGACCTTAAACATTTTCTTCGGACCAATCATCGGTTAAACAAACCCAAGAGTGATCCAAGTAACTACATTAATCAGCAGCTCTTCAGGCCTTTTTAATTCAAACTTTATCCAAGCAGATGCTGCCATTTTGCTTTGATCCACCACTTGAGTATTTGTTAGCACTATGTTGCTTTTCATCTCAGGGAGAGTTTTGCACTTTTTTTCTTTTCAGGTTATTTGGGGGAATTGTTGCCCTCTCTGTTGCCTGCCTTTACAGAAAAAAGATTAAAGTACAAAATACAGAATCTGTTTGTAATATGATAAATTGTTTGGCCCATAGTTTAAACTACCTGCAGTCGCCTGCACAAAGTTAAGATCTGCTTCACCTGGACAGCAACATTATATCATAAGATCTAGTCAATAATAATAATAATAATAATAATAATAATAATAATAATAATAATAATAACTTGCTGCAGGTAGCCTAATATTTTTCTTTCTTTCATTTTTTAGATAATCTTCCTTTGATATTAAGTTTTAGTTTTTTGTTTTGTCAAATTTTTCCCTAATCTTCTGTCTTGTTGCACGCAGTTTTTTGGGGGTTCCTTCGGTCTGAAATAAACAGGGATAATTTAGTAAACTCTCTCCCTCAGGCTGTCTGGTATGGTCAAAACTTTTAATTAAAACTGTATTTCACTGTTTTTATGATAGTCTGGCGAGGCAGACGTGGTGACCAACATGACCACAGGGATGTCAAACTCTGGAGAGGAAAACATTTAGCAGGACAACAAGCAGTGAAACTGAGGAGGCACGTCGATGGAGGCGAGATGAAGCCGTGAGATGGCCATGAGGACAGAGGGAGAGAGGGGGAGAGCTTGGAGAGGAGCCGGGGACTGCCCATGGTGGATGGGCGGAGCAGTAAGCATGCGCTGAGCTGGCAGACTGAGCTGGTCCTGACGGGCTGGCTGGGCTCCGGGCGGCTGTCTGTGCGCCTCAGACGGTCGTGGGGGAGACTGCCATCAACACCCAGCGTGTCCTCGAGTGCTCAGAGGAGGAAAAAAGCAGAAGAGTCGCGGGGATAAGTGCGAGAGGAAAAGACAGCAAACAGCCCCACCTCGGCATCTGGAAAAGCACCGAAGAAGACGGAGACGATCCTCCCCCCTACCCCACACCCTGTCGCCAACCCGCCCTATCCAGCCTGCCCACCACTTCGTGCCATCCCTCCGCTCTGAACTGCCCTCCCACCTCGCCAGGAGAACCACGACCACCCATAGGAAACCCCCACTTGACCAGCGTTGCCATTAAGCGATGCGCTTTGAATTTGGGAGGAAAGCACCTTTGCGTTTTTGATGCACAGAACAACCGGTGGTCTTCATTTTTTTTTCCTTCGCGGGAACATTTAAGGCTACGGATTTGGGTGTTTACACTTTTTGACGGGTTTCCAGCGGCATGATAACACGCAGAAAATATCATCCCACGGCGACTGACCGGGCTGTCATTCCGTAGATTAGTCTTTATTGAAACAAGCGGCTGTCACATACGCTGCGTTTGAGTTTATGTTAGATTTTTCCATGCTTAGGAATAATCCCGACAATGGTCTGGGAACGGACCACCTCTCCAGACACCTAGAAATATTTTTTCAAGACGTATCAGCTCTGTGTTTGCTTTTAATCGAGATAAAAGCGACAAATTGACGAGGAGTCATTTGACACCGACGCCGCTCGAGCCACAGGACTTTGCGTGCGAAGTTTGTACCGGGAAGAGGGGGGCCAAGTCGGAGATATCTCGGCCATATCCACGGCGTTTTTTCCTGTAAGGTAAGTCGGGAACAAGTTACCCTTCATTGCATGTCAGTGCTGTGTATTGTGCCTGCTGTCATGTGTGTCCACGTTGGCCTTAGTGCGTAGCTACACTGTGAAAAATTGCACAAGTTCAAACAGGGTAGTGACCTATTTTCAGAGCCTCTCCAGCGGTGCGCCCATATCCTGCAGCCCGGACTCCCCTCACTGTCACATTCAAGGCCGGTCGTGGCGGACGTGCTTTTACCGGCGTTTGTGTCGTTTTAGGTAGGCTACCCTCCTCCAAGCATGGGAGCAACCTCGCATCTTCTATGAGACTAGCAGCCCCCCCCCCCCCAAACCCTGAGAAATATATTTAGAGCAACATCTGAATTCCTGTCCTATATAGGGGCATACATCCCAGCCCAGCCAGCTGTTGTGCAAGACGCAGGCTTGTACTGAGCTCTGATGTTCTGTCACAACATCTGATAAAGAGTTCAACGTCTACAGGCTGCTGACAGTCACTTAAACAAGTGATGGACTGGTAAATAAAAAGGTGGCTAAGCTGTAAGCAACACATGAGTGAAAAAAAACATGAAAAATCACGATTTTAGGTCACTGAGTTTCATCTGTTTACTCTCAAGTTTGTTTCCTGCAGCAGAGTATGCAGCTTTTACCTCGCCTGTGGCTCACATAATGATTGGTACGCGTAACGTCGTCGTCCTGCCTTTTTATCACTTTATTCTAAGTTAGCTGAGGCCAAGCATGTAGTGCAGGGGGCAAGGATGAGCACAGGCATGAGAGGCCTAGATAAAGAGCTATTTTCCTCCAATTAAGCAATTCCACTGTCCCTGAGCCTAATTGTGTGCACACTGGGATGGGGTTTGGGATGGATCTGCTCCCCATTGGCTGCCTCCCATGGGCCCATTGTTCCCGAAGATGCCAGGGGAAAGAGCAGAGCCCTGCCAAGGCGGACCTAACAAGCCCTGTGCCGGAGTGGAATAAGGCCGGATCATTAAAAAGCATTAGGCCACAGTGCAGATCGAGGCACACTCAGGGGGCTGCAGTTGTATTTTGGATGAGAGGCTGGCTGTTTATTTCCAAGGTCACTATGAGGTGCTGCATTAACAATGTAAGGTGTGTGGGTGCATGAGAGGAAGCTGTCACACAGGTATTATATGAGGCTGGAGGAGGTCTGGCTATGGGCCCACTGGACCTTTCTCAAAGTATGTTGGGAAGAGGAGCAGTGAAAGAGTCCATGCAGGCTGTGTGCCGAGGGAGGACTTTGACTCCCTCTCCTCCCTCCCTCCTTCCCTCCCTCTTTCAGGCCCCTGCTATTTAATCCATAACCCCTCTCTGAACTGTGAGCACAGGTGCTCCCTCACATCCACAGCCTGCTCCTCGCATTGTTTACCCAATCAGCTGATGATCGGTTCAGCCGCAGGTCAACCATGACATCCATCTGATGGAAGTACCCAGGGTCGGACTGAGAGGCATCCATCAGCATTGACACACTGGTTTATTTAAGCGATGCCTCTCTTACGCGGCACTCAGTCGCTGCAGAGGAAAGGCTCTCAGCTCCGCCATAAAGCCAGATGTCTGCTGGGGTTCAGCTGTGCGTCCCAGTGGTGGCATTCCACATTAACAGGATATGTGTGTGTGTTTGTGTAGGCAGCCTTTTTGCGCTGTACATTTTCTCATCCTGACTGCATGCTTGGCCAGATGTAGATACTTGGACAGCTGTTGGAAACAACAGCTTGCACAAAGTGTCGGTCTGAGTTTGACACCAACGACTTGCTGCATCTGCTGCTACTAGCCCGCCATAATGTCTCGCCATCAGCCGTTCTCTGGAATCAAATTGGGTGTGGTTGTCACCTCCCCTCCTCAGTTTTCCTGCGCCTTAAGATTTTGCCCCACACCACAACTGTGTGACATCATACATGCAAACTGCATGAGGGAAAGGCAGCTGCTTTATGGTGGAAAAGGTGGACCCTAATGGCATAGTCCTGCGTCAGAGAGCAACCACGGGGCTTGTGGTGGAGGGATGGTGGGAACCCACAGTTCACTTGTACTTAATGCCTTAAACCAGGCTAATAAAAGTGTGCCACATCTGATATAAGAGCAGCGTGTTCATTTGATATTTACATTGTGAGTAACGACACCACAAACAAACTCCCACTGAAACCCAAAGTGTCAGGAGTCAGTTTTGCTTTTCACGCAGTCAAGCCAGCCTGTTGTGGGGAGATGGTGGTCTGTTACCAGTGTGTGTGTGTGTGTGTGTGTGTGTGTGTGTGTGTGTGTGTGTGTGGTAGGGAGGTGTAAGTGGCACAAGCTACACTGGTAAGGCCAGTGCAACTGTTTGAATTGATATCACAGTGGGGTTCCATAGCTGCTGGGGATTACAGTCAAGCTGAAAGGCGACTCGGCAGCAGGGGAGGCAGGATTATAGTGGTCACTGAATGAGGCAGCACGCAGTGAAAACACGGCACCTGATACGCACTTTCATTCATCTTCACAGGGCTGAGAGCCTTGATTTTAGTCTCCGATGACAGATGTGTCCTTTCTGTGGTTACACATGTACACAAGAACTCTGGAGTGTTTAATGCGAATCAGATTTCTAATCAGGCAGTCTGTATGTTTACTTGCACAGTTAAGTCGAGTTACAGTTATAGCTCGATTTACTGGACTATTGTCCTTGTCCCAGTATACGAAAACCGGGGAAGAATCCATTTATTGACGGAAAGTATGTCTGACTCTGCTACAGTAGGTGGTGATATGCCCTGTTCAGCTGGTTCTTCCAGTCGACCCATTGCATAATGTACCAAACAAGCAACAAACGAGTAAGCAAGCAGCTAGTCGATTCCTTGTTGAATGGTGAAACATGGACAACTTTACAGTGCTGTACATGTCATATCTACGCTTTTGGTACAAATGAGATGCACGTTACCCGTTGTGCTTATGGTACTCTTGTTCTCTGCCATTGTCTCCCAAATTTATCTTGTTTGAGTTCTGGTCAAAGACCGCTGTGAGGACTATTGATAATGCGCAAGACGCTTAGGCCAGCAGGGGGCCAATTGAGGATTGATACATGCCAGAGCAAGCCGATCGCCAACTGCATGATCCTTGGTGTGTTAGTCCAACTTTGAGAAATTGGGCTTATTACAATTTCTGTTGGACTAACATGTTTACATCTATTTTAAAGGCCAATTTTAGTCATAATAAATAACCCAACAAATCAACTTTTTCCAATGTCATAAACGTACAGAGTGTGGGGATTTAGCCATTAGAATGCTTTACAGATTTAATATGACTAGAATTAGGTGATGCCGTTGCACATTCCCATCTTTAACCTTTAATTGAGCGTAAAATGTCAGATGTCAAATGTCATAACGCAGCCGCATGACACTATGTGCTCCCTCAGTAAAATGAAATGGAGAGAGTATGTGAATAATATGGTATCTATGGTTGGATTTGTAAAGCCCTGTTTTTACCTGGTGTCAGTCCCATGAACACTGGGGCTCATCCCGGTGTTTAAGTTAGTATAAATGATTTGCCTTCCTTTCCTCTGCCACAATACCAGTGTACTTCTATCACTCATGTCGACAATTTTCCTGTCACTGCTAGCTTTACTTCATTACATTGCAATTAGTTTGGATTTTTGGCAAATTCTTGGCTGTTAATGGTCAGTCGATATGCCAGAGGAAATCATAGAAGCCACAAGGCTGAAGACATCAATGTGACTCATTAGAACTGAAGTAGGAATAAAGTTGAGTCAACAGCTGAACTCAAGTTCAACTTGAAAATGACAACCGACTCTCAGCTCTGCTATCAGGACAGGCCAGCTCTGAGCATTTTTTCCACTAAATATTTTGTCGTTAATTATTGCCATGTGTGCTGCAGTGGAGGTGACACACTCATGCTGTGGAGTGCTGCAGCATGATGTGGCTGTGTGGAGCCTTGACCAGACTCCTGCAGCCATACGTTAAGAATAGACAAAGCGGATATAGACGCTTGACTCACACTAGCTTGCAAACTGAAGGAGACCAGCGCATACCGCTTGGCTCCCTGGCTGGCTGGGCTCGCGGACCGTGCATTTTTCTCCAGTTAAACTGTAACCACTAATCACCTCACAGCCTCACTGTTTCCTCCCGGAGCAGACCATTCCTGAGTCCCCAAGGTGGGTTAAAAGCCCCCTCTGCAGAATATATGGTCGCTTTAAAATCACCTGTGTGGGACGTCCTGAATGAGCGTGGAACTCTTGCTCTTTCTGCCAGGATCTGCCATCGGGAGGTTTAAGGGTCAGCTCCTCTACTGCAAGTCTGCAGGCGTGCATTTCCAAAATAAACACAGACAACTCAGTGCCTCGCTCCAGCTACCCCACCCTACCTCTTCTCGTTCTCTTTAATGCTCCTTCTGCGCTCCCTGCTCAGTGTTTCTATCGTGAGAGAATTTCAGCTCGTGGAGTCCTTCAGACAATACGCAGACCATGTCTGGGGCAGGGCACACTCGATGAGGAAAAGTTAAGGAAAGAATACAGGATTAAAGCCAAGGCTCGAAAGAATAACAGCAATGTACAGGAGCTGTCAGAAAGGAGATGAGGAAATGGAGGAAAGTTGTTTTTAAATTTTGGCTCGGTTTCCTCCAACGTACTTTAATTTTTCACTGATTGTAAACTTTGATCTAGCTGGAATCTTTTAAATATCTGGGGGCTCAGTTCAAAGAGCTGTGTTTGTACACTAATATGCTCACAGCAATGCAGTTTAAGTGGAGACACAGCTGGTTTGTATTATTATTTACTGGCCTGGCCAACACCCTGGATTCTCTAGCATAACCTCAATAGCACTGCAGCAGTTAAGCATGATGGCTGAGGTATGTATGTATGTATGTATGTGTGTGTTTGCTTGTTTGAAGAGAAAAGAAAGGGAGGAGTCGGACAAGAGGGGCTCTGCGTGTAGGCTCGGGTGAGGAGTAACAGGCTGGGGAGAGAGAGACAGGGGAGAGGGGATTGATGTTTTCTTTTTTAAAGGGAGGGAATGAGGGAGAGACGGGTGAGGCATTTCTGAGACTCCAGTGAGGCTCTCAAGTCTGGGCCTGGGCCTGGCTCTCTGTCTGGGCATATCCAGTCCTGTCAGCTAGCTTCCAGACTTTGCCCCCTTCATCCCCTCTCGCCTCCTCCTCCTTCTTCTCCCCCTATCCCCGACTCCCTGGGACTCCATCCCCTCCTTGCTTCTTGACTCTGCTCCTCTTTTCCTCTCGGTCCCTCCCTCGCTGCTTTCGTCTCCCACTTTCCATGAGCCCCCAGCTTCGGGAGTGACGCTTACATTATATAAGACATTCTCCATCTTATACATGCAGTAAAATAGAGAGAGGGAGAGGGAGAAAAAAAAAGTTTGGCCCGTACGTGTTTACCTTCTCTGTGGTGTTGTGGAGATGTTGCCAGCACTAATTCAATTCATATGTAGTAGGACTGTTTTTTTCATATGAGGGAGCCTCATGTAATTTGGGAATGTTCTAAGTTTGAGGTTACTTTGATACTTTTCTGAAATGGGCTGTTTTTATTTGGTTGTAATAATTGACTTTCAGTGGCCATCTTGAATAACGATCAGTCACTGTCTCAACACAGCCTGTCTTTCTCTTTAGCTGCGTCCGATTGATTACAGTGGCCTTACTCCTTGTTTGCTCAGGTCTCCATAAACGCTACTGTCAGTCACAGTGAGCTTGGCTATTTCTTAATTGATTCTAAATGTCAGTATTGATTCAGGACAGAAGCCAGTAAGAGCACGAGCATGGCCCTGACCTTAAGAACTAATTTAGATCCTCTTTCATTCTCTCCAAGTCGACAGCTATACTGTACGATTTTGTTTGTCCACAGCATATTTATTAGCTTTTGCCATTCAGTACGTTTCGCCAAACAAAAAGATCTTTTCTGAAGCCTGTTTCCAACAGATCGCACACATCAGATGTGCCAACAAATTTAAATCAAGAGTTTAGCGCTGTTCCATTTTACAGCATTATGCTCGACTCTGCCTGTCGCCAGCTCAGTTGCCCTCCATCTGTCCCTTTGCATCTGTCTCCCTGCTCTCTTTTTGATGGAGCCGCAGAAGATAAAAGCTGTAGGGTGGAGCCTTTACTTCACTTTAGCTCCAACACAGGAATACAGAGAGAAAAGGAGAGCGAGGGAGATAAAGGGAGCAAAAGAGACGAGAGAAAAGGCTGTCATATTGACCTTGTCTTATTGCCAGCCACGGTGGGAGGGGGCACGGGGCGGAGGGTTACTCAGAGAAAACAGGCGGTGCGTGTGAGGAGGGAGAACATAGAGCTGCCGTTAAGTTGGCACAGCCTCACAAGGAAAAGACAACACCAGCTTTGTGTGTACATACATGTGTGAGATCACTGGTGAGGCAGGCAGAAGGACTCAAACGGAGGTATAGCAGACAGTATGGGGGGCACGCCCAAATTTAAAGAAGCAGGAGCTCCTTGGATGCCCTGCAGTGTGTGTTTGCCCTCCCAACAAATATGCACACACACATACATCACGTCACTTTGTCTGCTAATTGCTCTCTGCTGTTTTGTATTTCTCCCGCTTCCTGTTTTCTTCCCATTTCAATATGTTTTGGTTTTGGGAGCTTAGCCCCTGCCCTGTCCCTTCTCTCTGTACATAAACACACCGATGCATCCATATAGACTTGCATGCTAACAAACATGTTAATGGAGACACACCCTGTCCAGCACATCTGGCTTAGTGTGCCCCCCCCTTTCTTGGCTCCCTCCTGTGCTGCATGGTGCACAGGTGTCACCCAGCCCTCTCCAGGGACAGGGAGCGGCCTCTCAGGAATTCTATAGCAAGACCAGAAAAGTTACAACACCGCTGGATTGTCCAATGGGCCTCTGCAACCCCACACAGCGATAAAGACAGCACCCACCACCCAACCTCAAGGCTCCCAGAGGCCGTGTTGCATAAAGCTGTTGTTGGGATCATATTTCCTTGGCTTTTGAATAAGGAGCCTTGCTTCCCAGGAAGTTCACTGTGTGCCGGCGGCTTATTGAGTTGCAAGCAAATGAAAGTGGCTGGGGTCGGTGTGCAAAGGCAAAAGGGGTTTGTTTCTCGTGTGTGGTGCCATAATATTCCCGTCCAGGAAATGACTGTGAGACAGGCGCACCCCTCCCAAAGTTGGAGCGGTACCACAGCACTCTGAACTGGTCTGAACTCCACAACATGCAGCCAGCAATGCTGTGCACTAGTGTATGTGAGTCTGTACACGTATGCACGTCTCTATGGCTGCACACAGGAGGCTGTGCAGTCCGTGTGTTTATGTGTACATATTTACCTCATCCCCTGATCCTTGACGTTGCCACTGGGCGGAGAGAGGCTGCATTGGCCTGAAAACGGGTGCTGAAATATAGCTCGGTTTGCTGCTTATCGTACCACAGTTTCCATACGCATGTCACGCCTATTAATCTGCGCTCAGCTTGCTGTTAACTGTGTGGGAGAGAGGGGGGTAGAGAAAGAAAGAGAAAGATTTCTGGACCTCCTCCCATTCCCTCCTACCCGGTGGCTTAGAACCGGTGCTGGGTTTTCACCAGTGAGGCAATATAACAGACATCTCCTGTTGAGTTCAGCCACAGCTGCTTTGTGCATCCAGTTCTGTTTTAAAAGGAGCTTGAATCGATGGTGGTTATATGTACATGTATGGTGGGCACATAATAAAGTTGTGGCGTGCACACCTGTGTGATTAGCTTCGGCTGAAGCAACTTCTCTGAAGGCTTAAACCTTGCACTGAGTTTTAGGGAGTGGTCGCCAGTGGCCTTTTGTTTGCCTGTGTGTGTGTGAGTGTGTGTGTTTAGAGAACCTGGTATTTTAAAGATTTAGGCAGGTGCCAGCGCTTTGCATTCCTAACCTAACCTTGTGCTCATTTCAGCTGCCTTTAGGGAGGGTCTGTTGCTGCGAAGCTGGCAAACCGGGGGAAATGTGTGTATGTGTATACAGTACATGCATGCACATTTGCACGTAAACATTGCAAGGTTTTGCTTTTAAATCTGACCAGTTAAAGAGCTATATAATGGACTCGACCAGTCTGAGATGCTGATACTGACATTATGGGCAAAAAAAAAGAAAAAAAGAAATTGATATATGGGTTTAAACTAGTTATACATAGGCCCAATTTTAGCTGAATGTAATTATCAAAAGTGACAAAGTTATGTAATGGAGGCAGGATATCCCACATTTTAACAAACTTTACTCCAAACATCAGTGCACTAAACATTAAAAACTTCACTTATTAGTTATTAAATAACATATCACCCTCTGCTGGACCAACTACGTAATAAAGCAATTTTGAATCACATTTTTTTCTGGCCTTAAAACCATAAATTTGATATCAGTACATAACGGATAACATATACGCCAATACCCATACATCTGCAATTGGCCAATATGTGGTCATAATATCGGCAAACCGACGTATCGGTCTGGCCCTACTATATAACCTCTCTCTTCATCCATGTCTTAGAGTGCTATGTTTTGTAAGATCACTCTGTGCTTGCATCCATCTGTGCAGTGAAAGAGCTCAGTGTACTGCTGCACATCCATTATATACTCACAGTGCTTAGCACATGTCAGCAAGGAAAGATGGAGAGAAAGAAGTTTTTGTTTGAAAACGTATAGACCTCCAGAGAGAGTGTTAAAATGCCAGATCTGACAACATTATACCTCCACAAATATTACTTGGATCTCACACTGCTCATCTAGCTGCCAGAGTAATGCTAATGTTCGTGTGAGTCAGCTGGAATGACAGCATTTTAGTGTGGGAGTAGCAAACAACCATCACTTCCGAAACACAGACCCTTTCCAGAAGCCCGAGCAGAACGGACGCAGCTGGTTAGTGAGGCGAGGAGAGACGAGAGGCCGGAGATGTTGTGCTGTTTGATCCCCCAGAATCAGATTATCACAAGTTCTTTCGACACCTTTTGAGAAAACTTAGATTTAAAATAGCCATGACACTTCTCCTCACATGAATGTGTTTACCCCAAGCTTTGTTGCACAAACTGTAAAACAGAGTTGTTAAATTTTACAGCTGTACTTTTTCCTCCATCGCCCACCGCCAGCTCTGACGGCCTCCGACTGTTTTTCCTCCCCCTCTCATTGGCTTCATTTCGCCTTTTTTGTCTCCCCCCCGCCCCCCACCTCTCTTCTTTCCTCTCTTGTTGCTTTCCTACTGAGCGTGGTGTGGTGACGCCCCTGCTTGGCTGGTGAGCCGACTCCAGACCCTGTGATTGCACGCAGGAGTCGGAGGATTGCATCACTGCCTGTGGGGAGAGGCAACAGGAATGGACTGAAAAGGAGAGAGAGAACTGCAGACAGAGAAAGAGAGATAGAGAGAGAGAGGGGTCGATGGAGGAGATAGTGGTGACAGACGACGGGGAGGAAGTAAAGAGGGAATGATGTATGTAATGGGAAAGCATGGCGGAGCGAAGAGGAGAGAGGAGGAGAGAAGGTTCGGAGGAGACGCTATCAGTAGACTGACCGGAGTAGAGAGATCCAACAGAGTTAGTGGGAGGTCAGAGTACGCCAGGGTGGGGATGTCGATCAAATCTCCTGAGTGTAAAGACAAACACATACTTCTACTCTTTACACGGATGGAGGTCGGCCTCCTGCCGCGTTCATTGGCTCTCGCTGCCCTTAGCTGTGCTATGAAACTGCTATGTTGTGAAATGCCCCACATTATTGTAAGATTACTCACCACTCTTCAAAGCCTACGGTACCGTTGTGCTAAGTGCCTCAAGCGTTAGTCTTGGGTCAGTTTACTACTGCTTAAACACTCTGAGTCATCGTACCCACGGGGGTCATCTGTTTACCGTCGATTGCTGTACTGATATTGCATTTAAGATTTAGAATGGTTTTAGCTGATTAAAAACTTATGCGACTCATCTGATTTTGAATTATGGTTTATGGGAGAGAAACCAACCAGTGACTCAAAACACATGTTACTGCACATGGGCCCTAAATCACATGCTGTTCATGTCACATAGCAGCTACTAGGAAGTCTAATAAAGCAACTGTGGCCTGGGAAAAATTTCCTAGCTTCATGCTTACGTGCAGCTTCTCCCTCCCCCGTACCTGCCTCTCCTCTCTTCATTTCATCCATCGAAGCAGTTCGGATTATTGCTTTTATTGGTGAACAGATTTTCTAATGATATTTGATTTCGCACCCTGAGGTACATTCTGGCCACTTCGAATGAATTACAGGATCCGACAGGAACCTCAAGAGCTTTGCATGAAGACTCGCTGTTTAAATATTAAGTCGAATTGGTATTTTTTAAAGGCTTGTGCTATATTGATCTGATGAAGCATGAGTCCCTTGGAATTCACCCGTCAATCCCCACAGCACCAAGAGTCAAGTCAGGTCACTGTGTCGAGCGATAATCCAGAGTTTAGTGGGCCATAAAGCTCTCTGACACAATGTTAAATCTCAGTCAGATGGCTGTTTATAGATCATTCGTGGCCTAATCTCACTATAGAGCAGTGTAAGTGGAATTGCTGTTCTGTTGTCAGATCTGTCTGAGTGCTGTTAAAGAAGCAGATGGAGTGTTTTCTGTCAAATTAAGGTTATATACCACTCACAATCTCCCTTTTCATTTTTAATTCAGACTAGTTTGCTATTTAATATTAAATCTCTGACCCTCTCTGCTGTCAGGAGTGTGTTATTTACTGTATTTTTGTTGGACAACTGAACAAAGTTAAAGTACACCCTGTAGGTTTAAAACACATGGTTTCAATAACCAGTGTGCTTGAAGCTCTAAAATGTAACACTTAAAAGTCATTCCTGATATGTTGCATGTAAAGCTGCAACTATCAGTTATTTTCATGATAAATAATCTGACAATCTTGGTTTATAAAACAACAGAAAACACAGAAAAGAAAAAAAAAAAGAGGTTTCCATTTATATTGACATAAAATAGAGCCCCAAATCGCGTCACTGGAGAAACTACATCACCCAAATGTTTAGCATTTTTGCATTAAATATGACTGTAACAAAGTTGGGGTAGGCAGTCTGTCTTTAGTGTCATTGGGCAAACATCCCGTAATAACTTTACAGCATATTGTAATTCAGGTGGTTGGAAAGAATTTTAGACTTATACAACTCTCCTTGACTCTGTATTCAGACCATGATGGGCACTTTTTGGGCAATCACGGATCTTTTCAGAGGGCGCGTGCTCCTATTGGCTGTCCTACACTGCTCTTCTTAGCAACAGGTGGCATTGCTACGAGCTGATTGGCTGTTGAGACAAGTGACATGCTTTACGTGTTAAAACTGGTCTTTGTCGACTTAAGCTGAGTTGCAGCTGACACCATCAGCCAGTTTGAGTCAAGATGAGACAGACCAGTTTACTCCGCTGCAACTTTCCCTGCAACCGTTTTGTCTCGTCCTGAATCTTTGGTGCAAACTGGCCTTAAAAGAGAGAGTGACAGCAAACGAAATGAAACACGAGCCAGAGCAAAACAGGGAGGGGAGAGTGCAGCGGAGTTGCCTCCTTAGGAGTCTTATGCTACAGCTAGCTTGATTTCCAGATGTTGCCTATCCTAACTACAATTAATCGATCGTCAATAGATACATTAACTGCCAACTGACTTATCAATGAATTGATTTGTTTTTTTCAGATGTAGTTGTGTAACATCACGTTTCTTCATTCAGTTATTTGATCATTGCGTCATTGCTGCAGCTCGCAACTGTGGATGTAAATTCGTAATGAACACAGGATGTGGTGTCTTTTGGAAATCTTGGAAAGCTAAAGTCAAACTGTTCATACCAAAGTTTAAAAGCTAATGTTCACCCACTTAGTGATATTGCTTTAAGTGTGTGCTCTTCCTTTCTCATGTATCAGTCCCCTTTGACAACAAACCGCAAGTGCGTCCCGCCCTCCTCGTTCCTTGCCTCCCTCGCTCCCTCCTGGCACCCTTCCTCCCTCCCTGCCTGCCTGCCCTCTGCCTGGAATTCTTCAGTGTCTGAACGCTCTGGCTGGAGGCCATTGGTAGCTCACTGAGAAGCTTCCTGTTGCACTCTCCCTCCTTCCATCTGTCTAACCCTCCCTCCTTTCCTTCTTTCCTTCTTTCCTTCCTTCCTTCCTTTCTTCGCTCCCTCCTATCTGCCCTGTCTCGTGCCGTCCTCTCCTTCTTTGCATCTTAATCACTCAGTTTGGGTGTTCACACTCTCTTTAAATTGCGGGTTATACATTCCTATTCTTAAAAAAAAAAAAAAAACTTAAAGAACAAGTGGCACTCATGTGGTTATTCCTCCCCATGTTGAAGCATGTAAACACATGTGTCCCTCTGTTTCTGTCTTGCAGTCGTCGGGACTGCAGAGCTCCAAAAGCTGTCTTTTTCTTTAGCAGCTCTCTCCAGTGACTCCAAGCATGCTGCTGTTACATAATACTGTGTACAATCCTGTGTGCTTTTTTGCAACAGGGGGGAAAGGGAAGGAGAGAAGTTTGGATTTAGAGTAGGAGAAAACTCAGTGACAGAAACTTATTACATTAATTTATCTTGAAAAAGGGGAGTGATTCAAGGAAATAACTTGGCAATTAATGTACCGTTAAAGGTACACTATGCAATTTTTTAGGCCTGCAAGCAAAGACAGAGCTCTTGACAAAAGAAATAGCAGTTTATATGAGCTGACATTCCTTTTAGATGTACTTAAAATCCATATGTTTACATGTTTAATGTTTAATGTTTATTAAAGCAGGGAGGGGTTCAGTCATATCTGAGAGAAGAATAAGAAGAGAAAAACAAAATGACAGAGCTAGCAGAATGATGAACGTGAAAGAAAAAAAAAGAGGAAAGAATAGATGGGTGAAGGAGAGAAAGAAAGAGGCAACGCAAGGCCCAGAGGAGGAGGAGTGGAAAGTGAGGTTTCCTGTCTGAGGAGGCGGCTGGCTGAGGAGGACAGAGGCAAGGGGGAAAAAAAATCTCTCAGCTGTGTGTGTTTGTGTGTTGAGTTATCCATCAGGGGTGAGGGTGGGGGAGGGCGTACGTGGGGACTGTGGCTGTGTCAGCGGAGGTGTGGTCAATCCTGGTTATTACCTCAGGAAACGTCAGCAGTGACAGAGTTGTGAGTGACCATTTTTGGGCCTGTTTTCTTGCGTCTCTAAATCGGTATTAAACATGCTAATAATATAGTTTTTCATTGTTAGTAATAATGTGAGAGAGCAGCTGCTCTGCGTTCTGAGCAGTCTTACTTGCATTTGATATGATTAAAGGACAAATCCACTTTTTGGGGGGTGTAGCCCATCATCCACAATCCCCATGTAAGACAAGAACATAGATGCCTTTAACTTCTCTGTGCGTTCAGTTGGTCGCTAGATAGCCGCCTCACGCTGGAGTTGAGCTGCAGTTTTGCACATTCAATGGCAGTAGTGGGGATACACCATCACCGCCCTCTACAGCTCCTAAAACACACCCAAATAATCTCCAACACGCTCCATCTATCTGTTGTGACCTGCATTTTAACTACGCCATAGACATTGTTACTGTGGGAGCGAGTACCAATGAACTACTTTTCTGGGCGTAGTGACACAGCGCCTGGGTCGCAGCGCCTGGGTCGCAGCGCCTAGGTTACAGCACTGTGACCAGTCAGACCATACAGTCATTAATGTGGCAGTCACCACATGCTCACAGCATGTAGATGGCGTGTTTTGGAGATTTTTGTATGTGTTTTAGGAGATTTAGAGGAGGTTAATAGTGTATCCCCACTACTTCCATTGAATGTGCAAAACTGCCAGTGCGAGATGGCTATCTAGTGACCTACTGAATGCACAGAGAAGGTAAAGGCATCTATGTTCTTGTCTTACATAGGGATTGTGGATGATAGGCTAATCCCTCCAAAAAGTGCAGTTTTCCTTCAAGTAAAATGCAAATAAGAGTTGTCTTACTTTGAAACATGCAGGCCTTGATCAGTGAAATTAACTCTTTGTGTGTGTGTGTGTGTGTGTGTGTGTGTGTGTGTGTGTGTGTAAACCTGCATGAAATGCGCCTAGTTGTTGATTCCTCCTTGGCCACAGTAACAGTTGTAAAACCCAAATGACAGGGGTCAGAGTTCGCACCACACCCACACCTCAGTCAGCCACCTTTGACCCTGCGCGGTCCACCTGGTGGATGGAAAAACCAGCAGGTCTCAACATGACGTATGCTTCAACCTCAGGTCTTTTCACTGCTTAGGCACAGAATTTCAAGCCTACTGAATACATTTACCAAACAGAGGTCAATAAATGCAGTCACTGCAATGATGTGGAGATTTACTTAACATGGCAGAGGGTTTACTTTAGAGGATTTCTCCTACTGATTTGGTGCAAAAACTGTCGAATTGGAGCAAATGATTTAAGGTTCAATTGAATATCTGCCATTAGATTTTAGTAACACTATAATAACCCACTTGTACGAACCCTTGTCAAAGTGACAGCTGAGAAAAGTGCCACGAGTTAATCTGTACTTTTGGTTTACAAACTAGTTATAAACCGTGCTCATAGATTTACGATCCATATCTACAGTTTACCAATCTGCATCTCCAATCTTGGATTGCCAAAATCTGTGCATGCACCGTGCTGTGGGTAGCTTAGCAGCTACAGTAAGGAATTTTGTCATAAAAAGGATAGACATAGCTGATTTTGGGCTTGAGTCCAAATAGCCATTTTCTGCTTTCAACCACCTCCTTCTTATGTTGTGATGAGCTCCAGAAGCTCCAGAAATATTTTGTGGACTAAAAAAAGTCAGCTGACTTTTTATCTGCATGGAGTTACGGAGGTATGACCTCACCGTTTTTGGGTGAACTGTTCCTTTAAAGCCCTTTAGAATCACATCAAAACCATCAGTTCCCACCACGGTCTTTCTCTCCCTCTCTCTCTCTCTCTCTCTCTTTCTGTTCCGTGTGTTTGTATGTGAGAGTGAAAAAGAAAGAGCAAAGAGCCCCGGGGAGAGATGGCTTACCTCCTACAGACCACCTCCCAGGGTCACAGCAGGAGGCAGATTAAGTTACAGCCAGCCTCAGAGGGGGTCACACAAAACGTGTACGCACACACACACACACACACACACACACATTCTCTTGCTCTCTGAAACCCTCACAGAAAACAAAACATTACACAATCCGATTTTTATACCCTGTAACATAATCATCTTATTCTGGCTAGTTTTGATATTCTGTGATGCTTTGTATTGGCTCTTGTTCCGCACCGTCAGATGGCGCAGGCTGAACTGATCCTCCTCAGATCGGATCAGGGTAAAGATCAATCGGTGGGAGTAGGGTTAAGGGTCAGCGCTGATCTGTGTGAGCCCAGCCTCGTTGGGACACATCGCCCCCCTTTGACCGATGCCCCTCTGCGCCCCTTCGCCTATCAGCCACACATACCCGTATCGCATCAAAGAGATTTGGGCGGCGTTCTAATGCAGTGGGATGGATGTGGGAATTGGGTGGGAAAGGGTTACGCAGGGGAGTAGGTTACGGGGGGTTGCTAAAGAGGACACACACAGACCTCTCTTTCAGGACTCCTCTTCCTCCTCCACTTCCTCCTCCCTTCATCCTCACCCTCGTGTATCCTCACTGCGGCCCCTTCGGTCATCGCTGCTCTCCTCTCTCTCCCTCTCTCTCTCCCTGTAGCCTGTGTTTACTCTGCTTGAGAGAGAGGGCCCAGAGAGGGGACAATGCTGTCTTTCAGAGAGACTGTCGACCCCACGGCTGAGCAAGGAAGTCTGCATGGGGGCCAGCCAACACCCCTTCCACAAACTTCACAGCCATCCGCCACTGCGCTTTTTGCACACACACTCGCATATCACGTTGGCATGCACACACAGCAGACACCATGCTCATTCCCTCTGTGTTTTCCTCTTTCTCTCAGGCACCCTCTCGCTTTGTCTCACATTTCCCACAAACCCTCTCTCGGTGGCTGGGGCTGCTTGGAGGATGTAGTCGAGATCCCGTAACTTAGATCCAAAATCCACACACTTTGAGTCACTTCCCAGCCAGTCTGTACTATTTCTCCACCAAGAAATAATCACGAGGGTGGGCTGAGGTGAAATTCAACAACAGGGACTGATTCACCACTGGCCGACTCCTCTGGGAGCACATTAGTGTGGTATGGACAGCCTCGGGCCTAGTGGGTAGTGTAGCGGTGTTTCTCAGAAGTCCACTAGAGTTTCAAGTGAATTTCTTTTGTTTGTCATGTTTGGAAAAGATTCTCGGAGAATGCAAACACAGAGAGGTGCAGAGCAGTGTGAATCCACCAAAAACACGACTACTCTGCAGTCCACCAGGCTTCATTTTTGGCTAACCCTCATCAGGGTGGCTTTTGAGGCCATTGCAGTCAGTCATGCCAAATGAATCATACATATCACACATGCAAAACAATATTATCAACATCTCTCTCTTAGTAAAATGCTATTTACAAAATACCATTAATCTCAACCACAGTTTTCAAACTGCTTTTTCAAAATTGGGCCCTGACTGATAAGGGATTTTTGGGGCTGGTGCTGATATCAGTAATTCAGAGTAACAAAATTCCGATATCTGATGCATATCGGCTAATGTTGTACATATATATTATCTCTGAATGTGGATTTTAAGTACTTGTGACAATGACATGTAATGGAGGCAGGATATCTTACATCTTGACAAACTTTATTCCAAATTTAAGTGCACTAAACAGTAAACACTCAACTTACGGTATTGGTTATAAAATAAGGAGCTGCAAAAGATGTAATTACACCATATTAAAGTATCACTATTCTGAGCATTTTTTCTAGGCTTACAAACCGTTAAAATATTGGTGCATATTGGTGAACCATATGCTGATACCAGTAATCTGTGACAAACCAATATCAGCTTATATATTAGACAACTGATATATTAGTTGGGCCCTATTCAGAATACTGATGTATTCAAATCACCCACTCATTACTAACTAACAAACTTTAGTCAGTCTTCCTTTGTACCTAACATATCTATACATGCATTAAATTTCCAATTGTTCTAAAAAACAGTCTGGTATTTTAGAACAACTTTAGTACTAAACAACCCAAAGATACTATATGGAACATTTTAACATCAACTACAGTCCAATTCTTCACTTCATGTTTTTGTCTGAGTTGGGCTAATAGATGTGTTTAATCTGCCTCCAATTATTTGACCCAATCTGTATTGATGGGTCACAACATAAAATGCAGTGTTTACTATCAGATCACATTTAATATTCTAGAGTTTAGGGTTCCTGGTTTTCTCAAGGTGGCCCAAGTTGAACTTCCTGTATGGAAACAGGTTCATGTTTTCAAACTAGACATTGACTCTACATATAGTACACTGTACTAATTTAATTTCTATGTTAAGAAGATGCTGAAATTGGTGCTAAAATGTTACATACATATTTCCCCTTAATGAGTTTAAGTTGACAGATTTATAAACATGTTATATTTAGGAAAGAGCTTAACCTTGAATGTGCTTTGTTCTGTTATTTCGTGCACGACAGCCTATACGACGTGGAATTATTTCACTCTTGTCAACATTTTTCATGTAAAATGTTTCTGAAGAAGTTTTCTATGTTTCAGGACGGGGTGAACAATTATTTCCATTATCAACGAATCAGGCAACTAGTCTGTGGATTAATTGGTTAAATGTTTGGTCCGCACAGCGTCAGACAAAATGTAATTGTAAGTTCCCAGATTTAATTGGAATGTTTTTAAAAAAAATTGTTTTTAGCGCGAATTTCCTGCTACATGCAGCATGCTGAATGATACCAGCAATGCTCTTTAAAGACATGGGAGAAAGGACACATGAGAGCGGCTGTTGTTTGAGCCGGAGTGGGTTAGCTATGGAGGCCTGCTGAATAAAATGGAAAAGATGAGCTATACAATCCATTATGGAGGTATAGTAATGGGTTGCACGTGGAGTAGCTGCCTGAGAAGAGATTTTGTGTGTGGAGACCTCTTTAGCGTCTCTCTGCGGGTCTCACGGTGAAACTTGTAGGATCACATGATTTGAGGTGCCAAAATTGATTTATATTCCAGAGTTATATGGATTCAAAGGTTCCATATCTGTTTCTCATCGTGTTTTATAGCATGGATTATAGCACCAATGGGAGGCCATTTTTCTGTTTGTCCCCACAGTGGATGAGAGGAGGATTTGAGGAAAGGTTAAGCGGATTCCTGGTCTGCGCCTCAGGGTAAGGGCTTTTGCTTAGTTTAAGTGGATGACAAATAATTTTCTGCTATTATAGCCAAACAATTAAGCCAAAACTCTTGGCAGCCTTTGTGGTAGGAGTTACAGCAAGTTAGTCATACCTACCCAGTCCAGACGAAAGAGAGAGAGACAGAGAGAGAAGTGGAGATGTGGTATTAACCACAGCTCATTCTAAATGAGGATCACATCCGCTCTACAGATCGAAACATGTTTGTTTTCACAGCTAATGACAGTGTTAACCCACATAACAAACTCTGTATGGTCAAAATGATCATCAGGGCAGCTACCAGAAATTCTCCTCCTTTATCATTACACAACTAACATGGGCTTAAGTGTGTGTTAAGACATCATCTACAAGCCCGATTTGGCTGAATCTCTCTAAGAGTTTGCATGCGTGCAACTAAATACATTCTGCAATGTTTAACATGATGAAAGCATTACTGGACAGTAAAAAAAAGAGACACACAAGGGCACCCTCATGCAGCTGTTAAATATGAAAGGATATGTTCATGTGTTTTTTAAGTCTGTAATAACACTTACATACATTAAAAGAGTTTTTGGTGCCTTCCTAGTGCAACACTAATGTCATTTTGAAACCTGAAGTGGTGATGTGTTTGCTTGTGTTAGCACCCGCAGCTTGTTGGAAATGCCTTTTCTAATTCTGCCTCATTGTTCTACAATATTAAATCGTGCCCAACAGATAGAATTTTTAGGACAGATGCCGATATTGGTGTTTAGGGTGCAAGAAAATTCCAATATATCAGCCATATTTTATATGGATAAAATATCAGCAGAAAGTGGGTATAAAATACTTGTGTCAGTGTGGTCAGTTATGTAATGAAGGAGGGATAACTTACATCAGTTTACCATAAAACAAACGCTTCACTTATTAGCTATTAAATAAGGGATCACCCTCTACTGGACAAACTATGTACTTACACCATTCAAAATCACTAGTGCAAGCATTTTTTCAAGCTTTAAAAAACAGTTTTAATATTGATGCACATCAGAGAACATATATACCAATACTGATATAGCCTTGATAAGCAAATATTGACCAATAATATTGGCAAACTGATCTATTGATTGATCCCTAGTACTCAATACACTACCTACACTTCTCCGAGCTTGAAGCATGCGTCTGTGAGGTTTTCTGCTCTTTGCGTCTTTAATTATTACACACATTTTAGTGTCAAGGGTCCAGTGCGTTGCAGATTACACTCTCTTTCGATCACTCTCCTCTTCTGAGCATGCAGGCGAATGCACGGTGGCCGAAGACCCGAAAATTTCTAAAGGTAATCTTTACAGCCAGTGGAGGGTTGGCCATTCTGGGCTACTGTAGCAAAATGGAATGGATGCGACATGTCAGAGGACGTGAAAGAGGACCTGCTCCCTTTGTAGATATAAAAGATTCATTCCAAAGAAAACAAACAGATTCTTATGTTCTGGTAATATCCACTAATAAAAATATAAATATGATTATTATATTTAATTTCTGCCCCACTCAACTATCGACACTGCACCTTTAAGTCTTTCTAAGCTGCCACACAAGATGGGCCAGTGGGTCATGTGCTTGTCAGTTTGGTCTATAATCAGATAAAAACCAAAGGTTATTCCTCCTTTAATGTTTCTTCTTGTGCATGCAAAGAACATGTGTGTGTGAGTGGGGTGTGTTTGTGTATGTATATGTATGTGTATGCATCAACACTGACAGATATCACTGATAATGCAATAATGCTGGCCTGTGTGCATGTTCATACAGTACTTTCCTATGTTTCTATCAGAGTGTGTATCATCATCCTCTTATCTATGGCTGATTGAGTCTGTACACCACCGTCCCACCCCCTCTTACTGAGTGTGTGTGTGTGTGTGTGTGTGTGTGTGTGTGTGTGTGTGAGAGTGTGTGAGCTGGTGGCCATCCCTCATTGGGCCGTTGAACCTGGTGACCTCTCTGCTCCGTGCCTCTCAGACACAAGGGCTTCTCATGTGGCCCCTGGCCAGTCGCTCTCAAAGCCCACCATTCACTACCAACCGTGGCTCTTACAAGTGTGTGTTGGCGTGTGTGAAGGAGCGGGACGATGGGTGAATTTGTTGAAATTACAGTTTAATTAACTGCTTGTGTGTGTGTGTGTGTGTGGATTTGTGTGTGGTGTACACTCAACATGCACACCAGGAGCTGTTCTACATGATCGCGAGAGAAATATAGGTTACTTTGCAACTGTCTGTGTGCAGAAAATGCATGTGTGTGTATGTGTGTGTGTGTTAGAGCTTGGTGACAAGAAGCAGTGAACCTTAACACATTGTGTTGAACAGAGAGCTTGGCTGTAAACCAGCAGTACAGTAACAGCACCGCTTGTATGTGTGCAGCAGTACATGCTGGATGATAAAGAGTAGACCCAGCATTTGTTTACATTCAGATGAAAGGATCTAGTTTGTGTTGAGGTGTTCTGAGTTTTTTAAAGAGCTGTTATATTATTTTCCCTTTAATACTGTCTCTGATGCTCTGCCTTGACTAACAGGGTTCATTTAGGCGTTGGGTTATCTAAATTTGTGACATTGTACAACATAGTGATGCTGGGTTGGTCTGGTGGCAGAGGAAGACTAGAGCAGGAACTCAACATGACAGCTAGATGAAGCATCCTGCTCACTACCCTCAGGCTGGGTCCAGAGGTCAGTGTGTTGAGAGGAGGGAGGAGGTGGAGGTGCAGCTGGACTTCTGGGCCTAGGGGGTTGCCGGTAGGTCTCAAAGGTCCATGGGGTCTGAAGGTGCACAAGGTGGGGGTGGGGGGTGATGTGACAGGGTGCAAGGGCCAGTGACTTGCCGAGGGGTTGGGTGAAGAAGGGTGGTGGTGAGGGTGACCATCTGGATTGGATTGTAGACATTCCTCAGGAAGAGTGTGTGAGTAAAGGTCAGTGTGGAAAAAGAGGAGGGAGTCACAGATCTCTACGTGTGTGTGTCCGTGTGTGTTTATTTTTCTTGGACTCACTCAGTGTTTCAGTTTACGATTGTGGCCAGTCGGCCATTGTTACAGAGTATTTCTTACTCAGTGGGATTGTGGAATGTGAGATACTTTAAACAACATTCATGTGGGAACTACTGCAGGTGTTAGAATCTGTCTTCTGCCGTCTGCCGCTGTTTCATACTGGAATGCAGCATTTCATTGTATGTGAGGTTATTTGAAAACCAAGCTATCCTTCATTGGCCCTGCTCAACTCAGCTCTGCTCTTTTGTGACTGTTTGTGCAGGTGGGAGGTCAGCAGGTTGTGGTCATGCTGTCCCTGGATGAGCCCCTGGACCTGAAGCTCCCTCGTCGGGCCAATGGGAGGGATAGAGGGGCGCGCTCGCCCCTCCTCTCCCCTATTCACCCCAAGCGAGCTCGCCTGCTCCGGATGGCAGATGATGGCACTGCAGTCATAGAGCCCGCCTCCCCAGGATCTCCGCACACAGGTGGGTAACAACACAACAAGACCTACAGCCTACAGCCATGATAGATGCTGTTTTAGGTTGTACATAGGCACAGTGGTGTTTGGAGTAAAATGCTAACACCAGAATGCTAAAATGCATGCAGTAACTATGCAAACATGCTGATATTTCTAAGCATATTTTAACAAGTTGACATTAACAATAGGTTAATGATCTACCATTATGAACCCTTGAGTTTGGCATTATGGCAGTCACCATCTTGGTTTTGTAGAACCAGAAGTGACCATATTTTGACGAGAGGGTGGAGTTAAGGAGGACATGTATTGCTGCCCGTGACATTGTGACACCTCACGCCAGCTGTCTCAAAGTGACTCAAAGCGGCATAACTTTAAGAATTAATATAATTTAAATGTGTGAGTTATATAATAATCAACCCCCTGCAGAGCTGTCATGGATGGGGAAATCAGCTATAGAGGACAAAACTTTTTTTTTTTGCAACAGGCTATAAACATACTTTATCCCTGCTGTGAAGTTGGGCATTTTAATATGGGGCTCTATGGGGCATGACTTGATTTTGGAGCCAATCTCAAGTGGCCATCCGAGGAACTGCACTTTTGGCTCTTTGTATTTGCTTCATTTTAAAAGCCCCAGAGTTATGTTTTGCATTCGTGATTTTAGTTTAGAATACTACCATGCTAACATAACACAAAGTACAGATGATGGGAATGACTATAGTTTTGCAGGTGTCTGGTCATAAATCGAACAAAGGGATGAAAAGATTTCTTGTAGATAGTTTATGGGATTTTTGTGCCTTTTGATAGGACAGCTGAAGGGATTGGACAAGAAATGAAAGAGAGAGAGGATAACATGCAGCAAAGGACCACAGGGTGGAATCAAACCCATGGCAGCAGTAGTAAGGACATGAGGGTGCCCGCTCTACCAACTGAGCTACCAGGGCACCCTGATAAATTGAAATTTCACCCTGATAGTGAAGGGATGATTAAACTTATATCAATTCGTCTTGAGAAAGACATGAATGTGTGTAGCAATGTTCATGGTAATCAATTCACTAGTTTTCAATGCATTTCGCTAAAAAAACCTCCTGGTGGCGCCATAGAAAATTCACGAGGATTCACCCTCTGGGTACCATGAACATCTGCACAAATTTCGGGACAATTCATCCTGTAGTTGTGAGATATTTAGGTCTGGACAGCCTTAACAGGTATGTGTTTATTTTCTCAGGTGTGCAGGTGGTCCCACATGATCGAACAGACACCCCCACCCCTCCAGCGGTGGACCTGAGCATGTCTCCCTCCTCCCGCCACACCCCCAGCTCTCCTGAAATGACCAACGGCAACTACGTCCCCTCAGGAGTGAGTATGACTGAGTTTTAGCACACACAATCGCCTTCACGCTAGTACAGCTTCACTTTTCGTCTGCCCACCTCCATTATTTCCTCTTGTTTTTTCATACCTTCTCTTGTTGCTGAAAGGATAAACATCGTCTTTCAGTGCAGTTGTGAGTGGCCAACACTTTCCTGTCTACAGCTGAGTGACTCAGCCTGCTGGGGTCAGTGAATCAGGGACAACATCGAGTTGTGTCACATGGGAATAAGGCTATGTGAGGGGTGGAGAGAGGGGGTAGCTCTTATCAAACACCTCTTGTGTCCCCAACAAGTGGCTCTGTCTGTGCAAGCTGCACTCACTGGCCCCGCTGGCATGACGTGTGTGCGTCTGTGTGTATGTGAATGTGCACATAATCGGATTTAAGACAAGGTACAGCCATGCAGACCTCACGCCGCCTAATTCAATTCCCTCGCAATTGAATTGAGACTCAATGGCTGGGACCATTCAGCTGCCCCACGCCCCACTGAGTCCTAGATAGACCTGCATTATTATACACACACACACACACACACACATACATACATAGTCTGCCTTACTTATTCCTAGTGGAAACAGGTAGATTGCCCTCCTACTCCCTTTTTCTCTTCCTCACACAAAAATAAGATCTGCTTTTAGACCGACTGCACACACTCACACTCACATGTTCTCTCCCCTACAGCATCTCACATAGTTTTGCATGCAGAGGCAGAGCTCAGCGCAGGGGATTGGTCTCATTTTATGAAATTTGTCACATATGCATTTCTGACATAGCTGAAGATGATGAGACAGCCAAAGGATTGTGATCCATTTGCACCCTTATTCTGTCTCTCTGTGCTGGGGGGGAGAGCTCAGACTTTCTTATTCTAAATTCCACTTTTCATCAAGACTTGTCTCTGTTTTCTGCTTGAGCTGAGTTACAGTGTGTGTGTGTGTGTGTGTGTGTGTGTGTGTGTGTGTGAGTGAGAGCCGGTGCATCAGCTCTTTGAGCCCCAGCTGAGGCTCAGTGAATCTAACAGCTCTCTTGCAGAGCTCAGGGATGTAGGGAGGTTTCATGCACAGCGGGTGACTGCAAAAGAAGAGGTGAGGTGGAGTTGAAAGGGAAAGATAAAGATCAGCAGTTCTGTACTCCACTGAAAAAAACACAGTCTTTTGTCCCTAGCGAGTATTGTCTCAGAACCAGTGTGTGTTATCCAGCTGTGCTAAACTCGTGTATGCCTCTTTCTAATGCGTGCACTGGATTGATAACCCTGTTGCTCTTATTTCTTTTCTCCTGTTTGTTCATCAGAATTCTCACATCTCACAGGCCTTTCAGTTTTTTGTGCCAATCGGAGCTGTGGCGGGACTTCACTTGCCATCCTCCATGTTCATTGGCCAGACGAATGACAAGAGAGCCTCTCCTGACCTCTCAGCAGATGAACAACTGGCCTGCCGCTGGAAGAAGGTGAGACCCAGAGAGAAAAGGAAACCCAATTTATGATCCTGCCGTAGCCTCATCAGGATCAGATCAAAATAGCTTCATCATCATCATAACAGCTAATGACATATTGAATGTTTTCCCTCCTCCAGTGCCATCTGCTCTTCGACTCCCTGCAAGACCTGGTGGATCATGTCAACGACTTCCATGTCAAACCTGAAAAGGATTCTGGGTACTGCTGCCATTGGGAGGGCTGTGCTCGCAAAGGGAGGGGTTTCAACGCTCGGTGAGAAAATCATACATATGGGTTTTTTATTGAGTGTGCATATGAGGGGAAAGTTAAAGCAAAGCTGCTATGACAACTTATTTTTACATGTCTGCAGGTACAAGATGCTCATCCACATCCGCACTCACACTAACGAGAAGCCCCACCGCTGTCCCACCTGCAACAAGAGCTTCTCGCGGCTGGAGAACCTGAAGATACACAACCGGTCACACACAGGTCAGTGTAGGAGCAAAAATGGAGCACAAAAGACAAACACACTTGTGTCTGTAAGTGTATTCTGTAAGGTATTCTCAACATGTGGATCATTTCTCCTCACTGCAGGTGAAAAGCCCTACATTTGTCCTTATGAGGGCTGCAACAAGCGCTACTCCAACTCCAGCGACCGCTTCAAGCATACACGCACTCACTATGTGGACAAGCCCTACTACTGCAAGATGGTGGGCTGCCTGAAGCGCTACACAGACCCCAGCTCTCTGCGCAAGCACATCAAGGCCCACGGCCACTTTGTGGCTCAGGAGCACAGCCCCCCGAGTGGTGTGGGCTCCCTCCTGAAGGGGAGTCAGAGTGGAGGGCTTGCCAGCGACATGGGGAAGGATTCCGAGCTGTCCTATGTGAGCGCGGCCCACATTATCATCCCAGGGGCAGCGGCTGCTCTCCTGGGAGGCCACGCTCTGCAGGGTCTTGGTGGTGCCCTGCCCCTGTCCCCTCTCAGTCCTCGGCCCCTGGACCTCAGCTCGCTGAGTTGCCCCAGCTCACCTCCAGGCAGCATGGGACCCATCCTGTCCTTCAACGGCTCCCCGCTGGGCCTGGCCAAGTCCCCTCTGCTCTCCTCAGCGATCCCCTCCTCGACTCTGGGCCTGCCGATGGTGCCAATGCTGGGGGCCTCGTCCGAGCGCAGGGCCCACAGCCTGCAGGCCAAGAAGGGCCGGGGGGAGGAGGTCAAGAATGAGGTGACTGGGGGGGTCCTGAACCTCTCCACAGGAGGGTCTCATGATCCCCTGTCTTGGGTGGTCATCCCCCCAGGCACTGTGGTGCTCAAGCCAGCTGTGGTCAACTGATACACACACACACACACACACACACACACACACACACACACACAAACACACACATTCCAGAAGAGCTCAGGGGGTCGGGACGTAAGGGTGAACGCCATAGTGGAGGTACGGGCGATCAAAGGTGTTGGGGATTGGCTCGCACAATCAAATCCAGGCAATGCATTTCAGAGAGAGATTGGAAAAGGTGAAAACTACAGAGAAACTCATCAAACCCTCAATCAGCAACAAGAGAAAAACACTACACCTTTCAAGATTTAAGTATACAACCCAAGCCTCTTGAATTGATGGGAAACTAAACGTGGAGCCTAAGAACTATGTTCAGGACCATCACTGGCTCTGTATTCTATCACACGGGCTCCTCTTTGCTCTCTTATTTTATACTCTATTCATTCCTGTTTGCTGGTCTCATGAACAGGGACCATGAACGTGACAGTCTTAGTGCTCTGTGTTCTTACAAAAGTCCCGATTCATTGACAAGTATTTATATGACTGTACTTCATCGACAGTGTGCCTCCAGCTTAGCAGTGAGATAGACACACCATGAAACTGATTGACGCACTCACAGCTAGGCAAACGTGCACGTAGTAAGGACGATTCTCCACAGTTGATTTTAAAGTGATGACCTATTTTTCACAGGCTGCTGTGATTAATGTGATTCCGACAGGCTTGCCGTACCAAAGCAAGTGAACTCAAACTGTCTTGGATTTGTCCAGGAAAAGAAAAACTGCAGCTTCAGCTCCGAGACAGTTCAATGAAACACAGCACTTAATAGTGTCGACTGGTTATAGTATTGAAACCTCAAAACTGCTGCTAACCTCTCAGCTCCTCCAGTGTAACACAAACTGGGAGAGAGCACTTTTGACAATCTATCCCCAGTTTGGGGAAGGTGACCAACAAGAATGTGTGCCAGGCGTGCAGACTAGGGGCTTTTAGGGCACAGAGCGAACTGAGGACTTAACACAGACAAATGGTGTTACATCACCTGGCAATGACCAATCATCACTTCCTCTTTTACGCAAGTGAAATTGAAAGCACTGGTGTGTCTGGCTCCCCCTTCTGGTAAGACACGATACACAACATCCCTCCTGCCATTTACAGAACTCCCACTGTTTCATTTCTGGATTGTCCAGCTGCTTTCCCGTAATTAAATCAACACGGCCAGTTTGTGTATGAAAGGGCCACTGTGGCGATAAACACTAGTGTCTTGTGTTTGAAAAAGTGACCCGACCCAAAACCAGCTGTGAAAAACAGGTGGTCGTCCAGTTCAAGCCCAACTTAGCCTCGGTTTTTGTCCCGAGTTCAACAGGCCACGTGCTGTGCCAAAAATACCTGGAGCGGGGAAAGAGGGATGCATGTATTGTGCCGCAGAGGGGGGTGTGATGCACCCAGTGCCACATACAGCTGGACTGACTAGGAAGCCACACTATTGCAAACTGCCTCATTTTACTCTGTCCAAAGGGGCAAAAAAAAAGAAAAAAAATTTCATTTGACTTCTGGGAAAACTTTTCTCATGGTTCGATTAAGCAGTCAACATGCACTTACCACACACTATATTCCTTACATGTTTTATGAAATGTTACTGCCAAGTCACACTTTTTTTAAAAGCTACTTTGCTCTCATTCCATTTTCCTTGCAACTGTCAATTTTTGCTGTGGGGTCTTTTCAGGCTCGTGTTGCTCAGTGCTTATGCATGTATGACGTTGACTGCCGTCTCCACAGAGGAGAGGTAGGGGAGCAGGAGAGGATCGTCACAACACGAGGAACATTCCCTCAAGAGACTCCTCCATTTCTCCTCTCCCCGTCTGCTTATGTTGGTGGTCTTACTTCTTCATCGCTCAGTCTTAGAAATAGTCAGTTATTGCTGTTTTATATTGTTCTTTTTTTCTTTGATTTTTGTTCTTTTTTTGCTGTTGTTCAGACGAAACATTTTTTCTGATGTTGAAGTTGCTTCTTGTTTTCTGCGACAGCTGCTCTGCACTCAGCTTTCTGCTGTTGGGAAGTGTGTTTTGAAGGGTTGAGGAGGAGAGGAGGAGCAGGTGGGGGGTAAGGGTGGTCCTGGAGGGTATTGGTTCCCAACATGGGTGTTTGTCATTAATCTAAAGAGTCAAAAAAAAAAGAAAAAAAAGGCACAGATATAAGAAAAACAAAATGTTTTCTTTGACAAAAATGAGGACATTTTAGCATCTCAGCTATGCTAGCGACAAGAAAAGCTGGTCCAAACTAAAAAATCTCAATGGCTATTTGATGAATTGCCATTAAATTCTCCATGTAAATTGTTCCGTTATCGCAAAAAATTTAACACCTTGATTTTTGACCAAATAATGCAAAACTGACATATCCATCAGCTTTAGACCTACTCCATTTTATGCTAACTGGTGTATGTTAGCATGCTAAAATGCTAAACTAAGATGGTGAACCAGGTAAATGTTACCTGCCAAACATCAGCATGTGTGAGCATGTTAGCTGACAGATGTTAGCATTTAGCCCTAAAGAATACTGTGCCCATCAGTGAGTTGCTAGCTTGGTTGTAGTGACTCTTAATCTTATTTTTTGTGAAGTACCTATGTTGTGATATAGTTACTTGTTTAGGAGTGCAAAACCTTTATAAAGAAAATATCTGGGTCACAGAAATCACTCTATGGGTGAACCGCTCACAACAAAATGTCCAAACTCGAGCCCGAAACTGTGATTAGGAGTCACAAGATCACATAATATTGTTTTATTTTTATGGGTCTTGAGCCAAAAAAGTTGGAGCCCACTGCTCTAGCGGGGAAAGTTTAGTTTATGGAGGTATCCGTGACAGTCACATCTCATTTACAGAGCATTAGGGCATAAAATACTTGTTGGTATTAAGTTTCCTGACACAAAGTTATCTCTGGGCTAAATTAGATTTGCAACCTCTGCTCCTTTTGTTCTGACTTTAGATTTCCAGGCAGGTAAAGTGAAACAATACATTAATAACATCCAACTGGTACATGGTGGGCAGCGTTGGGAAAGTGTGACAGCAGAGAGCGAGAAAGGATTGGCTGATTAAATGAATGCACAAGGGAAAGGGAGAAATAGGACGAGAGGCTGTGTGCCAGCAGAGGATAGCTGTGCCGTGCATGCTCTCCGTCTGGCCACCTTACCCAGCTAACGGCCGCCTCAGCGCTGGCTGTGCTGCTGTGCCCAATGTGGCAGACACTCACAGGCATACCAGCCTGCAGAAAACTAGGCCACTGAACTCTGTCTGCCCTCTGGGTTTTTTTCTTTTTTCTTTTTTTATAGATTAAACCCAAGAGGCTCAACTCCCCCACCTCCCGGCCACAAAACCTTTTAACCAGAGATGGAGAAAACAGGCAAACTAACAAGCCGCATTTGCAGTAAACAAAAACAAATAAAACCCTCCCTGTCTGAGGACGAGCTGTGTCAGGCTGCCCACAGGCCTGCAAGAATTTAATGCAGAGATGAACTGTGTTTCTGCCTCAGTGGTTCTTAACCATCATTATCTCAGACACACACTCATCACTGGCCTGTCTCTGGGTTCAGGCACAGTAGTGCAGAGAATCTCTCGTTGTGACTGGACAATTCTGGAATGTGATGTCATCAGTAACAGGTGTTAAGTAGGCTAGACATGGTTTCCGTGGCAACAGTGAAACCCACAGATACAGCGGCTCTCCTCCTCTCAGTCGGTCCGTCTCTCCTCTGCAGGTTGAAGCCGGGGGAGACTCAGCTTGGCAGCAGAAAGCTGAATAATATGACACGGATCCTTCAGGGTCCACAACTTTTCAATATTAAATAAGCTGTATGATCCATTAACCCTTTGAGCTCAGTCTGTAAGAAACTGCACTTTTGTTCCCCTCATAGCATGTGTAGACATGGGGATGCTGCCACATCCTCTCAGTGTAGAGCATTCATCAGTTTTGGGAACCAAGAATAATTGTAAAAAAAAAAACAAAACAAAACATATGATCAGTTGCTAAAATGTCTGAATTGAAAGTCTTATTTTTTGATATTGTAAATGCGGTACGTGCTCTTGCATATTTAAAGGTAACCCTCCCATAATGCTTTGAAAGTTGAACTGAAATCCAGGGCACCAAATTTGTGTTAGCTAGCTAGGTCAGTGTCATTGTAAAGGGGTGCCATTGACTGAAGTGCCACAGTGTTGCACAAAGGGTTAATGATGATAAGACTAAGGCTGCCAAGGCCTGTTCCAAGTTATGTTTTTTTGCACATTTGTGAGATATTATGTCAGTATTTTGATTTTTCCAAGTGCCTTTTTATTATAGGTAAAAATACAGAAGTTATACACTATATGAAAACAAAAGATATGAAAATATATTTTTTCCTGGTATCATGTTCTGTGGTTGAACATGCAGAATTTTAGAGTTGTAAAAGTCTCCAATTGGTACAACATAGCGGTGTTCTCCTGTTTTAGAGGAATTTTATTACGATATTGATAATAATGTCAATGAAAAGAAAAAATGTTTAATAAAGTTGTATTTGATACAACTTGTGTATTCATTTCTGTTTGAAGCATACAAGAAAATGACACATGAAGGACATTTACATATCAAGACAGCATCCAGGTTAATGGGATTCTGCCTCTTTAGACAGACATGCACAGTGATGCTGCCTTCACACTTAACCTGAATAAAAACAATCCCTCATAATCGTTCTATTCACTCACTGCACTCAACGTTCCAGCAACTCAGAAACACACCAGCTGAAAACTGGGACGCATAGAGAAGCATTACTGTGTGGATTTACATCACTACAAACCATTTGTAACATTCTACTTATAAACATGTATTGAATAAGACATTTTTCTGATGATTATTGCTTGAGCTAGCCTGTCTGAAAATGACATCCAATGCCAAAAAAAGGCACAGAGCTCAAGTTAAGAAAAAGAGGTTTTTTATTGGGTTATAATTTACAGAGGATGGGGAGAGGAAAGGAAGGGCGAGTCATCGCTTAGTGCTTCATGTCTCCGTGTTCTGCCGCTTTTCTTCTTGTGTCTGAATACTTAGTTCCTCGTCTAGACGCTCTTTAGCCCGTACCACCTGGACACAAATAATAAAAATGATAATAATAATGACAGAGAAAGAGGTTACTTTTTTTAAATGACAAAAACATAAATTAAATTAAATTAATTAAAGACACTGAAGGCAAGAAAATGACTCTCTTGGGATCTGATTATTACTTACTTGCTGCAAATGCTAAATTTCTTAATGATTTGGATTCAGCCTTACACTGCAGCTTCTCTAAAAATACTGAAGCACACTTTGGCTTAATCATCTTGAATGACTCAACAGCACCACAGGAAGTCACTCACACTTACAATCAGTTGATAAAACAGTCACTATGCCTGTTGCCAACATTCAACTGTATATCATGGTTTAGTCACCTGGACTGCAGGTTTAGAACTTTTTTTTTTTTTTTTTTTTTTTTAATGGATGGGCTGGAAAAACTTTTTTTGTGATAAATCTATGATCTTGAGTAATTTATATGCTGTTAGGTCAAGAGAAAACCAAGTTCATCTCAACTGACAGATTACTTTCTTTTCTCAGTTTAAAATTCAAAACTCTGGAGGCACTAAAGTGCATTTAAAATAAAAACAAACTGCAAAATTTATTACCAAACATTTATGGTGAAAGTCTTAATCTTTAATTATTTAGTCTGGTGTGTTTTCTGATACCATATTTGTTTTGTGCTGTTTTTATATTTTAGTGAGCAAAAAGCTACTTTCTACTAAGCACCATACATTTTTTATGCTTACTTTATTATACGGGATGCTTGAAAATCATCATGTAAACAATGTTTCTAAACAAACTCATATGAAATTGTAATGTCTCCAATTGTAAGGTGCAGAATACTAACCTTTGATTGCAGGTAAAATGAACCGCCCATTAACTTGTCATTGACTTTAAAAAGGTGCTCGTAGTTCTGGAGGAGACAGAAGTCGCACTTGTTAATAAACACACTTGATTTTCCTTTAAAACACTTTTTTTCCAGAATGTTGATTGATGGTCAGATAAAGTAAAAAAATAAACCATCATTTCATAATGTGACTTTTAATAATTAATTCAGAAAGCCACACAATTTTCAATTTGGGTTTTGCTGCTCTGTTACACAGAAAACATTTTTTTTGTTTGTTTTTAAACAAACACAACCTTTTAAGTCCAAAATGAAGACAGTTTAATCTCGAAAGACAAATTTTACATTGTGAAAATCCATTTGAAGAAATTTGTCCTAATCACTACCTGTGTATATATGGTTTATATGACAATAAAACAAAGTCCCAACTCATGCAGACAAATGCTACTGTTTTAGCACACATGTTTCACAGTGAACAGAAAATCCTGTAAGCGTCGAACAGATTTTGAAGTGACTGTAACAGCTCTGTAACCCGGGACCAACAGAGTGTGTTAGTACCTTCTGAATCTCCTCAGGAGAGAGTGTGGAGACGTTGAGGATCTGCTGCGCCTCTTGCAGACTCATCCCAGTGATGCTTGACGCTGCAGCAGACTGCTGACTTGAACGGCTCCTCGCCTGTGCGGCTGCTTGACTGGCTGTGAGAGAAAACACAACACACACACAAATATTTCATTTTATTAAAAACACTTTTTTTAAAAAATGTGACAGCAGAAATGATTTTGGGTGACACACTATCATTCATCATTTTCTATTCTTACTTACACATTTCTCCTGTCTAGATTAACAAGTCTGAGCAAACTGTAAAATTAAATTTAAATTATAAATTTGGGCCAATCCTATACATAGAGCACCCTCTACTTTAAACATCAGTTTAGCCACATCAAATGGGATTTTTGCAATTTAGCAAAGCACAAATTATACGTTGATTAAGATTCATTCAAATAACCTAACTATTTATTGAATGATGTTGTGTTGTTATGTTATGAATGGAGCCCAGGAGGTGACATCAATATGGTTTTAATTTTTTAAAAACGCACACGCGCTCTCTATTTCGCGCACCCGTTTTGTGAAACGCGATTTGCTTTACGGAATTCACGTGCAATTTATTAAATCGCACACGCGAATCGTGTGTTTACACGAAAACGCTGGTGCAAGCTACTAAAACACGCCTGCGATTTACAAGATGGATGCGCAAAATAGAGAGCTTGCATGCATTACAACCAACAAACTATCTTTGTCACCTCTTGGGCTCCGTAGATAAGCACTGAACTGTTCAGAGCTTTTTGATAATTCGAATTGTCCACTGACATGTCAGAGGGCCGACGGGCCGACCACGTTTAATTACATCATAACATATCACAGAATGGCCCATATGTGATATGTTTGCTTCATAAACAATTATATATTGTCATGATTATTAACAGTCAACCAGCTCAGTCATTAGCAGTTTGTCTCACCAGCGCTTTGACACAGCACGTTCAAGTTTATCAACCGTTGCAGCCCCGTTACGGATCATACCTGCATATTCTTGTCGTAACGCACGAGCAAATGCACGTCCCACCACCTGAGCTCCCATCACAATGATCTGCGCGAGATATTTGGCCTGCAGAGGAGAAGACGTGCAACTTAAAGAACAGACAAATGAATACAACACATCATGGGGCGAATAACATGACAATGACAGTATAGGTAAGGTGAGAGTTACAGTATGTCAGCACTCATGTGATAAAAAGTACTGCGTCAGACATCAAACCAAAGACTATGAACGATAACTGCTGTGCATTAGGAGCGTCTGCACGTTCAGAAGCACCTTTGACACAGCTGTTTACTCCACGACAGCGTTTCCATACGTACCTCCGCCATATTTGGCACCGAATCAACTACATCTGATTCATTGATTTCAGAATTAAATGATCAAAGTCTCTCTGACAAGTACACAGCTACCGTATATGACGTTAACGTTGTTGGAAAAGCTGCCCATGCTAATGCTACCTAGCATAACACCCATCTTACTTGCTAACGTCCGCTATGAGTTTGGAAATACCGACTAAACGCTGCCATCACAAAGAGACGTTATATTCTCACCATTTTAGAAAATTATACAGCGGCCTCGGACGGCGTGCCACTTCTGTTTTCACACATGTACACTACTGAAGGTTACCAACGGGTCAAAGTTCAAGGAATCAGCAACAAAGCAACATTCAGGATCAACCAGGTGGTCGGCGATAGTTTTACTACTGACACCTACTGGCAGGGAAGACGAACAGCAGCTTCTCTCTAAGGCCTGACTATATTGATTTAATATGTTAACAGCTTTAAAATAAAAAAATTTTTTTTAAAAAAATAATAAAAATAACACATCAATTTAATTTAGATGTAGCAGAATAAAGCCATATTTGAGGGCAACTTTTCTGCATAAAATATTTTAAGTGTTGGAATATGCAACATTCGTGAATGGGAGTTTAAATACCTGTATTTCCCCCCCTGAGGTATTTGCCTGTTATTTGAGAGCTTTACTCTTTTTTGAAACCATTAAAATGCTTTTGTATTTGACTTGATGCTAGTTTAACATTTTGTTGTATTTTATTCATTTATCAGATAATACTTACTGATTTATCTTTTTGTTTTTTTTTCCTCATGTTAACAGTTCAAATGGCATAAAACCATAACAGAACAGGGCATTTCATAGAATTAAGACTTGTATGACACATGTTGCACAATATAGTGACACTGCCAATTTGTTTGTCCATTTTATTTATTTATTGCAAAATAAAGTATTTACCGTATTGTATGTTTGACAGATTTTATGCATTTATTTTCAGTGCTCTTGATGGTCACATTTAGTCTCCACCAAAAAGAATTGAATTCACATGAGCTCTGAAATAACTCCTACTTTGGAGTCTTTTTTTAATTCCAATTTCCCTCCAACTTGACCACAAAAACAAAAACAAGTGGCACTGGGTTCAAAAGATTTTTATTGCAAGACAGTACTGAAAAAAAAAAAAATCCACATACCATTACTCAAGTTAGACAGAAAAACAACAAGAATGCTTTACTCATTGTATAAAAGGGAAGTTCTGTTTTGACACAATGGAAGGCAAGTTAATACAGTTCAAATGTTACAAACTGTGGCGTTTGAGAATCACAAGCACATACAGTATACACCTCACAAACACTGACGACACCTGCAGTTAACACTTACAACATGATGTGCACTGCCATGCATCCAGTCCATCAGAGGCAGTAAACAAACTTGGTGAGTTCGAGCCTGGATTATTGTTATTGATAGTGCTGTAGCCCTGATTTGTAAATAACATGATTGCTGTTATGGCTGCATTGTCTGTTATTAACGCTGTACTGTTACTGTCTAATAAACACCATGATTATTTACTACTACTTATCATTTAGTAAGAAAATGAGCTGAATTGAGTGAGGAATATCCCCCAAAAGTCTGAAAACCAACAAACATCAGGAATAAAAACTCAACTGTCCCACCGACAAGAAGGTAAGGTAAGAAAACAATCGTGTCGGAGTCAACAAAGGCCCCTCTGGTTTGGCTTTAATGCACAACATCTCAGTTTCATTTACCTTTAACCTCCTACTTATAACTAATATATGACCACCAAACTGGGTAGCAGAACTCGTACACGTACAGAATCACATTATCATGGCATCTTAATTATCATTGGCTAAGAAAGAAAAGTGAACTCAATGTTGCTGTTATAAGAAATTCCAGTTCATGAAAACATGAACACTGGTGACCCTGTTGTTTCCTCTGTGTTGTTTTTGCTGCAGAAGGCTTGAACATGTTACAGCGATCACGTGTGTGCTTTACCTGACTGAACAGGAAGACGAAGTGTTTTGTCAGCAGATGCACAATGTTCACTTAGTTAATATCTTTTTCTTCTTTTTCTTTTTTTTGCAAAACAACATATTTCAAAAACACATATGACTGGCCAGTAGAAAAAGCAAGCAGTTGCACTGTGGAGGAAAATTTGAAAACAAATGACAACTTTGTACCCACTGTACACAACCTGATGTCTTAAGACCAGAAAATAACAGACTGTTGGTAATAGGAGACCATTATTGTTTTGCTTTAACCTTGGCATCTTGTCACAGACGAAAAAAGACACTGTCCTGAAGTTCTCTTTAAAATACAGTACATTTGTCATCAATATAACTGGTAATGCTTGATAAAGCAAAACATTATTGCTAGATTGCCTGCGATTTTACCAGAAATATGTTAGAATGTCCAAATAAATGATTGTATTGAAATCTCTCTTTATTCATCTGAATGTCACATGTAATGTGATATAGTGTGTCATTTTCCAGTCTACATTAATAAGACAAGCAATTACTTTGTCAAATTGATCCCACAATGATTTCTGACATATTTAAAAATTTACAGCATTTTCATATCAAATTTCATGCAGTCTGACATGACGAACAACATGACATTTCATTTTCCAAACCTTAACAGACGCTGTGATACATACGATATCAGACGGTATTGTCGTTATGGTAATTTCATTTTTACGTTCACATTGTACAGTATTGTTTGTGCGCGCAGTAAGCTGAGATGTTGGCTGATTAAGCTCCGAGGTCGTGTGGGTGGCACCAGCGTGTTTGCACAAATGGCAACTTGGCATTTGATCCGTTCTCTCCTCCATGTTGTCGGCACCGTGATGGAACCAAAGGTGAGATGACGTCTCCTCTAGTCATCCTGAACGACACAACAGCCATGGTTAGCAAAGATGGATTACAGAGATGCAAAAAATTAGCATTACATCTTTGATGTTAAAATCTTTAATACTTTTTAATCTTTCCAGATGTGTAAAAAACCTGAAGCTGGGTGATAATTTATTGTTTTTTTCTATCAGCCTTCAGTGTAACAGTGTTGTGACGTTATTTTGACTTGTGCAAGTTTTTTTATTCGATATGTTTGTTGCTATAAGACGCAAACAAAAGAATGCATATTAAAATCGCTTAATTTATATGTGATTTATCATTATGTGTAGTATGACCAGGTACGTGAGCAATATCAGACAGAATGACACAAACTTTAACATTTGGGGCCCGTTTCACAAAGAAGGTTCGACAAACCCGGAGTCTATCCCTGAACGCTGAGTCGATTTACCCTCAGTTCTGAAACTCAGAGTTTCTGGTTCCAGAAGAGCTGATTTGAGTTGGTTCAGCTCACTCTGAGTTAAGCGTGTACACCACGACAATAAAAAGCCGACATTAATAAAGCCCCACACCATGATTCACCATGGCGACAGTTGACCAAAAGAGATCCGCCTACTTTTATTCTGTGGATTTAGGAACTTGCATGCGCACATACGATGAGTATGAACATAATTTTAAGGAGACAAAAAAAAGTAAAAAAGGTAACACTGCTGCAGCGCACAGGACAGAGGACTGACGTGGGAGAAAATTGCTGTTCAAGTAAATGTAACTTTTTACTACAGTTACTACACTCAAACTACCCAATTCTCCCAGTCTACTCTTAGTAAAGCCCCACCTCCTAACGCTGCCCGATTGATACTTTTTTCCACGCTCTAGACGCATTTTTTGAATTTCAGGAAGGAGGCAATTAAGCCAAAACTCTGGGGATTCAGTTACACTTGAAGTTACCTCCCTTTTTTTTTGAAACAGACAGGAGTTATTCCTCCTTCTGGAGTTTGACTTACATCCCTTTATGACACAGAAAACCCAGAGTTTCCTTCATTTTTAGATGACTTAGACTTAGAGTTTTCACTAAACCAGCTTTGTGAAACAGACCCCAGCAGCAACTCACTCACCCACTCGTCCTCGTCGACCCCTTCAAAGGACTCCTGCGGCAGCGGATCGTCCATGTTCCCCATCTTAGCCACCATGGCACTGAGCAGCTGGGTGACACACACACACACACACACACTCACACACTCTTCTCCCTCAGTGTTTTCGTTCCAGCCCTTGTCTCTCATGCTCAGCCTTGTGCCAGATGGGGTAAGGATGAGGTGAATCACATTTGTCTCATTTACATTCAGCTCACATGTCTCGAGTCTACAGTTTGCATTTGGTGTGTCTCAACCTCGCAGCCTCAAGTCTCTGTTGAAAGGTACCCCAGCATCCAGACTTTAAAGTGCTGAATAATGACAGCGAGGATCAGCAACCTCTCAGCCTTTACAACTCTGCACAGCTCTCTGAGGGTTTCTCTGGCTTCTTTGATTTTTCTGCACATAGTGTGAAATGATTTCGTTTTTCACCCGCAATATTTCTCTAATTTGGTTACATTTTTATAATTTCCCAACCAAATGAGGGCATCATTCGGACCATCCGTGGTTCCCAGGGATTGTATGATTGGTCCATTTGCGTACACTTAAGCTTTAAATCGATGACACCCGTCACTTGCCATTAAAGGGAAAATGTGCCAATTGTTTAAACAGTCGCATAACAATGTATTATATAAATTTGGGTGGTATATACAAATGAACAATTTGCCTGCATCCAGAGAACTTCGCTCATTTGCAGACTTGCACTGGCACTAGGGCTTTTTCCTTTTCAATAAAATTTTTGCTTTCACATTTTGGTTTCCCCCTTTCCACATAATATGTAAAGAAGTCAGTGAGAGAGATCAAAAACTCACCAAACTAGGTTTAAACTGTGAAACGAGGCAGATCAAATATAAACAAAGATTCTGTCACTACATGACCTGAAACGTTCTCTGGAAACATGTTTCAATGGCGTGTCGTTGCTTTTACATACATGGTTTTACTCCGACTGGCCCTCATACGTATTTTGTTGTAATACTGTAAAGTTGTTGCCTTTGTCTTGTGTTGTCTTGAAACTTTTACTGTAGCAGCTGCGTGTCTTTGCGAGGATTCCCCTGACAGAGAAATTTTTAATCTCAATTGGACTAATTAAATAAAGGTTTGTTTGGTTTTTTTTTTAAGAAGAAGGTGGACACCATGCGACCTTATTTCGGATAAATCATGTACTGTAGTCAATTAACAGAGACATTATTTTTAGATTCTGTTCAAGTTGTGCCCTCATTCTCAAAAACAATTTTACAAATCAATAAAGCTACACGTTGTTGTGAAGATAGGCTTTGTGAAACTGCTTACTGAACGCTAACATGTTTCTTCGGTTCCTTCAGAACAGGAAAATGGATTAAAAGAGGTAAAAATATTTACCAGCATGGGCATGTTGAGAGCTGCAGCTCAGCAAACGGGGAGTTAGTCGTTTCTGTAAGAGATCGTTAAGACGTCACTTACGTAACCTTTGGGTGTATCGTCTTTCTAAACACTTACTTTCAAAGTCTCAAACTCCAGCAGTTGTGTGATTAACTGCGACTTTCTTGACTTGCAAAATTATCTTTTAAATTGACAAACATCATATTTGAGATTATTTTGTCTTTCTGTTGACCATTCCAATTAAAAGACAACTTTTCCAGCAAGAAGATGCTTCTTTTTGTATTTTTACGGTGTGGTAACCCTAATCCTAACAAAAAACTTTTTACTGTATTCTAATCGGTGTTGGGGTAATGCGTTACAAAATTAATGCCATTACAGTAATTTACTACTTTAAGCAGTAATGCAGTATTATAACGCATTACTATTGGAATTTCAGTAATATTTTATCAGTTACCTTCTAAGTAACGCACGTGACATCACGTCACCACCTGAATTTAAGTGGCACAGTGATTTGCTGTTTTTTTTTTTTTACGTCATGAGCAACCACAAAAACTCGCCTGGTCCAAACTTTTTCCTGCGACAGCTGGGACAGTGAGTCAGCAAGCAGCAGACGTGGCAACAGAGACGGGCTCTATGTTTGGAAGATGGATGTACTCCCTTGACTTCCAGTTCATCAGAGAAATGGACGAGAACGCACTCACACAAGTAAAAATGACTGTTTTCTTTGTTAAACTCAACTTGGCAGTAACATCCCGTGGTCCATAATCCGACTTGGCCACATTCTGGTGAAGAAACATAGATGGCTCTGGTCATGCTATAGCACAGATTTAATGCTCTTTTATTGTAGAATGCTTAGTCGTACTTGCTAATTTGCATTTTTGTGAAAGTAACGCAAAAGTAATGTAACATATTACTATTCACAGACAGTAATATGTAATGTAATGCATTACTATTCATGGACAGTAATATTGAAATGAAACTAATTACTTTAAAATGACAGTTACTAGTAATATAATGTATTACATTTTGAAAGTAATTTGCCCAACACTGATTCAAATAGTAAAAGCAGCACAAAAATGATCATTTTGAGTTGGGACTCAGGTCAGGTCTTTCGTTTGCATGATTTTATTGTGAAGTTTTTAATCAGTAATGCCGAACCCATAGTGATGAAACCCATATGTTGTGTGAGCAGATTGTTCACACATCTTTCACTTATGCTTCCTGAACAATACCACCCTCCGTACTTCCACTCACAGTAGTACGAGGTCACGTACACACAAAGACACATACTGCTGTAGACAGAGAGGTCACGGTCATTCGTGAATTCTCCTTTTACTGTGAGTGAAGTTACATACAAATATCCACACACTTTTCTTTACATACAACAGTCTCTCAGGTCACAACAATTCATACCAACACCTTTTTTGAGGTCAGGGTTACACACACACACACACACACACACACAGGCAAAAACGTACACACATCCACACAAAGACCTTCCCTAGTGATACTGCGGCTCTACCAATAAGGCCTCAGGTCTGCAGCAACAGCAAACTCCCCCATAGAGACCAAAGCCAATTTATTTCAGTCAGGCTGCTGGTGACAGAAACGGAAGCTTTAACAGAGGTCAAGCTGACCAACCTGCCCGCTGGGAAATACCAGCCAGCCCATATACTGCATTTATATACTAGAGAACTGAGGCGTTCACTCCTTTTACCGCAGCAGTAGTAGTTTTACTATACGTTGTAATGGAGAGAATTAGGCCAGTGTACAGCCACCGCCCACACAACTTCATACATGGTCACTTCCTCCTGATAGCATTTTAAGGCCACGATAAAGAGGCGCCACTGGATGAGTTATCACTGTAGCTTAAAAGATTTCCTGAGATAAAAACTCTTCTTGACCAGATACATTAAAATGATGTCTTTGTCCTGCGGTAAAATGTTGTGCAGCACATACGGTGCAAATACAAAACATAAAATACTATAATATGATATTACACAAAGCACCCTTGGATTATAAAAACCCTTGAATTACAGAATAAAGCTGTTATCATTCATTCTTTTCATAAAGAGACCACTCTGTGTGGTATTATTCTGTGCCTTAAGGTCGTTTTACATAGACAGTGTTTGTGCAGTGCAACTAAAAGGAGATCTGGGGCTGACTGTGGTGTGTTTGTGTTGGTGTGAACACAGTCATGAAACTTGCATGCAGACCAAAACAACCGACCGAGACCTGTCTGGTACGGTTTGTTTGTGGGATGAACGTTGTCCGAGTTGATCTGCCCCAACTGCAGAAGAAATGCACATTTTTGGACTGAACAAGCTCCCTGAGCCAGCTGTGCTGAGCATTATGAGCTGAGGGAAATTTTGTTAACAAGCAGCTCGCTACACAAACATGACTGGAGGTGGAGCAGCCAAAAAATATGTTTCTTTCTTGATTTTGGGGCAGAAAACCATATAGCCCAAAACCTAAAGCACATATAATCGTGAAGCGTTCAAAATGTCTAGCAAACATTTAGCTGGAGGCGAGGTAAAGATGTAGGTAAGGTTATTGTAATTATACAATTAACTGTACAACAAAATTGCGAGGTTAGAGTGGAGGGTTAGTCCTGAGCCACTGCGACTGAGCGGGCCGCCACATTGTCCCAAAGACTTACCAAGAGGGGATTGGACCGGTATGATTTCTGACCAGTGAACAGAATGACAGCTCCCACGTGGCTTTTGATGATG
>JAQLOL010000009.1:11943825-11990310 GCA_029783665.1 Naso thynnoides | reverse complement strand
GTTAAGTTAAATAAATACAAAGTCAGTCACACTGACTGGTTTGCAATTTTTTTGTGCTTTTAAGTTGCGTAGTAAAAGGCAGTAAAGAAGGAATAACATAAAACAAATGTCATCTATTTAAAATTGATGAATGTGTTGTCAAATAGAAAGAAAAGTCAGATTTTTTCAGTTGCTTAATGCATGTCAGTCAATAAAGGGACAGAAAGTTGTGAAAAAAAAAACATCATGGTTTTCTAAAGCAGAGGGGGGCATCCTCAAATACCGATAGCGATATTAAGTCCACTCTCACATTTACAAAGAAAAACAGCAAATCCTCACATAAACTGCAATGTGATGATGTGTAGCTCAGATGTTTGGACTCACAAGGCCACAGTCACCTGCCTCCTCTCATGATTTGAGGTAAGAAGATTTAGGGATGAGGAAACCCAATGAGCTTTCAACTCAATGGGAAAAGTACAACTGGCTGTAGTAAACAAACCAAACAGGAAACCATGGCTTAGAGAGAGGCACGCTCGCACACAAACAAAGCTTAAAAAATCTCCTTCACCCGTGGCCTTTTACCCTCCTTCATACTGTAAAGTCTCAGTCCCTCTCCTCATCAATGAGAGGATGTCAGAGTTACCACGCCGTGTTGATTTTCTAGACAGGAAGAGAGGACTGAGAGTGGCGGTTGATCCAACCACTTTACATCAGAGAGGCTGAATAAAGTGGAGAGGCAGTCCCAGTGATTGGCTTATGATGATGACCTTGTGTAATGGTGCTATTCTAGAGGAACGCCACTCGGCCGTCTCCACATCAACGGAGAATGACAGACCGGTGATGTAATGCTCCAACTATGACAATGTAATGACAGACTTAGTGTGGGTATCTTAAGCAACTGTGCACTGTGGCACGCAATGGTTTGTGCTGTGTACATGTGCAAGAGGGACAGAAAGAGATTGTGACTGCATGCCAGACTCGTGTTTGTATGCGTTTGAAACAGAGAAAAGATCTTTAATATTTTAACCGACACAAGTTGTTTAAACTACACTGGCGAGAATCTTGATATCATTGTCATTTTCTCACTTGTAAACATTTTAAAGGACCATACCAGTGTAATTTTTGACTTCTCACCATTAGCAGAGATTGCCTCTATCTTCCACAAACGTTGTTGTAAAAAATTCAGTCACGCGTTTTATGTGTCGCCTGGAAAAATAGTTCCTTACAAGTGCTGCCTTCTTAGCTTGAATATTATCAAGAAGAAGAATTTTGACACAGACGATCTTTTTAACTAACACTGTCACACATTTTCAGGTACTTTCTGCAATGTTTACTGAATATGGACGAAATGTAAACAAACACGATATCTCATAGATAAAGCTATTTTTGGACAAATGGGTGGGGTTAATGTAACCTATGTGGCTGATGTTGACAAAGGACAATGACATGTAGTTACACTGATATGGTCCTTTAAATTGAATATTATTCCTGGATAAATATGGAGAAACAACTAAATTACTGATCATGCTAATTATCGCTGTAAAGGTGTTAAAGCTTTTGGCGAACTAGTCCGCAAAGAGGAAGTTGCATAGAAAAATAAATTAGTACTCTGTACTGTATGTGTGGTTTTATTGTTTCCTTTATTCATCCTCCAAAGGGCAACTGAAGGACAGGAACAGACAGCATAGTACAGATGGAGAATCTTGGAAAAACTAGAGAACTACATACTTTATGACCATTTATAATACAGAAGCTAAAACATAGACAAAAAAACAAAATAAAAAGTTATAAATACTACGTACACCAACATACAACTGACTACAAAGGGTACAGAGACAGAAACACTGCAGTTACAAATGAGTGAAGCGATCAGAGAGTAGTGATAAGTATTTAAATACACATGAAATTGCGCAGCATGTGAAATGTTACAGTTAGCAGTGTGACTGACATGTAGTTCATAAGTTGTTTGTGTCTGTTGAGAACAGTGGTGATTGAACAGTCTACAAGCAGGGACAGGGACAAAAATTCCTGAGTAAAGGATCAAATTATTATGTGTTGTTGCTGCTCACAGACGTCAGCGCTCTGTTTTATTGGAGTACATGCTGAGGGACACAATGAATTTTTTTTTCCTCAACTATCTCTGGGAACAGTGGGAATGAGACTGCTACGCTCATGTTTTGCTCCAACACACGATACAGCTGACTATTCTCGCCATGTTTCCCCAGCTCTTCCTTCTCGGTCGTCATTTTTATTTAAACATCTGTCTTTGATGCCGCAACAAAACGGACCTGTCCCTCCTGCGCCTCCTCTCCTCTCTCCCTCTCTGTCAGGCCTGTGAAGTCAGCGAGGGGCGGCCACGCTTCGTTAGGTGAGACTGTGTGTTCCCATGCCGGAGTCAGCCCACAGGGAGTCCCTAAACACCTCCATTCCCACACCCCTCCGGCTGCCAGTCTTCCTCTCCCTCACTCACTCTTTCCTTTCCTATTAAACAACAACACCACCTTGCACCCTGCGATCTCTTTGTGCCTCCCATCCCAACTAATTCCTCACATTGCCTTTACTTTCTCTGCAGCCTTATCTCTAGTTTTCTCACAGTAAAACAGTCAAACAGCCACATAATAAGAGTGGAGCTTTATCACTGATAATGGCCTCTGTTTACTATCGCTTTCATGCTCCACCTCATCACCAGCCCATTTTCCCACACATACACGCATGCATGCGCATATTTAAACACATACATGTAAGCACACGTACATACAGCACATGGGCTAATAACACAGCTTAATGATGTATGTGCACATGCATTTTTAAGAGCATGCAGGGTTGATTGTGGGAGTGAGTTCTTGTTGTGCAAATCTCGATCACAGGCTGATTATGAATGAAAAGAAAAGCTTTTACAGGCCTCATTCATGCTCTTAAAAGAGAGGCTGTAAATAGAAGTGTGTGCGTGTTTAATACACAATGCAGCATGACACACTAATCCAGACTTTAGCTCTTTCCTCTGTTAGGTGTTGGACTAGAACAGGTTTAACCACAAACACACATATCATCACTAGTCATCAAAAATGTACTATTATAGGAGGTTATGTTATTTAGTGATGCGCGCGAAAAAAGAAAGATAAAATGGAGAGGGAACGACATTCACAAAATCAGATTTTTCCCACTAAGATTCCTCCTTGAAGGCTCTTTGTCTTACGCTCTCAGGCCAATCTGCTCACATTAACGTCTCAACACCTTCCCAGCTCTTCCAACATACAGTGATGAGCCGCCTGATGCTTCAGAAATCCTCCTGGCTTTAGTCTATCACTGGCACTCTGCTCCTATCAGAGTTTACACTAAACAGAGAGCGCGGAGAAGCCGGCTCCCTCCTCGTCTGCCATCGCTCTCTCACACCGACCAAAACGCACATCATAAAATGACCTTCTGCCCGTGACAGCTGCCTTCAGCACCAGCAGATATGACGGGTATATTACTCTACTCTGACGTGCATCTGTGTGTGTGAGAAAGGATCCGAGTCAGTCCGGGTATATTATGATTATGAGGTTGTGTTGTCATTTGATTGTGTACGAGATAGCTTAAATCAGTGGAATAACTGACTAATGAGGGCCAAGACAAATGGATGTGCAGATGACAGACAAATGCATGAATGTGTGTGCCAGTGTGTACGTTTCTGAAGTGCAGGGTGCATAGGATTGAGCAATGGAGTCTAGTGGCACTGCAGTCAGATTAAAGAACCATATCAGTGTTACATGTTATTGTCTTTGGTCAACATTGGTCACACAGGTTACATAACACTACAAATTTTTCCCACAATAGCTTTATCTGAGATCTTGTGTTGGTCTACATTTTCTCCATACTCAATAAACGTTACAGGAAGTACCTGGATGTGTGGGACAATGTTAGTTAAAAATAAAAATCTGTGTTAAAATGACTTTTCAGGCTAATATTTGAGCTAGGAAGGCAGCACATGTAAAGAGCTATTTTCCAGGCCTGATAACTTTCATCTAAACGACTCTCAGGTTTCTTCTCTTTCTCGCTCAGCAGTTTATGTCCAAATAAACGCAGACGTTCTATTCAGAAAGGTGAATTACCCATACCTAGCAAACTTCACGTGTCCTATAGCGTTTCTGTGTTCTGTTTCAACATGAATGGCAGTGAATGGGGTTTAAAAATGCAGTCTGAGATCCACTGAAGAACACACATGGTCGAATTTTAACAAAATTTTCACAAGATCATCTCTGCTAATGGTGGGAAGTCAAAAACAGGTTGGCACAGTCTTTTAAGGATACATTTAAACACAACATACGTCAAGAAACACATTCACATGGAGAGATAAAAACTTCATTGTTAAAAATGAAGTGCATGTGCAGGTTTGTGCCTGCAAGCATCAAGAATTCATTTTAGATTCATTTTACTGTCGTTGACTGTCAAGCATGACAAACTGTGCAGAAGTATGAAAAATGCGCACATTAACACACTTGTGTGAGCACATACAGGCACGTCCAGATGCTCTGATAGCATCACACACACACACACACACACACACACACACACACACACACAGCAGTGTATTATATACAGTATATAAGTGGAGTTAATGAAAGCAGCCTGCAGAGGTATAAGGTTATGAGTCTGGACTATGGCAGCTATGACCAGATCAGTATCAGTCAAAGGGACCTTTCTCTGTCGTATGAGTTCATGGTAAAAAGCTAAAAACACACACAAGACGGCACAATAAGCTCCAGTCGACAGGTAGGAGCTGGCCAGAAAGCAGAGAAGAAAGAGCAAGGAGGCCTTTAGGGAATATGAAACCAACACAAAGCAGACGTCTAATTCGATTTTAGAAGAATTTTTTTTGGCTCACACAGGCTCCCTCTATTGCTCGTCTAAGATTAAAAACATTGTAAGATTTTTAAAATCTAAAACAGATATAAAGATCTAGGAAATGACTTTTGGAAATGTGCTGTCTGCAGTTAAAGCTAAAGTTGGTAACTTTCGCTAATGAGCTAGCAAGCTCGCTCTTTTAAGTCCAGCTTGAACTGAGACAAAACGGTCTAAGGGAAAGTTGCAGTGGAGTAAACTGGTCCATTTCAGCTCGAGATTCAGGTGACTGAGGGTGTCGCTTGCAGACATTGTCAGTCGGAAGAGGAGAGTCAGAGCGTAAGGCATGAACAGCCAATCATCTCGTACCCACGTCACCTGTTGCTAGGAAGCACGGGAGCAATAGGATTTTTATCAGTCATAAAAAAAGAGGCATGAGAAAACAGAGACCATGTGATGCTATCTGACCACGTCACTTACCAACAGCTGTCTATGGATATTATGAAATTTTTTCCAAAAAGAACACAAAAAAGTTATTGATGTTTACCCCAAAGTTACCAACTGCAGATTTAATTTAGCTATTTCTGTCGATTCTGGAAATACGACAACTGCATGTTTGTCCTTCCTGCACAACACTGCTCCTGCGGTTTCTCCCCTCTCTCTTTGAATAGATCTAATTTTAGAGGATGTCGTATGTTGCACATGTAGTAAAGGCTTCTGAGTCAAATTTGCGATTTTTAACGAGATCAAAATTACAGGATGAATGCTCAAATTTGACCAAGTTCCAGAAAAAAATCAAAAACAACCATTCTGATTCATCTCAGCCTGAGACTGAAGGTGAGAGACATTCATGTCAGAAGTGGAGACTCTGCATTATTGCAAACCAGTCTTTATGGTTATATTGGGGTCATAACCAGATGTTGTTAAAAGCTGGAGTCATACCACATAATTCACCGTTCATTCTATTTTCACGTCATCCTCCTCCTCTCATCCACTACTCTCTTCGTCTTTTATTGGTCCCCTGGTTATATCATCCCAGTCAGTGAGACTGAGTGAGTGGTGACGCAGGATCTCTGAGGGTGAAGGGTCTGCTGAACTGTGAACTCCAACAGGCCACTTTATCAGCCCTCCTGCCTCCAAAGACTGCAGGCCTGCATCTTGTCCAGCTGTCCCACCAGCCAGCCGTGACTCAGAGGTTCAGGCTGAAACTAGAGTTGGCTTGGCCGTAAAAAAATGTTTTGATTATCACACAGGGTCACGAGGACACTTGGGGTGGGTCACAGAGAAATTGGTGGATGGTTTGTTTAGAGCCTCAAGTCACAGATATTACAGTATTAATGTAAGGGTGATTTTTGGTCACCAAAATCGTTCTAATACAACATCAGGTCAATGCACTCTTCCAAAATATTTTTATATTTATATTTTATATAAATATTTTTTTAAGTTCAGTTTCTTATAGTAGAAAAAATTTTGAGGTAGATGTTACACTGTTTTGACATCAGAGTCCATAGTTCAAAGTCCTGCAGATATAATTAATCAAACACTGTCGCTGACATAAATATTTTTTGAAGTCTAAAATGTTGTAAAGAATATGAATAAATCTTGGTGATTTTTTAATGAGTTTTTGAATCAATCCACTGTTTAATGACAATAAGATGTATGCTTTTATTTAGAACATGTAAACATGAGTCTACAGCCCCGCTAATAGCTCTGTGACTGTACTGAGCTACATGCTAGCATGTGCATGCTCACATTGATAATGTAAAGATGCTTGTGTTCAGCAGGTGTAATGTGTGGCGGCTGTGGCTTAGGGGGAAAAGCGGGTTGTCTATTTATCAGAGGGTTGGTAGTTTGATCCCTGATTCCGTCAGTCTGCATGTAAAAGTGTCTTTGGGTAAGATACTGAACCCAAACTACTCTTCCATCAGCGTTTGTGTTTTTACTTATCAGGCTGGTACTTGTAGAGAAGGCTCTGCCATGTGTGTATGAATGAGTGTGTGTAGGCAGGTGAATGCTTATCTGTGTTGTAAAGCGCTTTGAGTACTTATAAGACTAGGAAAGCGCTTCATAAATTAATTTAATACACCATTTAATTTATACCTACATCAACATCTTAGTTTAGCATGTTAGCCTGCTAATGTTTGCTAGCAATAACCATTAAGCACAGCTGAGGATGATGAAAATAACTGATTGAAATGCTTGAGGGAAGCTCAACCCATCACCACAGTCCACATGAAACATTGCTTGGAAACCACAAATGTTTGACCTAAATTTTTATGCCAGTGTATTTGGTAGATGAAAAAGTTTTTCAAAAAATCATGGAAAAATTGCTGATGGCATTACATTAAAAAATGAAGGAATCACCAAAGTTCTGCTGGTTCATCCTCAGGGGACCCTGAATGTCTGCAAGAGAGACAACTTACAGACAATTCATCTTGTAGTTGATAGTAGCTGAGATATTTTAGCCTGGACAAAAGTGGTAGATGGACTGACAGATGCAGAGCAACAATGTTACCATGACGAAAAAGTGAGTGAACAATGTAAAAACATGAGGTAATCTGTTTGAACCTGCTCTCTCAATAAAATGTAACTGTACACCAACTTTAAAATCATACACCCATTTTCAGTAACATTTTTGGCTTTACTTATCTTTTCCACACATGCACATAATCAGCAGCAAATTAAAAATGTGGCAGATCTGCTGCAGTCTAAAATTAATTAGTAAAAGAATTCAGTATGATAATAAACAGAAGCTGTAACTAAATGGCTGTATCTCCCGTCTAAATGCGTGACCATATGAACACATGCTTGGTCATTGTTTGAGTTATTTTCATAATCACTGTCTGATGATGACAGTTCATATGACCGGCAGATTATATATTTATTTTCAGGATAACCCTGGCCTCTTCCTGTCTTTATTGACAGAACACACTATTTCTGTCTCAGTGTCATTACCCTTGTGTAAGGGAGTTAGACACAGCTAATGGTTTTATGCACACTTACACCGCAGGCCTGTGGGTGTTCACATTACCCCGACAATGAAAGGAGCGGTGCGGAATAATCCACTGGTGATTAAATGGGATTCATAACGTGGCAACACTGAATGTGTGAAACCATCTCCAGGATGATAAATCCTTGGTTGGTTTCTAGTGTTCTGCAAATATATGAAGTAACAGAATATATATATATATATATTTTTTATGGATAAGGTACTCTAAACACTAAACAAATGGTCTGGCAATGTGTAGGCCTTTTGAAATTCAAAGCATTACAATCCACCAAAAATGAGCAAAGTGTGCCAAAGAGCAAATAAACAATATATCACAGCTGATGAATTTTGTCACCTTTATAAACTCACAGGATTACACATGAATGAAACTTCTGCACTCGAGAGGCTGGATGTGCGTAAATGTTTCCATTAGAGCTCCAGCGCCTGCACCACAGAAGCTCCAGCACAGGGTCACAGCGAGGGTAACTTCAAATTAAGGCTTCCACTCACAATGGTTGGATGCTGCATCGCAAAGGCATTCAACTGTTCTCAGTCAACACTGTCCCAGTTTACTTGATTCACAAGAAATGACTAAACTTTCAGAACTGGTCCTATGGCACCTGACAGGAATATGGCACTCTCTCTTATTTATTTCTGGATATGAGGAGGCAAAAGAAGACATTTTGGTTCTTATTTTCCCAATTTTTGTACAACTAATGTCTTTTTGATATATTTGATTATCAGAGCCAAGAACTGGTTAATCTGGAAGAAACCCAGAGGGAGTTTGACAACTCCTACCACTCTTTTTAGGATTGTTCTGATACCAATACTAGTATTATACCAACCTGTGATACTGCCACAAGTGCTGGTGCGTGCATGCAGCACATTACTTTATACTTAATTATGCTAAACCTTGTAGTTTATTTATTAGAATGTATGTTGCATACTTTAGGCACATCCATAATATCGAATCCTTACAGGGTAAGAGGTGTACAGCTGTTAAAAATAATAATAATACACGTTTTTGTTTGTTTTTATGCACTGGTGATAGATTTGTACTCTGTATTGGCCAAAACACAAAGTTCATGTTAATGTAAAATATCACGTAAGTGAAAGTTAAAAGTCACAAAAACAACAAATATTGCTGATATGAAATTTACATTTTTTTAATTTGACACAGTTGGTAAGTCAAAGCTCATCAGATTTTTTCTTTCCATATATTGGACAGAATTGACGGTTTGAAGACTCTTTGAGGATTACTTAGAGACAGTGGGAAAGTGGCACTAAACATCTTTCAGAACAACTGATCTTGTGTCTGAGGTCTGAATGCAGCGATAATACATAGCAGGCAGGCACATACTGCAGACACAGTCGGTTCTTGTACGGTCTTATAGGCTTTAACACAGCTCTGCTTGGGGTGGTCCTGAATGCAGCCTCTAAAGTCATGATGAGCTCACGGATCCTCCGCAGGTGTCTAAGTCAAGCTGCACAGTCACCCTGCTGTGCAATGAAATGTTCTTAAGTGCAAAACACTTTCTCTACTGTGTTTGAGTCTGTGTGTATTGTTGCCAGTGTGTGTATTTTAATAAATGTGCTGGGTCTGCCTGCCTGGCTACCTTCAGTAGCCAGTTCATTAGAAGGGAATTAGAGTTGACGCGCTGCGTTCCTGAGAGGAAAAGAAAAGCCAGGATTGTTGGTGGAGGGGCCAGCTGTGGCCACGCTGAGCCCCAGTGACGAGGCTCTCAGATGGGCTGCCAAGCTTGCTGCTCGCCTCTCTCTCCTCGCTTCAGCGGGCCCCGTCCACTCACCCCTGACAACCAGCACACTCACACACAAGAACATGTAGTGGCACACATGCATGTGCATACACTCATGCTCAGGATTTAATTGAACTCAATGAGTCTTGTGTCAACAGGCCTGCAGCGACCCCTCTGACACCCCAAACACAACCCATAGTTCCACATACAACCACATGCAAAGTCACCAAACAGAAAAATCGCAACAACTTCAGTGGTATTTTCCCTCCCGTCCACAAGAAAGAGACCAACGCTTCATTAGCAGCCCAACTTGTCGTCAGTCTTAACTCTGACATGCAGCCACGATCAGCACAGGGAAACTCTCACATGATCTCTCTGCGCAGGAGGGAAACAATGAACCCAACATATCAAGTATGTGTACAAAAAAAAACCAACCTCACAATATCACAGACACTTTAAGACATCTAAAAACAACTTCACACACAATGTTGTCTGACCGCATGAACAAATGCATCTGTTTTGCATAATGTTGGGAAGAAAAAAATGAAAACCCGATCTGTATTTTTAACAAGACAAAACAGAGAGAAGAATCAAGGTTCTAACTGCTTGAACTGATCTTTATTAAGAAAAACAAACATAGTTCTACTTGAGCATGAGTGACATTAAATGCTCCCCATTAACATGACATACACTTTTTTCTATTCACTCGCTCAGAAAAATACTCAGGAAGACCAGCAAATGCGTGGCAAACTGGTCCAGACTGGCCTGAGCCATAAAGCAGTCAGGTCATAAAGCGTTGACATCCAGTGCTGCTCTGTGGCCTGGGAGGGCTGAGGGGTGGGTGGAGTTGTTGTAGGACGTGGGTGGGCATGAGGGTGTCAGGCTTTACAGATTGGAGGGGAGGCAAGGTTGTGAAAGTACTACTGGGGGACATAAATCTTTACAAAAACGTGATAAAAAGAAGACAGCTTTGAGACACTGATAGAAATAAACAGAACATGAGCTTCGAATATTGGCATGTATGTGTTTGCCCCTGTAATGTAGGTGCTGGCGGCAGCTTGCTGACGGCTGCAGAGCAACGGAAGAGATGCGTTCCGCGTTAACCCCGGGGTTCAGCATCAAGGGCTCAGGTTAGATGGCCATTAAATGACCTGTCTGCGGGGGCCTGGGAACTGATCAGCAGACACGACTTCCTCAAAAGAGAGGAGAGAGGAAGACTCAGTGCAGGGGATAGAAACAGCAGAGGTGAGGGTCACGACCGTCAGACTCTTTCTGCTGTCAGGTCCCGGCAGGAAAGGTCCGGTTCTCGTCACGGCTTATTTTAAACACTAAACACAGAGGTACACATGTTCCTGTTCTTATTTGATGGATTGTCCTCAAATATTAGTACTCTAGAGAGGTACTTTGATCATCAAAATCTCTGCCAGTGAGGCCCAGATAAATCCTGCAAAGACTGCAGGGAAATAAGCCCTGATAGTCTGGAGGCTTTTCTAGTGTGACAGCACACAAATTGTTGGAAGAACTATGCTTCGGGCAAAGCAGGGTTGACGAGACATCCTTCTCTTTGCGTGGTTTTTGTCTTGAGTGAAGACTTTTTTAGTTTGCAAGTTAAAATAGAGGAGAGAGCCCAGTCTGACTTTTCCATTTGGTTGTTCCCTTTCATTAACAAACAAAAGGGGACTCAGTGCGTAGACCTCTGCCAAAGCCATAGTCTTAGTCCCCTCTTTGATTATATGCAAATCTGCATGTGCAACCACTGAATATGTCTTAGTGTATTTCCAAAACAGAATCGGGTCAAAACATGGTCGTGCTTCATCATGTCTGCAAAGTTCAAACTTTTTTCCTTAATATGTCCGGTGGGCATTATTGCAGACAATTCACATTTGGATGTTAAGTAATATTAGTTGCACAATGTGTGTGTATTTGTATTTACTTACCAAATTCAAACTATGTTTTTTTGATGAGTATAAAGTTTGAGCGACAACAAGTGTGAGCTACTCTGGAGGATTACTGGTACCTGTAGATGTACGTTTCGTATTTCTACAATTGGATGTTTTGTTACCACCACTGAACTTTACTACCATCTACTGGATTTTTAACATGCATTGCATTTATTTCGTCAAGGCCTAAAACCCAATTTCGTAACGTTAATAAAAGTTAAATATAATTTGTACTATACTTTGGATCTGCTCATAATTTAATGGGTTCCTCATTGGCACACGATATACCCACCCACCAAGTTTCATGAAAATCTGGCCTCTAGTTTTTCCACAATCCTGCTGACAAACAGACTAACAAACTGAACCTATGTGAGCGATACAACCTCCCTGTCAGCGGTAAATTTCTGTCTCTTCAAGTTAAGTGTTTCATTAGCAGTCCCATTAAAGTCTCTCTTTCACATGAAAGTCAATTCTAATGGAAGAAAAATATAAGAACACGAACACGCGTCTTTTTCATTCCAAGAAACAAAAATATAAAAAATATTAAGCCAAGGTGAAGGTGGGAAATCCAAATAATAAATCTGAACGTAAGGTTGAACCAGGGCTGAATGAATAAATCCACAAGAGGACAAATGGAAAAGATTATTTAATGTCTATTGGAAAATGTGAGTTGCAAATAATCTGTTTCAGCATCCGACCTAAAATCACTCAAAATCAGTGGATAAACCAAAAAAACTGATTTTTCATTTCTGAATCACAAATGGATAATCGTTCTCATGATACGCTTCATACTAGAGGTATAACTAAACACTAATGATCATACATTCAGCTTTGACTCCACATTGTGCATTGATGAAGGAATAATAAAAAGATGAAGTCAGTTTGAGGTGCAACGTAGCCAATTTTTCCTACTGTGAAAAACCCACAACTGTTGCTGATCTGCCATGCACAAACCAAAGCACTCAGTAAACTCCACTGTAAAAACACAATCCACCAATAACGGTCTTGATGACTGACTTACTGCCCCGTTAAAATCCTGTCCAGCTAAACAGACCATGGCCACTCTCGGATGGTCACATGGCTGACATTTTGGCAAGCGCCAACACTGAACAGTGATATCATATAAATGAGACATTTCTCGGTGAATATTGTTGGCGAATGCTGCTCAGATCTTCAACCAAAGTTTCCTCAAACGATGACAGTGCTTGACCTCGTACCAAAGCTCACACTGGATGATCCAAACCATTTTCAGACCATACTCACCCCTTTGTGTATGACTGAGTGTGTGTTCTGAGTGAGTGTGTGTGTGTGACTTTCCTTCATGGACTGCCAAGACAGAAATATTGGAAATGCTGGACCTGAAAAAAAAAAGTAATTTATGGACACAAAACAGTCCTGTTTAATATTTGTTTTTCCGTCAGGCCTGAGTACGTGTGTGCAAATGAGTGAGAGGTTCGGCTCGAGATGGGGAACGACAAAAATAAAGAGAGGAATATAAGCCCTAAAACAACTTCTTCTGCTTTTTTTCCATCCCCTCTCGGGTCGAGCTAGGAAAACATTCTTGAGGCATTTGACAGAGCGCCTTTCATCGATCGCCACTCGCACGTGTTTTGACTCCAGTCCTGCTTTATCAGAGTCAGTTAACAGCGTTTATCATTCCCGTTGTCTGCCAGCCTGCGTGGGACCAGTGATCTGACTCATCTCTCTTTGACACACACACACACACACACACACAACTTTCTGGCTGTGACTGTGTCCATACTTGCTCTTTCTGGTCCATCTATGAAGCCACTTTATCGCCCTCATCCCCACCAAAGATCTCTCTCACATCTCAAAAGCAGAAATTTGTCTTCTTAGCATAGAAAAGGACTGCATTTGGAGTAACAAATGATGTTTTGAAAACTTACACAAGTTTTTGGTTTGACTTAAAAAGAAAAAATAAATCATCAAGTTTAAGTAAAAACATGAAAAGATTCACATGATAGAACTGAACCCCATTTAAAAATCACAGTATAAGTGTAACGTCCCTTTGGATTATTTCAGCCCGAGGGGCCCCAGACCTTGGCCTCACTTTTCCCTCTTTGTCCTGGGTGGACCAACTGCGCACGAGAGTCTGCGCTTTGCTGTCAGTGGGTCCAACACACCCACCCTAAATCATCTACTTTAATGACTGAAGCCGGGATTTGTACAGTGAAAAACCAATAACAACCACAGAGAGCAGAGCAGATTTACTATGAGAGCGAGAGAGAGTGCAGGGGAAAAGAGGAGAGAAGCCGAGCCAGACAGAGTAGTAAGAGATAAGATCACTATCACTTTTGTGTAGTAAATCACCACAGATATGCGTGTCCTCACACATAAGTGTGTGAGTGTCCTCATGAGAATGCTTCGAGCTCTATCATGCTAAATCTCAAAGAGTTATGGGCCTGGAAAGAGAGAAATAGAAAGTAAGAGATTGTTACTGCGGACACCGTAGCCTTGACTGATAGCCTTGACGAGCTGCAACTGGTACAGCGAGATCAACTCCCATCGCTGCCCCTGCTTTCCTGGCCACACACCCACATACACACACGCATTTCTGCGTGGAGGGAAACCACGTTTTCTGACCACCCAGACAGAGGAACCACGGCTAATGCACAGTTTAGTATTCCAGTCATACAATGCCAAGAATCCTCAAACATTTCAAGTGTATAAACTTTGCATGGTAAACAGAGGGGTTATGGTCGAAAGAACAGCAGAAAACTACACATTTTACAACGGGAGACGTGGAGAAGAACACACACTTCTAGTGTCGTCTGTGTTGCCGCCATCTCCTCACAGTAAGAAGTGCTGACCAGACGTTTACAACATCCTCCACCTTCTCCTTCCACCGCTGCATGATGAGGCAGCTTTGAGCAATTTTTAAAAACAGCAGACGTGTTCTCTTCTGGAGGATGATGCTCATTTTGAATTAAATCAAACTTAGTTAGGTTCTAGCCTCACAAACATGGAGGAGTGCGGACAGCACACAGTGAGAAAAAAAAAACAAATTGCCTTCAGCTCTTTCTTTTCCTCTAATCATCTCCTATTTGACCTCTCCTCTGTGTCAAGGCCTTCACATCCATCTTTCAAGTTATCAGCACTGTCTGTCAAAGCTTAAGGAAGACTGGTTATCTGCGTGCATGCGCGCCCAGTGTTTGTTTTTGTTTAACCTCCTTTATTTACCTGGGCAGGTCATTTTAGAGCCAAATGACTCAATGATTGTTCGGCAAACACACAAATGTTTCAAACAGCAGCATGGTATCACCTTGACATACCATGAAACACAACACAGAGAAACTGAATTAGAAAAATTTAAAATCCTAAAAGCAAGTGCAGGCACACCAACATGCAAACAAAGCACCAAGGCAAGAGCAGATTGTTTGCATGATGGAAAACAAACGACAGAGTAGAGAGAGTTTTCTCACATTTTAAATGACAGGAAATCACTGTTTTAGAGAAATCCTGTAATACTGTTTTCACTTGTGACTGAAGGAAGCTGCAGGAAGTTTCATGCATCTTCTTAATAAGTTTGACTTTTTTGTTTTTGTTTGTTTTTGTGGATGATCTGAGTGTGTTGCCGTGGTGCCTCCTCACAGGACAACACGCTGCTATCATATGACTGAATGGCTGATACGGCTGCAGGGGGGCTAACCAAACCTTTCTGTCTGCCAGTGGGCTGAAAAGGATCTGACTGACTGTGAGTCAGAGTGTTGGAAATCTTTATTGTCAATGTGTGGTTTTATGAAGCTCTTGAAAGGTATGAATTCACACTTTAGACAAAAGGTCACATCAGCACTACGTGAAAACAAAGTCCGCAGAAAAACAAGAACAGCGGCATGAATTCTATAATAACAAGACAGAAAGCTATAAATGAAGGAGGTGATGCGGAGACGACACACACACAATTAGTAAAAATGTGTAATAGATGTTTGCAGACAACACAAATTTTGTACAAGTCTGCAGGCTGCGCTCTGACCCGATGTGACCTCTGCCGCTTAGCTGCTCTCATCCCTCTGATAGAGTTTCTGTCGTAGCACTAAAACAGCAGTGCAGTCATAGTGAACATACTGTAGCTAAGCTGCAGTCACTTTGCTTGCCGCACTAAACCGCAGGCATGCTGCTGTTACTCAATACCTGACATACCAGAGTGCAGGCTGAGAGGTATCGGAAGGAGGGAGCACAACAGGGAAAGAAGGAAATGAAGGAAGGGGGAAGAGGAGGAGGGATGAAGGGGAGAGGATTGGTCTAAAAAAAGTCGACGTTCAGAAATGTTAGTGTGGATCTAAAGTGCCTGTGCAGATTTTGGCACATTTCTGTTTAAATCAACCCACTTGATGACAGAAGCATCACTGCAAGTCTGACAGGGTTGATTAGATTGTTGCGAGTTAACAACCTGATGCAAAATATTGATTTTCTTGAAAGATCCCCTTCATACATGTTTTACAAGACATTTAAAATTACTCTGCTCTAAATAATGATGTAAATCTGAATCATTCTGGTTAATTAAATTCTTAAAATTTATGTCTACTCCTTCACCCTCCGTGTTCATTTGAAAAGTTTTCAACTGCTGGACGCAAGTTGTCTCCTACTTCCCTGGAAAGTTCATTCACAGTGTTTATGCACAGGGGTGGAGAATTTCCAGTCACACTTGTGCAAGCTGGACGATAACTGGCTTCAAAACTAGTTGTCATGTCACAAAATCACTCATACGTGCAACTCTGTGATTTAACGTAAACACAGAAACTTTCTCCCTTCAGCAGGCGAATGCGAAAAAGCAGCCGTCTCATGTCTCTGCACATACATCATTCTGCACAGGGAAGGTCAACCAACCATTTCGCATCCAAACACATATGAACATTAACTTAAAACTGAAAGAATTGCAGAGAAAGACAAACTATAATTAAAAATTAACAGGAAAGAAACAGTTTCGTAAAAAGACAAAATAACCCAACTTTGTCTCACCTTACTCATAATGACGATCATGGGAAAATGCCACTTCTGCATGACCTTCTGAGTAACCGGGGGATGGGGAGGTCGTCCACACGCCCTCCTCAACCCAACCTCTTCCCCTTGGATCTCACCCCTTCTCTTTTAGGCCTCTCTGCACTCTCTCCTCTTCTATCACTCTTGTCGGAGCTCCAGTGATAAGTAGAAATCCCTCACTTTTACCTCAAGAGAGAACGAATAAACCAGACCCAACTGCTCTGTCCACAGCTGACACAGCCCCCACATGTGTCTAGTTTAGTTTAAAAGGCTTTGAAGGATAAACTGCGTTGAGAAATTCAAATCACACAGTTGCTCTTGAAAACATGTTCTCAATCAGCTCGATAATGTAAAGTGGTAAACCCAGGATACTTTCCATGATGGATTCTTCATCCTTTCAACAATAAAATGTGCACTAATGGCTTGTCCAGCTCTGAGGAATGCGCAGCCCAGCTGTTCAGTCTGTCTCTGTCTCTCCCCTTAATGAGAAGTGCCAGCGTGTGCGGAGTCAACAGACGAGTAAACCTCAAAGTGAACTGTGGTCTGACCTCTGCCTGTTCGCCGTCTCTCCCTCTCTGCGTGAAACAAACTCCTGCAAGCATTAAATGTTTTGAGCGCAGATTCTTGAGGTTGTTGTGTTGAGGGCCTTTTCATGTCACTCCTAACAAGCTCGCATCAACTTGCTTCAATGAGGCACGGATAAAATGACAGGGTCCACGGGGAAATGGCAAAAAAGCCCCAAATCATGATAATAATAATAAAAAAGCACAAAAACAAAACAATAAACAAAGCAACAAACAGGAGCCTGGAATGTTTTGAGTTATGACATCCTGTCTGTGTTTCCCAAAGCAAGGCTCATTACCACAGCCTGTCTAACGCTCCCTCTGAATGACAAATGGTGAGAAAGGGCAAAATGATATTATGAGTGAGCACCCCTACGCCCTCTTCACCCTAAAACTGAAGTCCAGTTTGGGACACGTAGTCCCACATGAGCTGCTTTGGCTCCAATCACCCAAAGATGAACTACAGTAGGGAAACAAGATAATAAAATGGTTTTAATAGCGTTTTATATAAAAGGTTCCTCTATAGAAGACAGCTTTATGAGGAATAGATTGACTTATAATGGGTAAAGTGGGCAAGAGGGGACAGGTGGGAAGAGTCAACATTTCTCTTTCGTGTTTGTTCACACACAAACAGTGACAACTTCTGCTTTGAGAACACTCATTACTCCTCTCTCTTTTGGTCATATTTCTCTGTGACGTTTCGGTTCCTATAGCAGCGTCGCTAATTCGCCGCGGATGTCTCTAGATCCTCCCTCTCTCCTTCCCAGGTTCCCTCTCCTTCCCACGGATGCGAAGAGGACCATGGTCGTGTCTTGCGGCGGCCCACACATGTTGCTGTCAGAGCGCATTTATGTGTGACGGGAGTATGTGTAGTTGGTGGACAGAGGGGGACGGCGTGCATCTGCACAAAATGCATGTGAGCACAGATGGCAATACATATGCAGATATACTAAACACTAACAAAGAACACACTCTAATCTCAGCCTCTGAAGGACAGAGAGATGCTGGGAGAATAATGAGCTTGGGCTGAGTTGGGACTTTATTTAAAATATCCTGGGATGATCATTCCTAGGCTGTCCTAACGAGTCCGAAAAATGATCCCAGTCTTCTCTCTCTTTGTTTATGCTTGCTAATTGTGCTGAATATTTCAAAATATGACTAACATTGTACATTCCGATACCACGTATGTACCTAAGTCATGTTAAAGGAGCAGTCCACCGTATAATTAGATGTAAACACACAGAAATGTTCCACCAAGGACCATCAAGGATAAAAATTCCTAATTAAGCTTTGTTGTTTTTCCAAATCTGGATAATGTTCAAAGCTCCCAGAAAAAGCAAAAAAAAAAAAAAAAGTCAATCATCTTTCTCAGCTGAGCTCTGCTGCTGTTCCACCTCACAGCATTACCTTGTCGTCTTCCAGTCGACCACAATGTTGTCACAGAGGAGAAGTTAGCGCACTGTGACAAATATTTTAGGTTATGTCGGCAACAAACTGTGCTGCACAAGCTGTTTTTCAGGAATTGACGGACACTTTGTTCTGGTTGTGGAGCTGCAAGAGAAATCATGCCGACAACTTCAATTTCTCAAAAGATGGCATGTTTGTTGTTTCAGCTGACAAAGTGGGGAGTAAGTGAATAAGTGAAATGTCATTTTGTGGTGAATTATTCTCCTAAACTTGCTGTCCTTCCCTCTGACTGTCTTCCTGTCACTGTCCTTGTTTGGCATCGTGAATAACAAAACACATGCACCTCAAACCGAGTCACATGCTTGTGTTTTGAACAGATCTACAGATATGACCAAGGAGGGTATGACTGTGTTGTATGAATTAAGTTGTGTCTGCGTGTCTTTGACAACATGGCGTCTCTAGAAGCAAGAAATAAATGTGGTAAAAGTCACAGGGTCAACGGCGACCCTAAAGCACATGCTACAGTCACTATATAACAAGGTTAACATATTTAACATATACTGCATGACATTGACTAAATACATAATTGACTTTAATTGAGTCAAAACGAGGATAAAAACAGAGAAAAATGGGAAATTACCAGTGACGTATTACTTAAACAAACATATTCCTGAAATGAAAGCAAGAATAAAGTAAAAACTAAATGGCTTTGATGTGATACAAAAATAAAATTGTTGTTTCAAAAATGTATTTTTAATGTTGTGATGCTGTGTCCTTCTGCAAACGTTTGTCACTGCCCTGGAGAATTGGCCCTCCAGCTAGGGCTGGGCGATATGGCCTAAAAATAAAATCCCCGATTTTTTCATACCACATTCGAATTTCAATTTTAATTGATTTTTTTAAACTACGAAAGACAAAGGAATTATTTCAAATTCATTGTTTTTATATCAAACAGAATCAATTTACCTATTGGGAAAAAAGGGCAAACCAGCTTTAACCAGACTAAACTGTTTTTTAAATAAAGGTTTGATCCAACAAAGATGAATCCTCCAATTTGGGATTAATAAAGTATCGGTCTAACTTTAACCAAACTTCACTTAAAAAGAGCCCAGAGCTGAAAGAGAGCTGTAGGCCACTGTTTTTACCCTACTTAAAAGGAAAATCGATTTTCACAATTTTCATTTTTTAACATCTTCCAAACAAATTAATTCGAATTTCAATTTTAAATCAATTTATTGCCCAGCCCTACCTCCAGCTCTTTATCTTGACCAAATAATGTCTTACAATCGCATAATTGTCCTGAGATTTTAGAGAAAACACCTCTAACAGGGAGGACAGAGATAGTTTAGCCAGCTTAAAGTAAGGTCAGCATTTTTGATTAACTCTTAAAAGTCACCCTGAAATGCCATTTCAAAAGTCTCTTACTTACCTATTGTGATATCTTTCCAGTATATACAGGATACACAGGCGGGACAAAACGTTGGGAGCAATTTGATTTGACTATTAAAAAAGTGGGACACATCATAACAAACATGCTGGATTTCAGTAATACAATGGGCAATACAGAGTTAGATGCTAACATTAGTCTGTAATGATACTATTGTTTGAAACTGATTGGGGCAAGATGAGGAAAATCATGTGACATTTACTATATTACATGAAAAGACAAAGAAACTGATTTTTTTTTTTGTAATTTGTTTGGCTAATATAGTTAAATAAGAGAGCCATATGAGCAGGGATTTGATGAAAAGGATTACAAAAACAATTTTCATTTCAGGTGGCTTTTAAACCTTATGTAGACCGGCAAAACCATCATTGTGTTTGTCTGAAGTGTTTCTCTTCCCATATGGAGAGAAAATATAAACTGATCTTCTAAGACATGTTCATTTGACAGTCACACGACTACAACACATTTTTAACTTGGCAACTCACAACTGTAAAAATCCAAACATTAATCCATGTGCCAGGACCTGCACTAATGCAGACAGGATCTATAAATGTTGAGCAAAGCTGAGCTTGAAATAAAGTTGAGCCACAGTCTGAAAGTTACCACAGATCATGGAGGAAATAAAATGACTCATGAAGTCAGAAGTGATGAAGCAAATGAGAGGGACAGGGAAGCAGCCAAAAACAGAGGGGATTAGAGCCTAACCAGGGTGGGGAAAGAGAAAGTGATGAAAGTTTGCTGGTTGACGAAACACTTCGGCATGAGTTAGCGCAAACACATCATAAATTTGCACAAGTGGATGAAATAAAATCTGAAAAGAACAAGAGAGAAGGTGAGCGCACAAGTGGTGGAGCCTGGAAAAGGTATTTCAAACAAAACAAAAAGTGACAAAAAAAAAAAATATATATATATGTGTGTACTGTATATATGTATATATATAAGCATTTTGCTGTGTGGCTAAGTGCCCTGAGCTTTAGACCGTCAGCAGGCTGTGGTTGGCTCAGCAGCAAACCAGTGTTTTACTGGTTCCCCTGGGCAGTGTTATGGAGTGAGCTGTATGCCATCTTTTATAGAGCCGGGGTGAGCATGAGCCCAGTGTGCTGACAGCACACACAGTAATGCTGTTAGACCGTGATTTGCACCACTGACCAAGTGCCTGTGACTGTCCCGTAACGTACAAATATGTGAAACACATTACAATACGGTTTCCCAGTTCAAGTCATGTAACTGCAGAGCCTACTGGTCTGGACTTCAAACCTATTGAGTAGCGTTGAAACAATGTACACTTTGTTGTGTTGGCTAGTTGAACAAAGTGCCGTCAATTTAATGCTCATGATGAGTGGAACAATTGTCTGCACATTTTAAACTTTGACAATAACAATAGCCTGCTGTGTTTATTGAGCTGAGACGATATCTGCTGTGTCACCACATCTGCTTGTTTTTGTGATCTTAAAAAGAACAGGTTTTGTTGTGTTTCATGCTGCCATGAATCTGCTCTAAATGGGCCTGGAAAAAGTACATACTTTCATTATAAAGTCTTAAATATTATGAGCTGAGCATTATAATAAATCCTGAGCATAAATGCAGACTCATTAAAAGGAACCCTGTATTTCTGGTGGATAAAACAAAAAGTATTAAATCATCACATCGCCAGGCCTGATATCTCTGAGGACAGTCTTGGTCATGTTGTTTGTATTGTGTCTGTGACTTTGGAGGTTTTAACAGCTAGAGGGGGGAGTTTATGTTCCATAATTACTTACACATTCTTGGGTTTTGAAGTCTTTTCTCTTTTTTAAAAATATTTGACTGTTTTCATGCAAAATTATTCAATAAAACTGGCAAACAATGAACAAATTTAATATCTTTCCGCAATGATTATATTCTGTACTACTAGGACTGCCATGTAAAAGCATTTACAATCATCACAAGGTGAGAAAATAAAACAGAGGAGTTCAATTTATTGATTAGAAAAAAAAAGAAAAAAGTAATATAATTGGAAAGGTTCAGGCTTTTTCATGCTTTTGGTTGTAGCTAATTTACTGTGTCTTAAGGCATTAAGCCCGAATTAATGAGAGAGATTAATTTAATTAATCTTAAAAAAATATACAACTTATGACCAGTGCTGCTACGTGTCACTGACTGTGTTAACATCGGCCACATAGGTTAAATAAACCTCACACAATTTTCCCAAAATAGCTTCATTCATTAGTAGTCCATATTTAATATATGTCACAGAAAGTACCTGGAAATGTGTGACAAAGTCAGTTAAAAAGAACGTCTGTCTCAAAATCCCTCTTTGTGCCAATATTTGAGCGAGGACGGCAGCACTTGCAAGGAACTATTTCTCCAGACATAACAACTTTCGTTCTTTCAGTTCCACTCTCTCTCTCGCTCAGTGATTCTTGGCCAAAGAAATGCAGCACTTCTCTTTATGAAGGTGAATTACCTACACCCAGCTACTTTCATGTGTCCTATAGTGTTTCTATACCCTGTTTCAGCATGAATGGCAGCGAATGAGGTTTAAAACTGCAGTCTAATATACCTGTTTACTCAAGGTTAACACTACTATTGCTTAATGAAGCATTTCTGCATTATTGCTTTTTTATTATTGTTCTGGATTTACTTATCTATTTATTTATTTATTTCAAAGCGACATCCATTCAGTTTATGCTGATTTTGCTGACATTCTAAATTGGAGAGAATTTGCTGCAAATTCAGGCAACTAATGTTCTTCTGTCGAAAGAAAAACAGATATTCACCGGTCTGGAGGTGAGTATCTGAGCTCTGCAGACACTGGTCCTCCTCACCATCCAACACACACAAGCTGAATGATTAGGATAAATATCTCCCGGTCAGTGTTACCTGGATAACCTCAGCACTGACGGGGCAGTTTGGACGCGAAGGTTTGTGTTTATTTCCACAGAGGGAGCGAGTAAATGAGGGGGACGAAGAAACATACACAGCATGAGCACCGGTTTTCTGAGCCTCATACATTGTGATAAAGTACAACAGGGTGGGAGTTGCTTCCTACGCTTTCTTTACTTCTCCTGAACACGTTAAACTCAGTTGTGGCTGCAACGGAGGAGCCACATCTGGACCCTGCAGGACATGCGTGAAATCATTTCTCTATTCCTGCAATTTACTGTAATGCCTTGCAGATGTGACCGTGCATGTGTGTGTGTGTTTGTTGTATGTAAGTAGAAGCAGAAGGAGAAGGAGAAGAAGCAGGAGCGTGAGCCACAGACTGAGTGGAGACTCCTATCAGAAAGTAAACTGAACAAAAAACATAAGCACGGCTAGGCAAGTGAAACTCAAGTGTCCCTCATCCAGAGGATACTGGTGGTGGAAGTGGTTTAAGGGACGTTTGATTGCGTTCAGACTTGAGAAAATTTGTTTTTTGAATCTTTTCTTGTTAAGAGTCTCTAGGCCTTTTAGCATGAGGAAGAATGACTGCATCATATGGAGATATTAGCTTAGTTTCACTTATTTTATTATTGAATACTTGTCAACATACGGAGAGGACGGAAGCTTCTTCGTAGGTCAAACCAACACAAACATTAGAGTCGTGTACTCGAGAGGCTTTGGGGTTCTGGCTAACTCTGCGACATGTGGCTAAAAGTAAACATCAGAGGTGACGCAGTGGCCGAGAGCTATCACCTTACTGTACCTTGCTACGACCGGCTGACATTGAAATAGGCTGCCAGCTGCGACGGGTAGTTTGTCACTGGAATTAGAAAATATTTGATACCTTTCTCGGTTTGGAAATGCTCCCATGAAAGAAGCGATTGTGTGTGTGTTTATAAACACAGCCTGTACCTGGAGAAAACTGGCAAGTCCCACATTGATCAATGCGCAGATCAAGATAAGATAAAAACATAAAATTTAGTCATAGATTGATAGATTAGGAATAGGCGTAAAATAAGGAAAAACTTCTGTGGCATCTCTTTTTCAGAAATCAGATTTATTTATTAGTTAACTATAAATGTGTCATGAATTGTAGTTGAAAGGGATGCTGGGCAACCAGCTTGTTTGATTTGGCCAAAATATGTAAGCAAATGCTGAAGCCTAAAGCCACTTGTTTATTTTTCTGCAGTGGAGCTGAGTAGAACGTGTGCTCCAAACAGGAACACTTTATGAAGAAACAGCCTCAAATAAACTGTAACCAACCTCTCATGAAACTAACAATGTGTGTTGCTTGAAACAGGTCGTGCAGCTCCGCATTAAGATAAAGGACTGAAAGGAAGCTGGAATTTCTCCCCTTTCGCACTCAGCTGAGCTGCAAGGTGAGTTCGCTCGCTGCTCTCCGGTCTGTGCAGGAGCGCGCTCTGCTGTGGTCGCCTCGCCTCGCCCCTCCCATCCCTCCGCTTACACTCTCCTCTGTGCTCACCAATAAAGCGCTTTTTGTCCAGGGAGTCAGCACTTGAGCGCATTCCTCGACGTGGAGGTCGGTGTACCTCTCCAACAACTTGATGAAGACCGTTCGTTAAGAAGTTTTAACACATTCACAGAAACTTTCCTGTTTTTTTTGTGAAAGGGAGCGCACACACGGAAAACTACAAGGTCTGGAGTTACACTGGCGAACTGCTCCGTTTGGATAAAGACAGAAGCGCGACTGCGCTCACATTTTCACTTCTTCGAAGTTCAGGGTAAGAGTTTCCTGCTTTGACTGAGAAAATATTAACAATAATAATAATAAACATTTCACACTTTGCGGGCTCTAAGGTTGGAACAGGATCAAGCGTGCGTAAAGACGCGTGAACGGGGTCGTGTTGACAAATGCGGTGGGTGGAATATAATTAACTTCAGGAGGATCTTAACAGATTAACCACAACTATTTACTTAATCTTTTGTTTTGTGAAAAATAAATACATAAATAAACTCTTCGTCAAGTTTGTGTCCTCTTTAAAATATAAGTCAGCAGCGCGAAATAAGTTGTGTTTCCTCTGTGACAACTCCCTTCACGAAAACTCTCCAGAATAATCCAATAGAGACTCAACGTGTTTCTGCGCTGCACAGCAGTAATTTTTAAACTCTAAGAATCGTGCCGTTCGTTGCGATGATGATGGGACGTCTTTAGTTTTTCGTTACGCATCCCTGTAAAATGCAAAATGATGCACAGTAGTTCTTTGTTTACGGAGTCACAAATCCAGTCACTTATTGGATGTAGCAGGTTTTATTGGCGATGTGGGCGCATTTGATGCTTCAAATACTGACAATAAAACGGACGTCGTCTGTTTTGGGGAGAGGCGTAAAACGCGAGCGTGTGCTCGGCGCAGAGAGAGCCGCCGGGGCGGTAATGAGGCGGGTTGGTGTTGGACCGCAGGACGCCGTGCAGCACGCAGAGGCCGAGCCGAGTGTCTAGACCGCACCGAGCCGTGCTCACCGCAGAGAGCAGCTGTTTCTGGATCCACACGTGGGTCCATCCCATAATAGAAAGTTCAACAGGACAAACGTTGAAAATAGGGTCAGGTGGTGCAAAGTCAGTGCATTTTGTATATTTATTCCTCATGAGGTCAAAATCAGGTTGTTTTGACATGCAGGCTGGATCATATGTGGAGGGTGATATGATGCAGCCTATATCATCAGATCACTACTGCTGCATATCTTGATCACATTTTCCACGTGGTAGATTTGATTTCTCAGGCGATTTTCCAGCAGATGCGGTGGATCACAGCTTTTCAATGTCAGTGCAAAAAGCACTGAGGAAACAAGGACTCAGCTCAGCTCAGAAAAGAGAAATGCCAAATTTGAACATCAGAGACTGGTGGTTTTGTGCCGCTTCAAAACAAAAGCCAGTCCTGAGGACCTAATGAAGCGTCAAACTACTCTGCAACCACACATGATGGATGAAAGACAATTATCTGTCTCAGTTGTGTCACACAGGATCGGTGGCCAAGTTTCAGTCAAAAGCATGACTAGTGCCACACGCAATATCAAAGAAGTCTGTTAACAGCTGCTACTGTTACAAAAATTACGCAATATAGTTGTAATTATCGCCATAAATTAAATAAGACTGAATTGTGGTCAAGCTTCAAAGCTGGATTTAAAGCAGAAAAAAAAAAATCATTAGATTTTAACCAACGGCAGATCAGCGGAGAGACCGATGACTGAAATTCTGGTTTGGATGCAAAGGAAGTTCAATGAAGTAATATGAGGGACATCAGTTTCTTTCAGAGTGTGTGCAGCAGATCAACAAGCGATGAGGTCAAATTCCTGACAGATTAAATCTCTGAATGACCTACCCCACCAATAAACCAACATCCAATAAGCTAACATGACTCAACACGTTTCTCTGTTCCAAAAACTGAAGTAACAAAGAACTGTAATTGTCTTTGTTTTCTCCTGATAATATCCTCTTATCTTACCGAATATTATGCCAATATAAACTTGGAGGAGCCTCGATTTGTCCTGGAGAAGGTTGAAAACTTGGTTTTAACATTAAACTGATGTCTGTACGCTGATGCTGCAGTGATAACCACAGAAACATGATTAAACAAGGCCTCATTATAGACATAATTCTTCTGCGGTCTTCTGACTTCAGCCTCCCTCCAGCTTTCAGCCAGATTAACATCTTTACACTTCCCCCACAAACAGGCACAGAAAATCGCCTAATCTTTCCTGAGGGCAAAACAGGCGATGTAAACTACTCCAATGGCCCTGCTATTAACCCCTGCGCGGTGTATGGCTTGTTTCCTTGCCATGTGTTTCCTCACAGGCTGTCATTACGTTTTAGGAGAAGCTACCGAGTCACTGATAGTATGTAATGGTGGTAATTGGTTTATATTAGGCTACCAGACTCAGCAGAGCAGCCACAGGAGGCCAATTATCTATCAGTAATGTGGAGAACTTTCAGGCTGCCACGCTGCCCGGATTGTAGCACTTACAGTACAAGAGAGCGGCTGTGCCAGTGTAGCTCATTTCCTTCTGCTCCAGGGTCTCGCTCTCGACACAGCGTAGTGTTGTGTTTGTACAATCACTTGTTGACACTGACACACTTGTCACTGCTAAGAGCGAGACTGAAAGAGGAGTGAGTGGATAAATGATGTAAATGAGGAGCAGGAGAAGGTTCTCTCGGCATCTCTTCCTCTGTGATGTAAAATTAAATCAGCGATCTTAAAAAACTTCGGTCCTGGTTGAACTGATGGCACTTGTGGCTGCTGATGACAACAGCAAGTGTGGTTTAACACTACAGCTCACAGAAATCTGGGGGCAGCAGAACAAACAAAAGCAGTTTTAATATGGAAGTCAGACACTAACTGGCCTTTTTCCATCATTCTTTGAGTGACCGTGATCTGCACACAGCAGTGCTTTACAGTCTATGGAGTGAAAAGCGTGCAGTACTTGGCTGAGAAGTTGCAGCTCTGCATCCAACAGCTCGTTAATCTTGTCTCGTTTTTCTCTGCAATATTTTCAACTGATCCGCTCTCATAAAATGACAGTTTCTTTTGTTTTGTAGATGCATTTTTGATCATTGATAGCAGTCCGGGTGAATCTCACTGACAAACACATTGTATTACCTGTAATTACTCACATGACGACATCAGTGTTACTACGTGTCATTGGTCTTTGTCAACATCGGCCACATAGGTTACATAAACCACACGCATTTTTCCCAAAACAGTTTCATCTATGAGGTATCATGTTTTACATTTTGACCATATTCAGTAAACGTTACAGAAAGTCCCTGTAAATGTGTGGTGTTAGCTAAAAAGAACATCTGTGTCCAAATCCTTCTTCAAGCAAATATTTGAGCTAGGAAGGCAGCACTTGCAGGGAACTATTTTACCAGGCGTAATAACTTTTGTCTCAACGGCTCCCCTCTCTGTCTCTCTCAGTGATTTTTCCCAAATAAACGCAGACATTATCTTTAGAGGGGTGAATTACCTTTACCTAGCAACTTTCATGTGTCCTACAGTGTTTTTATACCCTGTTTAAACATGATTGGCAGTGAATGAGGTTTAAAAATGCAGTCTGAGATCTACTGAAGTATACACATGGCTGATTGAATTTTAACAACACTTTTAGGAGATAGGAGCGATTTCTGCTAATGGTGAGAAGTCAAAAAAAGACTGGTATTGTTTTTTAATAATAAAGTCAACTCATGTTTTGCCAGTTTCATACTTCCTGTAAAGCCGCAGCAGTAGGAAATATTTGCTTTGCATTAGCAGTAATTTAATACAGTTTTGGGTTTTTTTTGTTTTTTTTTACAAAAATGTTGCCCCATGTACACCCGGTTTATAATTCTAAAAAAATATTAATATTGCAATACTTTCATTAGTGAGAGCTGTAAGTTCAGCTGATGGTGGTTTAACAGACTTTTAAAAAAAATGAATAGCTTTGAGATTATAATTTAAAGTCACGGCTTCTCAAAATATTGATCGCATCATATATGGCTACACTTTCATGTTAAAATGTGCGACTGTGCGTGCTGTTGTGAGCATTAGGTGAGACACAGGACGGATTATTGCTGCCTCACGGGACATTTTTTACTCTCAAATGTCGCTGCGTAGACAGGAAGCATGACTAAGGCAAAGAGACCTCTGTCATAAAACCCAATTTAAACAATTAAACATAGGCCTCCTCACGCCACTGTGACAGTGATGTCAAAACCGCACACCCCATCCAGGATCTGGTTACCAACATTGCATCAGATTGTACTTTCATCTTGTTCTCTATTTACGAAATCAAGGCTGGCATTTTATTATCTGTGCTAAAGAGCTTGGGTGGGAAAGAGCACGAATGTGTAAATCTGTATTACTGACAATTGTGCGTTGTCATTTTCCGTGTTAAGCAGCTGGAAAATAAGCTGGGCATCTTACACGAGCCTGTAAATTCACTTATTAACACACCACTTTGGCCTGAATGCTCCCACTCTTTCGTCTTTCTTCAAACTAGCTGGGAGCAGAGGATTTTTGCCTCACAGCTCCATTTTATGCCAATTAATGGCAGTGCCTGAAGCATCTTACCCTCTGCATCAGAGGGATTAGAGGGTTAAAAGTCAGGTGCTGAGCCGAGGAGGCCTGGGGAAGGGAGGAGAGGAGGGATATGAGGTGGTGGAGGCAGGAGAGGAGGACGAGTGGGGCACTCACGCAGCAGGCAGAGAGAAGGGAGTCGACAGGGCAGAAAGTTGGAACAAGTGTGTGAATATGTGTGTGTTTGTTTTTCTCAGGGCCATGTGAAAGTGAGGGCTCACTGCAATTAGCAAGGGGTCTGTGAGAGTGAATTCAAGATGGACAAATTCCTCCTCAGTCAGATTAAGGGCTTCAGTGCGTGCCCCTCCTCAGGTGCTACACGGTGGAGGCGGCATTTCCTGGTTGAAAACCAAGAGATGAAGAGGCGTCTTAAATAAAACCCCCGGCTTCAAAGGCCTCAGCCTCACACATCAATGCTGACCAAGCAGTATGCGGAGGCAAACCTCAAGCCCGTATACTCGCCAAGCTAAATTGAAGAAGAGCTTGCCGATGCAGCCAAATGATGCATTCAGAAAAACCACATCAAAACGTTGCATAAATACACACACACACACAGAGCGATCAGAGGGCTTTGGAGTGCCCCAGCCTGAGCTCAAACCCCAGATAACCGCCGTCCTCTGTGTCTACAGACACACACGCTCACTGTCGTCACATTTTTACCAGCTTCTGAAGCAGATGACTGTCCGTATCCGAGAAACTCCTTTTTCAAGCTTTACATTAAATCTAAACCCTAATTTTTTTAAACCTTCTCACTCCGGTTGGAAAATCTATCAAAAGCCAAAAATCCCCCAAATTCCTAAAGCAGCTCCAGCAAAGTATTTGGGGAGAGAGGAGCAGTGAGAGAGAGGGAGGATGAGAGGGAGGATGTTCGTCTCCGAGAGCCACCGCAAATTGCTGCATTTCAGTGGGCCCGTAAAAAAAGAGAAACGGCTCTTAATCTAAGGTTGTAATTACCTCTGGCCAGCACTGTAATTAGGAAATGAGCCTTGAACCAGATCATACTGGGCAAGAGCAAAGCAAGGGCACACGCACACGCATACACACACACACACACACACACACACACGTCTATAATGTTTGACCAAAACCAGGACTGAAGGAGACAAATCTTTCTTTAAGAGGAGGGTCAAATATTAAACCACCGAGATGAACATTAACTCTTAATGTTTTACTGAATATGGATTAAATGATAAAACGGCAGAGTAAATTTGTGAGGTGTGTGTACCTATGTGTTAGTGTGTGTCGCTTGTCATTAGGCCATCAAGTGTCCATGACTTTGCTGGTCATATAAGTGGTTTCATTCCCACACGCTCTGCTGTAGGCAGGTTGTACATACGAGCCAACACGTACGCACAGAGCCTCTCTCTTGCATGACATCAGTCGTCGTTGGAGCTCTTTCGCTTAACGTCTATTTCCGTCACAGCTGGGGACACAAATAGTGATTTTATCTGCTGCTGTCTGCACCATTTAAGAGCAAGACGCGGCTGGAGAGAGAGAATCTGCACGCATACGTGCAGATGCCTGCATGCATTTATCCAAGTGCCACCAGGTATCAGCCCAGATCTAAATCACTCAACACTGCAATCAACCGCCGAGCAGTTGCGACAAGTCACAAGTCACAGCTTGTCACTGATGTTCTAATCAAAATACAGGAATATGAGTTAAAATATCAAGAGAGGCAGCACACCTAGAGCAAAACACGAAGCCTGCCGTGTTTATCCCACCCCATCCTCTGCAGGATTTGGATTTATGAGCTATAATTTGAACAAATCGTTCTCAGCTCTAGATGATGCCACTACAAAGTGGCTCTTACATTAATGGCATGCTGCTCAGCTTTGTTCTGCTTGGGAACAGATTAAACCAGATGGGGAGGGAGAAAGGGAGTGACACGAAGAGAGAAAAGGAGAAACAGAGGAGGCAAAGGGTGAGGAGATATTTACGCTTAACTAATGAAAAGAGAGGAAGAAACAAAATTACAGTGGATGGAAAGCTTTAAAAGCATCCGTCGTTCGAAGGAGGGAATGACCAAAAAAAGCTCTTTTAAAAGAGACTAAAAAGAAAAGAAAACCAATAATAGCAAAAGAGACAAAATAAGATGTTCTGGCTGGTTTAAAGATGCTACTAATAATAAAAGCACAAATTAAAGACAGCAAGTCTCATGGAAAGACGTGACGAAGGCAGGAATATTGTTGTTGACAGCAAAAAGTGCTGCAGTCATTCACAGAGCTGTGCGGTAAGAGATGATTTGCATCTATTCTGAGTGTCGAATGCCACTTTGAAAGCTAAATATTTACAGTGCAGCCAGGAGTTTGTCTGAGAGGGAGACACAGTGACCTCTAGAAACTGACCGCGGCGGGGTCAGCGCAGGAGAGTCCCCACACTTAGTGCTTAAACACAAGATAGTCAGTGTCCATCACAAGCAAGCATGAATCACTGAAATGAGTGAAATGAACGCAAATAACCCCAAAACATGCACCAAAGCCTCTGTGCAGGAGTGCAAAAACACACCCACACACAAATAAACATAAAGAAGAGCAGCAGGTCAGCGGGCAAAAACCAACTCTTGACTGTATGAGGTTATATTCAAATGTAAACACTGCGAAGAAGCGAGCGTTTGCAGCCAGGTGACTCAGGGATGATAAATGTAAAGGGAGGTGATGTCTCAGGTGTTACACAATCAGGTGAAGCATGTGGTCTGTTCTTCAATGTGTTTTTCACCTGACTCAGAGCTTTGGTATATGAAACACTGCATGGTGGAGACATACTGGAGGAAAGGGTCTGTATAATTACGTGTACAGATACAGTTCGTTTGTGCTGTACCAATGGGAGAGAAAGAGAAAGAAACATCGTGTGCATCAAAGCTAATTATCTCCCAAACTGTTTTATGACCCTGTCTTAAATTAAATTTTAAGAAAAAGAAAAAAAAAAGCCTGCCATTATGAAGAAATGTGGGAGCTGCTTTTGGCAAAACATCTCCCAATAATAAAACATCAATCAAGCGGTCACTTTTTGTGTGGGTTCTCCCCAAACTGGCTCATATTTATGATCCCATAGGCGCGCTCAAAAATAACACTCGATGCTAATACTGTATTTACACAAAGCAGCAAACGCATTACAGCATGCAACGGTCCAATGGTCACAGATAATGAGACGCTTATCATTGAAAACACACAAAAAGTGTGTTTTGGGTCTGCCAGCTGATATCTTGTAACATTAAAGCTCTTGTTGGCTTTAAAAAACTGAGGGATACTACTACAGCGTCCGCTTGTCTTAAACAAAAAGGGAAAGCACTGCAAATCAGTGAAGAAAAACTTTATACCTGCTAAGAAATATTAACTTGATAGCTTGAGAGGGTGAAACTCAACTAATCTTCTAGATCACACTAGAAACTGTGCTATAAACATAGTGCAGCATATATGGGTCTTAAAAAAAAACTTAAGTTAACGCTCTACACACACACACACACACACACACACACACACACACACACACACAAAGACACTCTCGGGCCACGGCTGATGGGCTGATACTGCAGGACGAGGAGCCGACAGAGTGCAGAGTGGTCGGCCTGCATTCTTCCTCTCCCGCTCTGTCATTCTCTGGCGCTGCCACACGGCCTGCCAGCGCTCAGCACGCTCCCGCACACAGCTGGAATCCGACCAATTAACAGAAGGAAAACTTCCTGTTGTGCTTGCGTGCCATTAACAATGCATGTCAACAACACTGCAACATATTTGGCTCACAGGTACAACTGTTTTAATTCCAGGAAAACAAGACCTGTAACCAAAAAAAAGTGGAGCGGGAGTAGAGGAGGAGGAGGCGTCTTCACTGGGTGAGTTTGGCATGAAATTAAATCTGACAGTTTTATTTGTAGACTGTGTCATTATGAATAAGATGTTGCAAGCTTTTATAATACAAACACACTGTTAGCATTAGGAATAGTTTTTTTTTTAATCACCACACAAAAAAACAGTGTACGATAGATTACATCAGCAATGTTGTATTTTTGACAAGTGTTATAATAATACACTCCTTTGAATATTTTAATCCAAAAACCCAGACCGCACGCTGCTGGCGGTCCTTATTGTGTTAACCGTAGCACCCTGCTTCCTCAATAGAGCCCTTTCACACAACTCTGAGCCTCTTAACAAGACTGGCAGGAGAACAAGAGCGGCTCTCTTAACACACACACACACACACACACACACACACACTGCATTTAATACATACAGTGAGGCTGTGTGGGGCTACAGACAGAGAGGAAAGGAAAAGACAGAGTCAATGAAGTTTTGGAGTTTACAATGCCTGTCTGGTCGCTGATGTTATTGAGTTGTGGCAGAAATGGTCTGAATGCGAACTTCTCGGTACACATAGCGGTGTACATAACTAGAGTGTATTCAAGGCTCATAGTTTTAAAAATAGGTCATATTTATTGAATAGAAGCAGATAAATATAATTAGATTTTATGCTTCAACATGTTTTAAAAGGGAAGGGTCTGGCCTGGTCAGTAATGAGATGATCTTTCTATAACAGTCAGAGTAAATACCAGATATAGTGTCCTGCCGCAGCAAATAATCACATGCACCAAATGTGTTTCATCCCTCAGCTGAAATAGTCCCCAACAAACGCACTGTGTAGTATATTTTTCTTTTTAAAGAAAATGTTTCCCTATTGTTTGTAAAGATTTATATCCCCAGTGGGAACCAATAGGCCTGTGGTTGGGAGCTATACAAAGCAGGAAAATCAAGTTTTTGAGAGACTTAACTGTATATGAGTTATTGTTTTTTCATGGAGCAAAAATCTAACATATCCTCCGATTTATCCCTCGGAGCTGATCACTGCAAGCACAGTCAACAAATTCCTCTTGCAACAAAGTTTAAAATATTTTCAAGAAAGTAAGGAACCAATAGCGAAGACATGCCTTTGATCTGCTCGGCATGCTGCGCCTTTAAGAAAAAGAAAAACTTGAAATGACATTTTTGCTGGAAATGGTGTTTTTAGTATAATTTATTTGTTTTTTTGCTTGGTTTTAAAAGCGACGCATCCTCAAGATTTAGCCTGAAACATAAAACTAAAATATTAACCATCCAGGCTATTTGTGCCGGGGGCCATTTAGCATCTGTCATTGCATCACTGGTAAAAACTGCTGCTGTGGTTCTTGCCCTCTCAACCTCTGCCCTGCCTCATTCTTGTGTGGTGCTAGCTGCCAATGAGCTGTGACACGGACTGTGTAAAATGCATGCATACACAGGACAAGGCTGTAGCCTCGGGCCTCGGGATGCACACCGCTACTCTTGCTAATTGCCTTACCACTCTTCCCCCTTTTATGCTAGCAGCCCAGTCCTCCTTAGGGAAAACAAGAGAAGAAGAGAGAGCAGCGGTGGTGCAGAGTTCTTCTTCTGGGACAACACAGAATTCCTCAGGTTGAGGAATTCGTGTATTCTTGCTCACTGTTAATCATTTGCTAAACAGACGATGATTCAGAGTCAGCATACACTCTATCGCTGTTTCTGTGTTCATCCTGGAGTTTCAATCCAAAGCTTGTGCTACCATGAAGAATTACAATGAATTCAGATATCAATAACACACTTAATCAACAGTTTATGAATATGTGGTAAAATATGAGAGTGTGCATGAGTTCACGCTCTGAATCTAAGCCAAATGTCTAGCTGTTAGTCATTTGCATTTCCCATTAATATGACCTCTAGCCGTGCATGCTAAACTTGGAGACAGGAAGCTGGAACACAACATTAACACAACCTCCACCACTCAGTAGTTGCTCATTAACGCCTTGACACCATGCCAATCATGACAGTTGTCATTGTCAGTTAATAATGTTAATGTTTCTACCTCAAAGCAAACTTTGAAGAACAAACAAGACTGCTCTCCTCTACACTACACATAGGCAGATCATATACACGTGAGCAAACACACGCACACTCACACACAGAGGTATGCATTGTTCTGTGTCTTATAAGTCAGGTCAGGAATCTACTGTACTCACTTAATGACACGTACGAACGGATTTGAGAGCAAACAAACTCGTCCTTATTTAGACAAATTGCTATAATTGACCCCCTGTGGCAGTCTGTCAGGTCGTCACTCCGTACAGAACAGTGCGACTACAGTTCCTGTATAGTGAAGGCTTACATCTTTGCTCCCTTATAACCAAATATAGGAATCACCTTTCTGAACAGTATTAGGCAGACGTTAGGGTAAAGGCCTTTTCAAACAACCATACCAGTGGTTTGCATGTTTTGTCCCGTTTAGCATAAATCACCTGAATGTCACAGCTAATCACTTTACAAACCATAAAATTTGAATAGGTGCTTTTTTTTATTTATTTTTTTTAAATCATTCCAGACATCTGTTGGTTGCGTATGAAAAGTATGAAAAACTAACAGACTATTAAGACTTGCTCGTTAACTGCTAGTTAAACAGTTTTTCCCAAAGTAATGCAGTGCAGTATTTTCAAATCAGGAATGGGGCAGATGTTAACCCAAGTGTCTTCTGTTTGGTGATTAACACAGCTTAGGGCCATTTCAAATATACAGTGTGTTTCAGTTGATGTGAACGCTGTAATCAAACTCGGGTGCAGACCAAATGGCAATTACAAACAACCTCTGGTATAGTTTGTTTCTGGTATGATTGTGATCCTATCTTGATCTGGCCCATCTGCAGAAGAATCGTGCATTTTTGAACTAAACCAGCTCCTGCAGCCAGCTGTGCTGTGCACTATGGGCTGAGGACAACTTTGTAAATAAACAGCTAGCAGTTTTCTGCGACGCCAACATGAACTGAGGGTTGACCTGGAGCAGCAATGAAATATGTTGCCTTCTTAATATTTGGGCAGACGATAATTCAGCCCAACAGCTAGAAAAAACCCAAACGAACGGCTGAAGGAAAGGGGATTCAAGCAACATGTTTTCTGACCAATGAATGGGATGACAGCTCCTACGTGACTTTTGTTGGTACATTTTGGTTTGCTTGACATTTTTCTGGCATGAAACCAAACTGAATGGAAAATGCAAATGAGTCGCAACTCATCCACTGATTCGGACCAAATAAGCTGAACTATAGGTGTCAAAATATTGTCAAGCAAGTTTAACAAGTCTGCTGCATTTTCATACAGTGTTTGAAAGTCCAAAAGTCAGCAAATATGTAAATTAAGCAGAATCTGTTCTTTAAAATCTAAAACAGGCAAAAGCAGCAATGTTGTCCTTAATAACAACATGTACCGTGTGGAGTAAAGGGACACATTACGCTCGGGTTAAGTTCAGTAGATTGTTGCTTTCAGCAGATTTACGCAATCCGTTGTGTGAACAACAACAACCTAAAGGGAAAAGGAGGTTAAAGCAGTAACATTTGTTTATTCCTCCACTCCTATCACTACCCTCTTCCTCCCCCTTTCTCCTCTCCTGTCTTGCCTGTGCTGGATATGAGGAATCACCTTGTTGTGCACACCTGCTGCAGGCAAATTGTGGTGTTGAAGGTCAGGGTTGATGTCTTAATAGACTGTTGCTGAGTGATGTCTTCACACGCGCTAAGATAAGACAGAAAGACTCACTAGTTTATTCAGTAAAGTATGCATGTAAATGTGCTAAGTGTGAGATTAAAAAGTGATTACGGGATCATGCCATGTATCTGAGAATTATATTTGATTTAACAGGACAAAAAAAATAACGGTCCTTCAGCAAAGGAAAAGATAAAAGTGGCTGACTCATTTAACGTGTATGTCTAACAGGCCAAATTGAATACCATAAAAAAGCACCCTATGATAGTGCAATGTCGTTTAAAAGTCAAAATCCTGGTTCATGAGGTAATCGCAGGGCACCTGAGGCCATGGCTGTGAGGCATGTCAGAGTTGGGGATGGGGGATGTGTGCTGCCTCCCTGGCACTGGCAGCATTTTCACAAAAAATTCCTTAGTGACATCCTAATCAGCACAGGCCATCTCCATTTAACATTTATCTTGAGTGTGGCACATGTCTGAGGTGGTTTGCTTTTGTTTTTAATCAAAGAAAAAACCCCGCGGGGCAGAATGACGAGAAAAATCACAAACGGTAACTCTGAGCAGAGGAGTTGGTGTGAGGTTGGGGGGCCTGAAAAACAGGTAGCGCTGCATGATGCCTGCTCTTAAAAGGAGGTTTGGATATAGAAACAATTGAGGAAAGTTCCACTTGTTTCAGATTGATTGAATGTTACTACTTACATAATGTCACTGACTTAATATGAATTTGCCTTAATCTTAATTTCAAACCTTATTCAAGCTGTGACAACATAAGCCTATCAAACTTAGCATGAGTTATAGTTAACAAGGAATCAATCACTCATCTGACTACAGTTTAATAAATCACTTGCATCCTCCCCCTGCCTGACATAGCAATCATCTTTCACATTTTATTGCCGTAGACGTCAGCAAAAATCTCACAAAAAGAAAAGGTGCTAAGTGAGAGGGAAATATGGACATCCTTCGTGTCTTCTGTCTCACTTTGGCGACACATGACTGTCTGAAAGTAGATTAAAAATTTGTTGTACATCTTGTCTTTCAAATAGCTGCACATACAACCCTGACTTCAAAAAGTTGGGATGCTGTATAAAACAAAACAGAATGTGATAATTTACTAACAGTTTTGGAACAGACATTTTATTAGAAACAGTACAACAACAATATATTTATAATTCACCTCATCAATTACATTGATTTTTGATGATGACTAAACTTGATGCCAGCGACATGTTTTAAACACATAAGCTACGGGGGCAACAAATAACTGGAAAAGTTGTGAAATGATCCAAAAACACCTGTTTAGAACAGTTCACAGGTAACCAGGTTCATCGGTAATAAGTGATATTATCATGATTTGGTGTGATTGGGGCATTGAAAGGCTCAGTTATTCACAAATAGGGATGTGACGAGTTTCACCACTATGTGAAGCTCATGATTGTATGAGGGATTATACTACATGGGCTCAGAAACACCTTGCAGGCACACTATAAATAACCGCCTTTTTTTTATTTACGTTTTTCCCAGTGTCCCGACTTTACCGGGGTTGTGGTCCATTTGAAAAGCTGTTTTGCACCAATGAAGTTCTCATTAGCACGTTTGCTTTCATAAGTCTGTAAGTTTTGGCACTGAACTACATTTTAACAAGGTAGACAAGTTGATATTTACCTGTCAGCACTAGCAATGCTGCTGTTTTCTGTTTGCCTTTCTGTTGCTTTAGCCTTTAGCTCTCACAAGGTTTGCAGTCTTCTAAATGCTTTAACAGCTACATAGTTGCTACAAGGCCCTGCAGGGCCACTGTGGAAGGTGGAAGGGATGCGAATCCATCAGATTCCAGTCATACTATTGACGGCTACAAACCTGAGAGAAAGAGATGGCAGGGCAACAAGGCCAAGATGTTAGAAATTTTTGCGCGATGTGTCAAGAGAGAACGTCACCTGTTAGCCGTAGAGTGTATTTGTGTGGACTTTTAACGACACAGCTTTGACAAAAATGCAGGCCATCTACAACTACTTAACTGCTACACCATATTCAAACAGTAAGTGGAAGGGAAATCCGGATGTATGGACAGTATTGAAGACATAAAGACGGATAACTTCTATTGTTTCCTCAGTGAGTGCGTGTGACACTGTTTGTCTAACAAGGAGAGTCAACCCGCCAGTCAGTGTGCCTGCCTGCAGTCTAACGCACACACCCTCTGATTTAGTTGAACGCCAAATTAAACTCTTACTGTTGCAACAAAAGACAAAGGTAAAGACACTGTCAACATCGAGTGTGATCCGTTTCTTAATCTTTTAACAAAGAGAATCAGAATGTTAATTTCAGACAGTCAGTAATCAAACTCTCTTTCTACAATTTTCTGAGCTATGGGGTGTTTTTTTGTCAAATAAAGTCACTTTGGTGGATTCTAGAAGGGTTGGTAAATAAACAATAACTCCTGACAAAGAGAGAAAGACTCCAGGTAGGGTGACAAAAGAGCATTGCACTCACGTTGGAGTTGGAATGAATGTCAAAGGGGCAGGCATAGTGTCGGAGTGTGCACATTACACTGGGGCTTGTGACTGACTGATAAAACTGGTCCATCCAGCCGCCACTAACCACAAGCACACACGCTGTACAAACATTTCCCTGTCCCTGCTCGAGGCCAGGTTCTCTCAGACATCTTCCAAGAAGTCTTAGTGAAACGCTGCCTTAGACCAGTTTGCTTCGCCCGTCTCTATCAGGAGAACAAGCTCTGGATAGCACTGCTCTCAGGGTCAGAGAGCCAGACAGCACAATAAAGTTTTGACTGTGGAAGAAGGCATGAACGTTCATGCGCAGGATATGCAGACACAAGCCAAGACCTGGAGAGAATCCAATTTTGTGACACTAGGATGTGTTATTCTGTTTCCCAGTGATGTAGTCCTTTTGGATTTATCCGACTGTTACAACTGTGGTTGAGTGGTTTTCTGCTATGTTTGAGAGTAAATAAAAGATAAACAGAGAAGAAGACCAAGAGAGGGAGTGTGAGGCAGAGAGTGACTCAGGCAGAGAGGTGTTGTTTGTTTCTCCACGCCACCCGGCTGTGACTGATTCCAGCCAGGTCAAAGACAGATTTGGCAGAGTAGTGGGGTCATATGGTTCAGGTCACCGACAGGCTGAGCAGCATATGAGAGGTTGCTTGGATACTTAACTCATATATCCTTTATGTTTGTGCAATATGAAAGGTTTCAGACAGATGCCTTTGTGTGTGCCTATGAAAGAAATCTGTCCCAAGAGGTCACAGGGCAGGGTGCACTGATAAAAGACGTGTGTCAGCATTGAGGTATTGCTCGACAGGCAAAACAAGAAGACATTGTGTGTAAACTGAGCGAGACAGAGGAGAGAAGGGAGAGTCTACCTCAGTCAGTGCGTCCTGCGCCTCCCCCTGTGTGTGCCTTTATAAAAACAAAATCAAGTCTAGCATCTACAGCACCATTCGTCATATCCTTCAGCAATAAAACAGAAGGAAATGGTCCACATTTCCTTTTGGAACTCGTAGCGCCTGACCTCTATCCTCCAAAGCTCGGAGGAGGCAGAGCTAGACTGCAGACACGCTGCTGCACAGTCCCAGTTCTGGTCTAGTTTGGCTGCCCGGCCGCCCACCTCCGCCTGCTTCTGTTCCCCCTCGCCTGCTCTCTTTTCTGAGGCTGCAGCAAACAGCCGGCTGTGGCTGGAAGTTTGGCACAGGTCGCATCATTTACTCAGCCACACTCCAGAGGTTTTGGGTTTCATTTTGCCCTGGAGGAGCAGAGAAAGCACCTGTTGTGGAGACGAGGGCCAACGTGTTTTGTGTGTACCTGTGTGTGTGATTGTAACTGGATCTGGGTGTATGCTCGTGTCAAACAGGGTCTTTTATCTGTGTTGTCTGCGCCACAGTTACAAACAGAGGACACAGAATGCTGAGCAGTGGTGGAAACACTAATCTCGAGCCTGACCTCTCACCTCAAGGAGTCTCTCTCTGCCTCACTGCCTCATGGGCTTTGTTGTCCTTTGGACTGATGCTATCTGGGATGACTGTTCGGCTTTAAGGTTTCTTTTATCTTCGCTTTTCTGTTAATATATACTTTTTTTACAATCAAACATAGTTCACTTTTTGAAAATATAATGTCTTATAGGGACCTCAAAATCAAACACTGAATGGTCTGATGTCCCTTTTATAGTGCAGTAAACATAAACTGTTTGTGTTCATTTTACTATTGCATTACCCTCTCATTCACCTCTGGACTCCATATGATGCTCTCTTTCAAGTCCTCCACCTTTAGGCTCTAATGCTTCATACTGCCCTTTAAACAGGTCTGGTAAAAAACCATATATCCTGAAATGAAAAGGCCTTTCACACCAACAACTAGGAGGCTAAAATAAGCACAGAATTAGAGATATACAAGAAGTCTGGAATAAGGAAGTCGCCTGTCAGTAACCTGACTGTAGGTTAAGCAGTTGTTTGTGCTAATTAAAACAACGCTTCTGTGACATCGAGAGAGCTGATAAATGATGGATGTGTCTATTACAGGGTTTTTTTTTCTTGTGGCAAGGCTGAAATCAGTTGTTTGTGCAGACATTGTTAAGCTTCTATAGCCTGACTACCTCTAAGCATACCACTACAAAGCATTGTAGTAATACTGTGGTTTCAAGATGAGCTTTGCCACGACAGACAGAGTGCAACTATCATCTTTCTTTCATGCCACAAGTCCTCTTCTTTGTGTTCTGCCTGCTTGATTGACCTTGATGCAAGTGCGGCGTTACTGTAGTAAAGCATATGCTGGAATGTGGTTTCTCAGTCTAGTGGCAATTGCTGGCTTTATGAATGTTCTATGCAGCTGATACTCAATCTTGTTTGTCAAATTTAAGCAGATAGACAGATGCAATTTACCTTGACAGTACAATGTTACAGAAGAAAAGATCAGATTTTTCAGGCGCACAAATGAATAGTTTTTAATGTTTTGTATTACATACAAATTCATGAAAATGTATATTTTAGAACATTAGGAAAATAAATTTGCTCTCCTCATATGCTGCTGAGACCCCTAAGCACCCAAAGAGCCCTTAAATGTAAAAGGTCGGACAAAGATTAACAGTTGAGTGCTGCTCTCCTACTCCTCATGTTTCCCTTTCAAAACATGCCTTCCTTTTTGAGCCACATATACTCTGTTTGCATATCTAATACAGTTTGTATAATAGGAACAACCCAGCAATGAAGTGCTACATTAGAGCTGCAATAGCTTATGCAGTGAACAATAAAATTCTTCCACACATTACATTCATACCAGCAAAGTCATTAACGTTCATTTACATAGTCGACCTTTTAAAGTCATACTTGCGTTGCGTGCGTCTGTCTGCACAAATGCTCACTTTTCTCTCGTGCTACTTTATGAGTACTCTTTGAACCTTGGATATTGTACACAAATCTTGTTTCCCCTTCTTATTTCTCTCTCAACCCCTTTGTCATGTTGACGGGTAACCCCACTGGATTGTGGATAACAGGGTCCAGCTGAAGCCACGACTGAGAGTGGGGAGGGATGGAGATTGGTAGTGTGTTTGGAGGAGTGGTCCTTTGTTTTCTCACAGGATCTCGGATGGAAAATGCGCAAAAATATAGGAGAAAGGGGGACAGGGGAAGAGACTGGTGTCAGGGGGCTACAGCAGCCATCATCATGAGTATTTCTTTGGATGCCGAGTTTCATTTACAACCAATGTGAATTCATGTCCCTGTGCTGGTGTTGTAAATCAACGTGAGGAGCTGCTGAAGTAGTATATTTTAATAGGGCACTGCAGTAAACTGACTTACAACGCTGTAGATTGTACTCTGATGCACATAGCATAATCGCTTTTCCTCTAATAGACAGACTTTAATGGGAGTATGCACTCTGTAGTGTGCAGCCTTATCCCCTCACTGTGAATTAGCAGCCTGCTGCATTATGCAAGTGCACAGTGACTGCGACTTCTCTACACACATAAACACACTGCAGTTTTCTACCCCCTCTTGTACCCTTCGCTGCCCCTCAGCGTTGGCCTTCAGCTCTGAAGATAAGGGCTCTTGACGCTTGGCCTGCCGGGATTTAATTGCCGAAGCCCACTTCACTCTCCCAAAGCTGGGTCTTATCCACCTCTCCACCCCTGACAGAAACCTGCTTTTGTCTCTGCTGTTCCCCTGCTTGTGTTTTCTTTTCCTCTCCATCTTGAAAAGAAAGAAAAAGCAGGATAAGAAATGCGCTGAGGAAGACTGAAAAATGCTTTTCTTCCTTTTGCCTCCTCATATCACCTCTTTAATTTTTCTTTTCAAGGGATATGCTTTCTTCTTTTATTTTTTCTTGCATTTTTCTTATATTGCATTTTCTCATTGCTGTTTCTGGCGCTCGGTTGACTCCACATATTTAACATCCAACACGTTTTATTCTAATACAACCCACACAAACCTAGACTCAAGCATTTAAGAAGACACAGATGTATGAACAGTCGTTATATAACTAGTCTGCTCACAAAGATGTCTGAACTTCCATTTACACAAACAGCACCATCACTCATCCAATCAGTCGTCTGTTTATAAATTTAGAGAGACTCCCTCTTAATCTCAAAATGCCAAGCCAGTGAAATAGACAAGCTTACTTTTTCAAACTCAGCTGCGGCCTGTCTCAGGAATGTCTCAACAAGCGCGCAGGGGAGAGAAAAGGAAATTACAACTCAAGAGAGAGGAGGAAGGCCAGAGGGGAGGGGGCATTCCTCATTGTTCAGGACAACAAGCCTGTCTTTCTGCTGTCTCTCTCTGGGCCCTCCACCTGGATTCACTTCAAAACATAAATTTAAAGCCACACAGCCAGGAGTCCCTCACCCCCATAGTTTACCGTGCATCCACCCTGCAGTGTCGCCAGAGTTACACCTTATCTTATCCCACTGATAAGACCTGCAAAAGTCACTCATGTCCAAATTTATCTGTGATCTGGCAGTTTTCACTGACTGAGCCCCTCTATTCAGCCACCTAAACTACAGTTTCTCCTCCTCCGCTGGGTTATCAGATGTGCCTGGCCCAGTTTGGAATGAGGCACAGCCAAATAAACATTCTGCCCTGGGGGGCGACGGTGGAATCACCACGTTGAGTCTAAAAGAAAAATATTCTCCGTTTATCTGCATAGCTCGGTCTTCTCTCATAGCTGCCTTGAAGTTATTGTATGCTCTGGCACTGGACCATTATACCCGTCTCTGGCCCTGATAGAATGTACCAAAGTCAAGTTTCTTCATCTCCGGAAGGAATGAAATTGGATTTTTGGACAACTACAGACACACACGATACTTCTCTCACACAAACAGTGAAGTGCACGCAGTGTTTGTTCTGAACAGACGGGTGTGTGTACACCCTCTTTGGCACACACACATGCTGTATTCTGTGCTAAAACTGAAACGCAGCACCACATCTGCATATGTTCCAGCTGCTGCTTGATTCTTCCAATCTCCTTCCTTTCCTGTTTATCGTCTTAAATCCCTCTGTTTTCTCTTCTTCTTTACACAGACCAAAGCAGCCAGAGTCTGCCTTTTCCCTCTTCCATCAGCACCTGCATCATTTCTGAACCCTGTAATGAAACCAGCCTTTCTCTCTTTGACTATTCTAAAAAATTCTGGACACCTGTCATGAACTCATGACTTCAGTTATTGATTAGTGTGATTAAAACTTTATTTTCAACAGGAGCAAATAAAAACATTTATATCTTGTACTTCTCCCCAGCCAGTAAACATGACCCAAAAATTCTTTACAACTCACTTCATGTAATTACTCACCAGTTAGAGTGAATTTCCCCAGGCACTGTCTGTAAATTATGGGATAACTGCAACCTTTCACCTCTGCTGCCCATTCAGCTGTAGCCAACATCAAACATCAGATGTTATCCGTTACTTTCTGGGCAAGAGTTTCCATAAACATTTACAATACTAGGTGGGTCAAACTTTTCTGCAAGGCTGCCAAAGTTTAGGTAGTTTTTCTGTGCTATTTGCAGGTGCTAACTCTTAAAACTAGTTAGTTGTTTTGTTCAATTAGTCCCTAAGGTTTGAAAAGGGTCATTTAAATAGCATCCAGCTGCACAAAATAACATTTTTGCACAGTCTGAAAGAGTTACCTACTTAGTAAGAGTAACCTGTTGGTAGAGGAGTTAAAGCGAATGCTTTGATTGCTTTTAGTTCATATGAAGAGTGATTAAATAGTACAAAAGTTATTAACTCCAAGTTTTCTGTTTTATCACTTCAACAGTTAAACTGCACAAGCATGCATGTAGCAAAAGCTGTATAACTTATTCCCTTATACCTCAGGCCAAGACCTTATCAATCACCCCTCACACAAAGGAGAAGGAATAAGAGAAGATCAGGGAATGTTTCCAAGAAGAGGCGGAAAGAAAAGTATGCTGAAAGAAAAGGAAAATAAATGCCATAGCTGTGATCTGATGAGATGATACTGGACCTTCCTCTGCCTCTTTACCAAATCCCCCAAAACCCTTGATCTGCTCTCCAAGCTCTGAAATTCGAAGCGGTGATTGTTTTTTAAAGAATATGTTTTATTAAACAGACAGAGTGTAAGAAAAGAGAAGTGACTCTATGAGAAATTATTTAAGTTGGCAGCAGCTTTGATGCTACTGTTAAACGCTTAAGTAAATTTTGGTGGCATTGACACCTATGAGTTAGTGAAATAAAATTAAAGCAACACTTAATTATTTTGGAATTCCTTTAGCAAACGTAGAGCCTATAAAAAAATCTCTGTGTATCTTGATCAAGATAGGGAAAAAAAATCAAACATCAAAAGCAATTTCTTTGACATTTCTGATAAAATGGGCCTGAGCCTAGGTGAGCAGTGTGAGAACAGAATGTTCTCTGAGTGTGTGCTCCATCTGTCTGAAACTGTAAGTCACACATACTTGGCTTCTCATTCAGGTATTTGTGCAGTGTAGACATCAACAACTGCACCATTTAAGGCCCTAAAATAAGCTGCCTTAGGGCATTTGTGTCAACCAACATCCAGAACTTGTGGGTGTCATCAATCGTAAGGTTTAGGAGATATACACCACTCACTATCTTCATCCTCAATCAATAAATTTTAATCATGACGAGACAAATCATAACATGACAAAATTAACTACAGGATACAGGGAATTTTGAGTATATTTGTGTAAATCATATCACTATGCCTCTGGTAAAAGTCTGAGGACCAAAAAGTGTTTTGTATCGACTTCCTGACGAATAAAAAAAGAGAACAAACAGTTGTCTAAAGAACAGAAATGGTCAACATATAAAGATGTTACCTTCTCCCCCAAGGCCATCTCACTCAATAGCAGAGGATGATATCCTGCCACACAGATTCACAGAAACTAGTTCCTTCATTTCCCCTCATTCTTTTCTCCAGTTTATCATCTGTTCTCTCATTTTCAGCCTTTTTAAATATTGTGATGAGGCTCTACCAGAGCGTTTGTTTTGTAAGGCTTGGGCTTTGGTGAAGTGAGCTTAAATCCCAGTATGTTATCTTCTTGATGATCTGCTCTCTTTAGTGTCTGTATATCTAATCCTTTTTACAGCTTTAGAGACACTTATCTGGCAAGTAACACTGATCGTCAGTCTGTGAAGTGACAACATACAGAGTGCGTGTTATTTATATTCATCTATGGTAAGGGAAGCAGCTCCGGTGATCAGTGAAGCTCTTCTCCAAGTTTAGAACGCCACAAAGTAAATCATCCACAGATGCGTGGCCACATACAATATGGCAGACATAAAGCCACACCAAGTTGACATGGTATAGATATATGAAACTGGAGAAACACGAGTAGTCTTTATGGTGAATCCTTCCAGGGTGTGTATGAAGTGTAAAGTTTTTTCCTGTTTCAGGAACTCTTTAAAGACAGATAAATCATTAAAGTCGCTGTGTTTTCACTTTGATATATCTTTTGAGAAAAAAAAGTGATTTTTTTTTTAAATGGCCACTGTATGTTTGAGTTTGTCAAAGATTTGGAGTCTGTCTTAAACATAGAGAGCTAACTGTGACCCCACTGTAACCACAGAGGGTATGCCAAAGTAAATAGCAGGGGGTGGCAGCTTACAAATACAAAACCTTTTGT